>JAMAKW010000016.1:0-738229 GCA_023628315.1 Neopestalotiopsis sp. M2102B | reverse complement strand
CTCGGAGCCGCCTGCAAAGCGACCAGACAGCCACGCTGGGTACAAAATTTGAGCCTTTTTTTTTTTTTTTTTTTTTTCCACTTTGGCTCCGGTGGGAGGATTATATTCGTGAAATGAAAGATGTACCGCAATTTCAACGTTTTGATGGACAATGGAAACTACTGTATTGACGGTGTCTACCGAAAGAGGTGGAAAGGTGAAGCACCATCACACCCTGCACTGGTTTTCTAGGTACCTACAGGTGGGGTTGGCACCCTGGACCGGTCCGCATCAGTTTTCATCATGAAAGGTTGCATAACAACCGCCGTAATCAGAGCCTCTTACGACGAAACTTAAAGTTTGAAGGAATGCCATCAAGCAATGCGACACGAGTTGATTGAAATTTATTCTACCGGATACAGTTCCGATGTCCAGGCTGGGGCTCGGGTTTCTCAATCTCCATCTCTTTCTGTCCCTTGCGCCAGTCAAGACGGGGCAGAAAACACCAAGACTTTGGTCTCATGGGGCTGGACATCGTTCAAGACAATATCACTCTGTGCCGTACCCAAGGACCTTTGCCCCCAGACGTCCCTTATATCATATATCGCCGGAACATAGCGAGGAACACTGTTAAGTGGGACGGAAATGTTGCGAGGGACGGAACCGTCGTTGAATGCGAGTATCACAAATTTGGCGTGGCCAGTCCCCAAAGACCCGGCCCAAATCTGTGTACTTCCTTCAACGGAAAGGTCAGGTATATAGTCTATCGCGATACCAAGATCGTCTTGGGAAATCGCGATGATTTCCTTGTTCAGGATGATATCTAGAGAAGAGTTGCGAATGCTGGCCAGATCTGTACTGATCATGAGCGGTGATTTCAAAGCCGCCCAGAAACTGAATTGACTTCGTTCTTCGTTTTGTGTGAGATTACCATTTCCGATCTCAAGAAGATTCATATCAGCTTCATGACACAGTCGTCAGCAAATCTTGCGATTGATCGAGTCGGCAGGCCAGGAGATGGTCCCGGGCCCGACGGAAGCTCAGCTTACCCCACGATCCGGGTTGATGAAAGTATGAAATCTCTCTCATCTTTCGCACCATTGTCATGATACTGACACCAGCATAACCCGTATTGAGACAATATGCAGTTTTGCAAATTCCGCTCTTATCCTGGTTGAAAGATGTGTAAATGTCTCCAGACATACAATACGAGTGTGAAAATTGATCGGCCCAAAGCCAGGGAAACTGGTTGCCCCACTGGCATATGGAACAAAAGATATCTCGACCCGTGGACTTGATTGCGTCAGCCATGCGCCAATATCGTTCCTGAGGAGGGAGAGTCGCCCCATGGAACGACCCGCAGTTATCGTATTTGAGGTAATCGATGCCCCATGAGGCCAGGGTGTAAGCGTCAAGTTCTTCGTAGCCATAGCTCCCAGGATGGAAGCCACATCCATAAATTCCAGCGTCGCTGTAAGAAACAGAGGGTGAACAACTTATCAAAGTTTGGATGTCGTTGTGAGCTAACCTACCCGTAAATACCCAGTTTCAGCCCTCGATCGTGTACGTAGTCGGCAAGGGCGGGAATGCCGCTGGAAAAGGTGGTTGCGTTGGCTTGGAGCACACCCTTGGCGTCTCTTCCCTGGGACCACGGGTCGTCTATCACAAGATACTCGTAGCCTGCATCACGCAGACCACGGCTTACGATCTGATCAGCCGTCTGACGAATGATGCTCTCATTGATGTTGCTTTTGTATGCATTATAAGTGTTCCAGCCTTTAAATCCATTAGATCGTCTGTGTGCATTGTGGAATGGTGACAAGATTGCCCAGACTTGAAGCTTCCACATACCCATCTGTGGCTTCTGAGCCAGATTAAAGACAGACTGCTCTGCATACGACACGACAATTTGAAGTCAATAGAGCAACAACATACTTCCAGTCATATTGGGTACACGAGAGGTGGAAGGCCGCTTGTGTCAAGGTATCATGCTAAGGTTGGCAGAAAGTTGCCAAAGCCATCAACTGGGTATCTATGTCCTTGGGTGCGCCCTTTTTCTTTTGGCTCGTGAATATTGGGGTTTATGGGCCGGTGCAAATCTCGGGCAACTAGACTGATGCGCATTGGATGGCTCCTGGTATATTTAAGAAATGACAAATGAATTGATACCTTGCAGATATTGGAGAGTGGAGGTCCGTCCAAGGCGAAAACATTCCTTATATGCAAGCATTCCTTCTCCAAATCGTGGAAGCAGTCTCTGCATGTTTTGGGCTGTTGATGCATCGTTAGTAACCGAGTATTCTTTTTCCACGAGGAATTTGATCCTTCTTCTTCAATTCATCTTTTTTTTTTTTTTTTTTTGGAAAACGAAAATGCATTTCGCCTCGGCCCTGATATTTGCCCCACTGGGCATCTTGGCTGCCACTCAGAATCGGACCCCCCCCCCCCCCCCTTACGTACAGTCCCATCCCTATCGATGCCTATAAACCGCCGGTTGCTTCCGGCATTACCACCCTGCTGGCATTTATATCTTCACGACCTGAGCTTTCCACACTAGCTGGTGTTCTAAATAATGTTCCAGGTATGTCTTCAACCAATATGCTGTGCCAGTGAGACCGATTCTTTGGTTACCAATTACTTGCCAATGAGACTTTCTGACAGGTATGAGGATTCCCTCAAGTATTTGATACTACACCTACGTGGCAATTCACATTCTTTGCCCCATCAAATGCGGCATTCAATGAAACAGGCCAATACTACGAAACGTTTATGGCCACGCCGAAAGGAAAATGGTGGCTGGGCAATATTTTGCAGCATCATTACATTCCCAATTCGCAAGTCCGTTCTAGCGCATTCAACTCTACCGATTTGCGATTCCAGACTGGGAGTTATTTGTATATCGGAGGTCAAAATACCTCGCCAGTCATTCTGAATAATGTGTCGTCAGTTATTGAAGCGGATATCCAAATTACAAATGTAAGTATTATTTATTCCATATCGTAGCGCAGTCAACCATCCACACAACAAAGGTGTATAGACGCCCATATCAATTCATTTCAAACAGGGCATTGTACATATTATCGATCATATCCTGGACCCATCAGCGCAGATCTTCAACTCGGACCTCCCAAAAGGATCTCAAGGTTTTATCGCGAGAAGCTGCTCAAATACAGCTCTGCCGTATTGTTGAACTGCTTATTTCCCCAGAACCTGGGGAATTTGCACGCTTGTACATAATCAAACGAGCCGTATATTACGACAGTTGCTTACCTTTCCTTCCAACAATTTATTCACTCATTGTTGTGTGCTCTTATGTCCGAGAGATGAAATGAAAAATCCTGATCAGGCGTGATGTCAAAAACAGCTCCCGCCCACATACTTGGCAGCCATTCGGCATTGTAACAAGCAATCATCTCATAGTGACTTTTTTCATCATATCCACGTCAATCTCTACCAGATCTTTGCCTGTAAATTTGTCCTTTGCCATCTTACGCAACCTATCCATTGTTGTCTTCCATGGTCTCCAGCCATTCGTCCGCTCAAAAACCAGTCTCGGGTTCTGTAGCTCTTCCATGGTGACCTTTGCGTTGTGGGATGTGAAAATGACAGGATCGGGAACTTGGCCGGGAGCCTGGAATCCGATCACCCATTTATCAGTATAGCGCTCGCGGGGTTCCTCTATTACCATTTCCACGTGGAACCATATTGTCGCGGATTCTAAGTCGGGCATCTGAGATAGCGCTTTCGACCAAGATGCCAAGAGAGCCTGCATTTCGTCCTCGCTGGGAACGTTCAAGGGTGGTGGCCAAGAGCCCCTCCGAGGCCGAGCTCCAGGCTTGGCTTTGAAGTGCCAACCTCCGTTTGGAGTGCAGAGTCCCAGCTTGACGGTCGTGTGCTTCAAGTGAGGCCAGTGCTCAGACAATGATGATGATGCGGAGGTGCTGCCATCATTGGGCTCAGATTCAGTGGGCCAGAATAGAGAGCTATCGAATGTTCCACAAAGATTGACAGAGGTGAGATTATGAGACAAGGTGCGGATTGCCGCGCTCAAGGGATCGTATGACGGCTCGGTCGTACTCGCATGGCAGTTTGGAAACACAAAGCGAGGTTTAAACAACAAGTCTGTTGCCTCCAGGTCGTCGGTGGTCAGAGTAAATTGACGTAGATTCTGTCCTGCGAGAAAGTCGGCCTTGGCGAGGGCTTCAGCAAATCCGCGTCGATTCTCTCGAATAGCTACGGAATGAGACACGAATCTCCCTGATTCCTCCTCAATCGTCTCAAGATCCAGTTCGCGTAGATTTGGCAATCGCGTAGAGAGCTCAATGCCCGCCCGCAGCGCCAGCTTGCGGCCGGGATCACGGATGCCCAAGTGCGATATACTCTGGACGAGCGAAAAAGATTCGTACTCGGCCAGTCCGATGTGTCGCGTCAGGAATTTATTTTGCTGGTCCCAGGTATCCAACGCCGAATTGATCTCATGAATAAACAAAAATATTCCACTCTTCTTGGCTTCAGTGACGGTCGCATTACTGGCAGATGACTCAATCCTAGCCAGGACCTGGAACAGTTTCCGCATTGCATCGGTAAAGGCAGCACTAAAGCGCGCCTGTTGCTCATTCTTCTTGATGCGCGTTTCATGAAACGGGACCACAATGGTAAAGTAGAGCTGTCGTAGATATTTGAAACGACATGGCTTGACAAAACGGCCCAGGGATTTGAATCCTTCATCAGTACTCTGGATCCGAAGTCGAGAGAATGTGCGCCGTTCAATGGCTCGCTGCCAACGGGTTGATAGTGTGGCATATGGAGCAAGACCCTGTTGTGGCAGGAAGCCAGCAATCACGTCAAGTATTTCATCCGGAAGCCCTTCCATGGCTGTAGATGGGTTCTATTCAATTGCAGGCTGAGAAAAACCGAAAGCAAGATGACATGTAGGTGAGGGTGACGCAAAACATATATTAAAAGTTGGGCGGGTATGTATGTAGCCAGGGAAGACCATTTTAAGTAATGATTGTACTGAGCAATACAGCGCAGTTGGGCCATGTACTTGAGGTACCAGTACATCTCTCAGCGCTGCTGGCGTCCTTGGAGCAGCCCCACCAGCGTACTCATCTCCAGAGTTACCCCTGCATTTGCTTAATTTCAGCAGCTGGGGTAAGAAAGAATAGCGGGAAATGGAACAGGAACAAAAGGAAGATTCCAAAAATGCGGCCGTAAGAGTGTACCGATGATTGAAGAAGGAAAATCTGCCTTAGTGGTGCTGCGAAAGCTAAGTTGTACGTTATTTTATCACGAATGGATCATTAAAGCTAAGAAGCTTCTAATACGCCCATTGCTGAAGAAATTATCACATGAGCTTACGTCGGAAGCAACTGATGCAGTTGGTGGTCCCAATGTGAATTTTTGAATGTCGTGGGATCTGAGGTAAGAGACGTCGATCTTTTGGGCTCTCTTTCCATCACTTCTAGGTCCAGCGACAAAGGTACTTGCATTGCAATTCGACGCGGCCAAAATTACTTTGCGCTGTTGTGCAGCCGCTCTACACCCTTCACGCTCCGTTTCCTGGACTATAGTTCCCGGGCTGTTTGGGCATTTCAATGGGTCCGAGTCGGCTAATGATGGCGCTGCCAACTATAGCCTGGGCGACGGAGTCATGTCGGATCGATGCTAGGGAATGGTTTGTTACATCACTTGATCAAGGCAGGAGTTACAGAGATATTATAGCCATGTATTTCACGGGGACTTCATATATACGCTTTCTGCGTTCACAAACAAGAACTGAGTAGTCACCGTCCTGCAAGACTTTACAAAATTTGGATGATTCGAAGCCTTACGCATCGCGAGTATGGCTGCGAGCGCCTGAGGTGGCCAACCACGAATGTTTGATAATTCGAAAAATCTGATAGCCGATACCATAAGCTTTTCCAAGCCTTCAAATCTCCTCGTCACCTCCGTAGTACTCAATCAATTCGTCCCAAGTGTCAAGTCGTCTCCTTGAGGGTTCGGTGGCTTGTTGTGAAATCTCAAATACGTTGACTTGTGTCTGAATGGAATCTTCGTCGGATGACATGACTTCATCTTCGCCATCACTGGATGAGTCATAGTTCTCAGACTCGCTCTCGCTGAAAATGTCAGGTGGGAAAAGATCAGATTCCTGTGGGAGAAATTCCTCTGGACCGATCTCACTGACTTCTTCATCGTCTTCCAATCCTTCTTCGAGATTACGAGTCCAAGGCTTGATGTCTTCCAGGTCTGTGCTCCGCAAAACTGCCTCGTCTTCGTCGGTCCATTCGCCGTAATTCTGCAGTTCTGTCGCCACAGTGTGGTGCGCCCGAGCCCGTGCGAAGCCAACGACCCGGATGTACTGCTTCCTGAAAGTGTCATAGACCGAACAGCCACTCCCAAGCAAAAAGAACACTATATCGAGTCGTCCGTGCTCAGCCGCACCTTCGAGAGCTGTTCTCCCAAAGTACTCGGCACGTGCTGCATTGACATTCCCTCCTTCTTGAACCAGAAGTCTTACAATATCAATGAATCCTTTGATACAAGCCAGCTGTAAGGCGGTCGCGCCACCAAGACGTGCTGGTGGTTCATTGACATCGACTCCGAATTCTATCAATAGTCTGATCATCGGAAGATTCCCCTGCTCTATGGCTAATTGGAACGCAGTCCTGCGATTTGCTCCAAGTGAACGTCTGATGCTCCAAGGAATTCTGCTGCGGAATATCTCTCCAAGGGGCGCGAGCATTCACGTTAGCCCCTGCTTCCAGAAGCTTGCGGCCCATTGTCAAGTCCTCTCGGGCCACAGCAAACTGCAACATTGTCAAAGACCATGGAAATCTTCGATCCAGATGCATCCCATGATGCAGAAGAACACTGAGCTGACTATGTTGACCTTGAGCCACCATTAGAAGACCAAGGTATGTGCTTGCCTTCAGGCCATGCTTGCATAATTGGCTGATATTTAAGATGAACTAGCAAAAGTTTCCATTCGCCTTGCTTTATAATACCGTCTTCTTTTTCTTTTCTTTTCTTTTTTTTTTTCTTTTTTTTTTTCGAAAATCGAAAGAACATAGCCCTTTTGCTTCTCTTCCTTTTCTTTTTTTGTCCAATTCAAAACTTGCTGTTCCGACTATTCGATTTTGATACCAACGATTATTATAAAAAAGAATCAAAACCAGCTAAAGCTCGCAAATTTTGCCACCTCAGTATATGCAATTCTTTTGCAATCTAATATGAATACTTACTACCATGGAGGAACAAACTCAGCGTCTTGATCAATTCATAGAAGTAGAGAAAAACCCATTGGCCTCATCCGCAACCGCAGCCATCTCTTGATCCAACCCCAGGCCCTTGTGAGAGATCAATATGTTATGAGAAGCCTGGTCCGTCTGGCTGTATCGCACACGATTCCCCTCAATACCCTCCATCTCAAGCGCAAAACTAGCCACAGCATCGCGGAAACCCTCACTCCCTCCAGCATGAATGAATAGCGGCACCTGGGTTTTGAAAGGGTGGTGCAAGGGTGAAATGTACGGCAGACGACTATCACTGTCCGCATCGTTGTTGCTGTCGCGGGGCAAATACGCATCGACACCCCACTGCAAAACCTCGCCGACCAAGAGATCGTTTTCCGCGTTCCGAAAAGCCGCATAGTCCCGGCTCGCCTGCGCCGTGACGTGCACCCAAGGCGACCAGAGCATAGCCCCAGACGGAGGCGGAAGCTGGGGTGATTTCAGGTGCTCGATATAGCGAAGCAGGCCGAGGACCAGATTGCCGGCCGCCGAGTCGCCCGACAGGAGGATGTTCTCGGGCGCGACACCCAGTGATAGTACGTGGTGGTAAAAAGTAACCAGGTCCTGGAGCGCCGCCGGGAAGCGCGTCTCGTCGCTGCCGGTGCTCACGCGGTACTGGGCCAACAAGGTACGAGACACATGCAAATGCCGCGTCATGACTTTCGAGACGTCTTGTCCCGTGGCTTCGGTGCCAAAAGCCAGCACACATGCGCCGCCGGGGAAGTGCAGCACGACTTTTTCGGATCCAGTAACTGGTGTGGCCAGTGGGGAGGGAAACCAGAGTCCTCCCACTGCCGCTGGCCGTCTTGACCCGTCGGACTCGAGGACGCCGCAGTACAGGTCCGCCTCGGCGGGCTGCGCGAGGGCAAAACGTTCCTTCGCCTTCTGGTGATCAGACTCGACGCCTGCCACGCCGTTGGAGCGCGTCGCAGTTTGATACGTGAAGAGCTGGCGGCAGAGCGCATTCACCAGACAAATGCGCAGGTTTTGCTCTGGTAGAGGGCGGAGAGATTTTGGTCCATAGCGAAGTACGAGTAGTGGTAACATCGCTAATACTTTGACCATGAACCCGATTGTATATAGTGCCTTGAACGGCTGTTTTGCCCAGATGGGAGTAGTAGCCATCTTGATTGATAGACTTGAACTAGATGCGGGAAGGATTAGAATAGATGGCTTGTGAATCTTGCGGTTTATCTTTGCTCAGTAGTATATTTGCGCGATGGGCAAAGTTCGAGATTCCAGTGTTCAGTGGAGGCAAAAACCTCAGAGATAATTATGGGGGCTATTGGTATTGTCAAACCTGGAGTCGAGACGCAATGCAACAATTTGCTTGCCAACAGAGCATGTTCTCCACGTAAGGAACCAACAGATTTGTTGCAGCATCTCGGCACTTACACCAGTAAGATCCATGCAACTTCAAGACCCATTTTCACACTTTCCCACATTTTCTTTATTCACTTTCTTCAAGCTGCATCTCATTTTGTCGACGTTGATAATTGTTATCGTATTATAAGTATCAAGAAAACACACGTTTTTGAGCCAATTGCAAACCAAAGGGCCCGTTTGCCACAGCCCATGGATTTCCCCTTGAAAACGCCGGCCTGAGGGGGTATGCAGGCAAAAATGTCAAAGCCATTGATGTGTGCGCAAACCCCTTCTGAACTCCATACTACCACTGAGGAAACCACCTTTCTATGGCCCAGTACACGCTTGTACGCTTCCCAAGGGGTAAGAATAAAACATGAGAGAAAAAAAATGGGAGAGAAACTCAGTTCGCAAAGGATATTTTATACAGGCAATTCATCTCCGTCCCCGGTATGTTGTCGGCTTTCGCTTCTTGGACTTGGTGGATTTCTTGGCAGACCCGATGACTGCTTGCTCGACAGTCGAGGTACTGACGGGCGATACTGCCCTGTTTGAAGTGCTGGGAAAGTCGACGCCGAGTCCCTTGAGTTCGTCTTCGTCCATCTCTGTAAGCGCCTCGCTGTGACTACGCAGCACCTCCCCGCCCGTAGCGGGTTGGGCCACTGCAGAAGTGCCTATGGGTTCAAACTCCTTCAGGTACCAAGGGACACCGCCATCTGTCAGGATATTGACTGGTTCCTGAGATAAACTTCCATTTGACTGAGGAGGGGTGGGAGGTCCCGGCAATGTTGATGGAGCTGCTGCCACGTAGCCGTTTGTAGCAGGTGGCGTGTCAGGTGCATTGCCGCTTTTAACGCCTTCGGCCATGGACTCGTCCTTGTCGATGCCAGCCCCCGCTGAAGGTTCAGGAACGGCTTCGGCGACAATGCCAGACTCTCCGGTTCCCAAAGTGCTGACCTCGATGCTGCGCCCTTCTTGATTCTTATCGAGATCCTCTGAACCCTCTTCCAGTGGTTCCGTCATTACTATATCGACTTGTTCGTCTATTTCGTGTTCAGCGTCCTCTTCCTCAGGAGGAGCAACAGTGATCTCTGCAGCATCGACCATGATGACGTCTTTGCTTTGCTGCGAATCTTCTGCAGCATTTGGGAGTGGCTGTACTCCAAAGCTGGCCTCAATCAGGTCGCCAAGCTCTTGCTTGAGGTCTTCAAATGGCTTATTAGTGATGCGAGACTCGAGCTTTAGAGCTGATTCCAGCAATGGCTGGACACCCTTCAAGATCCTCTTGCCCAACTTCTTGCGTTCTCGAATGTCAGAGTAGTCCACTTTGGTGAGTGGAGCAACGACGCTCTCCAGCTTGGGCTGGACCTCGGGCTCAGACTCCCATTCCTTGTTGATACCGTCATGGACGACTTGGCAGAGGGCTTGAGCAAAGGGTTCAGTGGTGGTGTAGAATCTATCATCGACCTTCTCCTGAATTTTCAAGAGTCCTTCCTTGAAAACGTTCTTGCCATCATCAAATCTGAAGACTTAGTTAGCACGATACATGGCCGCAGGGAGGAATAGGACGAATACTGACTTGAACACTTTAACCATGACTTCAGGGAAGGTCTTGTGTATCGGAAAATACACCGTGTCGACAAAACCCTGCATCAACAGAGCTTCTTCAAGCTTCTTCTCTTCGCGCTTGACGGCTTCTTCAGACAAGACCTGGAGCTGCTCCAAGTCTTTAATGAGGGTCTCGGCAAACTCGATGCGCCTGGACAAGCGAGTCTTGCCCGAAGGTCCCATGGCCGCAAAGTTGCGACGAGTGAGCTCCATGGAAGAGAATGTCTCCATTTGAAGTTGCAGGCGCTTGAGTAGGGCAGCGCCACGTCGCATCTCGCGCTTGAGCGTCCAGTAGCGAGAAGCATCGCTGACAAATTCTCTCCTTTTAAGTATCGAGAACTTGGCCAAGGACTGATCAACAATATCAAACACAGCCTGCGGGATGATTGGGGCACCCGATGGTAGTTTCCAGACCGACTTGCCTGGTTGATTCTTTTTGACGTCGCCCAGGACAGCCGAGACTTTGGCCCCAGTCATTTGCGACTCATCTGCTGGATGCTCCATTAAGGCGTTGCGATGTGTTGCGGCCAGTGATAATGCTGCTGCTTGAGTATTGGCCCAGATGCGATCCCGCATCGTCTTCTTGTAGAACTTCTTTGCGCGTCTCGTCGCCCTCGACACGCCATTTTCTTTGGCATACTCGGATGGACAGTGCTTGTCGCACAGGGCTTTGAGATTTGTGCTGCCATCGAGAACGTCGAGAGCACCAGAGCTGTTCTTCATGCGCAAGAAGAGTTTTGCGCGTCGCGCACAAGTGACATGAAATGCCTGATAACAAGACTTATTGCCACACTGGATACAGGCTCCCATCTGCTGTTGGCAGATATAACAAGTCAATTTCCATCGACTCTTTGGCACCTTTTCCACGTCCATGACTGGTTCCATGAAAGTATGGTTGCCAAGGCTTACTTCGGGGATCCACATTGCACAGAGCAAATGGGCCCATTTAGACGAGTTTGTCTGCTTGAAAGCGCCATCCGAATTGGGACAGAAAATGCAAGTCTATAGAGCAAGGTTAGCAATTGTTTTATAGTGCACAGAATTGGAGAGAGCATCTTACCGGAATGCCACGTCCAATAAGCTGGCATTTCCGACAAAGCCATTGTCCTTCGGGAATGAAGGGCACACCATAACACTCTTGGTGGACCGCTAAGTCGCAACCATCGCAAAACACAATGGCATTCGTATTTTCGCAGTCCCCGTCGTCGCAAATCGCACATTTGCTGTCTTGTTCTTCGCCCGCCTGCGGCTCACCATTAACGGCCGCAGCCGAGCTAGACCGCGGGCGATGTGTTTGCGGCGGCTTTGGGTTTGGCTTGGGTATTCTCTTCTCCAGTGCGTGCCATTCCTTTTCGATCTTGGTCATGGTAATCTCGAAATGTTCGCGGGTTACAGTGCTCCATCCTTGGGATGTGCGGTACTCGTTGTAGGCTTCTAACCACATGTCGTCTTGTTCGTCCATGTCATACTCCACGCGGCCCAAGGCGTGGCTATGCGACGAAGCCTCGTTATCCGTCTTTGTGGCAGGACTGTCGGCTTCATCTTCGATGTTGGCGTCCGAGGCTTTGATCAGCTTTTGATCATCGCGAATGAAGTTGTCGCTCTCCTGGTATCCGACATTCATCATCGCCTTGTCAACATATTTAGCCTGACCAAACTTTTTACTCTCAAATAGCAGAATTCTGTCCGTTTTTCGATACTGTGGTTGTCTCAAATCCAGCCGCTCTTTGGGTGTTTGGTTGTATATGGGCAAGACTTTGGGCGTCTTTGGGGTTGTCCCCATTTCTTGGCGGAATGGGAAATACGAGTCTCTAGGACGATTGGAGCGCCGTCTTGTCGGTGTTCCGGGTAAGGCATCTGCGGCGGAAGTCGATGCCCCGTTGGTCTGCGACGAGGCTGCGTCTGCACCGTTAGCAGAGGCCACGTTTGCATCCTTGATCGGGCTTCCACGCTTGTTATCGGCGTGTGCACCGGTAAATGCCAGAGGGGTTCCTGGAAGTGATTTTGCAGTCCCATCCACATCATCTGCTTGAAAGACGACAAAGGATGTGTCAATTTCGAGGTTTGGGTGAAACTCCTCCCATCCCCGCTCTTCTCTTGGCTTGTACCCCTCGCTCTGGACTACAGCAGCAGCCACCGCGGCAGCAGAGCTGATTTGCATCTCGTCATCGGGTTGTTCCAATCTCGTCGTAGCGGTTCGTATGCGTGTGCTGCGTTCTCTTCGGGGGTAAACGGGCGTAGCGCTCACGGCGGAGGAGTTCCGGCGCACTCGGGGGCGGGGGTTGGTGGAAGGTCCAGTGCTTGTCCGGCGACCAGAATTATCGCTGTTGTTATCTTGTTCAGTCCATCGCCCACCACCACCAGGTCCTCCTGGAACATACCGTCTTCGTTTTGGAGGTGGCTCTGTCGCAGCTCCTGCCGTGACATCGCGTTCGCGCAAGCGTGACTGGGGAGGTAGGAGAGAGGCCTTTTGGCGGCTTGGACGACTGCTAGTCGCGGCCGCACGCGGCGTCCTGGGGCTCGGCGCCATGATGAAGCCAGATGAATGCGATGAGCTGCGGTTGATGAGGATGGATGGATCCCTAATCAGCGCGTCGCATCAAGGCGACGAAGTTGCTCCAGGTGCGGCTTGTGCGACTGAACAGGCATCGGAGAGGCGTCTTCGGGGGTCGTTTCGCAAAAGTGAACAGACCACCGAACTCGGAAACGCGTTTTAGGCACTTGCAAGATGGCAGAAGGCGCAATGATTCAGTGAGGGGACGTTGAGAGGTTGAGGGCGAAAAGGTGCCAGAACGCGTGAAGTCGAAACGAGTGGAGCTGCGAATGGACTAGGCCAAGTTGGGGAGCCGCCCCTGGCTCCCAAAGGGGCTTAGCGCAATGCTTAATCAGCTCGGAGGTTGCAGCTGGGGCCACGCCGAGATCTTAGCCCGCTGAGACCCCCAACAGACCCCGGATTTTCGCTTCCTTCTCGCATCTCACGGGCCAGATCCATCCCACCTAAGATCGGTTGCGCTTCTTCCATGCCAGGCACGAATGATTCGATTCATGAACCCTGTTGCTTCAATTAGCTGTCCGGACAATCCTGTTGGAACCAGCAATTGGCCGAATCTTTGATCACGGCGCATCATAATATATACCGAAGCACTGCTCTTGCAAATACCAATAATTTTACGTGATTGCCACCATTTGTTGAGATTCTCTCTTCAATGGATTGATGCCGGCTCGGTCAGCTCTTCCGGCAACCTCTGGCGCATTTTCCCGCTCGGCATTTGCGTCGCAACCAAGATGGATGCTATCTATAGCCAATCCGACTAACCTAACCCTTTTGCGCAGAGTTCAACTACCCGACGTCAAGTTCAAATACTGGCCGTAGGATATTCCAAGCTAGATCCCCTCGGCTGTAGTCCCACAGTCTAATTGTCTACCACTAATTGGCGATCGATAGCTCGAGCTAGAAACGTCATAAATCATGTCAAGATTGAATATGTCGGTCGAGGCTTTCAATTGTACAATCGCTCGTCAATTGGATCATATCATCTCTGTAACTTTTTTCACAGCTTGACACTCAGCAACCGACGTATCGTATTGCCATACAAGGAACTTGCACACTTTTGTCATTTGCCCGTCGCAAGCATTATTTCGAAGGGCACCTGCCGCTGCCATTATGTTGAGACGGCCCTGCAATTGCAGAAATCTACATGAGGTGCTTAGTCTTGGCTCCAGCATTGCATCTCTCGATGGCGCTAATGTCCGCCATCACCTCAACACCTGCGTGGTCCCCATCCCCATAAACGCCGAGCTGGGTCTTCTCTATGCTATGAATATGATATATTTGATTCTTGAGACTTCCGTAGACGGAAAGAGGATTGTCCAAATGATTATTCACTCATTGGCTCGTTGTCGCGGGGAAATGTCCATGCCTGACCACCCTATTCGCGATTGCGCAATGCAGTTATACGGCACCTGAGCCTCTGTCGTGGTTGGTGTCGCTACAGACCCCAATAGTGCAGGTCTCTAGCTGCCATAGTCCAAGCCACTTCATGTTTTACCTTTTTATCCATCTTACCTCCACTAACGCTCACCTTGATTCTATAACAACGGCGCAATGTCAGCCGCTCATTTCACTCGATGTGCATATCTGTCACTGTTGAAACATGAAACATATAAATAAAGACGCAATTCAATTGATTGCGCTAGACCATGAAAGAGAGTTCAGACATTTCCCACCAACTTGCAAGAAACATCGAGACGCACACACTCTCGCTTATCATGCATAGTAGTAGCAAAACGGCCCGTCCACCAAGCTAACCAACTCGCGAATCTTGTACGTCTTGGAGTTCACCGCGTACAGGTTAATCACGTCGTCCAAGCTCTGCGCCTTGCCGCCGCCCATCATGGAGGATCCACCCTGTTTGAGAGGCGTCAGAGTTTAAGTCCACAAGAACAAAGGTTTGAGCTGAGATAGATGTCTGTGGCTTACCGCGATAACTTGTTGGCGATTGGCAAAATCTTGAAGCTGCCAGATGGCCCAGGTCCGATCAATCATGGCGTGGTGGAGCCCTGCAGGATACGCAATGTTGGTCACTTATGGTTCGTTCCCACGGACAAGCGCAAAAAGAATGAAAGAACACTCACAGAAAGCTGGATCCCCAGGTGAAATATAAAAGTCGCCGCCAGGGTCACCATTAATGGTAAAGTGGCCGGCAACGTGGACATTGATGGGCGCGGTGCTCTGCATGGTGTTTTGGAAAGTGCCAATGGCCGTGCTACCGGTGATGAGCTTGACAATGTCCTCGGTGCGCGAGTACTGCGAGGACAGCTTGTTGCTTATGTCGCGCCGGAGGCAGCGGGGGTTGTAGCCCATGCCGTCGGCCCTCGAGTTCTTGGTGGGCGCGGGCGATATGGCTGGGCTCATGGGCCTTGATTTTGGCTTTCATGTCAGCAATGATATCTTATACTGTAATCATACAATAAAAACAAGTTTGTCTTACCCTAGATTTACCGTCATGCTAGTGGCTGGTCAGCGATATGAATACTGTCATTCAAAGAATAAAAACTCACTTCTTGAAAGGGCCAGATGTAATACAGCCACCTCCATTGCCAGTCACAATTTGACCCGTGTGCGAGGTTTTCTCTCCGTTTCCGCTCATACTCAGCGCAGAACCGTCAAAGATTGGCGATGACTCGGGATCAGCTGCCCAACGTCCCCAGTTCCAGTACTACAACAAGATCAATACGAATTGTATTATAGCACTTGTTGGATGGATTAACCTACCGGTTGGGTTCCATTGTAGCCACACTCATTCTTTAGCGCCTGCTCATACGACCAAGTATAGTATCGATGCCATGAGAGGAAGCTACCCTTTAAGCAATGTCAGTCATGACGCGTGAGAATGAAACAGATACAAACGTCAATCTGTCCTTACTGTACCATGTATACTGAGAGTCTGATTCATATGAACCGCCACAAAGTCATCGTAACGAGTCTTGGCTCCGGGGTACTGCGTCTGGTCCAGTTGCGACGGCTTCTTGGTCAGGCATAGTACCGCGTTGATGTAGCTGGACTTTTCAGTGTCGGTGAGATCTCCCCTTGAAGCGCACCGAGTTAGCGAAATGCATCCTGAGTATCATAGTTTCGAGCATTCGACAAGAAAGAAGAAGAAGAATAGGCCTTACCACTCCTTGCGAATCTGCAGCTTGTCCTTTGAGCAAGTTGTCGACTTTGCGAGTTGAGCATCAAGTGACGGCTGTCCCTTTGTCCAGAGATCCAATACAGCATCCGCACTGACGAAGCTGGAGAGCAGCAGAAGCTGCAAGGCAATAAGTGCAATGCTGGCAAGACGAGACATGGCTGGAAGTATTTACTGCCCCCTTGGTCGTGTTGGCTGAGTTTGGTGAGCAGACCAAACAGTTGGCATAAGTTCAACCAGTCTTGGCTCCACTTATAGAGAACACAATACTGAATACAGAGGAGTGGCGCAGCATCACGTCGAGGCATGTTGGTATTTTTGTGGCAAATTAGAGGCATGGTTTGTCTCCATTGGCCAGGCCGAGTATCTATGTGTCAACTCGAATATCCAATATCTAGGCGAGGTTGGCCGCATAGGGAGCTTGCAGCCAAACCCAGTTGTTTGTCACGGCTAAAGTCTATAGACGAGCAAAATTGTTCTGGGCATTTGGGGTCGGAATGATAGAAGTCATCTCGGAACCATGTTTTCCACAATACATCCCGTGGCACAGTCATAATTACCCGGCTTACTTGTCAAATGAGGCGTACGTAGATGGGCCAGGAATGCCTGCTCCAATAATACTCTTGAAAGCAAACAAGGCGTTACGTGACATGAGACCCCTGGTCCCTCACCGTCTTCCTGCACTGGATACTACTATATGAATTCCATCTTCTGACTGAAGATTTTAAGTTTGCCAAGACTACAATTCATGTTCGGCAGGTTCAATCCATCATTTCGAAACATACGAACCCTCCGCACTATACATATCAAAATATCGATTGGTTCGAGTAGCGGTGGCGCGATGAGTGAGATTGATGGCGAAAGTTGCCCTGCTTTTTACACAACTTGCCGTCCCAAGCACTCGGCAGTCAATGAGTCTCACGGCAACTCAATTTCACTTTACTTTGTATGCTGCACGAATAACGATCGTTAATCGATCTTGACGGTACGTTTTCCTGCGAAAATATTTGTTCTGGCCGTAATAAAGCAATATTTTAAAGTTTTGCATAACTTATGACAAAATTGTGTGAGTTGGCGCTGTGAGAGTTATCCATGAAAAAAAATTGAAGCTATTTTCGTGTTTATGTGAAGATAAAATTTGTGAATCATATCCCAGAGTTATAGCTTTATTATGTATTTCTCATGATAACTGCAGACATATTCTCCATCAAAAATGAGAAATCTTCATCCCTCTTCAAAAGTTATAGTAAACAGCGAGCCAGCTCAGCCCATCCGATGTCTCATGTACTCTCTCAACCATGCGTCGGCGGCGGAGTCGCCACCACCATCATATTGAACTTGGGATTATTGTACCCGCCGCCCTCCTTCCAAGTACTAGCATAGGGGGCATAGTAATCCCAATTAGAAGAGGTATTGATACCCATCTCAGCCCAGACAAACAAACCCCCAGCAACACCGCTGCCAAGAATGGCATAGTTGGGAAAGGGATCATAGTTGGGGCTGGCGGCGTAGCCCGTGAAGCCGTCGGCGGCGTTGCTGGTGCGCGCGATGCGGTTGGTGCTGTAGGGGCTGGTGGCCTCGATGGTGTCGATCAGGCTTTGGTCAAAGAAGAGCTGGCTCAGGTGCGCCACCTGGCCGCCCGTGTAGGTGCCGTTGGCCAGCACCTGGGAGCCCACGTGCGCGATGATGTGCTCGTGCGTTGCGCGCCCGGAGTAGTGGCCCGGGAAGAGCGTGTCGAAATTCACGACGCCGTCCTTGTCCGTAGGCTGCACGCCGCGGAGGTACGTCGTGCCCAGGCCGCCCTCGCCGGCGGCGCTGACGCCGCTGTAGACGCCTTGAGAGTTGCTTGTAGTCGTTGTAGATTTAGTGGGTGATTCTCCAAAGCAAATTGGGAATATACATGAAGAAAATCTCACCATGACCAGATATCAATCAAGACATTGGCAGGTTTGCAGGTATTGACATCAATAAATTGCAGCTCCAAGTGCATGGGCACGCCCTTGACGTCCTCGACCACGTTGCTGCGGATCTGCTCCTGGTAGACAAAGTAAGGGCCGTTGGCATTGTCGGGCGTCAGGACGCAGCTCGCGTTGGCGCCAAAAAGCTCGGAGATGGGCGTGTCCTTGGTGTACTTGAGGCTGCTCTTGTCGTGGCTCTTGGCCATATACTGGCGCAGTGAAGCGGCGTCGCGCCGATGAAGGAATGATTCTGTTTTCTCCCGTCAATTTCCCCCCAAATACATCACGCTATTGAGATGAAGTCCAATAGCGTAAGCTTCATCTCAATAGCGTGAGGACTATTCACATACCGTCCTGCAGTCCCCTCTCCCGACGAAGACGCTCAAACGTGGCGGCCCTCCGCGCCACGGCGCGCTCCCGCCGCTCCTTGACGTCGGGTCGGCTCTGGCAAGCCTCGAGGGCTCTCGCGTTGACGTCGGCCACGGCGTGCGCATTGGCAAGCTCTTCCATGTGCGCCCGCTTGTTGAACGTCTCGCCCGGATGGGCGGCCGACAAGGGGCCCAGCGACAGGGCCGCGAATATGAGAGTATTCAGAAGCATTGTTGTTTGCTGGTGTTGCTGTCTGCGGGTGGTGATGTTAGTCAGGATCGCCGTTCCAAAGAGTTTTTCCTCTGTGTGAAGAATCGAGTCCTACAAACAAGCGCCTTGACTCCTTTCCTTTTTGTCTCTTGTGTGGTTAATGCGGGCTCATTATTTCCCAGTCTCGTTGAAAAAGCCTTTCCATATGACCGTTCAGAGCGGGCATTCGGCATTTCGCTATGTGGCATAGTACACTCCATCTTCCAAGTGTATTTTCTGGGGTACATATCTGGGGTACATAAAAGATTGCACCACCATCCTTGCTTCCGATGCGTTGGACATGTCGAATCGTGGAGCGGTGACTCTCTCTCCAGGTTTGATGCAGCATTACTTTATCCGGCTGACCCCATGAGGCGCCAAGACCATATAAATAAGATGAGAGAGAAAACGTGCTTCTCTGATATGAAAAGGCTAAATAAAGGGAGATGAAAGGGTCAGAAGAACAAAATCTTGGATGACCGAACCAAGTGATTCCAATAGTGATCAAAGACTGTAAATGCCGGCATCATATTCAAAGTCTTTGTCCATGGGTGTAGCTCGATGAGAAGAGAGGCAATCCCGGCGACCTTCGCATTTTTCCCGCATCGCAAGTAAGCAGTGGCATCCCAACAAGGCCCGGTTGCTACTGTTCCGCAAGAATTCAAAACAAGATGAAGTTATCTGTATTCAACTTTCGAGTCATAGATGGACCAAAATTCGAGCGCAAGCTCCCTTGGTCCCAAAGTCGTGAGTGACCATGCACGGTGCCACTAACTCTGGCCACGAGTTTTGCGGTTCGAGGTAGTCTTTGGAACCAAGGATGACCCTCGGCAGAATTTTCTAACGCACTTGAGTAGCCAGGGAACCTCGAAATTTGTGACAATAAAATCTTCAACTTCAGAATATACTATTCCTGAAATATGATCAGTACTCTTTGTAGTGCAAAATACTAACCTTACCTAACTACGAAGTATGTAAGTCATGCTCTAGTAAGTGGGGGCCTAAGCTTTGCCCCAAAGCTAGTCAGCAAACATGATTTGAGATAAGCTGCAATTTTCTCAACGCCCGCTTGGCATAGTGGTATTGCGTCGCACTTGTAACCCCAGTTGGTATATGCGACATGCGAAAGTCGGCGGTTCAATTCCGCCAGTGGGCATTCGTTTTGCTTTTTTGGATCTCGGAGAAGAGTACAAACTTTCCCCCCCCTTTTTTTCTCACTTGGTCAAATCACAATTACATTAGATAAGAGCTCTTTCCGAAGCAGTGGTTTTTGGTTGGAAAAGCTTGATGCATTATTGCATTTGAGCCTGCATAAAATACCTTTTTATTGAAAGAGCATGCTCCTATAGTAGACACTCCAGACTCCGAATACGAACACAATTGGTATCGATGCAGCAACAAACAGTCTAAAAAATGCTACTGTGCACAACTACTCATCTCGAGTCTCATCCTCTTCGGCATCCCCCATCGGATCGTCTCGGTACTCGCCAGGACTTTCCGTCATTCCTTCGATATCGCTATCCGCAATAGCATATTCGTCGAGGGGCTCTTCGTCGTCCTCTTCTCCGGTAGCTTCCTCGTCTGTACCGATGCTACCTCTGAGAAGCAGGCTTTGGAGATCATCCTCGTCAATGAAATTATCAAGGCTGCCCTTTCTAATGTTCCTCGTCTCGCGACGTCCCCGCTCAATCTGTCTCTCTACCTTGAGTCTGTTGGCAATGAACTGCAACTTTGGAAACGCGCTCTGCTGCCCTTCGTGAATCATTCTGGCGAGACGATCCGGATCAGGGTCCGATAGAATGCGGAGAATGTCACTGGGTTTCGACTTGGGCCAAATGGTAATAGTGCCGCCAAATTGTTGCAGCCACAACTGCGACCAATCTTGACCAAGTGGCCTCGGAAGTAGTTCAAGATGTTTGAGAACCTTGAGCCATTTGGTCAAGTCGAGTTTGATGTACTGTTCCGTAGCAGAACCCAAGTACCCGCCTCGCCAGCCGCGACCTTTGCGGTGCGTTACGGGTGAGCCGACAGTGCCCCTGGAAGAAAAGAAGAATAACGAAATGTGAGGGTTGACTTGGCTGACAATGGTAAAGTTGACGTTGAAGTGCAGGTTCAGTGCCTTGATGGGAATGTCAGTTCGCAGGCTGCCGTCCTTCCATTTGTGTCCGAATGAGTAGGGACTAAGTGACCCATCCACGTTCTTCATCATGAGCACGACCGGGTTCAAAATGCCTGGTACGGCAGCCGAGGCCAAAACAGCTGACCAAATGACACAGTCGGGGCTAGTCAGGTAATTGCAAAGGATGGTAGGCGAGTGAGGATCAGCCGGCACACAAGAAACATTGAGAATGCGTCCCGTCCGTTCATATGCCTCTCTAAAGGTCATTGAACCATGGGCCCACCAAGCGCATTGCCGTGCCCAGTCAATAGAGTCGAAACGGGCTCCAGTCTTCCACCATCTCTTCAACCAAGTCGACATGGGCTCAGAGCAGGCCTTGATCTTTTCAGCTAGAGCCGGGACGAGGAGCTGCTGCAGCTCCTCGTCTGTACGCGTTGCCACCAGTGACGCAACCAGAGCACCGCCACTTGTGCCAGTAATGACCTCGGGTAAGAGATCTGCCTCTAACAATGCCTTGACAACACCAAAATGGTAATAAGCAAACGTTGCGCCGCCCGAGAGACACAGGGCCGTGCGACCATAGTTGGCATGGAGGTGCTTGAAAAGTGTCTGTTTTTGTTCAAGGGAAAGTTGGCCTGTTTCTACGAGAAGGCGTGTGCTTTTCTCCACTGTGCCCGTGTCAGCATAAAGATCTTGTTGTATGGAGGGAGTCAAACACATGAATCACCAAGACGACTTACCCTCCTCGACAAAGTTTTGTACCAGGTTCTTGGTACCAAAATACGTCTCACTATACAGCCTGGGGTTTTCGACGCCGACAAAGTTACTCTTGACACTGGCCTCGACCAATGTTTTCAATTCGTCAATGGCCCGTTTCCGTTCGTTGCTGCTTGCGGCATTGGTCGATGCAACGCCATCCGGGCCAGGCTCCTGGGTTTCGGCCTCTCGTCGGAGCTTTCTGATTTGCTCCCAGACGCGGCGAACAGTTTTGGAGTCGTAGTATGCATACTCATTTTCTTGTTTCCATTTATCGTTGCCCAGGTACTTGTCGAGTTCTTTGGCGGCGCTTGACCAGTCCTTGTAGTTGCTTGTGGCACGCAGGCTGCGGCGTAGTCGTTCTCTCTGACCCCGCCAAGCGACAAAGTACTCATAGCCCCAGACGTAGAGTCGTGTTATTAGATAGGCGATACCGAGACCGGCAATCCAGGCCAACGTGGCGATCAGGAACGGCCAGCGTAGCAAAGTGTACAGGTTGCCCTCTCGAGCCTCGTCGACACTGCGGCCGAGCGCCTTGCGCTTCCGGTGACGTCGCTTGCCGACTTTTTCATTGACGGGTGCCCAGTCGTTTTGTGCCGAGATGAGCAGGCTGCCCTGGCTGCCGTGGCGGTTGCGCTCGCTAATTCGAAGAGTCGCACTCCGACCATCGTTGCCATTCCCATAACCGAGTCCGACTCCGCTCGCCTCGGCTGTGGGCACTGTCGGGGATGCCGGCGTGTCGAGATTAAAGTTGCTGCCACTCCGCAGCGAGGGACTCCGTATCGTCAAGCCATCATCGTTGGCTGGATTTATTGGATCGGGTGCAGCAAGCGCCTGGGCAAAGGACTCGAGGTCCTCGGGCCGCAGAAAGTCGACGTCGACGTCGGGCAGACGCGTGTGGTCAAAGGCCTCTGGAGGGAATCCATAGTCGTGGTATGGCTTTCCCAGGCCGAAAAAGGTGACGCGGCGGGCAGACTTGGTGGCTTCGGCCTCGGTGCCGTTTGCCCTCTTTTCACTCCTTGCGTCTTCAGTCGCCATGATCACTGAGGCAGTTATTGCAGAAGAGTCACTGCATAATGAGAAGGGCTCTTTTCAGTGGTGCCCCAAAGACCACAGTGGTGGAATAAAAGTCTTAGAAGTGGTTGTGTGCTGTGTCGAGTTGTGTATCTGTAATATCGTAAGACATGTGTTACGAAAAGGCCGGTACTGCCCAGGGCTTCTTGTGGCAGCGCATGCAAATATTCGTGTTGTGCGCGTACCGAATCGCGTAGTTGGCCTCCTCGCAAAATATTCGAGGTGCTCGAGTTAGATATACGTGTGTACTGATGCCACGAACGTCTGTTATTCACGAGGTTCTGGACTCGTTCTCACCCGCAAGCCACCCGAGCTACCAGCTGTAATCACCGAAATGACGTCGCCGCTCTCCGGCGGGCTCTGATTTGGTTGGGGAAGCAGCTGGGAGTGGGGACAAGGGAGAGCCGAGCCTCAATCCAGCAGGTGGAGCCCCCTGAACCTTGGAAAGGGAAGAGCTGAACGCTGTCATTCTTAAGCCTTTCTACTTTTTCCTTTTTCTTCTAGAAACAAACTTATGTGCTGTTGATCGTGTCCCTTCGAATTTGTGATTAATGGGTATTACTCCATACTCATTTATATCATTTATTGGGTCGGCAGTGACTGAATTACGGAACAACATGCCAGGCGACTGAACGAATTCATGATTTCGTAGAAAACTCTACAGAAACCATAACTTACAAAAGAGAAAAAGCAATAACCTACATATTGAAATACTAACCATACAGTTGCGTAAAGAGTATTGACTTCCTTGGAGGTGTTTTGTCTTCGTGGAAAGCGCTATCGACAAAACCATACGGAGAGCAGCGGCGATCTGCAGGCCACTTACACAAAGCATAATGCAAGATCCCATACTTACACACGATTCCGTGTCCGTTCCGAAAATCACTCATGAAAACCTACAAGGCATGTATATCACGGCGGACCTTCAAACAGTTCAAAGATTGGCAACAATGGGTATAGCACTAGTAACAGCGAGCATAGTCAAAGCATTGTTGTGTAACAGACTCGATTGCTGTGGGAAACTGTCAAATGCCTCTATTGCCGTGGACTCCGAGGACTCCTGCTATAGAACCCAAGGAGTCCGTCGTTTAAAGATAACGAAATGATGAACAATGCAAAGCAGCAAGCTGTCATATAAAAAAGAACTCCAATCCCACTTGAACAAGCGTGCAGATCATCAGCATTATCACCTTGTACACCACCTTCCAGCATTGTACTTCTTCGTCATCGTTGTCGTCTTTCTCTCTTTCTTCTTTGCAAGCCCTAGTCTAGAACTATGTCTGATGTGGTGCCGTGGTTAAAGAGGCACCTCCGCTCTAAGTCGAGGCTTCTCAGTTTGCTGTCGCCTAGACGTATTGCGAGAGCCAGCGGATACCGTCACCGTAACCTGTGTTGTAAATTAGCAATGCGCTCGTTCCTGGCAAAGTGGCTTGCTGGAGTATTTCGACTTACCCTGTCTCATGACCACCGAGCACATGAAGACCTCAATGGGCCGGATGCCCTCCAAAGGCACCTTGCCCTTACCCGTTGTCTGGTAGAGACCAAGCTCGTGACGCAGCTGCTCCTCGGAGATGGCGTCGGGGTGGTCAATCTTGTTGCCCAGGACGACAAACGGCACCTTCTGGAGCTCCTCCATGGACAGGAGGGCATCAAGCTCGGCCTTGGCCTCGGGGAAACGCTCGTGGTCCTTGGCATCGACGAGGAAGACAATACCGTTGACCTCGGGGAAGTAGTCCTTCCAAAGACGGCGGGCTATTGTGAACACCTGTTAGTCCTCCCATCATTTTCATCCTTTTGCGGGGATTGATTGCGAGATGCGTACCCTGCTGGTGACCACCAAGATCAAACGTTGTGAATCGTACGTTGCCGATGGCGAGCTCCTCGGAAGCTGTGGTATGATTAGCATATGCCCACGTGCCCGTCGTCGAGATGTAGGTAGGAAAAACATACTAGGGTGCAGAGTGGGCTGCAGGATGGCGACTCGGTCGTTCTGTAATGTCCATCATGTTAGCATTCTATTTTTGGACTCGTAGTGTGTCGCATTCATGTGGTGACCTCGAAGCCGTGACACTTGCTGACCATCTAGACCAGGGTGAACATATCGCCATACCTTCAGCATGTGCAAGAGTGTCGTCTTTCCGGCATTGTCGAGACCGAGGAAGAGGAGCTTGGCGTGCTTGTTCAGCAGGCCGAGCGACGAGAGGACATCATAGACTAGAGGGCACAAGAAAGGCTTGTCAGCAAACAAACTGTTCCTTGGAAAATGCCGCCCGCCCAGTGCGTGAGGACTGGAACGAGGAAGGCAGGCACAGGATTGCGCATCCAGGTCGGAGCTTAGCTTACACCAGTTGATAATCCACATGTTGGCGGTCGACTGTGCGCTATGTGTGAGTGTCGGCTGGTTGGTTGTGCTGCTGGGGGATCACAAGGAGTGGTCGTTGCTTAGGGGGTGGAAGGCAAAGAAGTCACTTCTTTGATGGATGATGCTGGTATGGAGTGTAGAATTTCTACGCGGCCGGCGACAATGGGAAGTCGGGATGGTACCTTATTTAATGTAGCCAGACCGAGTTACGTCGCTCTGGTTGGCCCCAGTGGCCCTTGGGCCTTGGGTAGGTAGGCAAAAGCAGTGCTGGCAAGAACGCTCTGACAATCTGTCCAATCAGCAGTGACCTGAACCTGAATAACTTTTAGGCCTGAAAATCAAGGCAGCAACCTTGACTTGTGCATCTACTTTTTTGTGCAAGTTTCCCTTGCATTCTCCTTTCAGAACCCCCTATTCCATTACTTCGTGGCCGCCGAAGGTTTTTCAACACTCAAGACAAAGAAATATTATTATTGGCTATGCTTTCATTGGCTTCAGCATTGCAATAGCAGGCCAGACTGGTCATGTAGATGTTCTATTTCAAGAACTCGCAGAGTGTTAATGGAGCAATAAAATCACTAGCAATGAAGACCAAGACAAAAATATATAAATGATCAGCCACTCAAGTGTGGCAAATGTATTTCCATTGTCAAATCACCGGTTCGCCGCCTGATGCTACGTAATGTATGCCTTTGCTTTGCCCCAAAGTGGTATCCCCAATTGCCAATGACTGGCCATCAATATGCTAGACGATGTGATTCCGCTCCTCATTCAGAGGACTACGGCCATGAGAAGGAAATTCGTGACCCGAAAGAAGCAACTAAACTTTTGTATGTACAAGACGGGACAACTTATGTGCCAGGGGATCCAATGCTCCCCGCAATGCGCTCTAGAACAAGATGAATGCTCGCTCATAATATCATCATAATATGAAGGCACCAGAAATGCCACGGGTTCGAGCGTCCCGTGGTCTTGAATGACAGAAAAAAAAGGGTGTCTCGTAGAAAAAATCTCTATATCGAGAGAACGTGAATGGTGTTGGCCTGTTTGCCGGCCATGTGCAGACCGAGTTCGCGCATTCTCTGTGCGCCCTTGCCAGGCTGGGGCTTCTTCTCGACCACTTGACCCTTGCGCGCTCGGTTGCAGTGCTTTTGGATGTATTTTTCGCGGCGACGCTGTCTCTTGTGTTCGAGGCCCTTGACAATGTCAATGGCGCCGCGGACGTGACCAGTAGCGCCAGTATATGCTGCATGTCTGCTGCGCTGACCCTTGAACTTGTTGGGGAACAGAGCAGGAGGTCGCGGCAGTGACTTGGTATGTGTCAGACCCGGGCGGGATGCCAGTGTCTGGAAGTCGATAGCCTTGGGAGTAGCCTTTTGAGTGGGCGTGGCGGGAGGCGAGCGGACGACACGACCAGGAGCCGGGGGTGACACTCCGCGCTTCGGGGAGTGGCGATCAAAGAGTCTTCGTGGAGGTGGTGATCTTCCACGGCCCTTGGGTGCAGGTGAATGAAGACGCTTCGGCGGAGGAGAGTGGTAACGCTTGGGAGAGTTGTTGTTACTCTTCTTTCTCCGACGATCCGCGCGCTCGCCCTCGCCATTGATGTCCTCAAGTTCGCCATGGATCCAGACGTGCTCATCGCTGTCGTGGCCAGGCTTGTCATCTTCGTCCTCGGGCTCCGAGGTGGGGAAGCTGGGATCAATATCCTGCGGAATCAGATGCATCTTCTCACGTCTCTTTTGCGCAATACATGAGATGTATGCATCTTCCATCGGTCTGTCCTCATCGAGAGTGCCACAAACGAAGTCGGTACTGTCTGGCAACTCTGGTGTGCCGGGCCGGATCCGAATGCGCTTGGTCTTCTCCCGAGAAGTGGTTCGCTTTGAAGCAGGTGCATCCGAAGATGAAGAAGAGTCCGATCTGTTGCCGGCCATTGAGGGGCGACGTGCAATGGGAGTGGCGCCAGAGAACTGCAGGGTAGCGGCTTGACCGTGCGTCCAAAGCTCCAACTCATCGGCATCATCGTCATCTCCATCAGAGTCGGCAAAGCCGATTTCATTGTCGGTGTGATAGCCGTCGGAACCATCGTCGTCAGTACCATAGCCGGAAAGGTCATCCTCGACATCATCGTAACCCGCAGCTTCAATCTCATCCTCTTCCTCATCCTCATCCTCGTCCACATCCTGGTCTTCATCGTCGTCGTTGTCAGCCTCGTCATCCTCAAACTCCTCCTGCAAAGCCTCTTCTTCAGCTTCCTGACCAAGCTTGCGAATTTCATTCTCCTTTCGCAAAGTGTCGTTAATAGTCAGTCGCTGCAGGGCGGGCAGCTGCTGTCGAATCCAGTCGTCCTCCCGAAGCTCGTCGCTGGCGAACTCATGGAAACGTGATGATTCCCCGTTGAGATCGGCTGAGTCCGCCGTCAGAAACGCCTTTGCCTTGACGGCGACAGGACTGTGCGACGACCGGCGGCGAGGTGTCAGCGAGCGAGGGGAGCGGCCAATGGACGAAGATCTTTGCTTCCGGAGAGTAGCAGGCGATCCGTCCCGGCGGGCCTTGGGCGAGTGCGCAGCATTGGTTGCTGCAGGTCGAACCGGCTCCTTATTGGCCGATGGTGCAGTTCGCACTGGGCCGGAAGGACAAGCGAACTTAATGCACGTCTTGCGCTGAGGTGGCTTTTCAACAGCAGTTTCAGCTGCAGTGTCCGGCTTTGGCGGCTGTGCTGGCTTCTTGGCCTCAGGTTTCGGTCCGCAAGCAAATGAAATGCAGCGCTTTTTGGCCAGCTGCTCAACCACGGGATCCTTGGTTTGAGTTTCTGCTACAACGTCGATCTTCTTGGTGGGCGTGGTCTCGTGATCCACGGTCAAAGATTCGCTGGCAATTCTTGGGCGCGGCTCCAACAAGTCCAACTGCAACTGCCCGAGTCGAACAACCGGGGGCGGAGGGCTGGGAGTGCTTGTACGCGCAGGGCTAGTAAGTCCAGTATCGCAGGTTAGCTCTGCAGTCGATGCGAAGCTGACAGTGCTGTTCATGGAACGGCGTCGAAGAGGTAGGCTGACGAAATCGAGAGGCGAAGACTCCTCCTCATCAGATTGGCCGTGCAAAGCCTGAGTCAATAAAGACTGCGGGTGTTCCGCGTGTTTGCGAACCAAGGTTCGCTTAAATTCAGCTTGATTGCTGTAGATCTTACGATCGTCGGGAGGCTCGTCAGTGTCTGCCGCGACTTCTTCGTCGGGTTCATGCTGAAGGTGCCCTCCTATCGACGACCACGCCAAAATATTTGACGTGGCCAAATCGTGTATCGAGTCGTTTGTCATGTTGTATGGATTATGATGTTTAGGTAAATAGGTAAAGAGGTGGTCGTCGATCCTAGCCTATAAGTGGCAAAAGTCGCGTCGTCGTCGTAGTAGTAAGCTATCTTCCAACTTGTCGTCGTCGCGAATGCGGATGTGTGGCGAGCTGTTGAGTGGTATGGTAGTCCAAACAAATCGAAAATTGTTGATTGACACTTTATAAAGTATCGAGAGCTTTTGAAGGATACACCCTATAGTGTAATCTTCAGACAGGTCGTGTCAAGTTGTCCCTAGGGACCGTATTGCTATAATTGGCAGAACATTGTAAATCTGTATCCAAGTAGAATAGTCGAAGTCTGGGATGTGGTAGGGTTGAGTTTGGCGGATTCGAGGAAGGATTATTCCAGTTTGTTTTACGTCGTTGCTCCGAAAAGTAAAAAGGTAGATGAGTAGGTTAGGTATTGGTAATATGCGTAGGTTTAAGTTGTTGACCCTCAGGAACGGTCACAAGTGCCGTCGGGTAGGGATGGAAGCGGGTGGCGCTAGGTTGCTGGTCGTCTGATGGGGGTGAGCGAGCGGCCAGCGAAACGGGCGACAGTGGAATTGTCTTGGGACGCAAGAGTAGTATTCCGTAGTGCGAGATGCTGAGTGGATGTGCAAAGGGGATCTGCAGCAAAAATGCAGGGCGCGGGCACAAAAGGCAGTGAAGGGTCCCCCTCTGAAAATCTTGGCTCTTTTTGAGTTGCCCCCAAGGAAAAGTACAAGAGTAGTAGGAAGCACAGCCGTAGGCCGTAGGCGTAGGCCAAGATGACGTCGGGACGTTGCGGGCTCAGTTGCAAACGGGAATAAAGGGAATCCGTCTGCAAGGAAAAAGAGCTGCTGTAATCAGGTGGTAATGCCTTACGTAGGTAGCAGACAACAAGACAGAAAGTCTGCAAGGTTATTTGGAAACAGGAAGTGAATCCAATCCGGGTTGCCCGCCTGGCTGGGTAGAACTTCCCAGATCAGGTTTTAAGACAAAAAAGAGGGCACTGGGCGAGTGATGAAAGGTGCCGGTGCCGTGTGTCGGTGGGAAGGGAAGAATGCAGCTTTTGATTGTGGGCGCAACCGGCGGTAGGGTGTCGGAGCGTGTCGACTGATGAGGAGGAAATTGATTGATTGATTGATGGGATGGAATGGGTGGATGGATTATAGTGTACGCTACGGACAGTACCGCAAGTACTCCGTATTTGCACAGTATGTCGACAGGCCCAGGGCCAGCTAGAGATCAAAGAGAGAGAAAAAAGGTTCCCATTGAAAACACCCTAGCAAAATCTCTCGCCGGATGGGATACGCGCAAATGTGGGCTTTTCCCACTGCCATGGCCCGTGTTATTTTAAATTTGAATACAAAGGCTATGGCCAGTGGCACACACACAGTACTGTATGTACGTACAAACACTACATGGATCGATTCGTACATAGTAGATTACTCCTGCTTTCCAATAATGGCCACCGGCTTACATACATTTCAGCACAGCCTTTTGAAGCGCCTACTTACGGTTCTGTAAGAAGCTGAAAGCATGGCAAAGATGGCTGGCAAACACGAAGGCGGTCTGGCGACGGCGGCTAGGAGGTGCAAGAACAAGGCGGTATGAGGAGTGAGAAATAGAAAGAAAAAGACTTTTTTGTTCATTCTTACATTAGACCTGAACGTAACCACGTGTGGGCTTGAATAAGCCATACTATGTAAGAAACTATCATGCAACTCCGTAGCTCAAAGGTCGGTATTATGCGGGACTTTTCCCCCGTTCTTTGTCGTGGTCGGTTACATACGTACAGTGAAGGGGAGCAGGGTGGATGGGGAGCAGAGATCCATGGGATGGATGGATGGAGCGCCAGCGCTCGGCTTGCCTGCTTACGGTAGCGTCCGCATCCAATTGGCATGGGGGGATCAAAAGCAGGGAAACGAAGAACCCTTTTCCGTTTTCTAGCTATGGAGCCAGAAGGTATCTGAGTACCTAGTATAGCACGCCAAACCCCCCTCATCACAACAAAGATAGCGGGCTAATTGAGGAGCTAGCTTGGGTGAAGTGAGATCCGACAGGGCATTCAATATCCCTAGGACCTAGGGCCCTGAGCCCTGCAGGCTTCTTCTTTGTTTGTTGGCATGGTAGGAAGCGAGAGCGTGGGGTTGCGACTTGAGACTGGGGGGAGGTCTGGTACTAAAAGACCTGCCCTGGAACTCGTACGTATGCATACTGTACAGTAATAAAGGTCAAGGTACTCTGTATTGTACGAAAAATGCGTACAGTAGCAAATGTCTCTTGCACGACATGGCCAATCGAATCGAGACCAATCTCCAACTGTGTGGGCGACTCGCGTGCAGACTTATATTACCACGCATTGGAAGCCGACGACGGCCTGAGCGAGACAGACAAATGGATTCCGCCTGATTGGCTTGTCCTTTTGGTCTGACCCGATCGAGGAGGCAGAAGGCCTTGAAGGCTTATTGAAAAAGAGGCTTTCGCTTCTATTGCGGTGGCCGAAGTCGCCACGAAAACCAGCTAATAATATCCCAAAAAAATTTACACAATGGCGGATGGGATAGCAAATTTTGCTGCTCACTATTTCAAAGCGGTGACCCGGCATCGCAAAGTCTTGGCCTGTAGAAAGGAGCGCGGCCGAGTACCTATCAGCTACCTATTGAACAATGGCACGTTCGATATTGCCCTGGCGGAAGGCAAGAAGCTCCATATTAGCTGAGCGGTGTCCGTGTTCTGCTTTGCCAGAAGCTAACATGCGTCTGGTATTCATTCGTGCGGGTTCAAATCCGGCGCCTCCGCTACGGGCACAGATGCCCTGTAGGTAAGTACTGTAGGGCCTAGGTAGGTAGGTGACAATTCGCAGCCATAGCAGTGGCACAGTTAAAATTGAGATTTGGGATAGTGTAGTAAAAGCCGGTGGCCGCAGAATCTGGAACTTTGGGGGGTGCCCTCGGTGCCTCCCAAGGAGGTATTTCGGCGAGCTGCAGGCGCCAGGCGCTGAATGAGGTTCGCGAAGCGGAAACAAATTCTGCACGACCAGGGCACAAGAAGCTCCAACAAATGCATGTGTCATGGGTTGGTTTGTGGTCTCCGGAAGCTTTCTGCGGGAAATTGAAATTGTATGGGGACCTCGAACAATGTTTCCGGTGCCCACCACCTAGCCCAGCACGCACATCACGCACGGGTCTGTGTACGCACGTATCCTCTCCCGTACTGTGCCAGCTGGTCTTCGATGCTAGAATGCTTGCCGGCCGCCCAGTTGCTGCTGCTTCGAGTGCTGCTGCTGCTATTGTTGTGCATGAATCGACCCCAATGCATAGTAGTGTGGATGACTCGCAGACTGCCTGCTCTACAATAGCGTACACTCCGTGCACTAGGAACCTACCATGGAGAAATCCTTGATGGGTTCGTTCATTTTGGCTTGAGTGATTTGATTTCCATTGAGATGCTGGCGTTGAACTCTGAGGAGAAAGCTTGTTGGTACCCTATCTGTCATCCACATCGATGATCCATCCATCCGATTGCTGATCTGCTGGCGTCTTCTCTCTACACGTGTACCGTACACTACGACAGACAGTGCGCTCAGGAGATTGAAAATTTCTAGAAGAGTGGCTATTACTACATAGATCATCACAAGAGATGACCCAAGTACAGAGTAAACAAGTCATACTGTCGTATGAAGGAATCAAAGCCAGACTACTTTAAACACTTCAACATTGGCGCAGCACAATCCGTCTTTGCTTGCTATGCCATTCGTGCGATATGCGAACGTTGATCTCCTCGATCCGATTTCTTGGTTGACTGCTATTTTTGCGCCGTCTTGCCTGATCCGGTAATCGCAAGTCTTGACCCCCTGTGCTTCTTAGTCTTAGGGCTCACCACGAAGCCTCGCGAGCCTCTGTCTAAAAGATGGATCGTCGAGTAGGGGTTCCCCCCGATTTCCATGGTGACGACAGAAACACTATTGGATACCTAGGTTTTCTTGCCCTTGGCGCGACATTCCAACGATGCATGATTGTTGTTGTCGATGATCTCCATTGGTATCAATCCTCTGGGCGACCGTTGATATGACAATGACATATCCCCTCGTCAACTGAACGTAATGCCCGACTCCATAACCAGACGTGTCTGCCCCCAAAACCAGGTTCTACAAAACACTACCAGGCACGAAGTTCGTACGAGCAGTCGTTGATAATACCTGCCGCTGTCCGCTGTCTCATTCATAGGTACCACGTACACCGGTTGTAACTGCACTTGAGGCCCGCTCGTCCTGCGAACTACGGTCTTGGTCGATTGCTTGGAACAGCCTTGCCGCAAACAGTTACAATCATCAAGGGCGCAAGTCTTGTTGTTCATGCGCAGCCACTCTTGGAAAAGGAAAACCACCTAGACATGTACCCTTGGCTCGCAGGATGTAGTAGTAATAGCAGCGCCTTGCATCCTCTGACATCACTCCCCACCCGCACAACACTTCGAGAGTCTTGATTTACCCCGTCTTGTCGTCGCAATTAGCTGAAACGTGACAATTATGAGAATTGGGCCACTACGAATCATGTCTGGCGACTCGCGAATGGTCTTTTTGTTCATCTCGAATAACCAAAATCCAAGAGTCAATTGGGCTAGTGTGCCAAGTAGATCGCCAACCTATATAGCCGTTTGATGATTTGCCTCTCCAATGAGCTGGCGAACAACGTGTTCATCTAACTCCATCATGTAAATCTGGCAGTTGACACTAGAAAGCCACGAGGACTACCGCCCGACTATCAATCATCTGTTCAGGCTTGGGTTGAGGGTTTCACCATTCCAACCTCGACCACAACAGACCAAGTTAGTGTAGATCTGTCAGGCTTTCGCGGGGGTCGCATATATAGAAGCACTCTTGCGTGGCGCACATGGTGCGGGTGCCGTCTTATTAGAGCATTCATAGGCGGCACGACAAGTGCTACTATGCTGCTGTACGCTCTTCATTCGCTGTTTCACCACATATTCGTGGGCGGCTGCAGAAGCCGATCAAGACAGCGAATGCTTGTCCTGCTCTGCCCACCTCAACTCGACAAGCTGAAAGGCGTTGCAGATCGTTCTTTTGACAGATGATGGTCGTGCCAAAGCCGCCTTCCCCACTCCCCAAACGTGCCGCAAGTTGTTGTTGGCTTGCGCGGCGCCGTCGGCTTTGGGGAAGTTCGACGAAACCCCGCATTGTTCTGGTTTGAACGCTAGAATGCAGGAAGATAGCGGCATCAGCGCATGGCAGTTTAATCGAAACTTGGCTTGCCAATGCACTGGTACACTGGGATGCTCGCAGTCATGCTTTGGGCTCCCTCCTTTGCGGGTCCTTTCCCCTCAAACGGGTCGTTGAACAGCGAGGTTGTGGCATGACTGGCGGTGGCTGCTATCAAGTGCCGCAATCTGGCAGCACTTGTTGCTTTGCTCCATACCTGGGCAGGTTGGAGTTGAGACGAAAAGGGTATACCGAGCCTGACGGGGGTTTGGGGGTCAATCGCTGAAGTCGCAAGCTATAAGCCATACACTACAGTACAGTACAATACCAAATGTGACTCAGTTAGAGGCGTGCAGGCATGTGATCGATTATGCGAAACATGAGACACGACCCAACTTCTTACCCAAAGGGCCATCGCATGTTGATGTGGTCACGGGGCGCAGTGATAACGCCGTTGAGAGTTGCAGCCCAGCATGAGATATATACTGGTAATTCCCTATTTCGTTTGCATTACGGCGCATCCCAAGTAAGAAACGCTGCCAGGTACGCCCACCAGTAAGACAACCGTCGTCTTAGCGGTCGAAACTTACATCAGACCAAGGTGGTCCCATATAGAAAGACTTCATCTAGCAGCACATCTCAATGCTCTCTAAGTGTGGCTTCGGCGCTAGCTGGTCCAGAACAGTGCCACGCGAGGCAGCATTGTAGTTGAAAGGTGAGGTCATCTTGAAGGCTTGGAGGCATTCCGGAAAGTCTCGATGCGCCATGGCGAGGTGATGGCATTTACGACGATGGCGTAGACTCCTATGGTTAGAAAGTGCTTACTATGTCGTCCTTGGTGCAACGACCTCCTTACAAGAGGGCTGCTAGAGGTGACTGAGACTTCGTGATATGCCTGAGAAAATGAAAAGAGTTTCGGCGTCTTCAAATCGTCAGCTTGCAAGTATGGCGCACCGCCCAGTACATCCCTAATGTACCTCCCCGGAAATGTACAACCTGATCGAATCTGGGCTCGAGAGTCGATTCTCGGGTTGCTTCGTGGCGTAAGCTTGTCGCTTATACGAGGAACGTCTATTAGATTCTTTCATAATTACATTGCGCAAATGAATTTCCTTTCGTAGCGTTGAGCTGATGCCCATAGAGATTCACGCTCAACCAAGGTCCTAGTCACGTGATCGGTAAGCCAGCGCCATACGTTTAAGCTTACATAATAGCCGCTCCAGCGAAGGAGACGCACTGGGCACGTGAACTCGGAGCAAAGTTGCCGATTCGTCCCGAGACCAACATTATTCCTCAATTTGCGACTGACGACCATCGTGAGCGGATACGAAGCTGGTTGATACGCATCACCACCAATTGGCAGCACCACCCATCATGAACTCCTTCCGCGTCGCCAGAGCAGCTCTGCGAGCTCGTCCCGCAGCTTTCCGTGCCCCTCTGCAGCGAAGAACCTACGCCGATGCTGCCCCTGACAAGGTCCGTCTTTCATCATCGGGCCCGCGCGGCTCCCAGTTTTCAACATAGCTAACCTCCGTCACAGATCAAGCTGAGCTTGGCTCTCCCCCACCAGGTACGATGCCTCGCCATGACTATGCGCAATCCCCGATGAACGATGAATAGTCTGCGGCACTGAAAGCCGCAATGACCCGATTGCAGATGCGACCGACGAACCGAGCTAATTGCCGCAACAGTCCATCTACAAGTCTCAGGATGTTGTTCAGGTCAACATCCCCGCCGAGTCCGGAGAGATGGGTGTCCTCGCCAACCACGTTCCCTCCATTGAGCAGCTGAAGCCCGGTCTGATTGAGGTCATCGAGGACGGTGGCAGCAGCAAGCAGTTCTTCCGTACGTCGATGCAGGATGATCTGCGATATATCACCTTTGAAGGTTAGACATGGCTGACGAGCTATAGTTTCCGGTGGATTCGCCGTTGTCCAGCCCAACTCTGCCATGAGCATCAACGCCATTGAGGGTTACCCCGTTGAGGACTTCAGCGCTGAGGCCGTCAAGTCCCAGATCGCTGAGGCCCAGAAGATTGCCAACGGCAGCGGCAGCGAGCAGGACATTGCTGAGGCTAAGATTGAGTTGGAGGTATGCATATCCACTTTGACTCATCAAAGCTCGTCATTTCCGAAAATGATACTAACTACCAAATAGGTTCTGGAGAGCTTGCAAGCTGTCTTGAAATAGAGTGTATAGAGCGAGCAGGAGCTGCACCGTGTACATCAAACTTTCCTATAATCAGCATAGGCTTGAATGTGTGAATTAAGCATTGTTTGCGCCTTCGAAGAGAGCAGCTCCTTCCCATATTGGGTGCTTATAATTGCCGAATCTAGTCGCGACTGCCATTAGCTTGAAATGAACTGACCACACAGAACTTCAAAATGACCCGGTTTCGCATTGTTGCCTCTGCTCCAGACCACACCTCTGCAACATTCCGATATCCTACATCGACCCCCTACGAATCAGGCTTCTGCCAGTAGACGTTACCAACGGCCGCAAACCCCACGATCATTCTTGCCACCAAATTCTCGACGAGTGTAGATGATGGACAAGTTATGGAGGCGGCAAACTTGACTCCTCTGAGTGCTTCAGGCATTGAGCCACACGAAACTCTAGTCTTCTCGATCTTTGACGGTCCTGCACCTGATCTATCGCCGGACAGCCTGATCCCGACCGGCACAGTCTCATATCGGATCCGCCAACTCCACGGAATCATCCCTCAAGACCGTCGACCATCGAAACATCCCTTATCCGAATGGGACCGGGAGAACATGCTGATCGGTTGGGGTCGACGATCTGCTCGTCATATTGTGAAGCCGGAACACTCGTATACTGGCCTAAAAATCGCGCGTTGGGAAGATAACGATATTCACGGCTACTCGCAGGAGATACATCATGAACACGACCACGAACAGGATTCCTACGAGCCAACCTGTATAGCTTGCACGTCCCATTCCGCATACGTATATTCGCCCCCGCCACAATTGAGAGAATTAGAGCTAGACCTGGAATTACCGATTCTTACCAACAATTCTAACCAGATGGACGATTCCAAGTTGAAATGGAAGTCCGCTCGGGACCTCTATCAAGAATATGGCATTTCAAGGCCTCCTGGCTGGTTATCCGATGAGGAAGACTCGGATTTAGCTAGGTCAGGTGATGGGAGTCACAGCCCCCCTACATGCTGTCATGTATGCCATGTCTGTGCTCATCGTACTTCCGCACCGTCGAAATGCACGTCTTGTGGCCATCACTTCTGCCAGCGATGTATCTGCGAGAGGCAAGACGAAGTAGTGAGAATCTCTGACCACTACTCAGAGCAAAAAGTCAATGACCAGGATAACGAGATCCACAGCCAGCAACAGGCCCAACATATCATCAAGGGAGAACATGACGCAGATGTTCGGTCAGTCCAGCACCCTGACTCTTCATCGAATGCAAGATCTGCAAATTCGACAATAAAGGGAGCAGACGTTCGTCACTCAACACAAAAAGGGGACCATTCTTTGGCACAAATAGAGTCTAATGCGGATAAAAGTGATGGTAGGAATCTCAGACAGAACCCATTCCTGATGGCGGACAGGGAATCTGCCAGGAAAACCGTTACGCCCAAGCAATCAAATATCGTGGCCAGCAGGCACGATTCGCCGTCTAGAAACGTCCTGTCGCCGGAACTAGGAAAGACAATCTTGTCTGGGAACGGCCAAGAACACATTTCATCCCGCCTGGACGATGTACATATGGAACGTGAGGACAGCCATAGACATCACTTGATCAGTTTGCATGGTACTCCTCATGTTGCCGAGCATCTTGTGGACAGGTTCCGCAGCAAGTTACAGAACTGGTCTGCCCGACATTCCCCTAAACTTTCGAAACCAACGACGCCTGTGCATGCTATCGCAGAGGTGAGTCACCATAAGTATGTGGAGGAGACTATGCTGTTAGGATCTCCGACCCACAAGGAGCTGAATGATTCGATCACTCTTCTAAATGATCATACACACCATGGACAATTGTTCCCTCTAGCTGCTCCGGTCATCCAGCGGGAATTCCACAAGCTCCGGCATGTGGATTCGGGTGCTTTCGAGAGACATGCTTCCAGAACCGAATTAGACCAGTTGAGGCATTTGGCTTGTTCCCGGACGACGGATAGCACAAGCACTCAAATCCACACAGTACAGCAACCACATGTGGTCGATCATCAGGATTCTCTCTCAGGTTCAGGGGCCAATGGAATTGAACATGGTGTGCGAAGATATGAATCTGCAGAGTTCTAGAAGAATGCCACCGAACAAGCACGATCAAGGCACGGCCACGAATGGACAGAATCAGCTGAAAAGCAGCAGCGCGGTGGAAATGCCGATTCAATAAAATTGGAGAAGACTGCAGCTGCAAGGATCACCTCCTGGCAGCAACGCATCGACGACGAAGGACGTGATGCGACCCAAGCCATAATTTCCACGGGAGATGAAATACCAACAGTCCCTCGAGGTCGTCTGAACAGTCCACCAGCTTGGCTAAAGAGTCATCAGAAAGAGCCATCCCAAGCCTGGATCCACCAGAAACTTCGACATGTTTCGTCCCAGGGTTCACACGGTGCTTGGCGAAGTCATCAACCGGAAACAGACTTGCCGAGGCGCCCCGAGTCCTCGACCCATGAGGAGATTAGAAGAAGGAAAAGCCAAGTCCCAGTCGCCGAGCGTGTGAAGCAGCTTCAACACCTTGATTTGTCGAGAAAGGCAAGTGACGCAGGCATATCAACACACGTGGATGACTCAGACAATATATCCGAGCTTCACTCGTCTCAAACACTGCGGGAGCATGCTACAAAGCGTGGTCTTCGTGACAAAACTCCTGTGCCATTCGCGCCGGAACAGAGTCCAAATCTAGCTGGTGAAGGCACAAGCCGTGGCAAAGGATTAAAGACTCGTCGTCAGGATCTGGCCACAGGTCCTGCTCAACACAGCACCCAGTCTGCTCGTGAGCAAGGGTTCAATTCCAAGCACAAGCTTGCCCCCAACATAACTGCAACAAATAACCGCTTGGAGCAATTCCGACGCCAGGACGAATACTTGCAAGAGAGCTACCGACAAGCAATATCAAAGGCTGAAACCGAGCTCGATCGCCTCCGAGAAGAAAACAAGAATGGAAAGGGGCTAATTGAACAAGCATCGTCAAGCCGAATTACAGCCAGCGGCTTTTCAACTCCTTCACAGGTTTTGCAGCCTCGACAGCTATCTTTCAATCATCGGCGGCGAGAGCAGGCGTCTGACAGTCATACGTCAACTGATATTGCTTCGCGTCGTAAGGAAGCTCTCATGGTAATTGGTAAAGGCTCGGACTTGGACTTGCACCGCCCGTCCGCCGTTGCGCCGCCCACACATGAGTGTAGTTGGAGAGATCGATATATGGCTCTCACAGCTGAAATTCGTCAGCTGAAGGCCGAGATGTCGTCTGTCACTCGCGTGCTGGAGACTACGGAACGCGAGGTCATGCACGAAGATCGCATGCTGGGCATTGAGAGCGTGACGATTGTGATGCACCTCAAAGACAAAGACGACCTTGTGATCAATACGGACCTGACTCAGGAGTGTGAGGATTGATTGAAAGGCTAGCTATGCATGTTGACAAGACTGGCAGGGGAACATGGTGGTTGCGAATCAGCTGGATACTATAGCTGCATCCTGTAGCGTCTGGTAAAGGATAAAGGAGTCTACTCTGTCCTTGAAGCACTGTGAAACTCAATAACGAACGAATACACATAGACTATAGTCTTTGATAGCATCATTGAATTATTTTCCAGAATGATTTCTTAACTCGCAAGAACAAAATGATTCTCTATACCATCAGATTTCAGTGGCACTGATCTGAGCGGCGTCCGTTATGGCTATAGGTTCTCACCCAAACCATCCAATTTGGATGAGTTGACGTGCCGTTGCAACCGACACCACCTAGATGGCTTCAATTTAGTCCACGGATATATGTATTCGCAGCATGATGAGGGTGTCACGACCGCAAGTAACTCACAGGTGTACCTCGAACATTGACAGGGACCAGGCATGCTCGACATTGAAGCCAAAGTTCACTGAGGGAGGGTATACGAGTCTACATTGGCAGCCATCTTCACACTGAAATTTTCCCTTTTCTCTCCAGTCTTTAATAGCTTGCATGCACAAGCAATGACTCGGCGAACTGTGATCGGCACCACTGGTTTCGTTCCAAAACGAGAGGGTCGTCTCTCACGATGTGCATATGCATATGCGGACACGGCACGGGAGGATGGATGGATGGGTCGCCTTGTGCTGCAAGCGAGTAAGAGGAGGACGTAGTTGTTGCATTTCTTTTCTTTTCCTTTTTCTCTACCACCCAATTGTGCTCGCTGCAAGCACTATATGCGGGCAAGACCTCGCGATGGTTTGCCTCTTTTCTGTGTTCTGGAGGCTGTACCTAATGAGTCAGTAAACGAGCTGAACTATTATATTGATCCTATGCTGTTGATATAGTTGTTTCTGCGTAGAGATAGCAATACTCATCGTACACACGTTTGAGATGCTTGACGAACGATGGTTTACTCTGGGACTGACACCATTTCACAGCTCGAGCTTTCCACAAAACACATCACGTCTCTCTAGATTCGCTTCGGCATGGTAACACGCCGTGTTATTTGCTTTTTACAACAACATTCTTTCTTGTTCCGTCTTTCCCTATTCCGGACACGGCACATGATGAAACTGGAGTGGCGTGCGATGCGATTGCAGCGGAGGAAAAAAAGAGAGAGGCGAGGTTTCACACACCATCTTGACCATCCACATCCTCGGGTTTAGTCTACATTTTGCTTTTTTCTGTTCCCTCTGATCATGGGGAGAAGCAACTCCGCAGAGACTGGGCCCTTCTTCTTCTTGCCCTTCTACTCAGGAACTATTGAAAGCGTCAATCTCACGTGAGTGTAAAAGTCTACTCATACAAATTGTCTGGAGATACAAAAGTCACGAGAGAGAGAGAGAGTCACAGAGAGAGAGCGCACGCCTCGCGTCTGTCCCTTTTGGAGTATATGTACGCCGGTCGTACGAACCGCCCTGGCAAATTTGCTTTTTCTCTCTCTCTCTCTGCTTGATGCACAAAATCTGTCGAGTCCACGCATTTCTCTCCCGCCCGCCTACCTCAAATGTATGGTCTCTCTGAATTGACGTATCAGCGAGAGGCCTACCGGATGTACAGAAGGGCTTCAGTCAACCTGTTGGAGGGAGGCGGATTAGAATAGACAGCATAAAAGGTTCGTGTAAGACCTAGGTCACTGATAATGCAAGCAAGTCAGCCCGAAAAAAATACAAGCCGTCGTTTTGCTGCTGACGAGAGAAACATGGCGCCACATATGGGCTTGTGGACTTGAAGGGTCCTCTGTTTCAGAAAAGCTTGAACAGTTTACTTTGGCAATGTCTGGAACTCAATAATTTCCGCCCGCATTTGTAGAAACCTCATGGTCCCGCCTCTTTTCCGGTGAAACACGAGCTTCTATTACCAGATATTTTGTTTCATGTCTATAGCAGAAACAGGATGCGCGAAATGTGTCTTTCATATTGGACTCGTCGAGAGAACATTATATTACAAACGCAAGCACTTGGGCTGCATTATACGTCACTATACGTATTTGGATAGTTGACAGATGGAATAGTTGTTTAGATTTTCAGTTTGAGAGAAAGCCGCCCGATGACTAAGTATCACTACTACCTACGCCTCGAAAGGCGAGATCAAGACAATGTCTAGAGACCAAAAGATGACTGTTTCATGGGGCATGCGCCGTGATGACAATCTTACCTAATCAACAAGCATCAAGGCGAAACAAATGTCATATGCACAATAAAGAAATGGGTTCCTGTATAATTCGCAAGATTTCTCTCAACTATACAAAACATATGACTTTATGTCGGGTGGGGCTCTTGATCCTCATCTGATTCATGGGCTCCAGACGCAATGTGACAAGCGATGCATGACAGTCGTAACGTTTCTACGTGGATTAAAAAAAACAACCCCAAGTGACGAAAAGTCTCTCGATACATCACACGATGGGTGGATTAGATCCTCTTCTTCACACTGCGCCGCGTGACTCGTGGTGTGCAGGAAGAGGGACAGAGGGGAAGAAAAAAAGACCGCAAAACTTCGGAATAGTAACATTTTCACCCCTCTCTGGTATATTTCCCCTCTTCTCATCAAGAACAGACAAGGGAGATGAGAAAAATTCCCGCTTTTTTTTTTTTTCACGAAACAGACCGATCTGCCGAAGTTTGAACCCCTCATCTTGGTTCAACGTTCCAGGGTTGAAGCACAAGAAAAAAAAAAGAGGAAAAAAGATGGGATGATCTGATCCAATATAGAAGCGGTCAAGGATGACCTACCTACCCGCCTTTGCAGGCCCTGGCGGCGATCCCCCGGTTAAATGGTATACATGGGAAAATGTTGCGCAGTTTGACTAGAATACTTTTTGAGGCCCTGGTTGAGAGGCATGTGCTGGGGTGTGAGAGAGAGACAAGAGAGGGGAAAAAAAGAAGAAGAGAAAATACCAAAAAAAGAGGAAGAAAAAGGAATCAGGAATCGGAACTTTGTATGCGCGATCGGGAAAGTGACAGTTTCAATATAGTCTCTGAGAGAGAATGGGGACCAGTCAAAAGAGAGAGAAAAAAACCGTTTGTTTCGACTTGTTGTTGACATGGGGGAACCCAGTATAGTACATAGTAAAAAGTCATAGTAGGTTTGGCAAAATCTCCATTTTGAGAGAACCCATGCGGGATCCGCCCTTTGCGAGAAGACACTTGGGACGAACGGTATCCAATCCTTTTGACCTCGTCTTGTCCTTTTCTTTCCACGTGTTAGTCTGTAATTGACCAAGCCTTCTTCTAGGACTTGTTTTCTTTGAGACGTGAAGAAAAGCCAAGCATCGTACCTGGGTCCCCGCGCTCCACGTATTTACACGGGAACAATAATAGGCACACTTTCTTCAGGCGCGACCTAGGCGGAAAAATAAGTTGCGTCATCGGTCCACTAAGTTGTTTATATTTATGGAATATATGGAGCTCAAGCTTCAAGGTACGTGTAGAAACGAGAGAAGGATCTCGCTAGGTAATTCTGGTAGTGTACCAGTGTAGTATCGTGGCAGGGTGGCTGGCGTCTGCGGGTTTTTAGTCCTCCCTTGTGCTGGAAAAAGTTTAGGGTGGAGTGAAGGGGAGGACCCATCATCGCGTGATGCTGCCAACCATCATGTGTGTAATTCCTGTATTGGCAATTTCTTACTGATGCATTCGGAGCGAGCCGGAAACGAAAAGATGAATGTGCTGGTCAAAGTCGTATGAATTCTCGTGTATACGGTAGCATTATAAAGTTAATTTTACTTGTGAAGCGATAGCGAGGCGGACCCGGCTGGGCGAGTTCTCTAAGGTTTAGTCACGTATGACGTGCGGTTTATAGCGCAGGTCGGGAGACCGTTGTCTATCGCGACCATGGCAATACCGAGCCACTATAACTCTTCATGCATTCTTTCTAGTTGACCGTTGAAGAAAGGGGAGGAAAAGTAAAAGCACGAAAAGAAACCATTCTCCAACGGCAGAACCGGTCTCTTGTTTCCTTCCTTTAGCAAAGTCTTTTTTCTTCTGGGGCATCTTCCTAGCAACGGAAGAAGGGAATTTGGGGTGGTTTGTTTATGCGTAGGCGGTCAGCATTGGCCCGTCAAGGTCAGCCTCACCTGAAAGGGCTATACCATGTGGAGCGGGAGACACCCACTTTTTCTGTCAGCCGATCGGCTTCGGATCTGGTTTGTAAAAAAAGGTTGGTTTTATCAGATCCGAGCAAGGGTCCCTTTCTCCCTTTCCCATATTTGTTCCAACCTGTTTGGTTGAATAGTCTAGAGCGTGAAATTTCTGGCCTTTCATGGTGAGGGAGGGGGAGAGAATTGACCAAGAGTTTGCGTTCAAGATGCGGTGTCTCACAGCATGATCCTTTCTCCTCGGTCCGATCAAATGCCGGTCAAGCTGACCACCACTGGAAGCGAGCTTCTGCGGGCATCCAGAGGATAGCAATGATGCACCGTCTCATATACCTTTTCAATTCTGAACTCGGTGTCGGCGTAGCTATGTAAGACCCCTGATGTGCTCGTAGGCCATCTACTGTTTGACACGTGCTGCTGGTGATAGCTTATTCCATAAGCATGTGTGAATCATTAATATGGCTTCTTTGAAACGAAATCATCTGTTCTCTGCGAGTTACGGACTGCTTGACGCTTCACTGTGGTGCTTTGTGACAATAGTGGGCCAAGAAGTCATAATTATGACCAAGTTCGTACGACCATGTCGGAAAGGAATGCACTCAGCAAGCGAGGCTCTTTTGGCAAAACGAACAATGTTCATAGTTCGGAGTGATGTGCAACAAGTCACAGGCAATGTGATATTGTGCAAAGGACTTTATCTCCATGATACTGTGCCCCTTGAACAACTGAGCGCAGTCGACGTTATAATGTCATACACACAGTCGAATGAACAGCAGTGTAGCCACGGCTATCCGCATCTGCGGTGTAATTCGCAACGGTCGAGGTGGGACTATCGGTGAATAGTGCTGATGAGTTCAGTAGTGCTGGTGCACGTATTTTTGTGCTTTGAAACTCGAGAAACGAATTCTGAGGCTCTGTAACGGTTGCAGGGAGATTGTGATCCCTTTGGTAATGTGAGCACTCGACCTCCATAATCCCGAATATGAGATGTATCTGTACAACACCTGATGGAGGAGGTGAAGGAAACTGACGATATGGTCAAGACGACCGAAGCGGTCAGCTAACCGGAGACTCTGGCGGGCCGATAGGTACACGATGTATGTAGTATACTACGTGTACCAGTTAGCAAGCGCTTTCCCAAGCCTCCCAGTCCACCACGTCGAACAGGGTGGAATACGATCGCCCGTCCAAGGTGGGAAGGCGTCTTTGGGCCAATCGTAGCAATGAAATGTAAATGATTGTGTGTCGCTGGCTGGTTTCCTGAACCACGGCCAATGGATTCGCCAGTCAAGAGCCAGGAATGCGCTGGAAGATTTACTATAAAGCCAGTGTACGATATGTATGTACCCCACGCGATGGCGAAGGTGAGACCCTTGGGAACATCCCTGATTCTCTTTTCCCCGACTTACCTGATCTGTCGCTAGCGGTCATGCACAAAGGGACGGGGCCAGTGCCAGGGTCTGGTCTCAGCCGCTATTGTGGCTGCTTCGTTTTCGCTAGACAGCGCTGACAGTCGATTTGGCACTGGGGGAATGCCGAACTCTGGTTTGCTGATCTTTCTCTCTCTCTCTCTCTCTCTCTCTTGCACTAAGGTTAGGTTGGTATGGTAGGTTCGTTCTGTAACTGGAGAGACATTGCCGTGGCAAGTATGTATGCGATTTGTCGACCCGTCGCAAATCGCCATTCATACAGTCCTGAACTGACTCGTAAAATGATAGATAGACGGCGCGCAAAGCAGGTCGAGCCGAAGAGATATGAGAATCGTTGTATTGTTGCTGCGCTTGGTCACACCAAAAAGCTCCCTCTCTTTGCGCAGGCAGATTGGTGGTGTCGCACGGCATGGGGGACTGGCATGCTCTCTGATCATACTGCACACACCCACTCACCTCACTCACTCACTCATTCACACTCGTGGGGAGCGGTGAGCGAAGGAATTGGTGTATTGCCGCGCGCCCTCCTCCTTACGGGAGCGCAGCTTTAGGCAAACCGAGAAGAGTTGCGTCTGCCCAGGTAGGTGCAGCCCACACACCATGCGTACATAACATACCAGACACACCTCAATGATACATACCTGCCTACATACATGCCTACCACACCTTTCTTTGGACCAATCCCATATCTACCATCCGCCGCTGCAACTGCCTGTAGTTGCAGTGGAGAATTTCTTGCGTTTATTTTCGGACAACCACGATGCCTCTTGGCCTTTGATCCGGTCATGTTGTGGAGTGCTACTTTTGGACTGGCACTGGTTGAACTCTGCTGGACTGCCGCCGATAGCGCCACCGTTGATGGACTTTTACCTACATGGCAGAGTAGCCAGTAGATCCCGTCCGAAACCGAACCCATTTTATTTGTACCTTCTTTTAGTAGGCTGATTCAAGTTCGCAAACAAAAGTCGACTATAGGCCGGTTGCCATGGGCGCCATCACTGGGCTCATTTCGTGTAGTATAGTCAGCTCAAGCGAGGCAGTACATCCGAACCATTATTGGCATGCTGGACGAACTTAGCGACACGGGATTGGTTACTTCCACAGGCCGGCTGGTCAGGGTCGTAAAATTGCCTTTGACATGAACAGTATCTGCAAGCACGCGCAGAGTGGGTGCAGCCGGATCGTGCTCCGCGATTCCTTGAGCGGGCATTGCTTCCAGATATGCTTAGGTCTCTAAAGGAAGAAAAAAAAAAGATCCGAAATGTCTGAGTGGGTGTGCAGCAGTGATGCGATTATCGCGTCTCAGAATTGTGTTTCCACTTCCCATGGCTGCATATCATCAAAATCCCGACGAGCTGAACAAAAATGCAGTGCTTCTATAGAGCGACGAAGCTAATTCAATTCTTCCGGAGCAAGTCCTACGAGATCTTTGTGGCAGTTGTGGTGAAGATTGTAATTTGCCGTGGCCGCGTTGTGTACGGAATGCACTATCGCCTCATCTTTGTGGGCTCTGATAAGATAGAGGCACAACCGTTATGATAGAGGATCACCTATACTAGCACTATTCCGTAGGAACGCATGCAGCAGACTGATTCGGCTCCGTATGCCGACTAATAGGTAGGCGAGGTAGGGCAGCCGGGCAGATTGTGCAAAATAGCGGCGCAGTCTTTACCCACCATGATTGATAAATGCCACCTTGCAGTGAGCTTCTACAGTGGTGCAGCCTTGATGTTAGTCTCCTGCCTCCGCGAAAACCCACCGCTCTTCGTGCTCCACCGGAGGATCGTCGCACATGGTGTACAAAGTACAACACCATGGTTACTTTGTTTGGTAGTGAGCATACATACGTTACCGGGGAATATCGTGATAAGGCTCATATACCGCGGCATTTGTCGAAAGATTATACATCCGTGAAACCAAGGCGCAGCGTTCTGAATCCTGTTGATGAGAATGTCTATAGACGTCTGATATAGAAACACAATGAGAGGCGAATGTCTCGACTTGGAAGGGCGCGCTGTTGCTACGAGATATGCGATTTCCGGGTAACAGCGCATCATACAATGTAGTCAACGCTGGTGCTCCAAACTGCCGCTCACTGACAGCTCAAGCCAAACCGTATTAGTACATACCTAGCCAGCATACTGATGATACCGTAATCGAGCTGAGGCTGTCCGCACTCGCAAGTACAAGCACATTTGGATCGACGGCGGGGGTTTAGAAGATCAACCCTTTCTCAAAACGACGCCGAAACAGGTGAAGAAAGGACGCGCTCGATATTCAGTACTCGCGGTGACCGACCGACTTGGTGGCGTGGTTGTCGTGATTTGTCCTCGTTCGCCAGATCGCATGGCAACTGCCCCATTCGTTTCACTGCCATGTCGATGACAGAGACATGACCAATGAACATGATCGTGGATGTGCCGAACAGAGTAAACTGACAATCGAAAAGTGTACTGCTTCTCCATTCTTTTTCATCACCTGTCGAGTCAGCATCACCGCACGAGAATCCAGGGAACTGGGAAGTTGCGAATCAAGGTTGAGTGCGTCGTCTTCCTTTCTCGGCGAAGCGGTGGATGAGAGAGTGTCCAACTTGGCAAAAGATCAGTGCCCCCCCTTCCCGCTGCCAGCCCCTCCATGCTCGCCATGCCCCGCCATTTGCCGTTCGGGCAGCCTCTCACGATGGCCGATTGCCCATTTGACAGGATACATTTGAGACGAGAGAAGAGCGCAGGTGCCAGGTGGGGATATTCGGGCAATGAGGAATGGACAAAGCGGGCAGAGACGGTTCACTATTGGGTCAGTTGCAGAACCCGGGCGCAGGTAAAGCTATACATCAGACAGGCTGCCAATCAGAGACGGGCGCACATCAGACAATGGTGGAACTATGACATAACTACCCTTAGAGTTGGCAGGGTAAATCTTCATAGCTGTCGAATATATGGGTATTCAAGTGGTTCAGATGGGCATTCAGACAGAATCCCACCAGAGTGGCACGGTGGTTGGTGCCCGAGGACCCCTATAGGCGCGTGGCGGCTGAGAAGGTTGGCAAATTTCTCTGGCTGGCAAAGCATGTCAAGAGCCAACAGATGGGACAAGATCAGACAAAGCACAGAGCAGGAATAGGCTTGTAGGATACCTTCAGTCCAGCAACAGCCCGGTAAGCCCAGTCGCCATGTGCAGATCCGCCCATCAGATCGGCGCGAAAACGGAATGGACCAAAACCTTGTGTAATGACACGCGTCCCAAAGAGGCGACGAGTTGCTGCGGCCCGGGAGGTGGAAGACAAGGTGTGAGAAAGAGGCAAAGAAAAAGGTGAAATTCAAAGACGACCAATCCAGTCAGATCATCGGCGCTTGCAGGTGATTGCTGTGGAACTGGCTCGTCTGTCGTACACCCTCGACATCGTCGCCAATATAGCTCACATATCTAAATCAGAAGCCAGCAGTAGCGGAAGGCCTTTGACGATAGGCTGTCGCCGTATTGTAGCGCAGGTATCTGTTGCGAGATGTATTGGCACGGGCTTGTGGCTGCTGCTTCGATTGGTGCTGTTTGTGATGAGCTCTCTTTCTTTCTTCTTCCGAATTCGTTTTTGGGAGGGAGAGTTTCCTGGCAACCCTAGTGGTCACGATCAGCGACCGAACCAGGTGAGAAGAGGAAAGGGTCCCATGATGGACTAGCGTAGTGTGCTGGGTAGGTAAGTTTGCAGACCCTGAGATTTCCAGGTGAGTTTACAGGGATGTGTACACTAGGTACAGCACCTAGCAGCATCCTAAGCTCATCAGCCAGCAGCGCAGCCAGTCAGTCTCCTGAGTTGAATGCGATAGGTAAAAGAAACGCCGCCAATTTGGATTAGAGCTGATAACCGAATGAGCGTGCTTACGATATATCGCGACCAAAAGGTCTTTCTCTGTACCTGCTTCGCCATTGGAAGTTTTATGAGGATCGATGCACCGCATGAATGGTCATCATATTCTCGCTGACCTTGCGACATGACAGTCCCTGTCACAGCATTGTATTCGCTCTCATCATTTCAGAAAAAAAAGTCACCGCTCTTTGTTGAGAAGAGAATGCTGACGACTGGAAGTCGGCGATGTGACACTGTGTTGTATCGAATGGCATTGCCGGACAGAAGGCGGACACCCGAAAGAATCCGTGCTTTTGAGCCTACTGAGCTCCCGAGCTAGGATCTGTCGCTAGCGGGCATGGGATTCTAGTATTAACCATGCCATGACTGGCGCCCGTCAAATTAATCAAACGACCATCCATTGATAGTGGACGCGCAGGGCATTGACGATGCGCGAAAGGTAATGTCCGAGACGGGGGCTAGAAAAAAGAAGAAAACAACGCCAACAGAGAATGTCAATAAAGCGGGAACAAATGTAAACACCCATACAGACTTACTATAGTACGAATACTACAGTACGTACGTTGGAGAGAGCGCGAGAGCGTGCCTGCTCAGCTGGCAATCCATCGCGCCCATTTGGCCCAGCAATGTTGCTTTCGCAATTTCCTGAAAAGAGGCACGGGCCTGAGGCTAGATATCATTGTGGATACACACTGTAAAGTCGCCATGTCGAGGATACTGTAAGAGGTATTCCTGCGTAGATGCAGAATGAATGGTGACGAGCAGATGAGGACCTTGTGGGCACCGAAAGCCCCTTCAGGATCTCTCTTGTGGTCGCGGCAGGTGTCGAGGATGCGAGGGTTGAGCAGCATCGTGACGACCCGGGTAGGTCCCATGTGGGAGGTAGAAGGTGACGGGCAGGCTTACTAGTCAGAGGCTATCATCCTCTGTAGGAAACACTCGTTATCGGCGTGGGTGCCGCACCACACCCTCTCACAGACAGAAAAGACTGGACTGTGTGGTGAGAGGGTCGGGACCCCTTTGCTGCCAGCCTGCATGGGGTCCCGGTCCTTGCGGCTCAGGCTCAGGCTCTGGTTGCTGGAGCATTGTCGGTGGATTTGGTTTATCATTCTGCTGGGGGGACGAAGTCGGGGACTTTTCTCGTCGTCGTCTGGAATCTGCGAGGAGCATGTAGGAACGAAACATCCGCAACGCACACGCCGCACACCGGGCGCGCATCTTGTCGACAGAAAACGAAAAAAAAGTCTTATATCACATACGGTCGTTCTAGTGTATTCCGCAGGCTGCAGGGCAATGACCTCAGCGCAGATGATGCTGTATCATAATCAAGGACGCCTTACTTAACTCAGAATATCATGCACCTTTTGGCTGCAGCAAGATGGGCTGCAAGTGCTGCTGCGACACCAAAATCGACGAGACAGATGCCCATTATTGGCCTGTTGGGGGAGCAGGCTGACCTATTGGCTGGTCACGAAGCTGGTCCCATCTGACTCTTGCCGCCCATGCGCGACCCTGCAAAGTCCTACTACATTGGCAGCCGCCTGTATCAGCGGGAGGCGTCCAGTACGCCTCCAGCGCATCTTACCATGGAAGCCCGCTAGAACACAGCGCTGTGGACAGCCACATGTACGCTAGAGCTGCCTACAGTTTCTCACTGTTACTGCAACACGGCCGCCTCAGCAGGCGGGCTGTGGGCGCACAAATTCAGCATCCAAAGTACCAGTACTACCAGCAGCCTCCACTGCACATCTCGCTAAGCTTAGTATCCACCCCGAGTCGACCGTGCAGCGGGTGGGGTGAACCATACTGGGACCAGCATTTGTGACCGAGAAGTTGCAAGCCCATGTGGGCACCCTCATTGGGGGGTGGACCCGCCTCTCGAGTCTTTTGTTATATTTCCCTCTCCAACCGCCGCAGGCCATTCTCACGATCCTCCCCGCCTACCACTCCTCCGACTTCATATTGGTGGTTTGCTTGTTTCGCTGCCTTTGCGACAGCTGAGAAAGAGAAGGATATCAGGATTGTGGATTGGGAAATCATCCTCTCCTTCAACCTCGCCGCGCCACCTTCAAAAACCTCTCCTCCCTCTCGATTTTATTTAATACGACAATACCTTCTCCACGGTGTCTCGCATACATTCCAACGACGCCCATATCTTATCTGCACACCAGAAAAAAAAAAGTCACTTGCTTGTTGTGCTCGTGGCTAATTAATACACTTCTCTTACCTTGGGTACGTACAAATCATCCTCGAAAAATGCAAAACCACCAGATGTATGCTGTGCTGGCCCCTTCGTCTTCTTATCGCTGCTACCATTGCCGCCGTCGATGCCTCGTGGCTTTGCTTACTTGCCTGCCTGATGCTTTCTCTCTTTCTACATTTTGCCCCATGCGCTCAGTGTGACACTGCCTTTTTGTATCGCATCCCGAGATTGCGTTGCCTTGCGCTACCTTCCACGAGCCCCTTTACCCCTGCCTCTGAATCGCCGCCCTTCCGCCTGGTGAATGTGTCAGCCGAACCTTGTGCGTGATAGAGTGCGAGACTTGGTCACTCGATGTTGAGACCCATCTGCCTGACACGACCGCGTATGTCGATAACGTCCTGCAATAGCAGATCTAGAAGATCTAGAAGACGTGATGGCCTGTATGGGCTGATTTTGAAGGGTACTCCAAGCCTCACGAGTCATGATCAGTTCGGCCTCGATTCATACCAGCCATTTCTGACAGCACACGGCTTCGGAGATCTGCAACCTCTATGGTGGCCTATCTTTCGGTCGTTGACTCTTGCCAGCACTCTCCACCAACGTTGCATGCATTCGGTCCAAAGACCAAGGTTTCATGTCCCGCGACTAACACTATCGCTTCCCCAGACTCCAGTCGGCTCCAAGGGCCTCGATCGGTTCTCGTACCGACTCGAACGAATAGACTACAGTCGACCTCCCCCGCCTTGTCGACCGTTGAGATCTACATCGCCTATTACAACATCACCACCGCACACGACTCTTACCTCATGTCTTCCTAAACTCAAATGATGGACTCAGAGGACGGGGATTTCTTCGTCAAGCAGTTGGCCGGCTTCGTGCGTACGCACGAGAAGGCATTGGCCAACGCTTTGCAATTTCGAAGACAGAGCAATGCTCCCAGGCATGGCGCCTCACAAAGTGTGTCGGCTTTGCCGACTACCCCATCATCAGCTCCTCTACTCGAGCGCCCTTCGACTTCCGCGTCAACCTCTACGGGCGGCCTGGCGGCCGCACTGTCGCTCGGCTCTTTCAGCTTCACCTCTCACAATATGAAACCAGCAAAGTTAGCCTTGACACCGCACCATCTCTTCTACTTGCTTTCTCGCTTTGAGGAGATGGGCATCAATGTCGGTCCGATGAAGGTTCGCCTCGAGAACCTCCACGATGCTTCAAGCTCGGCCAATTACGTATCATTCCTCGACCCATCCCAGCGAACGCGCAGTGCAGATGTTGTCTCTATTCGATCGGTATCAAGCGTCAGAAGCGTCATGTCTGGCATGTCGGCACTATGGGCTAGCTTTGGTATTGGATCGGGCATTTCCGCTGCCAGAGAAGAGAAGCAGAAGGCTGCCCTGGCCGCTGACCTGAAATACCTTTACTCGGCATTTACGAAGATCCCTTGCCTCAGACTGGCACCCGACTGGCGTGCGAGATTGATTCGGGGATACGAGGAATTTCCCTTCGACTCGGCTGTCCCGCTCTACGTCTTCAAGAACCTTCAAGCTCTCGAAATCAGTGGCATCGACTTTAGACAGTTCTTTGGCTGGGATCGCATGGCAGACCAGATTCGGTCCTTGACCCTGAAAAGGGCTAGTATCGATGACCCAGCCGACATTCTGATCGACATTGTGCTTGATGATATGGACAAGAGACGGCGGCGGACATCCAAGTCGCAGCATTCGCCCACCATTGCGAATCCAAGCCCCCGGAGGAGCCCGACGCTACAGTACGCCGAATTACATAGATCAGGTTCGACGCCAGGCTCACCCGTCCCTCGAAGCTCTTTGGGCGACTTTCAGGTGGGCTCAGTTGGTACCGACTCTTCGTCACCAAGCGGCAGCCGCCGACCTTCCGTTGCCAGGATTGAAACCGAGGAGCCGCGATCTCCAGCAAAATCTGGCCGACCCCGAAGCCACTCGCCGCCACGACCCATCAGCTCTCGGACTCACACCGCACCCGCCACGTCCAGACATTCATACAAGGTCAGGCGCTCCGGTTCTGGCAGTTCCCACTCCAGCTTGTCCGACTCGTGGCACAACCCTCGGAACAGCGCCTCGAACCTCTTGGCCATGGGTGTCTTGCCTGCCTCGAAGTGGCGCTTCTTGAAGCATCTCAGTTTGGCAGACAACTCTCTTACCTCTGTTTCTGCTACCAGTCTTGCACCACTGTCGAACACGCTGTATTCGCTAGACCTATCCACCAACCTCTTCACGCAGATTCCCGACAGTTTGGCGACACTTACTGCTTTACGTGCTTTGAACCTGTCTAACTGCATGATTGATTCATTGCATTCGCTGACACGGAATCCTCTGCCTGCCATCACCGCCCTGAATCTCCGTGCCAACCGTCTTCAATCCATCGCTGGTGTTGAGAAGCTCTATCCCTTGGAGAGATTGGATCTGCGAGACAATCGTCTTACTGACCCAATGGAGCTGGCGCGCCTCACCGGCATCCCTGACATTCGGGAGATCTGGGTTGAGGGCAATCCGTTCACCAGAACCCACCGTGACTATAGGATCACAATCTTCAACCTGTTCAGGATGACGCCTGGGTTTACTGAGGATGTTATCATTGACGCATCCGGCCCGACTTACTCGGAGAAGAGGTATCTGGTGGAGCGTGTGGCTGTTCCGGCGGCTGTCCCTGTCGTCAAGCCACCCGTCCCTGAAGTTCCAGCCGTGGACGTGAGCAAGCCAACTATCATCTATGATGCGCCTAAGGAGCCCGCTGTCCTGAGGAAAGACCGCCCGCAGCCTAAGGCTGTTGCTAGCGAGAACGATGTCGGCTCTGCGCGGCGAAGACGGACTCCGAAGCGCAGGATAGTCGACTTGGCAACTAGTGATTCTGCAAAGGCCAATTCTCAATCAATGGATATCAAGGAATTTGCTGCAGGTGCTGCAATCCCGACAGCTGGTGCAGATACTCACTACCGCATCTCACAATCGCCCGAGACCCCAAAGTCTAGCTATACAGACTCGCGACTACCTCCGCTGCCGACCCTGTCTGAAGTGCCTCGCATTGACACGGGCATCAGCGGTCCAGCACCTTCACTTTCTTCTCAGTCACTCCAACGTTCCACTTCAGACGAAAACACGGATTGGAGTACAAGTGGCGAGATGTACCGCCAAAAGATTGAGACCCTACGAGGCCAAGTTGGTAATGGGTACCTAAGCGTTCTCAACGAAGAGAGCTGGGAATCCAGTCGACCTTCTGCCTTTGTTGGCGACTATAGCCAAGCTACCATTCGGCCCAATATTGCCACGCCTCGAACTCAAAGCGTACAGACCATGGCAAGTGGTCGAGCGCTCTAGTGATCAATCATCAAACCCGATCATTCTCACCATCATTGATTGCGTCGGTGATGGTTCGTCATTTACAGAACACCCTATATCTCGTGTGCTACCCCAAAGCATGAGATCGGCATTGCAGCATTGTCTTTGTTCATTATTATCATTTTGATTTCCCCTTTCGATGTCAGGAGCATAGCGTCGCGGCGTTTCGGATAATGCTTTATTTGTTTTTCCGTCATGGATTTTCATGATTACGAAATGGATGTTGGAGTTTACGTGAAGATATCTCCCCCTTTCTGTTGGAGTTTGTGCAGGCGAAGTTTTCATCAGATATCCCATGATCTGTTTGGGCGCAGTAGAGCAGCTGGGAATGCTCTTTGTACATGAGAAAAAGAGGCAGTTTGCATGAATCATTTTAGACCACAAGAGCGAGGCTGAGACATGGTGGATGAGAACCTGGGTCCAGCATCAGGATAGGCGTTTAGGAATTAATTTCCACATGAGATGTGTGGACGTTCTTTGAAAGGAACGAAGGGCATTTTCAGCATTGGCGCTCGAGGCTCGCTCGCTGTGGAAAGAGACATTCTGGCGGCATGGATGATAGAAAAAAAAATACACACATTCAATGGTCGCTCTTCATATACACGACTTCCTCAGCCAGTGACGTGACGATATGCTTGGTATAGACAAATGGGTGATCTATGTCAATTGATAATTAAGTTTTGCATTGTAGGCGGCTACTTTCCGATGACGTCGCTGGAGTACGGCATACATAAGCATAGCTGCCAGACTTTACTCACTCGATGTACCTGGCGGAGCATGTATGGTGGCTTCTTACTTCATCGACCCTTCTCAAGTATACATACCTTGTCCCTAAATTGAGGAAATTTTGGCCCTAAAAGACCGACAGACTCGCATTGATTCTGTAAACATTTGGCTGGAGACAAGGTGATACATTGCAAGTGATTCCTGCATTGAGAAAACATGGCACCCCGCACAAGACAAGAACTGCTCTCGTACGGCATCCCGGATCCCGCACTATTAGCTGTAAGTCCCGAACCGCCCTCACCAATGACCGGACCCTCTCACGATGTGTTTTTGCTCGCTCGTGATCTTTTGCATCTCCCTTGAAACTCATCCGTGGGAGAGATGGAGTTTGGGGCCTCGGATGAAGACCCGGAGTCGGTGATTGGTGACCCTCTGACAGGAAGTCGAACGTAACCCGGTCCGGGATCCTCAGCCTTCGGATCCGTATTTTGGCGAGAATACACATAATGCCCGCCGGGCTCATCGCGCCGCCACGTTGCGTGAGAAGCATCACCGTGAGTAGTATCTGATGTTTGTCGTGAAAGAAGGGGAATTGCTAATATGGGCCATATCTTTCAGTACGCTATATCCCAGGCCCAATCCCTGACGAGGTGATGGAAGAGGACCGGCAGATCCGAGTGCGCGACGGCGCTGATATTCGCGTGCGCATCTACACCCCAGTGTCGCTGTCGGGGAAAGCGGCTGCGCCCGGCCATGATGGTCCTGCGAGGGGCCGGCCGCTCTTTGTCATGTATCACGAGGGCGGCTGGAGCATGGGCGATCTCACCGACGAGGAGGTGAATTGCCGGCTGTTTTCTAGAGACCTCGGCGCTGTTTGCGTCAATGTCGAGTATCGGTGAGATTTCTTTGATCTTTGCTTCTCATATCTCTTTCCAGTTCTTATTGCAATCTTGCTCATGCTGATTGGCGAACTTGTTCGTAACTTTGGTAGGCTTGCCCCCGAGTATCCATATCCTACATGGATCAACGACGCCTGGGACGCCTTGAAATGGGTGAGCAGACATCCGGGGCGCATGAAGAGAGAACCATGATCTTCTAACCTTGGTCTTATTTGGTACACAGGCAGCCGAGAACGCCAGTTCCCTAGGCGCCGACCCCTCGGCAGGCTTCATCGTCGGCGGCGGCTCGGCCGGGGGTAACATTGCCGCGGTCCTGGCCCACATCGCCCGCGACGAAGGCCTTTCGCCGCCGCTGACGGGACAATACCTCTGCGTACCCGCGATCACCTGCTTCCTCCCGCCCGACGAGATGCCCGAGGCCTACCAGGCCGAGTACCTCTCGCACCCGTCCGTCACGCCGTCGGCGGACCCGGTGCTACGCCAGATTGACGTCGGTGCCCTGTTTGGCATACTTCAGGCGGATCCGCAGTCGGAGCTCATGGCGCCGTTTCACTATGGGCGACGGGACGGCGGCGGCGGCAAGGGACACGCGGATCTGCCGCCGGTGTATTTTCAGGTCTGCGGACTGGATCCGCTCCGCGACGAGGCCTTGATTTACGAGAGGATCCTGCGGGAGGAGGTGGGCATCCCGACAAACTTGGACCTGTACAAGGGGTTTGGTCACTACTTTTGGACAAACTTTCCCTTGCTGGAGCAGAGTCGGGTGTTTGTTGAGGATACGGTCAAGGGGGCTAGGTGGCTCTTGGAACAGGCGGCGAGCAAGCGAGAATGAGTGGCTCATGAAATACATGAGGAGAAACCAAGAGTTATGCACAAGAAACCATTTAATGAGACGGGTGGAGGCTTATACTCACACCGACTTTCACGAAGACGATTATAATGCTGAAGTCATGATAGCGGCAGACGTCATGTATTGCAACAGTTTTACGACATGCAGCGACACCTGTTCCGTACTTCATTTATTGCTTCCCCCTGGAGAGGTATGTTTTTTAGGCTTAGCTTGTCGTAAAGCAATATGTAATACAGGGCGGCGTCTCATAGACATGCTGCCCGGGGCCTTCGGCAATGGAGCCTTTGGCATCGGCATCGGCGTCGGCACGGGGCAATGCTCCATTGTTACCATTTTTTTTAACTGCAATTTTAACCTCGAGAAAGGGCGCAACTCCGCCCAAACGACAAGGATTGAAAGTACTCCAATACCATATGTATATTTCCCCACCAAATATCATCTTCGAGTTAATTCAGCTATTATTTGGCACTATCATGAGTCTGTCGTGAGTCTGTTATTAGTCTGCGTATCGCGTCATCTATAAGTATACTATAACACACACTTCAATCAGTGAGGAAATCATACATCCAAAGGTGCATACTGAATTAAAATCATCGAGTACTCATTTATTTCCGGCCCCAAAGCTCGATCAGAATGATTCATACCTCCAACACAGCGAGAATGTGTCACATTACGATATTGTTAATTGCTTTCAACCAACAGGAGCATCTGCTAGTGGAAAACTGCTGCATTTGGTCACCAAAATGTCCGTCTGAACCGGCCAAAGTTCTCTCCAGACTCGCTCATAAATTTGGCCATATATATCGTCCCATTCATCAATGCTTTCGTCCCAAGTGGTGTATCTGTTACCCAGTTGGATTTCATCCACGTCAATCTCTCCAGTCTGGTCATGCCACGGATATCTACGACAAAGCCAGCTGCGACCGAGCCAGCACATGAGTCGGTAGAAAGAACGACCGTCCCAGTACTCGACGAGGCCAGAGAGAAAGACGCTAGTCTTCATCACACGTAGCACAGATGGTGATGAAGGGTTGGCTGCGCAAATGACGTTGAAAATGGCACGGGACAAAGAGGCGTCCACGCTGGCATTGATGAAGGCGTCCCGAACAAGTTCTGGCGATGTTGGATCCATCTGTTGCTGGTTTGAGCATACAAGTATGATCGAGAGGTGTGTCAAGAACTTGAATCGCCCCAGAGCCCGGTATAGCGCCAATTCCCGCTTGTCGCCTTTGGAGCGCGGCAGCATGAGCGTGAGTTGACGGAGGTTGGGGCAGTGTTCTTGCAGTTCGTAGACTTGACTTCTCAGATCCACTGTCGGCGCACACGAATCTCTGGGTCCTTCTTCGCTCGGCATGAGCTCTAATTTGCGCAAGGATGCGCCGTGATGTTGGGTAATGGCAGACAAGATCTGCGGTCCGTATGGTCCGCTGATTACCAATTCCTTCAAGGGCGGTAATCGCTCCAAGAGTTCGGCCAGCCTTGCTTCGAGGCCAGTTAATGAAATTGCATCAGTGTCGATTTCCAACGATAATCTCTGAAGCTGTCTGAGTTGTTTACTGGAGTCCACGCACACCAGTAACGCGTCAAAGGACCCTGGTGTGAGTGCCATCGCCAAAAGCTCGAGCGAGCGCAGGTTGTGGAAGTCGGTGACACGTGCCCAATCTGAAGGACAAAGACCAGCCATGCCGCTCTGCCCGATGATAGAAATACTCTCAAGCTGTCCTTGAGAATGTTCCATGCCTTCATTGTTCATGAAAAAGCCTCGCCATTTGGGTCGACCTTCTCTGACGGCTCTCAACACATAGGGCGAGTTACCACAAGATTCGAATTTTGTCCGAACATACCTCAGCCCTGGAGAAACTCCTGAAACCATGGCGAATAGTGCCTCGCGGTTGTAGTTGATGTGACCGGTCGTAATGTACCCCTCCGAGGTATATAGCACAATACTGTACAGACACGGCGACGTGATGAGCGTGTACTCATCCGGATCTATGTCACGTATCTCATCGTATTTCTGGAGAAGGCTCCGGAGGCAAAAAGTATGCACGTGAAGTCGGCTTTTGGGATGATGTTGATGCAGCGCAGCGAGGAGACATGGCGGGACCTGGTCGGCACACGAATACACGAGGTCTTCAAGCCTGGAAAGTCTGGCAATAATTCTGGCAAAAGGCTGCCAGGATTCATTATGCTTTTGCTTGGCCCCTGGAGTGGCCAAATGGAACTCTGCGTTATCGACCGAGAGAGGGCATTTAGGCGGATCAAGGAAAGTATCGTGATAGCAGACTTCTTGTGCTCGATCCTCGCGGTCATCCTTTACAAAATCCTCGACCGCTTGCTGCTTTGCGATGATTCGATATTGCTCATCATCAGGGCTGTCTGGCGGCATGAAGCCAACGACTTTGACCTTGCGAACGTGGCGAAATCGCTCTTTTTCCTCAAGCAAAGTGGTTAATCTTTCAATATCTTCACGCAATTCTAGGCTGCCCCGCACTTGGAGTTGGATACGTTCAAATCGCTGCCGATCAGCAACGGTACAGCAGTGTTTGCTGACCAGCGAGAAAGCAAACAGACTTTTCCGTCTCAAGTCGCAATTGGCCAATATCTCGCAAATACGGTCCAGTAATACGATCGGCAGAGCCTCGAGATGGCTGAGCGTTGTGGGAGTTGGGGTGGAAGCCATGGGAATATATGATTCCACTCACCAATGTCGCATGTTACGGAATGTGAGTGGCTACATATTTTCTTCGGAGCGTCGGGAAACACGACCCGAATGAGTTAGCGCTCGTACTGGGCAGGGGAGCTAAGTACGAGGCACGCATTGTATAAACGAATTCGAGACAGATAGTGGAGTTTCGTACTGTGAAGCATGTTATACTGTCTGGAGTTTGAGCGTGTCCGATGGTATATCTCATGATCTCGTTGCCAAAATGCACGAGACTGAGATTCATGAGCACAATTCCACCGCAGCCCCAATGACGAAGGCAGGACGAATATAATTCGGATAGGCAATTTGATGGCCATGATAAGAGTGGTAATACCGCATCCTTGCCTCCTTTTCGTTCAATACAGTTCCTTAAATTAAACTGGCAATGACGCTGTTGCTCTTTGAGTTGGGCCCTAAATGGCGTATTCCAAATCGGGGTGCTGCAACTCGAGCAGCCCACTTCACTTCTCACAACCTGCAGCATTATCACTTTGATCTCTTACGACCCGGAATGTTTTGTCCGGGATTTGCTTCTGCGGACTGCATTCGTCCCATTGATTATTTCAGCTGTTCATCGAGTGTGTGCCCGTCCCCACAACGCGATGATCGATTAACATGGATCAAGACCAGAGTTGCAGCCTGACAAAGCCCGATCAACACCGCTGATACAAATGGGAAGAAAAAGCAACGAACACTGGCATTATCAGCACCCCACAATAATGCCGAGATTCAAGAGGCGTTCAACTTATAGCTATCAAGCAAGCAGATAAGACGAACAACAAGAGACGAAAGTCAATGCATACACGGACTATGATGATTACACCAGATAGATGTGTGAATGACTGGGTTTGAGGGAGGGGGGAATGAGTATAATAACACACAATCATTGTTGGGCGAGGCTCTCGACTGGCTCAATCGAGTAGCGGCTGAATGGCGATTGTGTTTATAAGGCTTACAAAGGCCCAATTGGAATGGGAAGCATTCTCGGAAACTTCAGATGCAGCAGTCAAGCGCTGCGACAAAATCGAGGTTACGCGACATAGGATTGGCGGAGACAATGTCGCGTATTATGCGGGTCGTATTTCCTGCCTCCCGCAGCCTCGGGCAAGGCTTGTTCGCTGTTTAGAGGCCAGGGAATAAGGCGGTGGTGTACGTACTTAGTATATTAACTATTGCAGTCTTGCCGCAATAATGCAATGTAGAAGTGACACATCATCTTGGAAATGTGGGGGCTGAACAAAGCGGGCGATAGATTGGATCCGCAGCGATCCCGTGGCCTTGCGTGCATTTCTTTGCATTCCAGCTCCAATGTTGTTCAAGCATACCGCGGTCGGTCGTAATACGTTGACATTGGCTGGATGGCGAGAGGCTGTACGTATTCGTAGCCGATTCAAACATGGACTCTCAGTGTTGAAATACTGCTTTCGAGTGCTGCCTTTGGAATTTATGAAGTTGTGACTGGAACAAAGACACTGGGCCAACGCAGAGCACGCATTGAATGAGTACGTGCTGTTGGCTAAACGAAGAGTGTTATTGTTCAGCATTTTGCAACAACGTGACTTAAAAGAGTAATGCGCCTGGTATAAACATGGGTCTACGACAGGCCTCTCAGTTCGCGCAGGGCAATTTCACGGGAAGCAAAATGTACCACACTTCTAAAAAGAGTCCTGCGCATGAGTCCCACCATATCTACCAGATCAATTATGTCGATCTTTCAGCTGGCAATCTCTGAGGTCAATACTGCAGCAAACTGATGCTACAGCATAGATCGACCGGTGAGAAAGCCATGCATGGCTGTCCGAAGGTAGAGTACCACAAAAAGACGCCATGGATTAGACAGTCAAAGGTGATCCGCTTGATTCAGCTCCCACAGGAGGTCCCATATGTGGCGGCAAGCGATTCTTCCCAAACATAAGCGATCGTGTACACCAGATTATTATTTATCGATGTTCTGCTGCCTTCCCTGATTAATTTTCTTACCTGTACGCCTACATGTTCATCCAACAAGACTTTTGCCCGTTGATCAATACCTCATACACACAAAGCCCATACATGAGCTATTCATAAAAGAACTTTCTCACGCTGCTAGCTTATTCTACGACAACCACAAGAACCCTTAATATCTTCAACGACATGTCCTCGCCTTCAATGCGTGCTGATAAAGGGAATAGAGGCGGTCCGACTTCCGTCGATATCCCACCAGACACTGAGCATTTTGAGCCAAACAGCCATTGGAAAGATGCACCAAATCACGTATGCTACTCATCCTTCGGCGACAACGGTACGACAGCAACCGTCAATGCATATGGCGATATCATGCAATTCAGTAAATACATCGGCAAAGGACACTCTGGAATGTTTTCGGCCGATCATCAATATGTATCAGAACCATATTTGGTAGAAAAACGGACAGCTGATCTCCAGAACCTGATCGGACAGTCCAGTCACGACGAGAAAACATTTTACGGCGCTCAATTTCCAGGGTTGACGTCCCTTTTTGGACCGGAATTGACATATGTGCACAATCGTTGGCCACGGTTTGACGATGTGTTAGAGCACGATTGGCAACGCACGGCTCAGGAGTTTGACAATTTCCAGAAGTTCGAGGATTTGCGTGCTCACTTGAGATCGGAGTTCAGCGGCTTGTCAAGATTTAGTACAACTTGGATGGTACATAATGGTATCGTCTTCCAGCACTGTATTGCGAGTAACAATAGTCGCGACGTGGATCTTCCGATTAAAATTCAATTCGAGGAGAACATGCTGATACGAGATCTGGATCATCTGGACCCTAACTATTCTAGCAACAAGGAGATGAACGACAATTACTCTACCTTCTTGGGGCCCCAACAACAGAGCTGGGTGCAACTTCGTGAACTACATCGAGCCCTGGGTGAAAAGAACCCAGAAAGACAGGTACGTCATATGTCGAACGCTATGCCTTGGTACATAGAGCTGAAATCGTGAAGAGCAACGATGAAGTGACGACAGATTCAGTAGCGGTGGTCGTTTCCGTGTTCATCAATAACCAGTTGCAAACATGGACTCGGACAGCCACAGACACGGCGACAGATAACGCGACAGATAATGCGACAGTCTCCAGCCTTTCAGACACACCAAGCAACAGTATCAATGCTGAGACTAAGCGTGACGAGGGGAGGCCAGAAGAGGGGAAATTCGAGTGGTCTCATACAGTTGCGCCAAGAGATGAAGTTGAGATTACATTTGCATATGAAATGTCTCACACTCAAGAATCTTCCGACAAGATGGGCAATCCGTTTGATCATATCGATGGGTCGCTGATCAAAGAAGTGCAATACATTCTTGGAGGAAAACCTGTCGAAGGAACACTCAGTTTTGCATCTTTGTTTCCAGTCACGGATGAGACCGCTAAGATCACCGAAGAAAACATCATTCCCCATTTGATGTTCCAATCCGACGATGAGATGGAAGAAAATGAATCAGAAAAACCGATCAAATCAGATGCACGGTCTGCAAGCCGGCTCGAAAATCCGTCAGGGGAGATACCAACCACGACACCACTTAATCACCTTATTTACTTTGCACGTCGCAATCTCGAGCACATCCTGTCTGTGTGTGCTATACCTATCGATTCTGATGATAAGAGAATCAAAGGACTGAAGAAACAATTGGGCGTCTACCCAATTGCCTTGACATGCGGAGACATGGCTTTCCACCGGGTGAACACAAGTGCAAGTTTGTGAGTATATATTCCTGTTTTTGGTTCTTGTACAGTTCTTGAGTCTACTCTAGAAAAGTCGCTAATGAAACAGTTTTGCTTTTGAGTTTCTCATAGAAACTGCAAGACGACTGCGACATTCATCTATCGCGAATCATAAACAAGCCAAGTCGCTTCTGAATAGAGTCCAACGAGTGTGTATAGGACATCTCTTGTGGTTGATATCAATAACCCAAGAAACCCAACCATTTGCGGCAAACTACTGGGTATCAGGCACTAGGATGACCGCGATGCAAACAGAATCCTGGCAACCCAAGGACTCTCTAATCAATAGTGCATATCAATGGATCAAGATCCACGAGTGCGTTGATGTCTTTGGAGATGTCCTAGGAGTGCACACACATGACTTGCTGGTGCATCTGATGCCTTCTGCGCGCGCTTGGCAGGAACAATTAAAAAGTCTTGATGTCAGGGCAGCATGTGCTTGGCCCCATTCCCGAGAAGACGCGACCAATATATTTCGTTTAGATGACCACATCTGGATCTGGAAAGGCCTCCGAGCCATAGAAGAGATGGAATCCCTGCAGAGACCCAAAGATTGGATGACAAGCCAAATTTACGAAATACAGAGACTCGAAGACTCCAGAAAACGTGCCAGCAAGAACATCCAACAGCAGGTCATCCGTCATTTTACCATCAAAGACGTGATTTCCGGCGAACGGACTCTTGCTGTCACAAGGTCATCGCGTGAGAACCGTTTCCTATTCCACTCGCGTGACACAGTCTTACTGTATGCACGCGATTGGGGTTTCATCCCTGACTGGGATGCGATTTCAGTGGAAGTCTGGAAGAACGCAATGCGCGTACAACCGGACCACGACGAAAATCATGAGTTCACATGGGAGAACGCTCTTCGTTACGCACTATCAATTCTTATGGGATTGGAAGGGTTTAGTATCAACAAGAAACCATTTTCAGACGTGGTCAAAGACTCTTTGGCTACACTGGTGCAGAGTTCGTCGCCTACTGGTTTATTTGTAGGACTCCTTGAAAGAACGACGAAGAATGGAAGAAAATCAATTCGGGAACACGAGCGCGACTTCCACTTTCATGCAGGTTTCGAAATATCATACATACTCTTCAGAAATGCACACAAGATCATCAATTCCTTCAAACAACAGACATCCCCATACGGCAAGAGGAAGGACGTCAGCCAAGCAAAACTGACCGAAATAGACCACCTTATCGCACAATCCATTACACAGCATACACTTAAGGATCAGCTTCAGACGAACTCAACCTCAAAACCTGACATTGCTCTCGTCAACAGCCACAGGTCTCCAGCTCACACTCCACGAACGAAGAAGTCGATGCCCATCAATTCTTCCACGAACGCAAACAATGTTGTTGACGTAGATGATGAATGGCTCTACAACTATCCCAGGTTCCTAGTCCGCTCGAGCAAAACACCGAATTCCGAGGATTCCAGATCGCATCCATTTACAGGCGCTGGCCACAAAGATGTAAAAACGGCACCAATCAAAAGCCCGAAAAATGAAGCGGCAGCGGCAGCGGCAGTATTCGACATCGCAAAGAAGAAATTGAAGGGAGAAAAGCAGAAAGGCCCATACAAGGATCCCAGAATGCTTACTGCGGGAGGTCTTCAGGATCGGCTTAACAGCCCTCGAACTCCAGAGTCATCCAAGAAGCGATTCGTGTGGCTTACAAGTCAAGAAAAGAGTTTCCGAGATTGTTGCCATCTCAGTAGCCATGATGATGACAAAGCCGCAATGTTGCAATTTTTCGATAATAATGTAAAGGCATTACATTATTTCCGTGATGCGACAAATGTGTATCTCAACACATGGGACACCGAGCTTCATATAAGCTTCTATCAGGTACGTGACTCCAATCAACCACATTCAAGCGACAAAGATTCGGCACACGCCAATCAATCTGCCATATCTAGCAACGATGATCAATCTTTCACAAAGGCCTCTATGGGATTCCATTTCTCCGGAGACTTTTTTGATCGCTTCTGGACATGTCACTTCCTTGAATCAACAACTACAAAGCATGATAGGTGGAATCTATGGCTGGAAGATACGTCTAAGCGTCCGAGGGAGAATCAGATGGCGTGGGGACAGAGAAAAGTCCTCGAACTGCATCTGTTTGAGCGCATTCTTGCAGCCGTGGTTAAAAGCACTAAGGAACTTCTCGAACATATGAAGCCAGCGGTTGACGGAACTGGCGAGCAGAGAGAATACAACGCATATCTCACCAGCGGACAGCGGCAAAACTTACAACAGAAACTCAAAGCTGTGATTGGTGAGCTTGATCGTGTTAACGAGATCATCGTCCGATGGAGAAAACGCGAGGCTGACCGGGGAATTCAACGACCCCGCTGGACGTCAAGTGATGAGAGCAAGTATCGCGTCGACATCACCAACCTCGAGAATTCTATTCATCGCGATGTTCAGAAATTCAGAAACCTTCGCTCTCAAATGAAATCTTTGAGGGAAAGGCTCACGAGTCACCAAGAACAAACTCAACAAACTCGAGAAGAGATTGAATTCAGAAATTCGGAAAACATCAAGTACTTCACATACGTCACGGTGGTCTTTCTGCCTCTTGGCTTCGCTACCAGCATTTTCAGTATGAGTGGAGCCCCGGAGCAGGATCTGGTACGCAGAATGGCTACGATAGCGATCATTGCTCTTATGGTCACAGTACTGGCGATTATGATTGCACAAAAAATCAAGCCCCGCTTCAACCAAAAGACTGAAAACATGGTCAAGCACTTCAAGAAGGACAGCATTCTTTTCCGTTTGAATGTTGAATCCAATGCTTCTGACACATGGATCTGGTTCTGGTATATTCTCGCAGAGCTCCCATCACAGATTGTCGTTTCGGCGTATGACCGGATGAGTCGAGGAGACATTTCGATAATGACATTTTTCAATGTGGTCATTGGTATCATCGTCCTTCCTTGGTGTCTCATTGCATTGATGACTCGCATAATTGTTTTCAATGCTGTTGATGGTGTCTCCATCATCTCCTGTGAGTTGATATACGTGCTTGATGGTTTCTTTGAGATCTTACTGACTTCAGAAAATACAGCACTGATCTTCCACACCTTTGCGAATATCTTCGTCAGTCAACGACAGCCTCGGAAACGATTGGAGTTCTTACTCGAGCCATCAGGGATTCTGCGACCATTGAAAACTGCCAGGGCCATACCAGTGAAGCAGGGAAAGAAGAAGGCAATCTAATGAAATATGTGTATTTCAGTGCGAGAGAAATCGTTAGAAGGATGTTTCGAATAGTACTTCAGAAATTGGATCGAGCGAAACCTTTGTGCCACAAAAGCTTTGTGATTACCTTGAAGCTAACGCCAGTACCTCTTTTGCTCAGTAGTAGAACTGGCAAATAGTTACTTTCTCTATACTGCCAACAACCAGCTCAATCATCCAAAAACCACTGCGACGTCGCTTGGTAAATTCATAGTATAGTGTCTTCGGGCCTCTTCTAGTCGCTAGCTGGTCTGCATCGCAGCGCCCATCAACAAGGCCCCTGGAATAGAGAACCAGCAAGTCGCAGGCAGCGGTCAGCAGACACGGGTGGTGCTTATGATCCGATGACCCGCGGACAACTTCCAAACGACCTCGTACGCCATCCCAAAACGGACGAGGATATGCACAATTGATTTTCACTGCAATTTTAACACTCAGGAGGGAATGATAACGTGGGGGTCATAATGGGGCATTGGCATACTCGCAGAGGTTTGACACTACAGACATAATCGGACCAAAAGTCCTGGCGAGCCATATTTGAGCGACGATATCATGAGATACTGCCCACATAAACTTTGTGCTGTAATTACGTAGAACCAAAATACATTATGACTTCAACTTAAATATCAATGTTGTATATCTTGAATTTGGGGAGTTTAGGTACACTTCATGCGCCCAAATTTCTCATAAAATGGCCAATCTCGTCATCATTAGAAAGCGCTTGACTCAGTACTATGCTAAACATACACACGCGACTACTCAAGTGAAGCGATGACACAAAATGACTACATCTTCTCAGTCATTCTTCGGATACAAAAACACTATCATTATAAACAACTATCCATCTATCTGTCCCGGGGTGGGGATAATCCTTTCTAAGCCAAGCTAAGACGCTCCCTATCCCGCAACAAATCGTCCTTATCCTGTTTGCAGCTGCCGCAGTAATCCGTATACCAACTCATCAACGTCTCCTTCTTGCGCTCGTCCTTTTCGCGGAGGAGTTTTTGCTGCAGCTCACTGTCGATTGCTACTACGGCGGCGCCCTTGCCCGTCGCCGCCTTGTCATCCGTGGTGTTCCATAGCCTCAGGACACCCGCCACCTGCTCGCATCGGTAGTTCTCGTCAATCAGCCAGTTCTCCCACTCGCCCTGGATCATCTCCCTTTCCACGCTGTTAACCATGCGCATGGCAACCAGCAGATCGTGCCTGTAAGCCCCAAGACGCTGTCTCGAGCGTCTCAACCTCCTCGCCGTTGCGCGGCTAGAAGCCGATGACAAGGTTGCTCCCGCGCCCTCGAACGGAGCGTCGATATCGGTGCTGTTTGCTATGGACTGGAATGTTGCGTAGCAAGAGCTATCTTCAGCGGGCCACGAATTATCCAGCGAAGAGAAACGGGCCGCCTCGTCCAAGTCTCTCAAGTAAATCGCCTTGCTCATCATAACATTTGGTCCTACACCAAGTCGTTGCATAAAGCCGGCTGCCTTGCGCTCGCTCCACCACGTCGAAGCGCCTTGCGACGAAAATACAACGTTGAATATGAAGCTGAATGCTAGGACGGCGAGGAGAAGGCGCTGTGCAGTCACCACATCCCAGAGTTTCTTGAGTCCAGCAAACGCAAACATGATGACTGATGTGACTGCAGATTCCGCAAAGGATCTGACAGTGTCGAACAGCATAGACGTAAGGCTGTGTGGCCGAATGTGCGTCTTCTTTGTCTTCTCAGAGTCTGCAGGCGAGAACAGTACTACTTGTGTCTGTTGACCGATATTGCCATATATTTGAATGGCGCGCTTCGTGCGACTGTGTGGTCCAATCTTGCGCACCTGATCAGTGGCCACCTCTGCAAGCTCTTCGGCGTCCATGTCGGCGTCGTCGAGTGCCTGGCGCTCAACAATATTCTTGGACAAGACGGCTTTGGACCATGCCACCTTTGTAAAGATGGCTAGCTTGCACTTTGATTTTGCAATGTGGGTAATGACAATCTTGGTCACCAGCTTGAATGCTCCCGCGTGCGGAAGATGCCATGGTGTCTTGACATGAGTGACAACGTACGTAACGTGGTCACTGAACACTTCGACAGTCTGCTGGTCCGTAATGTCCTCCTCTCGCGCCTGACCAAACATGGTTCCGTACTTGACCTTGAAGTGGAACAAACGCTGCAAACGCCCTGCGTCACCTACTGTCCAAGGGCCTTGAGCGATCTGCTTTGCTCTGCGCTCAAAATAGAGTTTGGGAAAGACAAAGCTCTTGTCTCCAAACAAGACGTGGAAGCACGCCTTTGCACTGATCTCGAAAGTGCGTTCAGCCACCTTTCTCTGCATATCTTCGGGCTCGTAGTGCACAGGATGCGCTGGCAACTGAAGTTTGGGCGCAGGCTTCCGCATGGCGGCACGAGCTCGAGATTTTGCGTACAAGTCTGCTCTAGGACTTACAGCCCGCCCAGCCAAGGTGTTATTGTCAACAGGCGTGTTGGCCGAGACCTCCTCCCAGCTTCCGGCGCTCGCGCTTCTCCTATCGTACTCCTCGTTTTCAAAGTTGATCAAGGCCTTGATGAGTTCCATGGCTTCCATGGGCTCTTCTGCCTGTAAGTCGTCGACCAACAAATTCAGACGAGCGTGAAGGAGGTCCATATCCTCCAAAAAGGTCTTAATGGAGATTCTGCTATACTGTACATCGGGTGCATCTTGGTTCAGATGTAGGAATATGAAATCGCAGTCTCTTCCTGGTGCAGCTGTCACTTCTGTAATGGTGTCAAGTGGGATGGCATAAGCAACCACAAGTCCCATTTGATGACCATAAAAGTACATGTTATCTGGCGTGACGTAAATACGCCCATTGCCAGCCATTCCAGGTGAGTCACGGCTTCGCTCAGAAGTGCTCGTGGTCCAAGACGCTCTGAAAACCAAAACAAGTTTCTCGTCCACTGGTACTTGGGGGAAGACAAGCCTGAATTGCGCAGTGTTCGTCTTGAGCTCCAGAGGATAGCCAGGAGGGAACTGCTCCTGTGTAGTCTTTTCCTTGACGGTTGCAGGTTGCAGAATCTTGGCGTCCATGCTGATAGCCTTCTTGTGAGTCGGAGTCGAGGCCTTGAGCTCGCCAATTTCGTTGGCCATGGTCATTTTGATCGACGGTGAGTTGGGCCCGAAAGGATCATCGGGATTAAATTCTGCCTTGGCCGGCTTCGGGGCGTACTCCTGAGCCCAAGCATTGCTTCCCCAGTAGTTCGCCATGATGGCAGTGGGAAGACCCGGGCCAGTATCATTGGTTAGAGTGCGGTCACTGCTATACACAACCGCAGTCTTACTAAGACTTGTGGGTGCTGGAGGACTTGCGAGAGTGGCAGGTGCCAGACTGCCTGCCTGTGGCTCTGGACCTGATAAAGTAGGTGCTTGCTGTTGCTGTTGCTGTGGCCTCGATGCCATTTGGCCGATAATTGGAGAGGGATAGCCGGGCAAGAGACCATGGCTGGCAGAAATGAGACTCGCAATACCACCAGACGGACCGGGTGATGGCATACCCGAACTGACGTCTGTGGTTGAGGAGAAGTTGGCTTTGCGGTGTAGATCAAGCTTCTGCATTATCCTGGCTGCATGATCGCGTCCACTCTCGCCTTCTTCACGGCCAAGTGCCGTGGCTGAACGCCTCGGGCCAGTCGAGATGACATCAAAGCTAGCCCGGGGAATGCCACTACTCTCTTGGCCAGGTATCGGCAGAGTGTTGGTCTTCTCGAAAGATTGTCCAGATTCCTCGAAGCCGAGCTGCGCATCCAGTGTCTTGGCAGAGAACTCGGGCATCGAGGGAGGAGTAATAGCAAAAGCAGGATCAACACCACCAGGCAAGGAAGATGTATCCCTTCCAACGCTTGCCTCAAAGGCCTTCTTCTTGGCCACCTCAAAGACCTCTAGCCACCCCATAAGCTCCGACTGAGTCTCCGCCTGCAGCATTAGAGTTTGGTTCTTGGTCTTGACCTCGAAGCAGAAACGGCGCTCTTCACTGATGGCTGGCTTTGCGTTGCACAGCAAAACACCAATTTCATCTCCAGTCAAGACACCTTGGGGTCCGCTCACTAGCCAGCCAAAGATGCCATCGCGGCAATAATACCATCTGCGAATCCAAGTGTGTCGCACTGGCTTGCCCGTCATGGTCCTGAGGTAGAGCCAGCCCTGCTTTTCAGAGAAGACGCCAGCCTTCTCGTCCGTGTTGACACTTAACGGACCCTTGGAGCCCAGGAATGGTACCGTGCTGGCGCTGTAGGCATCGAGTTCGCGCGATGGCTTAAAGGCTACCACAGAGTTCTCGCCAACCTCGCGCCGGGCCGCCTGAAGCTCACGCTTAAAGGTCGACTCTGTCAACTCCATCTCTTTCGACCAGCCCCTGACACGATCCATCTGCTGGCCCCATTTGCCAAAGCTCCCTGCCGTATCCTTGGACCGCTTCATTTCGCGCCAGATGTCGGTCGAGACCCGTACTAGTAATTTATCAAGCGTAAACCTCAACTGCGGCGCCATCTGGCAAAAGTCCATGGATGCCTTGAGGTAGGCCTTTCTCGTCTCGTATACGCTGAATGCTTCCTCCCTGATTGCGCTTGGCTCCTTTGCTTTGCTCAATCCTAGGTACCGGGCGAGGGTGGAATCAAACGTCTTTTGGCTTTGGTCGAGGTTTCGCCTCGTCTCCTTGAAGGTCCGTAAATCATTCTGTAAAAAGTTTCGTATCGGCTCGGCGCTCATTGTGTCCATCTTCCTGGCCAGCCCCAGGATGTGTGTCCACCATTCTCGACTGCCCTCGGATATCCTCTTCAGGGCCAGGGCGGTGTAATCGTGATCGAGGGAGACGACATTTTGCGGAGGAATGACCTTGGCGAGGTAGTCGTTGACGACGGCTTCAAGGCCCAGCATGTCGTGTGACAGCCTGGCGGCGGCCCGCGAATAGCCCTCGAGCCAGCGCTCAATGGCGTCGACTTGCTCAGCAAAGTGCAGGGCATTGCTGCGAAAGGTTGGGGAGTCTAGACCGGCTTCGTTGAGGAGGACAGAGATCAGAGGATTCCCGTGTCGCGAGGCCTGGGTTGGCATATTGGGCGCCGAGGGTGTCGGCGGCACCCTTTCTGAGGTGCTTGGATCCGACATGGCGAAGCTCTGCTACGAGTGGTGGGCTGTTTGGTCGAAGTCGCATGCGGCGTGATGCTTTCTAACCTAGTCAATCATTGCCTATGCCGGTCGCATATCGGTATTCAGTGGCCTGGCCCCCGATTCGAAGCTGAGATCGTTCTCCTGGATGTGTTGCTGGAGAATAAAGAAGAAGGGAAGCTCAACAGGGGACAGTCGCTTGTTTTGGGGAAGGATGGTTTGGTAAGTTTGGGGTTTAGGTGGTAGGTGTAGTGTGAATGACGTTCCAAGACAAAGGAAGCTACCGACAGTAACCAGCCCGCCGCACCCTATTCTGCTATTATTCGTATATGGTGTCTCGGGTTCGTCGTGTAGGTCGGGTAGCTGGTAGGTAGTGTAGCGTATGAACAGGGGTCCTAGGCTTTAACGGATTGGAACGCTGGGGCTAAAGTAAGATGGGATGGGGATGGACCTCTAAACAATTTCTTAAGGGGATACGGGGTACATCCCAGCAGATCTCATGAAAATCAGATTTGATATTTCTGCCCAAATTCAAGGGACAAAACAACAAAAAAGGACAATGCCAAATAATCAGCGGTCAAGATGTAAAGCTGACTGGCTGCGAAGTACAGATATGAGCTAAGTTGGGAAAATCGATTCCTTCGGTAATCCGCGAGATGAGATAGGAGCGAGCATATGAAAAAGGATGACACTCCCAAACTCCTGTCCGTGGCTGACGGGCGCTTAAGCACTGCAGGTCTCAATTGAGAACATGAACCGCAGTCGAATTCCCAGATCGGATTTAACCTAAGGACGGTACGCTACTATGTACAGCCTGCGATTTTCAATATTTCTCCACATGCACAGAGTACATCATCTCTCATTGACCCCTCAAAGGTCACTGCAGTAAACACATGGCATGGCATGAACCCAAATATTGGCAAAGGGGTAGGCCTCAAAGCCGCCATGTGCAAAGCGTAACGCAAGCACCTGGACAAGCAAATCGGAAACCCAGTAATGGTAGCTCAGTCAGCCGCTGCCGGTGGTTATCAATGCTGGATGCACATGTGCTCATGCTTAATGTAGATACTATGTTAGCTACGGAAACTCTAGGTGCCCATCTAGCGCCACCTCAGCTCCCTGGGTATCAACGATAAAGCGTCATTGATAGCAACCGCCACTTGGTTTCGTACTCTCGACTTGCACATACCATTCGACAACATTTATCTTCAACGACATCTGGTATTTACTGTACTATAATTCTCCTTGATTGCATCGAAACCTTGACCTGTATGATCTATACTTGATAAATTCACTTATTACTTCACTCGCGCATGTGCACGACTATCACATCAGGATGCGACGGGAAACTGGCCAAGCATGCTGCACATGCGCAACGCTTCTGACCCAAGTGCCCCGCTATGCCGACAACGAGAAACCGCTACCAAACGATAGAGCCCTTGAATGCTGTCCACGTGTGATATGTGGCAACTGTATACATGTATGTAACTTTTTCCTGACCAGAATCCTGTATATCAGTCTTTTATATTGCGAAGGAGACGGAAAAGTGCAAGGCAAAAGAGAAGAGGGAGTGGCGCAAGAGCGAACAAACACAGTGTGACGATCAAGATACATGCATGCGACTGACCAGTATAATCAGAACAACTATCGATTTCAGACTTACTGCCCCTACTGCCAAATCTCCACCACGCCCTCGAGACTGCCTCAGGGTCTCAAGGAGCCACCTTCCTACGCTTCGGCCGCCGAGAGCTCCAAGGACAGCCGACGCCACGGTCCGCCGCCACCATATGCAGCCTCCGTAGCAACGACAGCGGCCGGGGCAAAGCAGCAGCAGCAGCAGCGCCATGTCGTTGTCGACCCGCTCGACGAAAAGTCCGTCCCGCTGGATGGTGACGAGGAGCCGGCCGAGGATGTGCTGCATTTTCTAAACCATGAACACGACACCGTGACCTCACTCTCGCTGCGCTACGGCGTCCCGGCCAACGTGCTGCGCCGGGCCAATAACATCACCTCTGACCACCTGCTCATGGGTCGAAAGACCGTCATCATCCCGGGTGAATACTACAAGGGAGGTGTCAGTCTCTCGCCAACACCCATAGAGGGCGAGGAAGAAGAGCTGCGAAAAGGTAAGATACGCCGCTTTATGGTCGCCTGCAAAGTATCAGAATACGATGTGGCCGTGCTCTACCTGGAGCAATCAGACTACGATGTGGAGGCTGCCACGATAGCATATATTGCAGATGAAGAATGGGAAGCTAGCCATCCGGTCGAGGGAGCCCCGGGAAAGAAGGCAGCGAGAGTCGGAGGCATTGGCTTGGGGAGGAGCAGGGGCTTTCAGAGGGGCCGAGGACGTTGATCGATTGCATAAGAAGATAAAAAGAAATTATGTATCATTAAATCGTATTATCATTGGTATTTACTGCCGAACGCCGGCTTGCTCATCAATCCTTGTTTAAATATAACTACTGTGTCATCATGCAACATTGAATACAACGCGCTTAAAAAGCAGAGCGCGTGCGTATGTCGGAGATTTTCCTTTCAATCTCTCTGACCGATCGGTCCAGTTCTCCCGCAATCATCTGCTTCTTGTCATTAGGTAGCAGAGTAAACCTCTCACACAAGTCACCATCAATGACACCCTTGACTGGCACATAATAACCTCTGTAAATGAGATGATCGCGACCAGCCAGAGGGGGGTCCTCACTTCGAAGATGAGATTCAAGACTCTGGAAGAAGTCTGCATCCTCTCTGCTCACCAGCGGAATGAAGACACCAACAGTGCCCTGAATACCGCTCCATAACAATACCTCCTGCCCGCCGACGACAAGGTTGGTCTTGCTGATACTGGTAGGGACATCTTGTGTGTAGAAATGCGTCATGAGACTGACACGGTGGTTAGTTCCATGCAAATACTCTCTAGCATGTTGCAAGTGTGCGCCGGAACCATCCTCGTCAGCTTCGATACTGGCCTTTTCAGGACATCGAACGATCCAAATGTTGCCAAATTTGTCACCACCTGCAACAGACTCATAGTCCACCATTGTTGTGCAGTTGGTCCATCGGTTGATGGAATCATCTGCAAATGGAATGAGTTTGTTGCTCTCATACTTGTAAACGACGTAGGTAACACTCTGCTGCACATCGCCAACGATGATACGGCTGCCTTGTGTTTGGAGGGAAACGATAAGCTGTGGTGCAACCTCGGCCTGCGCTTTTCGGAGAAGCTGCCTCAAACCCAAGTCATAGGCACGTATAGTCTTGCCAATACCGGCAAGGAGTCGACCTTGGAATTGAATCAGTGCCATTGGTGGCTCCTCAACCTTGGTCTTGTGGATAAATTCAATCGTCTTGCCATCCTCGCTGATGCTATAGACATGGATAAAGCCGGCACTGAACTGACGCGGGCTGAGCACCATATCCTTTCCAGTTCCAACGACAAGGAAAGTCTTGTTGTCTTGACTGGCAAATGATACTGTAGCCACACTAACAGCAGCTTCATTTTCTCCCAGGTCCAGGGTCTGAAGAACTGCCTTTTCTATGAGAGGATCAACAACGCTGATGCAAGATGCCCATCTTCCACGACCTCGAGGATAGCCAAATTCCTGAGGTGGTAAGACCTGTGCATCGCCGTTGACATTCGAAGGGTCTGCTAAGAGTTGTGCCCTCAGCTCTGGAGGCAGGGTGTTGTTTTCAGACTCAATGGTGTAGAAGTAGGGGTGTTCTGGATGTTTCACAAGGTGTTTAGGCGTATAAGTCAGAGGGATTGACTCTTGAAGCAGGGTGTTATCCAGTTTGTCAATCGAAAAGATCCTGAAGCACTCCATTAGTATCGACATTACACATGATTATGCAAGAAAAGATGGTAGTGTGAAGGTGAGTCAGTAGGAACAATTGGTACAAGTAATTAAAAGTGATCCTCATAGCTCTTGGCTTAAGATCCCAATTTCTCATCATCCTCGTGGAGTGGGTTGCTTGAATCTTTGAACAGGATGAACTTACTTGAGATTTTGCCCTTGGATACCAACCATACCCTCTTCACATTGTTCGCTGCTGAAGTTCCAGCCCCATTCTAAATCGTCGTAGTCAAGAGGCGTCATCATGAAACCTTTCGTGATTGGGTCTGCATATCCCAACCAGGTTCTTGAACTCAGAGCAAAGACACATGTTTGTCCTTGAACAGAGACCTGAAAGAGCTTGACAGCCTTTGGACCAAGGAACTTTTGACGTGTATCAGTCAGCTCTCCTGTAATCTCGTCTAGCACTGTTCTCAGGTAAACTCCCGAATGCAGACCAATGTGAAGGTAGAGTGTAGTTCCGCCGGACGCAGAGTCTTGCATCGACATTATGGAAAGGGCTGTGGGTGCAGCAGTCAGGGCCTGCACAGACTTGCTCTCTAGCGTTGATTCCGGGTCCAGGCTGAGTACACGGACAGTACAGTCATCGCAACCCACTGCCAAGAATGAACTTCTCAAGCGACCCTCAGGTACATCGCCCAAGCTGAGGCAGGTGACTGTGCCGAACATCTCCTTTTTCTCATCATACTCCGCCAAGGAGCCGTCAGAGTCCATTTCGAAGTAGACAATCTCACCAGAGCTGAGAGCAACAGCCACTTGCCGCGAGTTGGTGGATGCAGCAACAATTGAACGATGTTGTGGTGCAGACCATTCGTTGACCCGTCCGTTGCGGATGTGACGGATGCCCTTTGGATGGACCTGTATCAGACCGTCATCTCCCAGCTGCTGGACAGCTAATGTGGGCACATTCGACAAGAACCCAGTGTCGGTGACTTCCTCAACCGTCTCTCCGATACTGAGCACCAATGTTCCATTGCTAAAGGACAAGATGATGTAAGCATCATACTGATCTTCTTGGCTCAGCTTCGTCGTCCACACAGCTGACGGTACGCCAGGCAGCTCGGACGCGACAATCTCGTTGACCTCTAACCCGTGTTTCAGGGTCCTGAAAGTGCTACGAGCACCATTGCCACAGATGGAATAGATCTGGGGTGCGTCATCCGTTGTCAAGTTGGCCACCTTACAGTCAATGAGCGGGTTCATGGAATTGATGCTCTCAACCAGACTCAGATTGTCAGCCGGCCTTGGGTAGAAGTAGGCCGGAGTGTATGACAACTTGGGGTCTGTTGGATAATCGTCGCTGGAGAATTCCAGTTCATCGTCGTCATCGCCGAGCTTCTCAAATTGATAGAAGTGATGATTGCCAAACTCGCTAGCCACAAACAAGAAGCCGCTCTTCAGGATACAGAGACTCGTCGAGACGGGAACCGTGTCGAAGTATTTGATCTTCAGGCGGCGAACCTCACCCGTAGGCTTTCCGGCTTCGTCTTCAGCCATGTCAATCGTCACCTTGAAGAGGTCTCCATCTTCACTCTGGAGAAGGAAGAAGAAAGCGCCGGCACTGCCCTTGAGCTTGTGCATGACGCCGGAGACAATGGTCCTTTTCCTTTGAGGATCCTCAGTCGCGCCTTTCCGTCTCGGGACTGGCACGCGGAATGCCTCTTGGTTTGAATGACGGTAAGTGATGTTTTCTTCGCCGCAGACCAGGACACCGCTGGGGCCATCATTGCCGCCAGGTACCTGGAAAAGGATAGACGCGGTTGAGTCCACGGGCTCACTCCATTTGCGTACTACATGGTTGAGACCGAGGTCCAATTCATAGTAGACGAGCTGTGTTTCAATCTCCGCGACGGCCTCACCAGTGGGATCCTGATCGGCTTCGGTGTACTCTACCTCAAGAGCAGCGAATACGGGGTTGGCATAGCCGACGTCCAATGCTACCATGGACAGCACAACAGTTCCAGGCTTGTGGGCTTCCAGTGGAGAAGATATAGTCAGCTCTGCCTGAGAGTTTCGATTCAGGACATAGACCAGCTTGTTCTTCTCGACGGCTGCAATCAGGCAGGCTCTTCCCTTGGGGTCACAAGCCAGGTACTGCCCGGGTACCACTCTTCGGACGCCCGACTTTCCAAAGGTTTCAAGCTTGTCACGAACAAATCTGTTCTGCTGGGGCATGTATTCGACGATGGTGATCCTTCCGGAATCTGTCGCGAGAATAACATAGTCTGCATCGAGACACGTTAGCAAGTGTCCAAGAGAGGAGTTGCATCGTATTTCGGACCTTGGAATTGCGTTTATGAAACGTGCTCCAAGGCAGACCTCAATCCGCTTCTATCAAGCCAGCTTCAACAATCACTAAGTGAAGCCTAAAAATGTACGGGGACGAGTAAACTTACCCTTGCTGCTGCCAGCGAGGCGGAAGGCGGCAATTGACCTGATGATGCCAAAAACATCTTGCGACAGGAGGGTGGTGACCCTTCCCTGGGACGGATCAGGACGCGACAAGGTGAGACGCGACCCCGAAGCTGTCAAGATCTGCTGTTCCTTGGTGCCACTGAACTGTCCCACGATGGCCTGCGTGATGGTGGTCGGCGGCTGGATGGTCAAGGAATACAGAAACATGTTCGAGGTCGCCGCCATCTTGAAAGAATTTGCGCCAGATTTGCGCAGCTTCTCGTTGCGTTGCACAGGCTGTGTTTTGCAATTTTGGGGTTGAACGGAATTCAAGTCATATTGTGGTTGAAGAGGGAAGCTCCAAAATTTCAGCAGAGCTCGCAGGCACCAAAAAGCCCACTTTGTACTTGGAGCTCCTCGTCAGCGACCCCCCAATTGGAGGACGCGCGAGCCGGTCAAGTCCCCCAATGCTAGGCGGAAAATCATTGATCCCCCACAAATTTCGGGGCGCGCCATAATACTGGACCTTAGCGGGAGCTGTACCTAGCTAGGTACCTCTTCGCGGCTCGAGATTGACGAAGGTGACGGAGCTTCAGATCGTACGAGCAACAGACTTGGTCTTTCTTCAAGAATAAGTCAGCATCGTCGGCAGTCAATTGCTTCGATGGAGCCAACCATGAGGTCGGCAGCTGCCTTTGTGTGCCGCAGGTGCTCTCAAGCCTCGCGACTCAGAGCACCTACGTCAACGAGAGCTTTCTCCCGTGTCGCATCGCAACGTCCGGTGCAAAGGTCCCCAGACGCGAGCTCCGGCAAGAACACCAGAGCCTTCTCGCTCTTTGGGCAGAAGGAGAAGAAGGGACAAGATGAGGGAGTCTCTTTTGGCTCTTCGGCACCGTCAGCACCGAGAGAAGGACAGAGCCCGCCAGTCCTCCGTCCCGATGATTTGTTCCATTCGTACACCAAATCTCCCATTCCGGAAATACGTCGCCGAGCTGCCTTCATGAGACAACATGCGCATTGCCCTCACCCAGACCACCGACCAACACGAATCCCCGCTACTGCCAATGATGTGGACAAGGCAGCAAACACGGGTAACCAGCCACCAGCGCATGTAGACTTCGAGTGCCCAGACTGTGGAGTCCCCGTCTACTGCAGCGAACAGCACTGGGCGGAGGACTACGAAGCGCATCTACAAGTCTGCGATACACTGCGACAAATCAATGAGGACGATCATGATCTGAGATCCGGGCGATTCTTTCCCGAGTTTGAATATGCGGGGCCACAAATGGAGGAAGCCGTGGTTAACATGACGAACTGGGACACGTTCTTGTATACAAGACAATTTGAAGCCATCAATGACGACCGCAACATGAGGCAGGTGACTAGACTGCTGACCTACCCTCTCACCGTTGGTAGCATTCTTCACGAGCTCAGCCCTTACAACATTAGACAAGGAGGCAGACTTACAACCGAGGGTCTCAAGAGTTTCAGCGCCCTGCGTTACACTTTGCACCCTCCCAAGACCGGAGGTGGAGATGACATCCGTGGTCTGCGACCAGAGGCACCCCCGGTCAGAATTTTTATCCTGGGAGCTCGCGCGGAATCTTCCCTTCCTCGTAATGTCTGGGTACAGCTGGCCCATCTTTTCCCCCGAGGAAAGTTCCATCTAATCTTTGTTGGGCCTGAGAGTATGGCAAACCGTGATGATGAGTTCCCACTGCCGCCACGAACGGCTTCGAACCCCTTTGGCGCTATTGTCGAGGATCGGGTTTGGCCGTCGATGAAGATCAGTACGATTGTGGACTACTATCACACTATCCACAAGACGGGATACTACCAGCCGTACGACCCGTACTTTGACTGCTTCGTCCTCTTCCACCCTGGTTTGGGTCACCCTGCTAGCTCTCACGAGTGGGCAGAGACCATCCCTCTCCTCCTTGAGACAAAGGCGCCCATTATCGCCACTGGATACACCCAATTTGACATGGAGAGGGACATTGAATGGGTGAACAAGACTTGCAAGGGCGAGTTCGACATCCTGATGGAGCCAGGGGAGAACATCTTCCGTAGTTTACGATGGGATCTGAACGATATGGACCCTCAGGATGTCACCTGTGGTAACTGGGGTACATGGGCATTCCGAGGAAAGAGGTACGTGATGCAGACAGCCTGACCCAACTTTGAAGATTCTCCAACTAATCATATGTGCAATAGATACGAAGCTACTCGCAAGGAATCCGAGGAATAAATGACGAAGTCCACGACTTCTGTTACCAACCGTCGCTATGGCTAAAGCAATGCACCAAGCCGCTAGTTGGAAGATTCTTGCGGTCAAAAATCGTCTCACTCGTCTCAAAAACTGGTCCAACGGGGCCAAGACTATATCTCAAGTCTTATTAGCCAACTCGTGGCACAAAGGATTGTATGATATGAAACCATGATATAGACTGATAGACGGAGTGGTAATCGCACTCAGTACAATACTGTGTATACCCTGTAGCATAGGAAGATATTTACATGTAAAGCTGTAGAAAACCATACTACTCTATAACAACACAGCTATGGCGAGAATTTGTCAAGAAATATGTTGAATTAAAAAAGAATACACGGCCAATATTGATATGCTGGGAGGACGCACGTGCCTTTCTGCAAGCACGGCAGCGGGAGCGGCAGCGATCTCACTTATCTGCAGCTTCGCAGGCATGCACGGTTAGGTAGTTTACGCGCTAAATGCGCAAACGTGCATAACATGACATCAAACCAAACAAGGTCGCAGCTTGTCCGGCCCAAACCTTCAACTACATCTCTTGACCGCAAACGTGTGTCTCGACGGTCCCGTTGCGCCCAACACGAGCAAACGGAGCTCCTGGCTATTTTCACGAAGCGGCGACTCTCTGCTTCGCGGCAGCAGAACCCTACCCACCTACAATGCCCCGCCAATAGCCCTACAAACAACAAGATCCGGCCATGGCGACGGCTGCGGCAGTCCCGCCTCTGGGGCCTCCGGGTCCGACACTGAGAGCGTCCGCGACTTGGAGCGCAACAGCAGAGTCACCCCTGGCGAGGAAACCCTCGCCTCCATCTCGATCGAATACTTCGCAGACCATAGCACGGCGCGGTGGGAGATCGTCAGATTATCTCTCGGACAAGGCCACCGCCGCTTTCATTCGTCGGACGCTTTGCGCGAAACATCTGGCGGAGAGGGGGAGGTCCTCACCAGCACCAATCGAAGAGCTGCTCCCTCCTCTGACTACTCGCAACGATGTGGACCTCCAGCTCTACGCCCTCATCTCCGTCATCCTAAAGGAGTTTGTCCAGAAATGGTACTCCAATATTACGCCGGATGAAACTTTTGTGGCAGAGATCGTACAAATCATAGCCCATTTCACCAGGGCTCTGGAGCAGCGCTTACGGAACGTCGATCTGGAGAGTCTCTTATTTGATGAGTTACCCGAATTGCTGGACGCACATGTCAGAGGTCAGTTTGCGATCAACGTCTGCGCCGTCTATAGTACTCCTATGCCTATCACCAACCACCCTGACGACCCCTTCCCACATTTGCGATTTTCAAGTTTGCGTCAGCTAATGGATCAATGCAGCGTACCGTACTGCGACTAATTCGGCGGCCAAGGCCCCTCTGCAGACCAATCATCGCGAAATTTATCACTCGCTGTGGCCAATACCTGCACTATCTCCCCTGCCGCGGCCAGGCGATACTAGAAGCGCCCAGGCACAGGCTGACAATGAGGCTGCGTATCGTCAATTACTCGTTCAGGGAGTGCTCGCTCTGTTGCTGCCTACGGAGGATCTTGAAAACGAGTGCTTGACATCTCTAGTTGGCCAGATATTCTCCGAGCTGATTATCGGCAATCTCGTGGCCAAGAAACTATCTGAACCATGGCTATTATTGGAGATTTTTATCATGCTGACAAGGCTGGTCAAGAGTGAATCTCAGCCACCCGAGTCCCCTGATCAACTTGCGCCAACAATTCTTGAGGGTGAATCTATCGAGGACGGTACGCCGCCCGTGAAAAACGCCTCTCGCTCATATCCAACCGAGTGGTTCTGGTCTTTGGTCCAACTGGGTTTCCTCATGGTCAATATAATACGCATCCTCATCAGTACATGGGTTCTATCAAGGTCGCTCCCTCCACGGACAGAAACACTATTCGTCAAAAATCCAGTAGCGATTGACCAACAGAAAAGCCAGAAATCGTACAACCCCATTTCGAGCCATGATCCGCGAGAGGGACCAACCAGAGTACCCATCGCCGAATTCAAACTATGGCCGTGTATCGCCAATCTGCTTGAAATGGACGCGCGCATGCCGTGGCTTGAAGGAGCTCTTTCCATGATGCAATGGAGCGCCACGAAAGGACCTGGACAGCTCGCAGGGTATAATGGCGTTCTTGACAGGTAGGCTGCAATTCCCTAATTCATCTACCCGCATATAGCTCAGGTCACTGGATCTAGCATGGTCCAGTCAGATTCTGAAGAAGCTTCTCCTCACAAGTGTAGAGGACAGGCATTTTTGAAATGCCCTATAACGCCAGGCCGCTTATTCACGAAGCGGGCGTTTTCCTTTAGCCGTGTGTCCGATATGATACAAGCGTTATTCCCACACAGACATCGAGCCCACCATTACCAGAGCCTTAGTGCACACACAAAGTTATGTGACCCTCCGACCCAAAATCTTGCACGAACATGCCCGTGGATAGTTCCATCGCATGAGGCATCATTGGGGTGTTTCGCTATTGCCGGAGATACTACAACACTAGGCTCGCCTTTTTCACTCTCGCAGTCCAACCAATAGCCTGAGAGAACTGGCGATTCTTTATCTGATTGCACCTTGACCGGCGTGGGGCTAAGGCGGCCTGACCATCCGGAAGCCTCACATACGCGCCCAACCTGGTACTACCAACAAGGATTGCGACCCATCTTACCAGACTCTCGACACACACTGTTTGATTCGATTCCGAACCCCGGTGCGACCGTACAAATTTTCTTTCCTTAACGCACATTGATCTTCCACGCGACAGGACTCTAGCCGATGGTTTTGGAGATCAACACCAGATTTCGCGCAGAGGCTCAGGCAGTACTAGTCTCCATGAATTATTATCAGTGCCGACGTCTGTGGACAGGGTTCCATAAGTGCGGCCCCGTGAGGATTCTTGCAAAAAACATCCGGCGGCTTTCTTGGAAGAAACATGCACTGTATACTCTATACACACCATGGACTCATCTAGCGACGGCCTCTGACAAGTCGTCTCTAGTGGGGATGCTGTTTTTGCTTGTGTACACTCAGAGTTCTTGAGTTCGGGCATCTCGCTGTCGAACAGGGAGTCGTATACCATTGCATGCCACCTTCTATAATGTCCGTGTCACAACATCAAGTAGTTGTTACTATAACGCGCAATTCATCATCGCGATGGCTAGGATGTCAAAAGCTTGACATTGTTTCGTCATCTCCCCTATCACAGTGTGACTTATGCCCAATAGATCTCCATCCCTTGTGCTTCTATGCCGTCACTTCATGCTGAAACGTCCAAATACGTTATGCATGGAAACTTGAACGTTTCCTTCTCTACGCAACGTATTTCCATATTTACGGCTGTCATGCTTAATGATACTTGTGTATAGGGAAGTTGAGACTAACATTTTATACCTTTACAGGCTCTTATCACACTACATCCAGACTAGTGTACTCGATTCAGATCGGCTTCCTCCATTACTGAAGTCCATCCGCGCAGCTCTATTCCCAAATAATGCTCCAGGCGTCTCTTCGCTTTTTCCGCCTTCCTCAGAAGAGGAATTACTGGCTTTACGGCGGAGATGCGCTAGTGCAATCTGGGGCGTTATTCCGAAGAGTATGGGCAGAGTATACTTTGGATCGGTTTCGCTCTGGGCAGGCAATCAGAAATGGCGCTCTACTGACTTGGAAAATATGAAGGGTCTAGCCCATGCCCCCGATGCACCTCAGGTCAGACTCGGCAAATCCGCTTCTGGAAACGATTCCGTTGTCGACGACGGCTCCATAACGGATGAGCACAAGGATGCCCAAGCGAGCCGCGTTGAACGGGGTTCTGAAAGCCACAGCAAATTCAGCGACCGAAAGTCTCCAATGGCGAGGCGGGGTTCGGAGAATAAGCATGGCACTATCAGCAACGACCCATCATCATCTTCTTCACAAGCCATGCCCGATCCTAAAGAAGAGATAATACTATCCGAGATCGAGTCTGGTATTCTCGATGTCTTCTCGGATGAATATTGCAATAAGCACCTCATATACGGGATGCTAGAATTAATTCTGGTGCGATTGATGCCCGAATTGTCTGAAAAGGGCATCATTGAGTTATGGGAGGACCGGCTTAGCTAGAGGTGAATTCGCTTGTGGTGCCAGCATTCGGAGTTTTTTTGCAGACATATATCGAGGGGTGAGGGTCTAGAACTGTCTCCCAATTTCCCCATGAGTAATTTCTTTAGAAATTGATACCCCATGAAAAAAAAATTATATATAAATATAATTGTGAATTGATTTTCTATTTTCTTACAAGATAGGTATCCTCGGCCTCGAGAGCTAAAAGTGTGGGTGTGTTTGTGAATGTGTGTGTGTGTGTGTGTGTGTCGCGCCCCTGGAACTAAAGACGGCCTGCGTTGGTTGGGCAGTGGTCGCTTAAGGAAAATCTGATGCCATCTTACGTACGAAGTACGTACTCTTTTTTTTCAGCAGGGCTGAGAAGGGGCTTTTCTCGTAGCAAAGAATCTAGGCCCTCTAGGGGAACCCGGGAAGTAAAGAAAAACTTTCCTTGACAGATGATCCAACACATTTTTAGGTTCTGGTTTTCTGTTTTTGGGTTGTCTCGCATTTTCTGGTGCCTTGCGGCGGGAAATATACCATACTATGTATGATGATCATGACTTCATTGATGCCCGTTTCTAGGTATCAGGTATCTCCTCATCTCGCATCTTGTGTTTTTTTATTTCTTGTTGGGTGTGCATCTTTTATTTTTTCAGCCAACCGGGGAACATTCGGATCACCCCAAGCTGCATTTCGGTTAATGGTCATGGTTGCTTTCCACTTCCTCGTCCTCGTACCGCCCATTGCATACATTCTTCCTAACGAAGGCGGGGGAACCCAATGCATGGGATTTACGATACGTGTAATTGGTCGTTCGTTTGTTTCCAGCCTCAAAGGGAGCCGATCTTGACACACAAAGTACGTCAACTCTTTTGCCCGTGCTCTTTCGAGAGAAGGTGGCATTTGGGACTCAGGTTTCTCTACCGGATGTGGTGAGGTTTTCAGGCATACCACTCCTGCTTAGCTGAGGTCTCAGTCATCCATATGATGGTCAATGGAGGAGCGACGAAAGTGTGCACGCATGCCTTGCAGCAGATCAAAATGTAGATGTACCATAATGTCAAAGAGGCAGTACCTCTACCAATTCTTGTGTGAGACCTTTCATTCATTTACGATCTTGTGAATGCTGTACCGCAAACGTCAGACACACCGAATAGAAGCTGGCCAAGAAGCCACCTCTAGGTGCATCAGTTCACAAGCCTTTTTTCCCTTTTGGACACGCTATCTCCAATGTATGCCCTTAATCGCCTCATGAAAAAACAGAAGTAGATCCACCATGGTTGACAACTAGATCGATTAGAAACCCACATGCCTACCAAAGGAAGTTCAAAACAAACAAAACAAACATTGGTGTCCCAGTAGTGCTGTGAAGCAGCCATAATCTTCGGAAATGCCCATTTCGAATATGTTCTCCAGCAAGACCATCTTGCCTGTCAAATAGCCCAGATAAAAATCCAAAAGAAAAACGAACATGTCTGGAATACCAGCAACCTCAATTTAAGCAAAGGAGAAAGAGAAAAGAAAGTCAGACAGACAGATAAACGGTTTACAAATCGAGTGATCGATGTAGTTTGTATATACTGAAATCAGGAACCAGGGAAAAAGTATGATTTTGTAATGTCCCGATAAACGCGTGAGCAGGGACAAATCTTGGAAAGTCAAAGACGATAGTATAGAAAGAAAACGACGGCGATGGCTGTTTCAGACCGTCGACCTTTTCCGGCTGTTCCAATTCCGCGTGGGCGGTCGTTTTTATTGTCGTCGTGGGACGAGTTTGGGTTCTGTAATCGGTCGATGTTGCATGACATGTTGTTGGCTCTGAATACAGATCTCTTCAATGTATGTGTTCGTAGATAAGCTCTTTTCCAAGTGATGTGCCGAGGCCAGCTGAAACCCGGTCGAGGAGGACCGACTGATGTCGCCTTTCGGCATGACTCTAGCCGGTCATCATTGCTTCATCCTTCACCATGTGCGCCGCGTTGTTCGACATTTCTGCGTCTCCCTCGGGTATCCTGGTCAGTCCACCCATCATCCCGGCCGGTAACAAAGGCTTGAAGGTTTGGTGTTGCTGCTGGTGTATCCGCAATTTCTCAGTCAATCGCATGATTGTTGCGAACTCGTCACTATTCGTTAGCCCATGGCCTTGCATAAAATTGAGCAGTGTATCTGCGGCCCTCCGGGCATCTTCCTGCGTGGGAGAACTCGGCGATGATACCGCCGTGCTTGGCAGAATAGGTGTATGAGTTGATCTTCCACCAAGGCTACTACTGCTCCGGCTGTGGTGTAGTATAGGAGAGATAGTTGAGTCAACTCCAAAAGGGTGGGCAGAAATCTCGTGTGCTGGCGAATCCAAGGCAGATGAAGGAGCAGTGGTGGAGGCGCTGTACTTGGGGGTAGGGGGCTCGGACGACTGCTGTTGAACAAATTCGATATCTAAAGTCGGAAATGTCTGACTTCTCGGTCGGTGGAAGGCATCGGCCTCCATGGGCAAGCGCTGTGGGTCAAATAACCCACTGTTTGGATCCGGAGAGAACGTGAACTGAGAGTTCGGACTGAAAGCCCCAGCAGAGAACGAAGCGGAGGCAGGATCAGCAATGGCACCATCAATCGTGGAAGCGTTTTGTGAATGCTTATACTGAATGCTGTCGAATCCGGAGAAACCCGTGGATCGGTCCATTCCCTCGTTGCTCGGTGTGGCGGACACGACTGGTGGTGTTCCTGATTCGATAGGCGACACTGGAGAGACGCCACCTGGTGTCTGCGAGGCTGAAATGATCGGCGACTCTGTCGAGAGTTTGGCATCGTCCGGTATGGCAGTTTCTGATGCCCTTCGAATCTGTTTCCCGCGTCCTAGGCCGTTCTTTTGCTTGAATTTCTCGAGCCAGTTCTTGTTGATCATCTTAGCTGGATCATCAGAGCTACCAGTCACAGCAAAAAATGCCTTCGCTTGCTTTTCGAGCTCCTCGTCGCTCACCAGCACTCCTTTTCGCACTTGGTTCCTAGCCCAGTTCAAGAGCGTCCGCTCCAGCTCGCCAGCATTCTTCCCCTTATTTGGCTTTTTCACTGGAGAGCCAGCTCGGTCATCCTGATTGAGATATTGGTCCTTCTTCCGTAAGACCTTGGATACAGTACTACATGAAAAACATTAGCAATCGACATGACAGACGAACAAGCCACCCACCTTCTCTCTACACCAAATTTGAGTCCAATCTCCGTTTGCTTGACATTGGGATGGTCCTCAGCGTACTGGCACATCCGTCGGCGATCTTCATTGGTCAAAGTTTTTCGTGGTGTTGACGTGGTGAGAGACGGCAACTTGGGCTGCTGTTTGAGTGGCGGCGTTGCTCGAGGTGGAATCCGTATCGGTGCATTTCCATAAGTCTGGCTTGGGTTTGTGCGCAGACTTGGCCAACTCACTTGCGACGCGGTATTTTGCGGATGAATCAACAGTTGATGTGGCATTGGATTGGTGTAGTGTCCGCCTTGGTGGTGTTGTTGATGGTGCGGTGGTTGTAGTTGATGTGGAATAGGCGGTGGTGCCATATGACTAGAGTTGATAGACTCGGATGGAAGCCCATGATAGCTGGACGGCATGTAGTATTCCCCTCCCGAAGGTGAGATAGAGATCTGACTGTACGGATTCATGCTGTTCCAATGGTCATTGGGGTATGAGCTGTCCATGGCAAGATGGCTATCCTGGTCCATACCGGACGAGCTGATCATGTTGTGCATCTCGCCTCCACAGCGCAACCTCTTATAGTAAAAGAGGTTCAAATGGTATCAGTCCGCGCCCCGGCCGCATGGAGTTGAGATCACGACGTAGTCTCTGAGATCTGCCGTAGGCCCAGTGTATCTATGTATGTACACGCGCCCATACACACCATGTGAGAAATTGGGACTCGCAGTCGGTGGAGATCTGCCGGATCTGAATTTGTGGTTTGGCCTTTACGGACGGGAAACCACATGCATATCCAACCAGCCAATTGGGGCACCGAAGGGGCAATGCGGTGGACTGTGTGTAGGTCAGATCCCTCGCATAACGGTTGCAAGCTGCAGCGACGCTGGAGGATTGGTTGGGCAAAGCTCCTAAAGGAGGATGGCGGAGAAAGGCAGAGGGTCGCCTCCAGTAGATAGTCGAGTATATGTACCCAGGCGCGGGAAAAACAGCCGAGAACGAGGTCCGAAACCCAGTGCCAACAGACACTTATAGTCAGTCAGTGGGTGTTGTAGCAGTAGCAGTAGTAAAAGACCTCCAACTATAAGATGCTTGCTCTGCTCGTTGGGGATGGTGTGAGCGACTGAATCGGGACTGGTCTGTATTGGCGCTTGTATGCACCTGGTCTCGGAGTGGAAGGATGAGCAATAACGAAGTATGGTACAGCGCGTTGCTCTCTTTTTCTCTTTCGGTTCTGGTGCTGGCACAAGAGGTAACGACCGACAGATAGACAGACCGAGGGGAGGACTAGACGGTGTAGCAGCAAACAAGCTGCAGGGAAGTGAAGAAGAAAAAAGCAGTAATTCACCAACGAGAGAGTCGATCTGCTGCAGGAGGTTGACGCCGCAATGCAGTCTGACGGTCGGGTCTTGTTTAGACAGTAGTACTCGACGCACGACAGAAGCAGGCCCAAATGCAGAAGTGAAAGAGGGCTGTAGATTGATACATATGTGAGTTCCTATGGGTTTGTATGCAACGACCGGGTTCTTGGTCGAGTGGATTCTGGGCCCAGGCCCAGAAGATGGGTGAGATGGAGGGGGGTAGGGGCGTGTGTGTGTGAACGGGGACCAAGGTAAGGTAGTAAAGTAGCTGGTAGTAGTATGAAGTAGGGCATGGTATGACAGGACCAGAAACAACCTTGCGAGGGCCTATAGAAGAAGAGAACAGATGAAATAAGGTACAACCAAGAGACGGAGCTCAATGTATGTGCGTGTGTGTGGACAACGGGCGGAGCGTTCTTTGGGGCTGGCTGGGCAGACTAGACGAGGGTCCTCTCAAGACGGGGGGTCTTTGAGGGATAGAAAGAGAGAGGAGAGAGAAAACATGAGTTTCTCGCTGCCACGGAATACTACTACCAGATGCTCTAGCTCTTTCGAGCAAGAGCATACTGTGTAGTGTGCGCGTGGGTGCGGCAGAGACAGGGAAGACAACGTGTGTGTGTGGTGTGTGTGCGTGCCTCCAATGGTAAGAAGACTGACGAAAAAGAGAAAACTCACAGTAGGAGTATCAGAAGAGTGTGCAGAGCGAAGTAACGCACCCACACTTTAGATACCCCGGAAAAGTCGTGAAAAATACTACTACTACGTACTACTTTTTACGTCTGGCGCAAAACTGGAAGCGACCATCCTCAACCCGACTGGGGGGTTGCGCAGCGAAAGATGCGATACATGGAGACGGTTGGGCACCTCGGGGCCTTGGGACCTGTTGACAAGAGCAACAAACAGCGAGGTCGCTGGATGAGCTCCTTGTATGATACAGAATATGAGCATCTCATATCAAGGCAGTAATCTGAAAGACGGATATGGAGGCATGTAGTCGGAAAAAGAAGTACACAATTCAACTGGCCTTGAGCGCGGTGAGTGTTTCCGTCATGACTAATGCGCTGCAGAAAGGTACAGCGACACCTCGTGACACAGTGCTGAGAACGTCAGTGTTTGTATACGGCACAGCTCTGCTCCTCTTCTTTAGTGAGATTCGCCGTTTTGAAGCTGTTGTTGAAGATCGTCACGATGGCTGAATGGACATGCGCTTAGCGGAGCCGATCATGTCCCTTGTTGGACGTCAGCAATGTGATGAGAGCGACTAACAAGCGGCGGATGAAGGCAGCTCCCGAGGTCTAGCTATTTAGTTGAATGCACTGCTGCTAAATGGTAGCAACTAACCTAGTGCAGTTCTGAGCAGGGCCCGGGAGACCAAAGAAGGCAAGTTCAAGAGCCGGTAGCAGTGAGTAAGGTTCCAATATTATCATTGCCTTGGCAGACCATCTTAGTAGTAATAATAATGAAGAACCGTGACTGGAAAGCTTCAATGCATGTGAGGTTTGGCTGCTGTTATGGAGCATAGCTTAGCAAGCTACCTGCATACATATACAGTAGACTCCGAATGGGGGGCAGCTCGGAAGTGCCCACGATGACCTACATTACCCACCTGCGTTATACCCGACTGCCTGCATACCTGACAAGTCTTGTCTCGTTGCATACTTGACAGTTGAGTGCTGTCTGTCTTCCATGGACTCGACAACGCAAGGCACCACTCGTTTACGACAAGGTAGCCACGGAAAATATGCCCGTACCTAGCAGTACATGTGTCTGGGCTTGAGGCTAGGTTGGTGAGGATCACCAAGGTAAGCATGAAAATCAATCAGTACGGAGTACTATGTCCAATGCAGGTTTATGCAGGTAGGTAGACAAGGTACCTGGTAAGTAAGGCAGGCAGGCAGGCACTAGCAGGAAGACCAGGTAGGGTAAGGTAGGTACGTACGAGGGATGCCGATGACCTTTGAGACCCCAAAGTTGACATCAGGAAAGGAGGACCCGGACAGTTGACGAAAAAGCAACAGCGATTGAAACGACTCCAAGTCAAGGTCAAGCCCCCATTTATTCCATTCAATTTCGCAACGATTACAGTGGCCGGGGTTTGACAAATTAAGAACATCTACTACACTAACGTTACCTGGCTGCTGTACTTACCTAAACTACATTTACAGCTTAGCCGTAATGTCGCATCTTCAAATCCGTTCTTGTCTCGCCCGTCCCTCCATTATTGATACGACAAGAACATTAATTGTCCGATAGTGGACATTGAAGCAAAGATAGTGGTAGGTACGGAAGAATACCCAGGTATGTAGGCTGCGGAATACCGTATCGAGTGCCTCCTCACCTTCCATCTTGTCAGACCCGCTCGCTCACTGTTTACCTTTACCCCGCCGGCGCACAAGCGAGCGAAACGCAGCGCAGTTTACTGATGGCTCACGATGAATGGTCGCCCACCGATTGCTGACGAGCCTGTGAGTTCATCAGCTGGACTCGAACTCACAGATTCGGCGGATCGACCGCCGGCAGATCAGCCGTCCAAGCGTCCACAATGCTATCGCATCGTCCCTCGTCGTTGGGTGCGATGCGCCCCTCAAACCCCATCATCGTTCGGTACTGTGCGACTACTGGATACCACCTACAGCAACAGTCCGACGAGCGCTCCCAACCAACAGCCAATACTCTAAACGCTGCTGGCTTCAGTCATAATGAGGTATTTCCATAGACCCCAATCGCACTCGGCTTGGGCTACCTGCAATACTGATCCTGCCTGCCAACCTGCCCGGCCTGGCCCTCCATGACATCTCCACTGGCCAAGAGGTGGGCCAGTACTTGGACAAGGGCAATCCTGGGCCTGGTCCCTGTCAACCTGTCCCGTGGAGATTTTCATAGGGCCGCCAGATTCACTCATCGGCCCCATTTTCGTCCCTCGCGACCGTCAATATCAAGGCCCTGCATTTCTATTCGGTCATCTTTGACGAGCCAAATGCCCGAAGGCTCCAACTCATCAGAAATGGCTCAGCATCAGACCCAGTTGGTCATCAGATCGTCTTCATGAGCGGACGATACTGACATCGCTACAAATCCTCATCATGCCGCATCCGCTACTCCCCCTACCAGACCGTGTTGGTCATCGACCAAGCTTATGGCAGTGTTCATGACATCGTCTAGTGTTAGCGCCCAGCCATCAACTGCCCGTCTACTTGCAACCATAGGTCTCAGGTTCATATCCCGTACTCTCATCCAAGACTATTCAAACTTCCGGTATGGCCTTGGTGAATGGCCATTGGCACGTTCCAGAGTAAACTAAAAGTCGGGATTCATCAATCTAAATCTCAGCCGTTCAAACTTATCCCACGTGCTATGATAACGGCTGCCAGCTACATACCTTCAAACAGTGGCGCCTCACGTAAATCCACAGCGGCCGACCAGGATACGAGGAGTGCGAGTCAGACTTTGCAAGTCCTCATTCGTTCTGCCTCGATCTGCAGTCTAAGAACCCCCTCAATGGTCGCCAATTCCGCACTACCTGGGTAATGAGATTACAATACACTATGGCGGCTCCAACAGCACGATTTGGAATTTCCAGCCCGGATCATGTCTTTTGAGCAAGCCGATGCTTCTGAGCCATTCATTGCCTATGACCTTTGAAGTCAAGGACTGTTGTACTTAGTACAGTGAGCTCCGCAATGTCGGAACTCGTTCCTGGTGGTGAGTTTACGGCACTCGTGGTAGTCAATTCCACAGGACAGGGTCCTTGGGGATCCTATGCAGACGCTCGTGCCTTTTGTTGAGCAAGGCCTGGCTCCGAAAATAACATTGCTCTTCTCACGACGGACAAGGACGCTGATGGAATGTGTATTACTAACATTGCTGCCAATATCTTTGGCAGCATCCCAAGGTTTCATCGACGTTGTTGCCAGTCGATGACATACATTACATACCCGCAGGCAACATATGGCGTTCCATCGACCTGCAAAATTTTAAATACAGCAGCGACCATAAACCTCTCTCCATCTCGGCAAACAACAGATAATTCATTTGATGGAACCGTAACGAGTTTGATTCAGATGCTACTTGACGTTGTTCGGTATAGTGTTTTCCGCCCCTCGGCCGCCTGGTCATATTTTATTGCATCTCTGAAATCATGATTTCCTTGGCACAAGTAATGGTCAAGCATCAGAGCTTCACCGGTTCACGAGTGGCAGAAAACTCTTCAAATCCATACAACTACCAACAATGGTTGCAACTCCCTCAATCCCTGTTGCTCCCCATGCCTCACACCAACATGTTGGATTTGCATTCGACGTTTTCTGCTCCATGGCAAGGGAAGGGCCGGTCCTTGACGTACTTGTTGGTTGGCTGACCAATGCAGAAGCCTCAAGCCCTTGTTTGGATCTCCTTTGTACCTATTTCTTCAGCAACGCCACAGAACCAACAGAATGATATTTACACAATTGCGCCAACTACGCCTACATAGCAGTAACTTACACGTAGGCTATTCCGTCAAGCCTACATCGCATCCAACCAACAATGCAGAGAGAGTATCAGAGGACAGGCTATTTGTCCGGACGGGCTGCAGGCTCAATCCAAGAAGTTGATCACTGTTCATTGGAGTACAAGGTAGCAGAGGCCCATATGGACCGCCGGACTGTAATCCTGTTGGTCGGATTGCACTGATCCCTGACAGTTCACGTCAGGTCATTCGACAGCCCGAGCGAGGCTTACCCATGCCCTAGAGCTATCGAGACAGTTTGAGTTTAGCATGCAGTAACACCAACAATTGTCAACCAAGGACCACCCAAAAGCGACGAGGCTTGCGCATTGCAGGCTCTCCCTCTCCCTCTCCCGCATTATGTGAGCCCTTTTCTTTTTGGGCTTGTGAGGGCATACCTATCATGCAAGCCTTTCCCCATTTCTAGGAACGGCACGGAGCTCCTGGATAAAGCTATAGTCTGCCACGATGTGCGGATTCGTGCACTTTGCAGATGCATGTTTCCGATATTTGGTACTCGAGCCGGGATATATCATGCCATCCCAACTTCCGCAGCTAGTAAGCCGCGCTCTTGCCGAAGTCCCAATCCTGTTGGGCATCACCAGGTTTAGAGTCGCATCCTTAGCGGCCTTTGTTGATATTCTGATCTCGCAACACCATACCACGGGCGCGCAGAAAAAAAGTTAGAGATAGAGAGAGAAGACCAGTGAAATTCTGCAGCGATTCTCTAGACTACGATCAGCCGAAGCGGGGATTGAGCTGAAGATGAAGGAAATTGGTTAAGCCCAAAGATGTAGCTGGATTCCATTTGGTGTTGATTTATTTTCGCCCTCCCCTAGTCCTGGAAGTCGTGCTAATGGACCATATCACGGCCAAAGCTTCAAGGGAATACCCGTTCTCCATCTCGTCCTCAGCAAATCCCTTCGGCGACCGACTCCGGATCAGGGGACATGGCCAAGGGTCAAGCAGACTAGCGAAGGTTTGAATACTGTGCCTCACGTACGGAATACACTAGGTCCATACACAGTAGCGACTCGCGCAACAGGCAAACATGAGCCAGGATTATTACCAACAGTCAAACGATATTGTACTGTGTAGAGTGGCAGCCCAGAGCACCAAGCTATACAGTACGTACAGGGCATTTTGCGCCCTTGCCCCGTCTGCAGATAAGCCCCGGGGTTTCTTTCGCCAGTGGAAACCAAATTCTTTATTCATTTCCATATCAGACACAATCAATGACCATGCTAGGGCTGGACCTTGCAAGCACGCACGGCTAGAAGGGGCGCTTGGCGATTGCTTCTGCATCAGACGGGCAGCGATCCCCTCTGTCATGTCGCCGCTGTCCGGGGTGACAGTAGGTCATACGTAGTAGTGGTCGGTCGGTCGGTCGGTCATCAAGCAACAGACACACACAGTATGCGCAGCACAGCGCAGCCGTCCACCTATCGAAGGGTCGATGTCCGTGGGCCACCCGCACCCTGCCTATGCTCGCGCGCTATGTATGTACGCACGCTAAGCTACCCGTGGCATATCGCACTATCGTCAATCTTCCCGCGCTCTAAACAGGGTTCATCCTAGCTGAAGTTTTCTTATGGGTACTTACGACGATTAGGTAGAATTTGTTGCAAATCAGGGCATTGGCATGGGCGCCAATTACTGCACGAGGCACATGCAAACATACATACATGCTGCTACCACTCTGCACATACAACGGTGCTGGGCCAGAGGCAGCCAGATAGAAAGACGACATCGGACCAAGAGAGAGCGCAGGACAAAAGAGGAAGAGAAAAAGTAATGACTGGCAGATGTCAGCCGTGTGTGGTTGCTGCGCTGTATCTATCCATCCCAGCGCGCGCACAAGACTGCGAGCCACACTTGGAGAGCCGAGAGGTGAGAAGAGCTCACATGCTGCTGCTGTGGGCCGTCATCGGTGTATCGGCGGCAAGCAACGTCCTGTGAAAGGTCAGGCACGCACCCCGATTTTTTGGATTTTTAAATTTTTTTTCTTCTTCTCCCCTTTCGCAAGTAACATTGCTTAATCTACAGATACTCGCAACAATCTACCCTTGGTCGAACTCAAGTCCACTGACACAGGGTTAAATTTGCCGAACATGTCGAGAACTCGATGGAGCAAAAACCCTGCAAAGAAGACTGACAAAAGAACGTTGCAATAGACGAGCCAGAATGAAGAAACTAGTTGATCATAGACTTGACCTATATTCGCATGGGCCGCGATCGATCTCAACATCGTCATCGTCATGAACGACCTATCAAGGAAACAACCAACAATGATGCGGCATCAGGTTTGCGCAATAAGCGCCATAACATTGAACAATACGCTGCCGGAAACCAATTGCATACCTAAATACTCCGTACGAGTAGTGAGTATACAAGTTGGTGCCTTACTTGTGGACGACGTACATCACTTTTGACCCAATGACACGACGAATAGCCAGGAAAGGCAACAAATGAAAAGAGAGGTATCCGCACTAGACTACTCCGTACGCACTTGACTACTGTAAGTATTATAACCAAGTGCCTTTCTCTCAAGCTTTTTCAACGGCACTGCCTGTCAAAAAGTGGGCGACCCTGGATTGCATTCGATTTTTTCCGGATTCTTCAGATATCTCATACATTAGTGGTTTTCCCAAGTTGCAACCCTTCAAAAGCCTAAAGCTCGCATCTACTATTGCCCATCTGGGCCGGTTTGCGATGACGCTGCTTATTAGTCTACCGGTATGTACTCTGTACGCATCAGGCATGTACGCCCATCTACGCCTGTATGTAATGCGTGCGTGCGTGCGTTGCCTTTCCTGGGGTTCCTCACCATCTCATTCCCATTTTTCCCCACGCCCGAGTGTCGGATTCGACGGCCGCATGACGAGAGACCTACCTCCCTCCCAAAACCTCCCCCCTCCTTCTCGGTTATGCATGCACATGATTGTGTGGTATGTAGGGTTGCGTTTGGGCTGGGGGATTTGCTAAACCAAGAGGGTGTGTTGGAGTTGGGGGTTTTAGGTTTCCTTTTTGTTATTTCCTTTCGTCTTTGCTCCTTCCGGCCCTTTTTCTTTGGCCCAATATATGTCAAAATTAACACGATATGCATCCTGGGCAGATACTCCTCAATGGTCACGCATGTGTGTGCTCGATCCTTTCTACAAGCTATCTTGCTTGACCTTGCAAAAACCGTACACCATATTCTTTTTTAGGCTTGCTTTTGCTCTTTTTCCTTTTCCCCCCCACTCACACTCGAGATGGGGGAAAAATGTGGGGTGTGGGCGCTCATTTCAACTGGTTCCTTTTTTGTTCCAACGTCGCTTTTTTTCTCATGTAATTCTTCTATGAATTGATTGTAAAAAAGAGGTACGCGGAGAAGCGGCAGAAGAATGAAAACGTGAAAAGGAAAAAAAGTGTACAATGTTTGAGATCATACACGGGGAACGGAGAGGCTTATGGGCGACGATGGCCATATCGATAAGTGACAGTCAATCAAGTAAACGTTGTAACAATGCACACAGTCTGGATTACGCCGTGTAATGTATCGTATGCATGTACACATGTAGATAGACGACGCAGGATGAGCTTAGATTGATACAGCAATAACAATGCAAGTCCGTTGTCTTTGGTTTTCGATTTTCGTACTCAATCGTTCGTTCAATGGAGTAATTTACGCGAAAAGGAAAGAGAGAAAGAATTGATATGATGCCCTCTTTGAGCGGAGTGGTCATGAATGGACAAGGAAAAAAGAACCGATTCACTCTCCCATGATTCATGTAATCATGTAACAGTTATTGCATTATAGGTGCAGGGAGTAGAAAGTCCCCTCATGGGCTCAGACTGTGGGCAATTAAGTTTACGATTCCTTTGGGTCTTGTTTGGGAATTTTTAACTTTTGTTCAAGGATATAGGGTCTGCATTGATAATCATCGGGGCGGTACTGTAGTAAAGTGGGAGAGGGCCTGAGGGATAGAGAAGAGAGAAAAGCAAAATCCGAAAAAAGAGGGGTCTCAGTACGTTACAGGTTGCGGTGAAAGGTCTATGAGATCGTTGGGTCTTGATCTCTCTTTTAGTCATTGTTCATGCGTACCTGATTTGATTTCTCAAAATTCCCTATCCTATTGCCATTGCGCCATGACCCTTTGCCCCCTCCGTCCCATCCCAGATTGGGCGTTGCCGGTACGGCAAACAAGGAAAAGGGATTGAAAGAAAAAAAGAAAGTGCACTTTTCTCGCTCTTAGTCCCAACGTCTCTCTCGAGTCCACCCGCGCGCTATTCCCTTCTTAATCGCAAAACTCCGAGTCGGCTGCGGCAATGTTGTTCGAGCCTCGATCCGTCGTTGTTGTTGAGAGGGGGCGCTTGGAGGTGGGTTCTATCCTACGCGGAAAGCAGCAGAAACCGGTACTACCCGTTCCCCTGATTATGCGGTCCCCCGACAGCCTTGTCCATATGAAGGAAGGCATAGAAAAAATCATATCGTCATCCGCGCCGTGGACCCATGAACCCTCCTGTCTCTCCCGCCGCGAGTATCGTGTTTTTCTTTTTCTTTTCCTTTGTCCCGACGTTCTTAACTGCTCTTGGATCTCCCTGGCATTTTCTCTTACTACTCTCGGATGTGGTCTGCAACCCCAAAGACATATTTGTGCCACCCAGGAATGCAAGAAAGAAAAGACTCGCTTGATGGTTCCCATCAGAGAAATTTTTGTGGCCATAGCTTTTCCCACAGGAACAAGAAAAAAATAATGCACCGGTATTGCATTCCCTGCAATATTTTGAAATCTATAGGACGATCATTTCTTCACAATAGTGACTATCGAATAGTAAAATATTAGTTTCAATGCAGCCTTGAGGAAAAGAGCAGCAGAGTTGACAAATATCGGGTGGGGAAGAAAGGGGACAAAAGTACGCACCAATATCTTCGTCGGCCAATTCATGGTTAAGACCGACTCGTTGCGGCTGATGCTTTACAGACTTGCCGTAGACGACGGCCGTCTTGAAATCATCGACAATGGTTCGGTGAATTGCGTTACACTGTGGGAGGAGGCGCGAAGCGGTCAGCAAAGTTGGACGGAGACCCTGATTGCTTCTTCAGGTGTTCGAGCAGAAGGGCCCACTCACGAAATCTTCGACGGTACACCTGTTGGAACGTAGCACGACAGGTGCCGAATAGTCCGGCATCTTTCCCTTGGGCTTGGTGTACACACGAACCAATTGAAGCTTCTCCCACCTGTGACAAGGAGGTTAGCAAAAGAATGACTGTATCTCTCCGGTGGACCGTTATTCGTGGTTGAAAGGTCCGACCCGTGGAGTTGGTTGGGTACGTACATGGCTTCCATCAACTCATCAATGTTCCAACCGTGTTCGGAGCTGATGGGAACAGCGTTGGGAATCCTGTAAAGCAGGTCGAGTTCCTCAATGCTGATTGCATCAATCTTGTTGAGGACATAGATGACGGGAATGTAGCTGCGACTCCGGGCTTCCAATATATCAATCAGGTCATCGACGGTGGCGTCGCACCGAATGGCGATATCGGCAGAGTTAATGCGGTACTCGTTCATGACAGCCTTGATCTCGTCATTGGTGATGTGCGTTAGGGGCACGGTGCTGGAAATGTTGAGACCGCCCTTGTCCTTCTTCTTGAAAGTGATGTTTGGGGGACCCTTATTGATACGGATACCGAAACCCTCCAACTCAGTCTCAATAACTCGCTTGTCCGTGAGTGGCTTGTTGACATCGAGGACGATGAAAATGAGATGACATGTCTTGGCGACAGCAATGACTTGACGACCTCGACCTCGACCATCCTTGGCGCCCTCAATGATACCCGGAAGATCAATCATTTGTAGCGGCGCACCTGTTCTCACGGTCAGACATGGCCATCGTCTACTGCCAGATGGTAACTTTTTAGACCGATTGCGCAGAAGGCAAACCGGCCATATTGGACACAAAGGGGAGTTTCGACCATACCATTGTATGTGACTTGACCCGGGACCGATGTCAGGGTTGTGAATTCGTAGGCGGCGGCCTCGGAATGTTGACCAGTCAACCTGCTCATCAGGGTACTCTTGCCCACGGACGGGAAACCGATGAAACCAATACTAGCAACACCTGTCCTGGCAACATCGAAACCAGCGCCGCCGCCGCCGCCACCGCCCGAGGGGCCAGTGAGCAGCTCTCGCTTCAGCTTTGCAAGCTTGGCTTTGAGTTGACCCAAATGAAAGGACGTAGCCTTGTTCTTTTGAGTTTTGGCCATCTGTTCGAGGTTTAGTACTGCGTCCCCCGGACCACGTTGCCAACTCTGTTTCAGTCCCAGAGCCGAGGCCCACGGGACCGGATCCGAGGAAAACTCACTTCGGCCTCAATATCCTTGATCTGTTGTACATTGTCAGCATTTCCAACGTCCAGCTTCGTTCGTAAACAGACATGGCAGGGGTTTGTTGGTTTGCCTGGCTGTCTGTCTGCTTGTCTGCCTCATTCGGATGGGCACTTACCTTGTCTACTGTCGTCGACATCTTGGCGGTGTTGCTGCTGTAGCTGCCGGCAGTGATAAAAGTCTTGTTCCTATGGGCCTATGCCTTGCTGTATTCCTTCTCGGCGGAATTGAATGTCAACCCAGACTGTGACGCCTCCGGTTGCTACGATATGGTGAATTGGCGGTTGCTTGTCCAGTCGCGCGACTGCCCGTCTGGCTTTGGCGGGGCAAAATGTTCAAAAATTCCTGAGGAATGATGTCAAGCCCCGCGGTTTGGCAGGTGCCAGCCGAGGTTTTGCCGCTCGGCCGCCCCGATTCATTCATTCATGGGAACTCTGAGTCGTCGCTTCCTGGAGTTCAACTCTCAACGTGGAAAATACAGAAATAACGTCTTTAATTATCACAATATCTAACATTTACTCTCTGTGACAGGATCTTCCAAAGAAATGCAGATGTCGGTGCACTTTAAATCTTTGTCACCTCTTTGGTTTCCAAAGTCTATCCGTCGTCCGTGTGCACTTGCGACCACAGATGGCATCATGATTTGGTGCTCAAAAAACCCGAGAGCAGATGATATAATGAGTTGGGCGAGAAAGACAACATTTGCATCATGAGGGATTCAGGCAATGCCGAGCAACGGGTCTCAATTTACTGGATTTTCCTCCGACTACTTACTACATACTACCAGTTCTCGCTCGTATTAACGCGTCAACTGGATCCTTTAGCAGTACGCCAAGAAGCAAATCTCGCCAATAACCAAGACGGGATTGTCAACAACAATCATAACAGACCATCGTAGGAAGTACCCGACCTGTCTGATCTTAGGGGTTGCGATCAATAGTTGCTGTGCCTGCTGCTGCTCAACACCTGGCTTCCTTCTTCCTTCCCATGTTTGCATCTCACTCCACTATTGTCATTATCAGCCAATGCCTGCATGACGACAATCCGCTAGCCATGCTGCTTTCAGCCTTCCACATGCTTGTATCCACATGCTGGATTGACATTGTGCGCATCAGGTATTCGTACATATATCGTACATGGTATTCAAAGGACAGAAAGGGGGACCGCGGCCTTAGAGGACACTAACGCGCCGGCTCTGCAGACGTCGATCCGCGGAGACGCTGATGAAGTTCCGGAGCAAGCGCTAAGCAACTGCCGTATGCAATCGGGCCTCCTTTTCCTCTTCCCACCATACTCAACCTGGGCCAAGTATATCAAATCAAACAAAGCAAACACCATATTCCATTCTCAGCCAGGAGAGAGAAAGCGAAACATCAATGTATCCACAAGTTAGCTCCCCATTCATGAGCTGTGTATTTTTCTTCTTGTACGAGGTTTGTAAAAAGTACGACAATTCGTCATATTTTCTCAAAGTGATGGAAATGGGCAGTACGGCAAGACAAGACGAAAGAAAAAAGTAACTTTATACTTTCGCTTCCTGAACCCCATCATCCACCAGCTGAGGGCATGTCGGGTAATTCTTTCCAATGAAGCCCCCCATGTTGTATTTCCTTGCATTACACCTATATTTTACCAAATAGTACTTTACACTTGTCGGAGACTTTTGTTCATTTTTTGTTTTTGTCCCCTTTCTCTTACTTTCGGGAAACTACCAAAAAAACAAAACATGACCAAACATGGGAGAGGAAGCAAACATCCTTTACATGGCCCAAAACAAGGCATTACCAAGGAAAGAAAATCCACTTCCCCAGAAGATACTCTCTCCCGCCCGAGAAGAGCGGCCGCGACCGTGAACTGTGGAGAGACTCTCTTCATCTACTCGCGGCCCGCCAGGATCCTGCGTCCGAGCCGGGCCCCAGTCCCAGCCTTCCCTGTTCAAGATGCTGTGAGACGTGATCGCGTGGCAGGCCAGGCCGGGAGCAATGAGGGGGGAAAGCGGCCTTGCATGCCCACTGAGGAGCAGTAGACGGGCGGGCGACACGGCAAGAGCATTTGGAAGATGAGGGCCTTTCATTGGCATTGTGAGAAATGATAGCGCCAAGCTGAGACACAAGCCAGTAAACCTTGGCTTCTTTTTTCCTTCTTGTCCGCCGATGGAGCAAAAGACGGGAACGCGGAGCGATGCGACCCTCTGCTTTTCCACCACCCTCCTCTTCTGTCGCCGGGACATCCCATCGTAGACAACGGGCGGGCGGCACGGCAGAAGCAGCGGCGGCGGCTGTGTGCCGGACCAGGTCTCAGACAGCCACGCGGTCTTCTCATGAGACGCGGCTTGAAAGGTTAATCTGCCGACTTTGCTTTGTCTTCCTTAGGCCATCCAAGTAGCTGGGCTTCGAGAGCTGTACTCATGTTTTCCACGTTCCCGTTCGTATGCCAGAGACAAGGACACGTACCTGGGAACGAGGGGACCTTGAAATACTTCCAAAAGGCGACTCATCTGGGCACCAAAAGGGGTCAAGAACAGCCGTTGGAGCATGTCTCCCTCGCATGCCGTTGCAGTGCTGCACGTAACAAACTGCCTAGGTATTGTTCAGCCTTGCGAATCATTCAGTATAGTTTGAAACCTTGTCGCAGTGCTGCACAATCCCTATGGCTTACTAAGAATACACGTATATGTATATAAAGCCCGCGCTAGCGGGCCGTCCTCGATCTAGAACGTTCCCATGGCATCAGATATATGAAATTGGTTCTCAATGAAGACGCCGACAAGTTGGGAGGAGCGGGCAAGGTCCTCGATGACGTATATTATCAATCACGAAGGGTATCTGCTACTCGTTCTGAGAACGAACGATATCGAAATAAACAGAAATGAAGGACCAAGATTATAGGGCAAGTACCTCAGGAGGCAATGTACGTATCTCCAAGCAATCCGGCTTCTACAGATCCTCAAAAAATGAGTATCTACTTACACGAAAACAAAATTTATAGGATCTCACCCCCGACACCCTACCCCTCTCGTGGGTGTATATATCTTGAGGAAGCCGGTTACCGAGAGGGAAGCGGCATACCTGGACGTAGATCACCACGTGGTGGTATGGGGATATGGAGTCCGGGTTGGTGAGCTTCTTCTTCTCTGAGATTGATTATCCAAAGACAAAATCGGCCGGCATCAGAAAAGTTGTATTCCTTCCACCTTTCTTTCTTTCTTTCCCCCTTGGGTCTCAGTTCGCTTACCATCGGCGCAGACAAAGATACTTGCCATACCAGACACAAAAGCCAGCACGCAAAATTGGTAAACAGTGCTTGAGAGACGTGGGAGGAACTCGATGATACCAACGCCTCTCTTCTTTTTCTTCCAGAGAGACACCTTTCCTTTCCGTTATGGTTCCCTCTTCCTGCCGACAAGCGAGGGAGGAATAATCTAAAGGTGGGTCAAAACGGCATGTTAAAACGATGGCCTCGAGAGACGGCCGCATACTGCGCCTTCCAGCCCACTCCCTCCCTCATTCCGAGGAAAATTTATATCAGAAACGTGGTTTTTTTTTTACCAAGATTTCCACGTGGGAAAGAAATCCATGACGGGAACCAGAGGGGGGGATTATTTGCGTTTCGTTTGTCGATCCGTTATGATTTCCCCAGGGTGGGACAATACTCTTTGTCTATTGTATGCTTCCCTCTCTCTGCTGGATGACGTCGGTTAATTTTTCCACCCCCATTGTGGCGGAAGGAGAACACACAAAATTGATTCATCCTGCATCCTGGAGGTCCAAGTAAAATCTGATATATAACTGAGAAGCTTTACTAACCTGTATTGTCCATGGTTAGCGGGAATACCTCTGGCCACGGCATTGTGGCTGCAGCGTATACGGTAGTTCCCTCTAGATAATATATGTTTCCTTCTCACGCCATGAGTTGCATGGTATCGACAGCAACGAACTGTGATGTAGTGGATATCCATTGATGGAATGTTGCCCATTTCTTAGTCTATTACCATACCTCTTCGTTCCAGACGATTTGGGCAATATTGTCAAAGACGGGGCTGGCTGTTAGATATCGCATGATAGTTTGCTTCAAAATAGGTCAAATTTGATTTTTAAACGATTGATGTTTTTACCTCGGGCGAGCTGCTTGGACGTATATGTAAAATAACCATGCCAACACAAACTCCAGTTTCTTTTCTGCTCCTTCGTCTAATCGGAGGACAGTATTGGAGTACTTGTTCGACTGTTATTGGCGTTAGATCGTTTGCTTGCTCTACCCTTTTTGTCGCTGAATCAATGTCAGAGTAGCTGCAGGTTGCCTGACTGAAATCCAAGGCCATGTGTATCAGCTTCCTTCATGTATAGTGTTCCCAAAGAGACTGCGCTTATGGCACTGTTTCTCAACATGGCGGTCTCGAGAGGATTGCAAGGACTGGTCATTGCATTGTAGTTGACGACCTGGCATGACGAGGAGCGAGTTTGATTCGTCATAATCCAAGTGATGCCATGCTCACTAGGTGGGTGGTGATCAAGTTGCATTCACAGCCGAGGCACACAAGAAAGTAAGTTGTTCCACGTTATCAATTGGTGATTTTCAATGGTATCTTTAACCCGTTGCCTCTTGAAATGCCCCAATCCTTTTGAATCGCGACAGAGTAGTTACAACATGTGACACCAAACACCCGGTCCAGCGCGCGCCAAAAACGCGCTGGATATGCGTCTAAATCGATTCCAAATAACTACATTGTCTTCAGCGAAGGTTCTCCATAGGGCATCACTCCCCATCTCCCGTGAGAGGGTATATCCGTGCGCGCTAAGAGACGTATATGCGGTAATGAATACTATGTACTGTCATGTCGTGGCCCGTATCATAAGAAGTTAAAAAGAAAAGCCGTCTTCATGTGGTATCCGCGTGAAAGGTGATGACCGAAAATAGAGCTTGAAGCGTATCATACAAGGAGGAGCCAGCAGCAAATTGCGTGCTGGCGGGCGACTGGAGGATTATTCAAAAACAACGAGATTAATGAGCTGTGCCATTAATTCCGTTCACAAGAGGTGCTTCCGGTGATCCTCTTTCGTAGTTGCCATTGACTCGGGTTGTCGGAGATGCAGCTGATGGAGACATGTTGTCACCATTAGGGCCGTCTGCAGTATCATTAGATGTCATGCTCCTCGGCGTCAAGTGTGCGGCATTCATGACCATGAGTTTTTGATGCTCCGAGAGCAAATGGCCCAATCCCTGCTCCATGCATAGCTGTGGGTAGTCGGGCTCTTCGGGGCCAACTGCGGTCAAACCACCTCTACGAGGCACGCGCTGGTCAGGAAAGGGCGAGGTGCTTGGCTTGTAATGCCCTGGCCGATCTTCGCCATCCAGGCGTCCATTGATGTAGTACTTCTGACGGGGTGCGAATCCCTCCCTGGCGTTTGCATCCGGATCCGACTTCCACTTGGCGGGTGCGGTCCAGAAGTTGAGCTGATTTTCGTGCTCCGGAAGTTCACGGTAGCAAATGGACAGCTTGACGTTGCGCAGGTGGGGGATAGTGGGCAGAACAAAGAGCAGGTCGGATTCCTTGACGAAGAACATGTCCATGTCAAAGAAAAGCTTTGACGCATCACGCCGCAGCTTTTCTAAACGTTGGTAACCCACTTTGCTCGGGTCGCCGCCGTAGTAGTCTGGCAGTTCTTCGCCTAGATGATACAGCTTGCTCTCGGTCAGAGCATATCGATCCTGCTCCAGCCGCCAGATGACACGCTTCGCAATGCTGGACACGGGAATCTTTTCCCAGCCGGTATCTACAAAGAATGTTAGCCAGGTATTCATAACAGGATCCGAGAGTTACTCACATCGTTGGAGGCTCAGGTCCTTCTCTCCAAGAAGAAGTGCGACCTGGGTGTTCAGTAGCCATTGTTCCCGGCCTTGAGCACCAGTCGCGAGAGGATTGATGGTGTCGTAGCGCACACCCTGCATGATCGTGAAGAGTTGAGCATATTCCCGCTGCTTTGGGTCGGCGCATCCGTTGAGCCAACGGAGTAGAGGTGGCAGTTTCGAAAGACGAAGCCTTTCTTGCTCCCGCTCCTGTTCCTGCCGTTGACGCAAAAGCTCCGCGTCCCGTGCTGCTCTCTTACGCTCACGTTCACGCCTCTCTTCTTCTTCACGAAGACGGCGTGCCTCCTCAGCAGCTTCCTTCTCAAGACGAATCCGCTCCTCTTCTTGACGGCGACGTTGATCCTCCTTCTCTTTTTGCAAGCGCTCCTCCTCTTCGCGAGCCTTCTTGGCCTCCTCTTCACGCTTTAGTCGCTCTGCTTCGAGCTTGGCTTGCGCTTCCTCCTTCCGCTTTCTTTCAGCCTCCTCAAGGCGATGTTTCTCCTCCTCTTCAGCTCGTTTCTTATCCGCCTCCTCTTGGAGACGTTTTTCCTCGGCCTCACGTTTCTGCTTCTCCTCAAGTTCCCGTTGCTTGATGGCTTCGGCCTTCTTGCGAGCCTCTTCTTCAGCCGCTTCCAGCTCTGCTTGGCGCTTTTTGGACTCTGCCCGTTCCTTTTCCAAGGCTGCCTCGCGATCTTCTGCTGAAGGGGCTTCTGGGGCATCTCGCATTTCTACATCTTCGGAAGCAGTTGTGCTATCGGGCTTCTCCGATGAAGCTTTTTCGGACTCTTTGCGCTCGCGATTGAGCTTCTTTGCCTTGAGCACATCTTTGCGGTCGCCATCTGCAAGCTTCTGGCGCTTGATCGGTTCTCCAGATGAATCGCGCTTTCGAGGCCGGTCTTCAGCTGGAGGATTCTTCAGACCACGGTTCTCTTTACCGTCGGCATCCAGCTTTCTTCGCTTGACCGGTGCCTCATTGTCGTCCTTGTCGTCGGCGCTATGGCGTGGTGGCGTCATGCTGGCACGAAGTCTCTTTGAAGAAGCATCGCTGGGAGAAAGCCTGTCTCGTGAGTCGTCACGCTTCAATGCCTTGGTCCTGTCGTGGTACTTTTCAGTAATGCGTTCTGCTCGAGGCTTCTCAGTCGAGTCCTCTATCTTGGAATCGTGCCTTTCAGCTGCATCCTTTGCCGAGTTATTGGAGACCATGCTGGATCGACGTTGCTTGTCTCTCTGGCCCTTCAGGTCTTTGCCAGAGATCAGTTTCCGCCTGGGCTTGGCGGTCTCCCCCTCTGACGAGCCGGCCATATCCGATTCGCTTCGCTTCGGTTTTACAGGATGAGCTTTGGCAGACAGTGCTGGGGACGCCTCGCGATCAGAAATGGCGATGGTTGGTACTTTGTCTTCTTTCTTTGGGCGACCGCGCTTGGGAGAGACTTGTTCGTCGTTTTGGCCAAAAGATTGAGATCGCTTCTTTTCCTTGGGGCTGCTGACAGTTTTTGCTGAATTGACCTTTTTCTTGACATCTCCCTCTCTCGAGGGACTCGAAGGTCTTTGCTTATGCTGTAAGCGGGATTTTTCGGTACTGTTCTCGGTGCGAGGAGCACGCTTGACGTCTTGGCCGGCCATATCTCTTTCACGCCTTGAAGGAGAGACCTTGTTCTTAACATGTCCTTTGTGAGTCTTCTTATACTCATCATATGCATTCTTAAGCATGTGCTCCTCCTCCTTCCACATGGGCCCTTCACGTCTCTTAGCGATTTCGTAGTAGGTCTCGCCACGAAATCTACGCGTTGGGTCAAAACCGGACTGCTCCAGTAATAGTTGGACGACCTTAATGTTCTCCTGACCAATAGCGGCAAGCATCGGGGTGCTGTGCTCGCCGGGCAAGGATGACACAGGAGAAGGGTCAGGGTTGGCGCCACCTAGAGCAAGCAATAACTCCATAACGAAGTTATGCCCTCCTCGGGCCGCTGCTACCAGCGCCTCCGCATCATCACAGCTTTCCTTGACCTGCAAAATGCGCGTAACAGTCTCATGGTCACCGCGCGCTGCAGCTGAACGCAAGGTTTTCTCATCCAAACTCATGTACAACAAGTGATTGCTTGTTTTCGTGGACCGCACAGTGCCTCCTCGTCTCGAAGATGCAGCCAAAACCGCCCCGAGAGAGGGTTCTGGCGATCGGCGCGGGCTATTGGCTCCATGGGACGAGGTATCCTGATTGTCGTTTGGTGCATGATCCTCCGAAGTCCGGCGCAGCTCTCCAACTTTTTGTTTGGCCTCAATGAGAGCTTGTCGGATCTCCTCTGCATTGTCTAGGTCGTCAGGAACTTTTTCTAGTGGTTCCTGGCCTTCTGCATTAGCTTTGCGAGGGTTGACTCCTGCGGCCAACAAAAGCTTAACAACTCCTAAATGGCCATTTTCCACAGCGTCGAGAAGTGGGGTATCTTTCACATCGTTTCTACACTCCAAATTGCATCCAGCACCTATGAGCAATTCCACAACATCTTCATGACCATTCAGAGAAGCGACCTGGAGCGGAGTGTTTCCGGCATGATCTGCAAAGTTCAAATCCTCTGGTCGTTCGGCCAGGCGCGTCTTTGCAACATCATATTCACCTTTTGCACAAGCCTTTGCAAAGAGCGTTTGACCGTGGGCATCGAGGTGCTTCTTGTGGGGTGCGAGCTTCGCAGGCGACATGGTCGAGTCTCCAGTGCCAGGCGTCACGATGCTCTTGAGCCGCGAACTGCGAGGATGTGGGCTACCACTGGCAGATGAATCGTCTGAATGATAGTCGGTTGATTGCAGAGGGGCAGGAATTCGTCGCTTCTTGGGGCCAAATCCCGATGCATACGACTTATCCGGCAGCTGTGTCGACAAACTCCTACGATGTGCCCGTACATGGGCATGGGGGGAAATGGACCGGGGGCGTGAAGCCGAGTACCTCTCGAGATGCGGCTTACTGGACGCGGACTTGGGCTCTTTGGACAACCTGCCCTCCAGACCAGTTTCCGAAACCCGCGGCCGGCGGATTTTGCGAGTCTCAGCATCGTCATCGGATTCCGTCTTGGGTGCTTTGCGTTTATGGGACAGATGACGGTCAAGGGGTGTACCCTTCTCCTTGGACAACCTTGGCGATCTGGGCTTGGGAGTCTCCGAGTCGGAGCCAGAGTCATGATTGCCATGATTACGGCGTCGAAGTGATGAGCTCTGTTCTCGTTGCAGATGGGTGGGAGGAGAGGTGGGTGCCGAGCTCAATCCAGCAGAGCCATCTCTGGCACGCTGTTTCTCTAGCGGTCGTTTCTTCTGACGCATTGAAGACGCAGCATCATCAGCGGCAACGGGTCGATCGCCATGATGGGAGATGTCTTTGGCTTCTCTGGAAGACTTCTTTGGTGCCGGAAGGACATGATCGTCGATCTCACCGTCACTCTTGTCTTCGTGCTTGATGACCTTGCGTGGCTTGGAGGGCGAAATGCCATCCTTCCCTGGCAGGACAATAGTCTCGGCATCCGAATCACGTTCATGAGCAGCATCCTCGTCTGTTGCGTTGGTGGAGGCATTTGGCGGAGGCTTGAGCTCTTTCACTGTTATAGACGTCGCTATCGTCGTGGAGGCGGCTGTCTTGCTGGCTACGGGTGACCTGTTCCTGGGGCGAGTCGACTCATTGTCGGATCCCCTCCGTGGAGAAGCAGGCTGCTTCGCGCTCGTGGACTCGACAGCATTCTGCGCATCCATATCATTCAATATCGGCAATCGTGCACCATGATGGCCACTCGCAGGGTGACGATTGACGGGACTCGAGACAGGGCGTCGCCAGCAACAGTCAGGGGCGGCAGTTCTGTGCGAGTGGTGTTGGTGGTGTTGGGAGTGGTGTTGGTGGTGATTGTTATTGTTGCTGCTCTCCAGGATGAATCGAGGATGAGGAGAGATCGTTGGCTCTGGTCGAATACGAGTCTGAGAAACGGGAATTGCGTGGGTCCTCCAAAGGTCAAACGCACCAAGAGCTGAACCAGGGAGCGAGTCTTGGGTAGTGTGAGTGTGTGTGTGTGTGTGCGTTGCGTGCAGGCGGAAAGACGGGCTGGCTTGGATGGAGAATGGGGCGAGGGACAACTGTGCAGTCGTTTCTCGTCTTTTCTGGGTCGAGGGCCGGGCAAAAAGAGTCGAATAGTAGCCGCAAAATGATAGATCAAGATAAAAAGGAAAAAAGAGTTTTACGAAAATAGTACAGCAGCGAGAGAGGAATTAGATTCTGGAAACCTATCGGCGCGGCGAAGGGGGCCAAAGATGTGGATTGGCTCAGTCAAGTCGGTACCAACGGTAGTATGCAGAGGTACGTATGCGATGTACTCGTGCTGGCTGTCTTGTACAGGTGGTAATGGTGCAGAGTTAAGGTAATGGGCAAGGTAAATTGAAGTAGAGTAATGCCAACCGACCAGTAGTAGGTAGTGTGTTAAGGTAGTAGTACGTAGTAGTGTATGGTGGTAGGCAGTTTCAGTCAATTCAATTCATTTCACTTTTCTTCCTCGCTTCCTTCTCTCTCTCTTCTCTCGTCCTTTCTCTGTTCCAAGGCAAAAACGGCAGTAGAGCGAAAAAAGGATGGACTGCGAAATCACGAGAACAGAGAACAGAGCAGGCACAGAGCAAAAGCAGCTTGAGCGCAAAGCAAAGACCCGCGCCAAACCAGATCAAGACGAATCATAAGAAGATGAAGGCAGACTCAAGCTTGCAGCAGAGCGAGCCAACCATGCTACCTAGCTGCTAGTCTGGCTCAGTCAGGCAAGGACCGACTGACCGACCAAGTGTTTTTTTTTCCTCTTCCACTTCCATGTTCTCCCCGGTGGCCCGCCCTGTATGTAGAGGTCCCAGTGCTAGGGTGGTCTCGGAGGCAAAAAACTGGTCGCCTTTCTCGTCTCGTTGCGCGAGGAGGCAGACAAGGAAGAAGTGAGCGAGCCGGCCGAGTTGCGAAGTGTCCTCCTGTCCCTGCCTGCCTGCCTGCCTGCCTAGTCGTCTGCCCCCCATCTGTCATGTTCTGCCTGCTTTCCCTATCCCTCCTATGTACAGACTCTCGTCTTGCCCTAATCGTTCAGCCGTCTCACTCTCTTGGTTCCGCAGCGAGCGCGCCCATCCCATTGAAACCTGCAAGTCTTGGGGGGGGAACTCGGGCGACCGCTAGCACAGCTGGCTCGAATCCACTTTGATTGGCAGTAGGCGGCCCAGTGGGTGGCACTTCGCATCACTACGGCGGTCTACATAGACCCAAGACGCAGAAAGTCAACAGGCAGACGAGAGCAGGAAAAATGGGACAGGGCTCTGCGCGACTGCGTTCTTTCGCTGCCGCTTATGCTGCACTTCGCTGGGGCCGGACAGGGGTCAAAAGGGCAAAGAAGGGCCAACCCGGCGCTGAGTGGGCAGATTCAGGCCCAGTGGAGGCCCAAATCGATTCGAGACCCAGTCAGAGTCCAGTCTCTTGCATCCCCTCCTCATTTCGTTTCATCAGTCCACTAGCAACCCAGGTTCGCGTTCGGGTTGGATTCAATACTCGCTCGTTCCTCTCTCTGTCTGCTGTCTGCTGTCTGCTCTGTGTGGTGCGTTGATATGATGAGATGAGTCTTCCTTCCTTTTGGCCATGTTGTTTTTATTGTTGTTGATCACCCTGTCTGTCTGTCCAAGTCACGCCGCCGCCGCCGCCCCCCAACCCCTGCGCATTGATCTCTTTCCATTCATGTGTGTGCCAATAACTACTTCTTAGCATCTGCCAGCAGGCTGCTCAAGTATCTCGTACCTTTAAACCAGGTCCAAAGTCCCAAGAAATACAGTGCGACTCCTCCCCCTGCTCGCCCGTCTTCCTTCCACACTTATCGCGGGATCGCTGCCCCCTCCTTCACACCACACTTACCACATTGTTCAACTGCCGGGTCCTGCCTTGATAAGGCTCGCTGAGGTCCACTCAACGTCGGTTGGACGGCTCTCTTGTCTGCTGTCTTCAATAAACCCCCTCACAAAGCCCATCTGCTTTTCATTAATTAGTCGAGCCCCCAGAAGGCGTGTGAAAAAGGAAAAAGGGACAAGCAGCATACGACGACGACATCATTACCAAACCTTGTTGTCGATTTTTAGACTCGCTATCCTCAATGCTAATATAGCTCCAAAGCCGTGGAGGTGGAGGTGGACGAAGAAGAAGGAAAAGAGAAACTGAATGAACCTGCCCCAAGTCCCGGGCCTCCGAAGAGAAGCAACTACCCCCGCGCAAAAGTCTGAAGTCTGAGCCTGAGTCTGTCTGTCTGTCTTTTCTCCAGCGCCTTTGTTCACCGACACCTTCACATCGAACTCAGAGTATTGGACGAACACTGTCTGCCTGCTTCCGCAACTGCCTGCACCTTCTGTGATCTGCTTTCCCTTTCATTGACTCATTCGGACCGCCACATTACATCCTTCTTCTTCTTTGCACACAACGGCAGGCTGTCAATACCACCATCTCTCGACGTCGAGTCTGCCTGCGCATATCAGGCATTCAGCGAGGATAAAGAAAGAGAGAAAGAAAACACGGAAGACTGAACAACCTGGCTTGTCACACATCAAATATCTCACTAGCGCCGCTCACTTGCATTCAGCCTTCTATATTTCGCATTGAAAGATGGGTGACAATGCTGGCTCAGCCTCCGCCATCCCGCCCGTTGTCCTACCGACTTCATTGAGCAACGCACGCATCGACTCTCTCCCATCCGCCGCCTACTACATTCCCGATTTTATATCCGAGGACGAAGAACGAATCATTTTAGATAAAGTACGAGGTTTTCGGTAGGCTGCCATTGCTCGTGCTCTAATCGTGGACAATAGATTGCATCCGCCCCCAAGCCTCGCTGGACGCAGCTCACCCATCGTCGCCTCCAAACTTGGCCCTCAGACCTTGTCAATAACAAGCTCGTCGAGGCCCCTCTGCCAGCCTGGCTCGCTGAACCCGTCATCTCTCGCCTAAAGGCTATTCCTCGATCGCCAGAACTCAATGCGCCTGACTTATTTTCAGATAGTCCGCACCAGCGGCCCAACCACGTTCTCATTAACGAATATCCCCCAGGCATTGGAATCATGCCTCACAAGGACGGAAATGCATATCACCCCGTAGTCGCCACTGTAAGCTTGGGCGCGAGCCTGTGTCTGAATATCCACAAGAGTAAGGAAGATGGCGCGCTTGACCCTGTTCCTGCATGGAGAATCCTCCAAGAACCACGGAGCCTTCTCATAACTACCGAAGAACTGTATACCGATTACCTCCACGGCATATCCGATATCACAGAGGATGTCGATCTGTCAGAAAGCACCGTAGCGAACTGGAGCCTCCTGAGGTCCCCCAGTGACTTTGTTGATGGCCGTAATACCCGAACCACGCGCACCAGCCTGACATATCGAGATGTCTTGAAGATTGCAAAGCTTGGCAACAAATTCGCAATGTTTCAAAAGAAGTAGTAGGCATGATTCTGAGAGGATGTTGCGTTCAGAACAAGAGCGGGATCATGTTCCACTTGTCCTTGATCTGCTCGCTGCCAAACTTGCCGGCATACCATTGTTTGGTGCCTTTGGCGGTGATACCAAGGTTGACCGCGACAAAAAGCAGGCCAGACAGTAGTGTTCTGTTGCACAAGTCGCCATCCGGTGCGGCAACAATAGCCAGGGAGAGGTACAAGAAGCATTCACATGTATAATGTGGACAAATCAGATATCGAAAGAGTCCTTGCCGAGGAAGAGAGTACTTCTTCAGACCTGCAAGGTGTTCATGACATCGGTACTGTAGGAACCACGCAGTCATGAAGAGAGATACACCCCCGAATTGGTAAACAGATGGCCGGTGCAAACTTAGAGATAATGGATCCGACTGCAATATAGCATCTAGGAGATGACATGAGTCTAGACCAGAAACAATGGAGGAGTTGGGGAACTTACGAGAACCTTCGATCCAAACCGCTATACCAATGCCCAGGTAATGGGCACATCCGAGCAACCAGTGCATGAACCACATTTTGGAGGATGACGAAGTTCGAAGCACGTAAAAGCATTCATACAGTCGACGGATCCCCTGCATGGCCATGAGCAGCCATGTCAGTTGGACTTGTCCGATACTCATTCCTGGTGCGGAGCTTCGAGCGGCTTGATACTCGCAGATCATCTTCAGAATGGCACCTCCATAGAAATACTGGACAGCCCAAAATACCGAGCTCGAAACTGAGACGATGTAGAAGTGGATAAACCATGAATGCGGCACCTGTCCAAGTGAGGTGACCCAGCTGATGAGTTGAACAAAGCGATTTTGGGGTATGGTGGCATTTTTACGGCTTCCCTCTGCCGCCGAGGAATTGCTGCGAGCACCGTATTGCGTGAGGAGAGTACGCGCTGATTGCGGTGCAGCTGCAATAGCCAAGACGCTGCTCGCGGCCAAGATGAAGCAGGTCTGGCACAAGAGGGCTGGCTCAAGAAACGGCTCTAGTGACTCGGCTAAAGGTATAAGTCTGTCCATGGCCCCTCGTTGGACAAGCCCGTGATGCTTTCCCCTTTTCTGGAGTTTCGCGTTGCGATGAGAGAGGGAGAGAGAGGAGAGTAATGAATGAGTTTGAATTTCAATGGTTCACGTCACGAGCAATGGGACAATCTTTACTCAAAGAGAGCGAACCATGGCCAAGGTGGCCTCTTGATTGGCCGGAGCTAAGAGAGCTTCAGGGGTGGCTCGCCGAGATTTCGACTTCGCCCTGCACGCTGCCAGCTTGATGCGATCACATTTTATAAACAATGCACGGGGCAAGGACACGCGGGAAGCAAAAACATATTGGCATAGTCCAATGGGAATGCCCTCAAAAATCGAAAATCATAGAATTCGAACCTCAAATGCGCAAAAAAATTGAATTTCGACAACTGCAGGATTCGAACTGTGATGATTTCTGTTAGCATGTGTGTGGATTTTCTGAGAGATTATTCTGTCATAACTTACCCTACGCGACCGAAGCCATGAGATTTCGAGTCTCACCCATTAACCACTCTGGCAAGTTGCCTTAGCTGTTGATTAGTCAGTCGCTTAACACTCCATAGGATATGGGGATGAGTTTGGTAGCTGGTGCGGTAACGAGTGTCTGGTACCCGTTCTGAGGACTCGGCATTTCGACATGTTCTCGCAACGTATCACATAAATGGGAGCACCACTAGACTGTTGAGAGCCACATTACGAAATCAATCTGCAACAAGTCTTATTGATTCTTCGATCTTTGTCTCGGGAACGGTTGACTGGCACTGCCGATTTTTGTTCCCTCCCTTGCGGCAATGCCCGCCCTTTGTCGCAGCCACCGAAGAATGTGTCAAAAGAATATTGACCTCCTTTCGCAAGCCTTTTTTTCCTTGTCTTTGGTAGTTCATTCTTATATAAGAAAAAACGATGCACGCCCAAACTCTTTACTCGATACACAAAGCTCGGACTTGAATGCAGATGCTCATCATCAGCTGAGAGATTTGTAGAATCAGTTCGACTCTTTACGCTATATCCATTAGCATTTTCTATTCACCATGATTTGTGAAAAATAAATTGATGGCGCACTTGGAAAATACCAAATAAGCTGAACTTGGGATTTAATGCCGCAATGATCAATACATTTGAATATTTGAGTAGTTTAACTTGTGATATGTCACTCCAGCACAAGGCAGATTCGAAAATAAATATTTATGACCAAATCGACTCATCGTTCAGCGTCGCAGCAGAGAGTATTATCTGTATTCAAGAAGAAAATGAATTCTTTCCTCTAACGCAAAATGAATAATCTACGGATGTGACAATGAACTGCAGCGCTTCAAAGGACACTCCCAGCTACTTCCTTGTCAGGGGAAGAGGATATGTTCTCTTTATATAAATTGCACGGAAGACAAACAACCAGATCATTGCGCCATAACTGATCCGACCCGAGAGAGATCGACTCAAAGCCGGTCAGTCTCCCACGTGGTAAAGGTAAGTCTAGAACATCTTTGTTGCTAAGATGGCAAAAATGAAGGGTAACAAACGTCTTTCGAAATCAAGAAAATCTTGGCCCTGCCACTCAGGTCACTACGTTGCACGTCCAGTTGATCGTCTAGGATACCCTGATTTCATGCTACTCGAAATCAAAATAGCAACATATCATCAAGATGGCGATGAACATGGCATATGTCACGAATGCACCCCCTTCTCCGACGCAGGCGGGCATCGTCTCAAACTGCGTGAGGTGGATGAAGTCCTATGATGTTGACAAGGACGACACCTGCGCCGACTTTGCACACCGTGCCCAGGACAGTCGCGAGTATTTTTATAGCCTGAATCCTTTCCTCGGCAAAAACGGCGAGAACTGCAGTGCCATGTTCTGGGCCAACTACTGGTACTGCATCACGGCCAAGGATCCCGCGGCTGCGGCGGCGACCGTGGTTACCGTCACTCCTACACCGACACCGACAGCTGCCGCCGTCAAGACCACTTTACAGTCCATCATTCAGTCATCCTCTTCTGCGACTTCTTCTACTCCCACCACGTCAGCGACACAACAGTCCGTTTACGAGCCAAAAGACCATACATATGTCGGCTGCGCATCAGAACCGCCCAACTGGCACGCTCTGACCGTGTCCAGCTATCAATACAGCAAGCAGACCGTCGACTTTTGTGTAGCCGCCTGCGACTCGAAGAAATATTCTCTGTCGGGTCTCAAGAACGGCATCGAGTGCTGGTGCGGCAACAAGATAGACGCCCAGTCCAAAGTCGAACCGGGAGTTATTGGCAAGTGCACGACGCCGTGCGGAGGCGACAGTCGCCAAATGTGCGGCGGCGGCAAGGACTTTGTCTCGGTCTACAAACGTAATGGCGCCCAGGTAAAGGCGAGAGGAGTGGCGGCGGCAAAGAATGAGAAGAGGGTGGCGGCGGCAGCTCACGCTGATCTGGGACCACATGCCACGAGTGTCGGCGTCGATGGTCAGCCTACTGTCGTCAAGACGGTCAAGATGGTCCGGCGCGGTCGATTTGCCAGGAGGAATGGATTTCCATGAATACTTGACCCTTTGTTCGAATAGGTGTTTAGGTTGATCACTCAGAGACAAGACGATGATCGAAAGTTGTATAGATGGGTCGAACAATATCTTTTATGTGTTAGTACTAATTTTCAATTCAACGGCGTTTTACCGACCATCTCAAGATCCAACGGTTTACTGGAGCGTATGACATCACTGCTGAGCCCTCGCTTCTTGGGACGCCCTAGAAACCCTTAGATATGTCACATATGAAAGCATTTCAGTATTAACGAATGTATATTCTTCAGCCGATTAGTTTTTGCGCCCCATTTCTCAACGTCAAAAAGAAAAATAGAGCAGTGAACCGATAAGGAGAGACAAGAGAAGGGGAGGATAACGCAAACAATATCTCGCGCGCCATTCACGATATATTGCTGAAGAACACCATCAAAACTGCGCAGTATCTAAGATTCATCAACACACCATGTCATAACGATTTGAGAATATGAAGACTCACCCAGCGGCCGCCGCAAAGATTTCATGACGCTTTGCCTTAGTGAAAAATGACAATACTCCTGAAAACAGTAGCATGAAGATGATCATCACACCAATGCTCTCTGTGTATGCCTTTTCGTCCGGATGCGTCTTCAGCAACCGAAACAGTACATAGACAGGCAAAACCAATAGACTGAGCAGGACCAGGCATAGAATCGTGGTATTGAAGCAATCTTGACGGTGTTTGCTAAAGTAGTGGACATCGGGATCATCAGTCTTCTCAAGATCTCGCTGCAAATATCTCATTAGTAATTGACAAGGTTCCAAGTTTTGTGCTAAAATACCTTTGTGCAGAAGAGTTTCTGATAGTCAGAGTTGGTTAGTTATTAGCTCAGAGACTTTCTCCCTCCCTCTGAGTTCGCGGAATGCAATGTACTCACCTTGAGGAATTCGCAGTGAAACGTCTGCAAGAGTCTTTCGGTCAGGGAATCCAAGGCCGCCATCTCCCTACCATCTCTCAAGGTTATCAAATCCTCTTTCTGATAGATGAATTGCCATTCTTCATCTACCAGAAGCTTTTTACTGTGGAATTGTGCCTCGACACTCCGATAGTCCCTTTCTGCTGGCCGATTGAGCGAGACCATGTGTTGCGCCTTGAGAACCATCTCATCTAGGAGCTGTCAGGGATTGTTACAAAAGGGGGATTTCGAAAATTATACCATATCGCTTCAGTACGTCCTCGATTTCATTCAAGATTTGCGTGCGCGTTGGGACATCCGGCTCGTCCCTCTCGCGCTTTTCGCAGTCTACTTCATCCGCCTCCCTACATGATAGGAGCCGCTTTTGATTATGATCTGCGGCATCTTCATCGTCATAGCGGTCCAAGCTAAGCTCAAGCACTCGCAACTTGTCTTGCAGCCTCAGAAGTGTGCGTGCATGTAAATATCCGAAACGACGATATATCATGAAATTTTCGTCGCTATCTGAAAATGTAGCCATTGTCCGGTAGCTTCTCTCATCACAGACCACTTCGTGTGGTGACTTATTAGCTACTTTCGCATCCATGTTTATCAAAGCGACTTACACTTTCTGTGCTGAGGCTCTCTGGTGGGATCCGAGCAGCGTGTGTCCCACTGCCTGACAGAATCATAGAGGGATCTTAACAGTCTTCGGGGCGCTCTTTGATCCGACGGATGCACATTTTTGGATATGGCAGCATCTTGATTGGTTGAATCCGTACATCCTGTGTGGCTTCGCTCATTAGACATGCCTTTCTCAAGCTCGGCGTGGTAGAAGCCGGATGACTCCATTGTGCAGATTGATCATAAATACTGCTGGAGTCGAAAGCTGAGATAACTCAAAGCCTCAAGTCATCCTACATTCTGATATTCAAATATTCCAATCGTGCCAGTCTTTATTCTATAAAGTGAAGAGTACTGTCAACCACCGCCGGGCTACCTTCGGTGGGCCGCGTGAGCCTGCCGCCCCTCATCGCTGCAGACGCCATGCATCGGTCAATTACCCAATCAGAGCAATAGATCGACTGTATATCTAATTTGAGATGCCATACCGAGTACTATATAAGTAGATGCAGGTCATCCATAGAAAAAGCCGATCATTGGCTCGTCGCAAGATACCATGCTTCTCGTGCGACGTTTGCTGATGCTCTCAGCTCTGGCCAGCCATTACAAGAAACATATCGCGAACTGTTCCTCGTTTCCATATTTACCTCGGCGTGAGTTCTCCCTGTGTAACTTTTTTGACCTTCTCGTACGGCGGACCATTCTTTTCGTCCCTATATTTTACCTCGTAAGAATATTTTTGATTTTCCAATGTGCGTTTCTCTACCGTCGCAGCGGCTCGTTCCCTTCCTGCGTTATACCACACGGTATCCCCAACGTCAAATTTCGGAAGAGACTATGAGTAAATCGCCTGTTAGCAACCATATAGCCTCATCCAAGCGCTTCGGATACACTGACCACTTGAGTCGTCTTTGGGTCCGCGTACGACCTCTCATCGGGCGGCGTGCGACGCTGTGCGGCATCAATGTGATTAGTGATCTTTTGCTAACTCGTCAAAGTAAGTGTAAAAACACTAACCTCAGCATCGGAGCCCTGTACTTCTGACATGATCAAGGCTGGATCCTCTTTGCGGCGTGGAAGGATGTGCCTTGAGTAGGTAGCAGTCAATCCGAAACTAAAGAATGAGGGAACGGATCCAACAGGCTGGGCCAAGGCAGAATTTAATAGTGATTGGGGGTGGCAGAGTTTGTGCCTCGTCTCCTTCTGGATGCAATAGCGGCTGAAATTAATTACACCCCATTGGAGGCCACCGTGCAGCCTTCATGCAGGATGCTGATAGCTCACGCAATCTAACCAAACTATCTGAGCCCTCACCGAAAGCGCCAATGCTTACAGTGTATGGCGAGACAGCCTTATGGAATGTTCATATTGTAAATCGTTTGTTTTCTGTCCACAGAGTTGGCTGGTGATTGTTTGACAAGCACAGCCTGGGACGCCAGACCCCCTGGTAGGTGGACAGCCAGCAGGCTGTGGTGGTGGGTTCACGTGCCCACCCTCATTATCTCACCACATCCGATAGACTTCATCATGATGGTTGGTTATGTTCCCCATCATTTGGTGCTAATTCGTTTTGAATCACATATAAGCCGTGTTGCACCACTTTCTTGATATCATTCGCTCTTCGTAGCCATTCGGATGAGATCTTCGTGCTCCGCCGACCAGTGAAGTAGAACACAAGTCTGCGCCAGCTGCTACCATGTCTCCTACCAATAACATTTCCGCCTCAGGAGCGGAAGTATCACGCCCGACCCCTGGGTCTCCAAGCAAGGACTACCAGGACAAGAACGAAACCCATGACTCCAAACTTAAGGCCGTATGGGATAGTGAGATTGGCGCTCACGAAGAAGAGTACTCCGCTTACGAGAAAGCCTCTGTCCTTCTGTTATCCTGGTATAAGGACGATGATGACCTGGACACGGCCGAGGAGGTGAGTCGTGGTGTACCCATCTTTTGAGGTCGCATCGTAGCTGACATCTTCAGGTTACGAAGCTGGAACAAGTCTTCCAACAGAAATTTAATTACAAAACCAGAAAAGCAGAATTAAGGAAAAACAGTCGAGCTTCAGCTCAAATTCAAACACATGCCCATCTTGCGAACTTTCTCGTCGACCATGACGATGAAAGCACGCTCCTAGTCATTTACTACGCCGGCCATGGCAAACCCGGCAAAGATAGGGGAAATTTGACTTTAACTGGGTACGTACTTTGGATATATGCTCAATTTATTATCTCTAAAAACTCATATCTAGTACCAGATCAACCGCACTGTCAAGTTCCCGTAGCAATGTCAACGAAGTTGTGTGGAACTCGGCCGAAGAAATCATCAAACAAACAAAGGCTGACGTCCTTGTTATCTTTGATTGCTGTTATGCTGGAGACCTCGAGCTCGCTGTTAGGGCACATTTGCCCAGTCGTGCTTTTGAGTATTTAGCTGCAACATCTTCCAACTCCACTACAAAGGGACCAGGCCCCAGTTCATTCACCTCGGCCCTTATTCACTCACTTTCTACTCTTGTGGAGGAGGAGGGCAGCTTTAGTACCCAACAGCTAGTCTCTGGAATACTGGATGCACCTGGATTCCCAGAGGACCAGGGACCGAGGCTTCACGAAAGACTTCATTCGAGGCGTAAGATTTTCCTATCGGCACTGACCCCAAAAGCGGTAGATAAGGCGATAGAGGCGAAGGCGATCGCTGTAAAGTCAAACGAAGAGCCAAGCCAGGACTTACTTCTTCGATTCGGGTTCAATAGCATCAATGACCAAACTATCCGGGAAATGGCGAAGTTTCTGCGAAGCGCTATCAGTCGCAACGAAATCGAAGCCAAGACAATCTCATGGGAAGGGATCGATATGCCCGTCGCCTCCCGACTATCATTCCAGGAAATTGTGAATGCGCAACCCGGGCTCCGTTACTTCAAAAACAAGCTTAGACAAATGCGGAATGGCATCGACACAGCTGAGAAGGTTCTGCAACCAAAAACTTCAAAACTCATCGCGATTGAAGTACCCGTCTCTCCAGGCTCATCGCTGGATGGAAATCTCAGTGCCACCCCTGACCGGCGCTTGTCTGCCGAACCGGAGTCCGGGATCCGCCAAGGAAGTCCCGCCTATACCAATACGCCGCTGATTCATGTCGTACAGTGCCCTTCCAGTGGCGGCGACCAACAGACCACAGATACGCCAAGCCTTGCGACGCCGAAAGGCTCCAAGAGAAGTCATGATGAAGACGCCGAGGTGCCTCTTTTGACAACGCCCAACAAACGCTCTAGGTCCGACAAGTAATTTGAGTTGCGTGCTATATGGACGCATGACCCTTGCGTCGGTGGACTTGTACTATATCATGTCGGGGAAGACCACAGGCAGTACCAAGTCTAGGGCATTCGAGACAGGCTCGCGGGCACTGGCATTGAGGTCAAAACCAAGATTGTGGGCGGAGACACCAACCCCGCCATTGGCGAAGCTTGGGACTTACTTGACAGGAAGCGGATAATTGAGAGGCGGCATGACCGATACGGGCAGGTCGAGGCAGCAAGTCACGAACGATGTGAAAGCCGCCGCAAAAGATTTCTTCACCAACAACAACTTTGCTGCGGAACACAAGCCAGTCATCGATTCCACGCGGCGAAGGGCTCAGAGGATGAACCACTGTGTTCTTGGAAATCCTTCGTATGACAATTAATCTCACCCATCTGCTTGGGCTTGGCTCCTTGCTTGCCTACATTCTGGGTAAACTTTACAATATACACCATACACTGTAGTGTTGGTGTCGTAACAGTTGAGCTTGGATCTCTCAGAGCCATGATGTGCTCTCGCGTTGATTTTTGCAGCAGTCATGATAGCGAAGAATCCGGCTGGAGTATCGGGAATAGTACAATGGAGCGGAACTGCATATCACGGGACTTAAAATCAAGAGGTACTGTTTGTTCGAAATTTTGGTCGGAGATGGTATGAGATAGTGGACAGGTTCAAGTGCGACGTATACCTACCCTGCCGTAGGAAACAGGCGTCTCATTATTTAATTTTTCTGTTTACTTTAAAGCAATAGAGTAGCAGTATCGTAGCCTATCAGGTTCAAATTTATAATAACGCTGCGTGATATCTGCTCCGTACACAGGTCGCCAATGCCACTCAGACATGTCAACGTCCATGAGTTATCGCCTGGAGAAACTGTCACAAAATGCCACAGACTGCCACAGAGGTAAACTTCTTCGCGAATATTTATTGACATTGCTTTTGTATTCATCAAATCTCGCGAATCTGTGCCAGCGTGAGATGAGAATATCCATCGGCAGCCCATTGTATTTCATCTGAGAGTTGCTCAGGCTCAGGCGGATTTCCCTCACTGTCAAACGAGAAAATTGTCCTCCAGTCCGTGACCATCCTCAATTGTTCACCAGTGAGCACAATCCCACATCCTTCGTCAATGAACTTGATACTGCTTTTACACCCTGCGAGACCCCATTCCGTATACACATTGTCCCACATGACGTCGCCAGATTGCAGTACGATCTGCATCTCTCGCAGCTTGTCAAACTCGCGGAGAATGTTCAGAGCCCCACCATGGGTAGCCGACTCATACCAGTCCCAGTCATCATCGGTTCGAACGTGCAGCCGCTGCACTTCCGACTGATGGGACACAAGCTCATGGATACCGTAAAGACTCGTGACGGCAAAAGTATCCAGTTCAAAGTTGACCCATGTCCACCGCGGCTTGGTACCCGCGGTGAACGCCCGCTGATACGGCGCAACCTGACGCGACTCGTGGCAGACATGCATGAGCGCCGGTGCCGGCGTCGGCGAAGTCTCGTAAAGCACGTCTTTACCCTTGTCGCGGTCTTTCTTGCTGAACTTTTCTTTGCTCTTATGGATGCGCATGTTGGTGATGCGCCGAGGTTCCACCGCCAAGGTCCAGATGTGACAGCGAAGCGCGTACGGAAGACTGCCGAAGGACATTGCCCGGGTGTTATCTTAGGCAGGAGCCAAGTATAGAGGAATAGACTGAGTTGGTGAAATTTGCGAGGCTCTTTGGCGCCGACGTTGGCTTGAAGTTCGTCTTGTGCTTCATTCAATGCGCAGGGGCCGGTAATGCAGCCAAGGCAATAGGAATAGATAGACTGTCTCTGGAACTAGTATCAGACATGGATCAATCCTCCTGCAGTCTCTTTCTAAGTGCCAACACATGTTGATTTTTCTGCGAGGGTGTGTACTCATAGCATTCAATTTTATGTAATTAAATAACTTGTTAAAAACATAAGTACTATACAGGCTCAATTTGTTACAAGCTGCATGTTGTGTAAAGTATTATTATTATAATAGGTATCGAGAATATGTGGCCCTGGGTTCGCGATCACCATGTTAGTTCTTGCACGCACTAAATATTATGTAAGCGCTAAGGATCCGGTAGTTCTGCACCAAGTCATACGTACATGCTAAGGTTAGGTGGTTTTGGCTTCGAACCGTGTCCCGCCTTTCTCATCAGCTTTTCCCCTTACCCGAAAGTGCGTATGCGTGCAGCAATCTGTCCCATATCGGCTTTAGAGTCACGATGGTCGGCGTAGCAGGACGCAGTAGAGCCTGTGCAACCTGCAAGTCCCGGCATATACGGTGTGGTATGCCCTCACAACTGTTCGACACGTCTTGAGACGTCTTGACGTCTCAGTGGCTAACCACTGATTTACCGACGGCTAGATGAACGACGCCCAGCTTGTTACCGATGTGAGAAAGCCGGTTACACATGTCAAGGCTATGACCGACCGTTGATTTTCATCAACGGTGCACCCAAGAAGACTGACTCAAACAGCGCTGCTTTCAGCGTTTCACGAGCAGAGCGCCACAATTCAACGGTTGCCGTTTCTACCGGCATCAATACGATCAGTTCACCTCAAATTCAGGGATCCACCTTTCAGCAGGCTGAGACCTTTATACACCAACTTCTCTTGGCGCAGGGCATCCGTACAGATCTGCACCGTGGAGATAGCCCTGATGCAGAGCATCATCTGCTTCATATCTCGACGGAAGCCGCAAAGCTTCTTCTTCAGGGACATCTGTCAAATCAAACGCAGACTGTGTACAAAGCAATTCAGCTGTCTAGTATGGCGCTGCAGCAGCTTCAGAGCATGCTAACTCGATCTCACAATGATCTGAGCTTAACCAATGACGTCCCCCTGCTCGCCGTCATCATGAACATGACAGTGTTTGAGGTGAGCTCTTCAAAGATCAGAAACAAACGTGCGCAGAACTAATAGTCGATGTCAGTTGGTTGCGGCAACGACACGAGATTCATGGAAACATCATGTTCGCGGGTTGGCTGCTCTCATTGAGTCATATGGCCCAGCGACGTTTCAGGAGCCGTCTATGAGGCCAATATTCGGGCAGGCTAGAGCACATATCGTAAGGATTTCTTTTCGTTATATGTTCAATTTCAAACTTCATTTATCTAATACGCCCTTTCCTCAGATGATTTTGCATATGGAAGAAAAATGCAGGACCTTTCTGGAACAGCCCTGTTGGCAGAAAGTCCCATGGGATACAGAGCCTGACAGCAAGTCTCTCACAGCATACTATATGGATATTATTTGTTGTATCCCGGGGTTGCTAGAAGATCAGCAGCGATTATCAGAGGTACACGAGGATTCTACCACCTCTGACACGTGTGATCCCCAGGCCGACGAGCTTCGATTATCAATGCGAGCAAGGATTACTAGCCTATATGCAAAGTTACTTGACACACGGTGGCGGTGGGAGCTGAAGCATCCAAACTGCTGTCATGCAGTCCCCTTTGTTGGCCAAAGTAGACCGGCGCAAACTCAGAACTGCGAAATACCACTGCCGGTGAACGGCGAGACGGGACAACCAATCTTTGACACCATGCTATCCTTCGACGACCTCTATCGAGCGGTTGAGACGAACTTTTATCATAGCTGTTTGTTGATTCTCCACAGTCTGGCAAAGAGCCTGGATATTATGCAAGAACTCAAAAGGCTCCATACACCTCCGTCTGTGTCAACACTCTCAAACACATCCGCAGTGGGACCTGGCATTTCACGAGATGCAGACAGGAGCAGATCTTGTGATATCACCCACCGCTTCTCCTTCAAAACCAACGTGCCACTTTTGTTACCGCACGAGACTCAGTCAGACCATGACACCGTACACAACATCTGTCGCACTGTAGAGTTCCTACTTCACCCTAGCCATGGACACGCTGGAGCTCTCTTTCTCATCTTCCCTCTACGTGTCGCTCAGGTATATAGTAAGAGAGCACCACTCGAGAGGGCGGGAACTCAGATCGTGAGTTCTCGATTCCGGAATGATCTGAAAAGTTTCAATGGAGCACAGGAGGGCGCGGCGCAGGCGTTATATGACGAGCCGACGAAGTCAAACAAGAAGCCTGGGACAGAGATACGCATGAGCTTAGCAGTTTGGATGCAGAAGATAATGAGATATCTCGGTGACGTCTACGGGTTTGGCGTAGCACGTGCATATACTTGACCTGCTCATATATCAGTTCCATATAGAGATTGGGTGTACGGTACTGCGACAAGACGCGACCAAGTTTGTGTGATAATGCCTTTTACACTAATCACAAGACGAAAAGGCTCGCTTTTATTTAGGGAATAAGGAACATCCTGTCACATAAAGTTGCAGCAGTATAATCACGACACGAGATCGTGAGATGTATCACGTATGAAAGTATCCTGATAAAGATACTGCTAGCATACGAAAAGGCCAAAACGAATTGCAGAATTGATTATCTTTTAAGCGTGTGTGAAGTACATTACGCAAGGGCTCAAGGATCGTATCGGCATGCACTCACGAGACGTAAACAATGTGAATCCGGCTACGTGGGCACTAACATGTCCTTCTTGGTGGTAGCTTTCCTCATCTCATGACAAGAAAAGAAACAGAGAGAATTCCCCAATATCTGCCTACATAGCTCTGCCACGACGATTTTAGATTAGATCCTCCATCTCTCAAAATGCCTCCGCACTAGGTTAGAAGCTCCATGCAGACTAGGGCCCCAGCAAGTTATTCTAAGCCACTGTACCGTCGTACTATGTAGTGAGCCAGTATAATAGCGCCATGCCAGATGCTCTAGACCTATTTCAGAAGCATTTTGAGAGATGAGGGCCCTTGAATGGATATTGCTTTGGGCTTGTTGTCGACGTTGACGAATCGGATGCTTTTTGCGCCCATGAACGTTGGTATAGCTTGCCACCACCAGCTTACAATCACTGTCAATGAAGGAATAACGAAGAAGCAGCGTCACGGCTCACGGACTTGCGCTTTTGCATTTTGATGCAAAGAAATTGGTATAAATCCAAGCGGTACCTCTCTTGTGGTCCAGAAATTTTCGTCTTGACTGTTCCATCTGTACAATCATTTCATTCCCTTGCATTGATACCTGTGATGTATTTCAAAAACACGATAACAAACCTCACGGTCGTAGGCGGCGTGCTAGCCCAGAACGACCGTATTGTCCAGCTGTCCACCGGTGCCATACGTGGACAAACATGCAGTACTTCACTGGCGACCTCCTTCTTAGGAATTCCCTATGCGCAGCCTCCCACGGAAGAACTGCGTTTCATGCCCCCTCAGCCTCTATCGCCGAGTGCTTCTCAACTCGGAGATGTTTTTGATGCCTCTCAAGTGGCAGCTCCTTGCATTCAATGGGGTTCCGAGTTCGACGTTGAGAATCCAACGCCTTCTGAAGATTGGTGAGCATCATGGTCCTTCTTATGGACATGAATGGGCAGATTAACGGCCGCAGCTTATATCTCAATGTATACATTCCCCCAGAGACGACAAATTGTTCTTCCCTCCCTGTCAAGGTCTGGGCGTATGGTGGCGGCAATATTGGAGGTGCGGCTTCTTATCCTCTGTACGATGCCTGCAGTCTTGCCACCGATGCCATCGTCGTGACATTTAATTACCGTCTCGGCCCGCTTGGTTTCCTAGCCCTCGACAATGCCGGTGTTCGTGGAAACATGGCAATTCAAGATTACCTTGCGGCTCTAGCCTGGGTCAAGGAAAACGTTGCCAGCTTTGGAGGAAACCCGTCTCAGATCTTGTTGTTCGGCCAGAGCGCTGGCGCCGACGACGTCTTCGTCGTGTCCACCCTACTGCAAGCCAAATCGCTCATCTCGGCCGCCATCCTTGAGTCGGGCGGTGGCCAAGATGTCGTGCCGTATGACATTGCACAACTGAGCGGCTCCAGTTTCGCTGAGACGTTGAACTGCAGCACAAATGATGTGAGTTATAGTTTACACCGTTTAACATTCCGACGTCTGTACTTTCACTAATACCGAATGTTTTGATTCCAGCTTACGTGCCTGCAATCCAAATCTGTGAACGAACTCCTCGTTGCATTCGAAAGCACGCCCGCGCTGGCTCCTGGATTTGGGAACGGATTGAGCGTCGGTGCCGACTTTGCCGTCAACACGCCTAATACCACGAGCTTGAGCAGCGCTGTTCTCGACGGCGAAATCATCAAGCAGCAGCCTTTGGAAGTTGGATCTCAGGTGCCCATCATTGCAGGATCAAGTCAGTATCTCTTCTTCTGTAGAAGTGAACGTATATAATAGGAGCTGACACTAATTTCAATCAAAGACGAATTTGACGCGACACTATTCGTTCTCCCAGTCTATCTCACCAGCGACCAGCCTCTGACTGAGGACAACTACACCTCATTTATCGCACAATGGGGTCCCGCCAGCACCGCCATCCGCCAGCAATACCCGCTATCACTGTTTGAAAGCTCCGACCTGACCACCACTGAATCCATAGTAGCAGCCATAACCCACATAGTAACCCAATCCAGTTATACCTGTAGCACCTACAAAGCCCTCCGCGCCGCCGAAGCCGCCGGGACGCCCGCGTACGCCTACCGCTTCAACCACACCCCGAGCTGCCCGTGGCTGTGGGAGTCGGGCACGGAATTCCCCGCGCCGGAGCTGGCGGGTTTCTTCCTCTCCACGCACACGGCCGAGCTGCCCTTTGTCTTTGGGAGCCTCATCAACCAACCCTTTGGAAACGGCAGCTGCAACGCCACGGCCGCAGAGTCCGCCCTGAGTGCTACGCTGACGGCAGCGTGGACGGCCATGGCGGCGCGCGGGAGTCCCGTTACCGCTGAGCAGTCCTGGCCGATCTTTGACGGCTGTCAGGCCCGCGGGCTCTGGATCCAGGACGCGGTCGAGGTTGCGCAGCTGGATTTCTCCGAGTGTGAGTTTTGGGATGCCGTCTTTGCTGGATTAGGGGGTGTCGATGTATCTTGGCCTGATGCAGACTGTGTTACAAATACCACTGTGGGAGGCTCGAAATGTTCCTCCGAGAAACGCATATAGTTGAGTTCCTGGTTCACGTAAAAGGCCATAAGATAGGAAATTAGTGCTCCATTCTATAATAAAATATTATATGAATTGCAATAGTCATTCATTTTTAAATTAGAATAAATATAATTATGAGTTCAAGCAAAGCCAAACGATATACGTAATTTTTTTTTCTCTTTTTTTCTATTATAATTATTAGTAAAGGTAAAAAAACAATAAGAAATTAAAGGCAGGAAAAAGAAAAGGCAATATTATAATAGTAAGGCGTACGAAGACTTTTGCTAATTCAGTTTCAGTCGAATTGAGATCATGACTTCAAGCGCTTCCACTCGAGGATATGTCAGTCTTGCGGGTGGCTAATCGTAGTGCCGTCTGTCTGCATGCCAAACTATGCTGCTTGGGGAACGTCCATGACCAAATGCGGCACGTCAAAAGTCCAAGAAAGGTTGAAAGACAGAAAAGCTTTCTGTCAAGACGGAGCTAAGAAAACGCCGTTGCTTGACTATATCGGACAGACCATCTAGTCCCGAGTCCTACCAGCACCCCGGATAACCCGGCCATGGATGGGAATACAAGGCTTTCCCTTGCTTGTTGATTAACAATGGCAATGAAGGAATCATGAGATCATCAAAGGGTCTCGGCCACGACGGGTGCTGTCGTAGAGTGTCATGTGCCTGGCACGGACTTCACCTCGGCTCGGGAGATGATGAAGTGAAGGACAAATTCAAAAGCGAAGTAGTGTTGTATGATATAAACCTTGATTTGACTACATGCTGCACAGGGATCCAAGGTTCAGAAGCAACAGCCAAGAACAGCGTGAATCAATCCCAGCTTGGAAATATGAGGGAACTTGAGTCGTATTAGACTCTGGGGTACTCTACACTATATAGAGTCCCTTGCAGCAGCAGCAGCAGGAGTCGAGAAAATATACCAGTTAAATAGTATGAAGCGAGCCAAGAACAATTAATATGAAATGGTGAATGGACAGAAAGCCGGGACTTCTTCTCCGCATTGACCGGGATGGTTGAATCAAATTGACGTCGTTGGGGTGCCCAGGAGTTAATCGCTTAGAGATATGCGAAAAATGACGTCAAATTGGTCGCGGACAAGGGACCAAAGGACAAACCGCCCTGGGCTGGAAGTCAGCCAGTCCCCGTGAACGCCAGAGGACTGGACCCCGGCCCCGAGAGAAATGCCCCTCCAAACTCCACCCAACCGCTAAATTGATTGATGTTAACTAACCAAAACCGAGTCGCCCGTTCGAGCTCCAGCCAAAAGCTCAGGAGGATCAGCAAAAGAAGTACGCGCCAATACGGGCAACGCCTAAGCTATTCGTAAGTCACTAAAAAGGCTGAGTACAAGCCGAACCCGAATAACGCGAAACGAGGAGAGGAAAGGAAAAAACGGCGAATAACCTGACCTGGTCCGTGAAACAGGTCTTGGAAGAAAAAAAGAAGAGAGACATGCCAACGTCTTTTTTTCCCTCGTTTGTCTCGCTACCCAATTCCGACTTTCCGGTCTAGACGATTCCATGGTATTTCGCTGCTGCCATTACAAGTACAGATCCAGAAACCAGGTTTATCACCTAACCTTCGCACATGCTTCTGCGCCTACAGAAGCCAATCTGACTTACTACTACTACTACATTACACAATAATACATCACCTCGCCTTACATACCTGCCTGCCTGCCTACCTGCCTACCTGATCTAATCACTCATTATTCTACCGTTTGATACCATTTCTTTGTCCTCAAAATAACCAACCGAGCTGCATATATCGGAGTGATCCTTGGCATGATCCTTGAGACTACAACATATCCGTCGAATCCCTTCTAGAGTTTATACTTTGGAAGACTGCGCCTTTCTTGCCCCACCAAGCTCGAGTACACCTCACGCGACAGTACCCTGCATACAAAGAAATACATTTACCTTGACGAACCAAACGGAGCAAAGATCTCGCGGGGTCTGATCTGCCCAACCATGACGAACCACCACGATGTCTTCAAGGCGCTCGCGCCCATTGAGTGGGACAGCATTAACCAAGACGACCTAAAAACCTTTTTGACCGATACCTTTGTCGAGGCGCAATGTCTAATCGACTCTATTCCCGTATCGACAAGTTTACCGTCCGCGTCCAAGTCGACAGGAGGACGTCCGCGCTCGAGCACCGACCCGGCCGGCCCAAAGCTGCCCGCGCGGGCGCCAGTGACCTCGGAAAAGGCCGAGCACCTGCGCAAGGAATGGAAAGAGGTCCAGGTCAACCCGCGCGAGAACCCGCTCGGGGTCGACGTCTACAAGCTGTCATCCAAGGACAAGAAGGGCGCCTGGTTCGCCCGCCGCAGCGTACACGAGGGTCTGCCCTTTGACCAGTGGAAGCTTGGCATGCAGGCCGAGTTCGCAGAGAGCTTAAAGGTGCAGGGCGGACCAGGCGAGGGCAAGATTCGTGGCATCGGCGCCGATAAGAAGGTTGTCGATATCACAGTGGACGGGTGTGGGAAAATGGAAGGTATGTAATCTTCCATGTCTTCTTGGCCATCTCGGATACTGACTATGGACCATCTCAGTGTATCAACTTTCCGCCCAATTCCCCGGACCAACAACGCCTAGAGATTTCGTAACCCTACTCTTGAGCTCCGACTCCGCCATCGATCCTCCTGTACAGCAAGGTCTGGCCAAACCCCGTTATTACATGTTGGTATCCAAGCCTTGCATACACCCGGAGTGTGCGCCCAGAAATGGCTATATACGCGGTCAATATGAATCAGTCGAATTCATCCGAGAAATCAAGGTCGAGAAGCCATTGAGAAAGGTGCGCTCGTCTATTGATCTCAGCCACGAAGAACAATCGGAAGCCAGGAGAGAAGCTATCGAAAAGTCGAATAAAGAAGCCCTGGCTCGCTCGGCTCGCAACGCCGCCATGACCAGCTCCGTCTCTGACACTGGAGACACTGAAGGACGCAAGCGAGGCAAGACTATCGCGTTCGCTGGAACCGAAGCAGACGAGGACGATGACGAGAATGTGGATACATTGGTGGAGTGGCTCATGGTCACGAGAAGCGATCCGGGTGGCAGCGTGCCGAGATTTATGGTTGAAAAGGGTACGCCTGCCGGTATAGCGGGCGACGCCGAGAAGTTTATGAAATGGGTTCAGACGCGAAAGTCTGAAGGTTCTAAAAAGGCTGTCTTGGGTCAAGACGCCGCTACAGACGACACACCGACATCCGAACCGCAACAAAAAGCAACGTCTGGCGTCACCTCCAACCTTGTTTCCAAAAGCTCGAAAGACCCGACCGCAAAGCCAGCATTGGTACAACCGGACGAAAACGACGAGGACGAGGAGGAGGGCCCAAGACCGGGTGGCTTTTACGGTATGATCGCCGAGGCACTTGGGGCCGTCGCTGCTCGCCTGCCCAACGGCTTGCCCAACCCTCTAGGATCCGCAAAAGGTGGTGATACCGAGTCCGATCTATCTGACGCGGACACAATAGAGGATGATACGTCGTCGGTACAAAGCTTCCATAGCGTCGAGTCCGACGTGGATGCAGATAGCAAGCTTGCCAAGACCGACAGCAATGATGCTCTTTCACCAGTGGTCTCGGCTGGTCGAGACGGTGAGGCGCAATCCAATCACTCATCCGAGTCGGCGACTGGAAAACCGTCGCAGCACGAAAAGGAGCTGAGGAAGCTCGAGGAAAAGAAGCGCAAGGCCGACGAAAAGATTGCCCGCGCTAGGGAACGGGCACTTTCCAAAAAGGACAGCGACGCAAAGAGCGATGAGGCGGCAGTCGCAAAACTTAAGGAGAAGCACGATCGCGAGATCCAGAAGCAAGAAGAGAGGTATAAGCGCGAACTCAAGCGACTGGAGGAGAAGCGAGCCAATGAGCAGCGCAAGGCCGAAGAGAAGCGAAGGAAACAAGCCGAAAAGGAGACTCGGCAGAATCTAGCCATGGAACTAGAAAAGGTCAAGGCCGAGAGGGATGTGGCACTGAAACAAATTGAAGTGCTCACGGAACAAGTTGGCGAGCTCCAGGGACAAAATACGCTCTTGGTAGCAAAGCTGGGCAAGAAGAGTTCTCCGGATGTGCTCGACACAATCAGGAGAACGGATAGCTTCAAGAGTGTGAGAAAGGCGGCCGACTAGTTGTCGGGGGCTGACTTGATCGCACAAGACGACGGCGAAAGCATGTATAACTCCCGGGTCCCAAGGGACAGACTCGTCCATGGCATGGGCAATTTTCGGAGTCAAACAGCCTCTCCCGGACACCGTGACAGAAGAGCAGGAAGTGGAGAGGGCATGAGAGGCCTCTTGAAGAAGGGGTTCATTGCAATGCTTGAAGATAGAGAAGACCATGATCGCCACAGGAGAAGTGTTGCATGAGGTGCAACAGAGCATGTTCACTCGATCAGCATATTGTTGTCGAGTACAAAACCACCATTATTATGCTTTTTCCTATACCCACCTTGGCTAGTATTTGCTATACCTACTGTCTTCGTCCATGAGACCATGATCATGGAAAATTGGACTGAAGGCTGTTGAATCGATGAATTATTCATATTGCTGTGCAAGCTGCCGTGATTTCATGACACTTCAGGTGATCAAGCATAATAAACTGCAAACGGAGATATATCGAAAACTGGAAACTCAAACGACTTTTAGTTCGATTCATTGGTTCTACCTTTTAACACCCCAACCCTCTCAGACCTCACACATTTGCAGCAACAGACCATGAACCCGCGTCTTGCGGCCGAGTTCCACAAACGCCCGCAGCTCCTGACGAACCGTCTCGTCGCCGCTCCCGGACGAGGAGAGCGCGGCGCCCGCAATGGCGATGCGCGCACAAATGGCAAAGACCTCGGGCTTGGAAGTCCAGCCCAAGACGCCGTCGTCGCCTCCTCCTCGTCCTCCTCCTCCTTCCCGCTGTTCTTGTTCCTCGGCGGCGCCGGCGCCAGCCGCGATGCGTGAGAGGGTGCGAAGACCGGCCGTGGTCCATTGGGTCAGTAGGGCACGATGATTCGACGAGGTAGTGGCAGCGGAGTCGTCGGGAGAAGAAGAAGAAGAAGAAAACAGGGCGTCCCGCCAGCGCGTCGCCTCGCGCACCTCGTCCACGTACAGGTTCTGCTCCTCGACGACGAAGAGGGCGTCGTCGAAGCGCAGGGCGCGCGCGAGCTGGGTATCGGCGGGCGTCCATTCTGCTGCTTCTCCTTGGTGGTGTTGTTGTCCCACGAGGCGGCAGGCGGCGTGGAGGCGGAATGACTCCTCCTCGGCGCCGTACAATTCCGACAGGAGCGTCAGGAGCCGCGCACCGGCTTCGATGGAGACGCAGGGTTTGCCGAGGACGGGTGCGGCGGCCGTCGCGGCGGCGTCGCGGATCTCTTCGTCGTCGTCGTTGAGGTAGTCGTAGAGGGCCAGGAGCCAGGGCAGATTGACTGGCGACGTGAGCGGCGGGGTGAATGTCGTCGTTGCGGTGCTACTACTACTACTACTGCTTGAGGCTGTAAAGGACTGGATGGCCTGGATGCCCGACATGCGCGTGTCGAAGCCCTGTCGGATTTATTTTATTGATTAGCGATGCAAATGAAGAAAGTGAAGAGATGGAACTGCAAAGGGGTTCCTTACGTTATCAACGGAACCGGCGCTCCTCATCATGGCGCCCCATGATGTGAACCATTTCTCAATGTCCCCGTCGGATCCCTCTGCGGAGCCTTGGACAATGATGGCTCGGACTAGAGGTCCGCTGACCCGGATAATGGCGTCTGCCAGACCCGGGTTGAGGATCTTGGTCTGCAACACCTTCCACAGCGAGATCAGACGATTCGCGTCCGGAAGAGCGGCCTTGGCATCATCTTTTTGTTGTTTTTGTTGTACCAGCAGGCCGTCGAGCACATGGGCAAGGATGTACAGGGCCAGGGCCCGCGGCTTGGGCACGTGGGTTTCGTACACTGTGGTGATGCAAATCTGGATGATGCGGGATGAAGCAGAGGTGGTGAACAGGGACTTGCTCCCCGAACCCTCGACATATGACAGTAATGTCTCCAGGGCGTCACAGGCCGCGTTGACGTCGCTCTCGAGCAAGGCCCCAATGTCAAAGTTGGCGAGTTGGTCCGTCGGTGTGTTGATGATGATGCGCTCCATCTCGGACGCTGCGGAAGCCTGGGCCTCTTTGGCTTCCTCGAGAGCTGAGCGGCGGCGCGTGCTGCTCGCGTTGGTCGAAGACGGGGGTGATGATGCGTCGTTGAACTCTAGCATAACGGGATCGCTGACGTACGGGTTGCTCGCCAGTCCGTTCAAGAAGCTGATGATCTCAAAGTATACGGCGCGTACTTCGGCACAGGTTGCAAAGCTGCCAGGCATGCTGGGGATGCTCTCGACAAGTTCGAATAGATCTCCTGGATAATGCTCTTTGGAAGGGGTCAGTCCGTGGTCATGAATCGTTTACGAGTTTGACTTACTTAGCAGTTGATCTGGCATGGTATCCAAAAGTCGCTCAAGCAGAAACTTGAACGTCAGTAGTGCTCCATGCAGCTTGTTGGCCGACGATTGAGAAGTCACCAGCAGCGTCTGGACCTGGCCGAACCAATTCGCATGCAGCAAAAAGGAACATAGTGTACGGGCGGCAATCTCCCGGACGTGCCAAATATGGCTGCCGAGGTACCATGCCACGATGCCGTAAAGCTCGTCCTTGAACTCTTCTGGCGGCCCGGCCCGGCGAATGATGTCCAGTGCTGGGAAGACTGATTCGGCTGTGGCAATTTCCTTTGAAACGCTCGTCGTGGTTTGACCGGATTTCAAAAGGCTGACCAGGAGCTTTGGCAGGAGCTTGTACTTGTGCCAGGCTACTCTGGTCGATCGGCCGTCCCAGCCCGCCTCCATCAACACTTTGCTTTCGCTAGTACCGAACAGACAGTCTATAAGACTTCTTAGCAGAATGAGGCCGCAGTTCCGGATAGCCCAACTAGGACGATGGGGTTAGTTTAGATGCTCATTATCAGTGCGTTTTCTGGCAAACTCACACTTCGGACCTCAGACTGTTGGCGGCCAGTTGAAGACAGTCGGTCAAGTACGGCTCGGCGCGTCTGCTGAGCATGGAACTCTTGAATATATCCTTGATGCAGTTGGTTGCGTGAACCTGAGGCAAGTTGGACCCGTCGGTCTCGGAGACGCGTGCAGGCTTTCGGGCAATGTCCTGCAGTTGGTGCATAACGGCATCAAACGAGGGCTCCTCGGAATTAGATGCTAGTATGCCGACGATCAGGGCAGGGATACCAGCTGATCTTCTCGTTGTTGATGCTTGAGTGTGAATGCAATCGAGTGCACCCTATTTTGTCATTTTCATCAGTAAAGAGCTTTGTCAAGGTGCTTGGATAAATCCTACCTGATACCACACTTTTAACAGAGAGCTATCAGCCTCAGATGAAGAGACAGAGTACTTGACAAGCTGGCAGCAGCTCGTAAAGGTTTGGGTCACCGTGGTGAAAGCACCGCGGTGTCTGAGGTTGGACAATTGCTCAAAAGTCAAGTTTCCAATGATTTCAAACTCTTGGCTTGAAGGCCGAATGTGGCCAGATTTCTTGACCCGGATATTGCTGGCAATGACCCGCAGCAGATGACTATTGCAAATGGTCAGTCACAAGTATGAATTCATCTGGTGAAATTTCTCACCTCGACTCATGAATTGCCCGGAAGCTGTAGCTCAGCAGGTCTTTGGTGTCAAGCTGATCGACTTCTTCCAATTCCTCTGGCAAATGGCCCTCTGGGGAGTCATCGCAGAGCACGAGTCGTACTGCCTGCCATATCCTCTGGCAGCTACTAATGGCGCGTGCTTGTAGAGTCTCCAACAGAATGATCTCGTCTGCTGGATAGTCTGTGCTCGACAATGATTGCCATACATATCTACATGATTAGTCAGTAATGGGTTCAAGCAAACAAGTTGTAGTGACCGAATCGTACCTGAGCGCAGCAAAGCCACCGTGAATCGGCGCATCCAGGACGGCAGAAGCCAAGTCTGATTCCGCAGCAGCCAGTCTCAGCTCAATGTCCGCGAGGATCCGGGCGGCAATCGCTACTTTTCCATCCTTTGACTTTGTCCATTGGCAAAGAACCTCATACGACCTAGCAACTCCATCTGAATGGTCCGCACGCGAGGTCTTGCTGGCGAGTTCACTGGCGCGCGTGCAAAACTCTTCCAACTCTTGCAGCATGGGCCTCGTAATTGAAGGGGTTGAATTCTCCGAGTATCTCGTAGAAAGCAAAACCAATAGACTTGTCGCAGTCTCTCTCACATCATCAAAAGGGTCCATAATGAGATCGAGCACGGACCTCAACCAAGCACTGTCGACAAGCTGTGACCCCAGCCATTTTCCATTCGATCCGTTCTGGCTGCCGCGCGACTCTGATTTGAGGACAAACTCCATGGCTCTCAGCGATGTTATGTGCCTTTGGTACGAAGCGGTGGGGATCAGTTCATTCTTTAGAAAGTTGAAGTACCAGCCCAGGAAGTCGTCGTGTAATTGCAAGAGGTGCTTGAGCTTCTCAGGATCTTCGGCATTGTTCTTTTTCGCTTTCTTCTCGAGACGTTCCAGCTCCTTGGCCAAACCGCTAATAGCGCCTTGGACTCTGGATATCATGTTCCTCGAGTATCCCAAGACATCATAGCGGAACTTGGCATCACCGTCCGAGTAGAATGCTGGAAGATGCTTTCGAAGCAGTTCTAGGGATGCAATCGAGTAAGGTTTCGTGCTCGATGGCGAAGCAATCAGGATGGAGACGGCTGATGACCGAGCTTCCTGTGAACTGTGTGATAATATGTCCTCAAGCACATCCTTTTGCAGATGTGCAATACCCTGTGTTTTGGAAATTTCTTCGGAATCTGTAGAGTCAGTATGGAAACAGCAGGGGGCGTCGAGTAAACCTACCACTTAGGGGTTCGCCCACAATCCCGACCTTTTTTCCTGCCTCTAGCGATGCCAGCCAAAGCATCGAGGTGACGTCTAGGTCAGACTGATCCTTGGTCAAGGTCTGCAGCGAGAACAAAAGCTCAACATATTTCAACATCTGGTCCTTGTCCGTTGCGTACAGAGGCATCAGAATGTAGATCTGAATGGGCTCAAGAAGCTCTATATCTGTGGCCAGCCCTGCGGACAAGAATTCGTGCCAAGAGTCGGGCAAAAATCTAGCATCCTGATGCTCGCTCCAAGTAGTAGAGAAGATGGTGGCCAAGAGCTTTCCAGCAACGGGAGATAAGTGTTTCATTACCATCCAGTCGAAAATCTTGGCTACAAAGGTGTTCCAACTCTTGCTTTGATCTTCCGAAATGACGTGAATTCGTTGATATGTCTCAATTACGGCTGGAAGATAGAATATCCTCTTTTGTAGGAAGTAATCTAGTGCCATAAAGGCGGACTTGACCGAGGGCTTGATGGACTTGAGCGTGATGAAAGATACAATGTCATTCAAGAGTCTCATTTTGATAGCCTCTCCATTTTCTGGGCGTCGGTTCCTGGTAATGGAAGATTTGAGAAAGTCTAGAACCAGTCTCATGGAACGATGCTGATCCTGCTCGTTCCACTCGACGTAGTAATTGAAGAGATCATTGGCAGTCTTTTCGGCAAACGCATAGTCCTGGACATCTGGGGAGTTGGACTTGGAACATTGCTCAATGAACCCGCAGAGCTTGACACATGCTTGACCAGACGACTGTCGTGGCCTCGCAGCACTTTGAAGCAGGTCCTCAAAAATGTCATTGGCATACCTTTTTTCTTATAAGCGGCCGATCGAGCAAGTCTATGACAAAAGAAACCTACGAGACTTGACTGGCTGCTGGTTTCTGCTCGATCCAGGTCACAGCATTTCTGGGGTTGAAGGTGGCCTCCTGCAGGCCAGGATAGGCATCACGAACGGCGGCAGAGACGCTGTCCATTTTGATCACTTGTTCCAGGACAAAACGCAGATTCTCCGTAGCTCCAAAGGGTCGGTTTGGGTATCACTTGTTGGCTTTCTATCCAAGCCTAAGCGACAACTCCAGTGAGGCGTATATGATTTTGAAGACTCAAGAATCCGAGAGTTGAGCAACACCACACGCAAGCAAGACTTGGTTCATATGGTCGACATGCCTTGGATGGAGACTGAACAGTTGAGAGCCAATCCCGGCCAAGTTGAACCAGTCGCGTAGACGATGGAGATCCGAAAATAGTCGTCGAAAGAATGACAATGTTGAAAGACAGGCAGTACCTAATAATGAATATAAATATATAGATATTTTGCCAAGTTTGATCGTGATCTCAAAATCTCAAAAATTTCGGATACCCAATTCGGTGCATCAAATTATGCTTGGCAGTTTTTGGCCATTTTGGCGGGCGCCCGAGAATCGCAGAAAACTCCACTGACAAAAGTAGCGTTGCGCTAATGGCGAAAGCAACGAGTCACACCCCTGCGTAAGCACGGACCATCTGAGCTAATCGTGGACCAGATTTTTTTTATCGTGTCGAACGGCGACGGGGAGCTTCCATCGATTCTTTGCAGGTCGGCAAGCCGCACGGCGACATCATACACGAACAACACCCACTGGTATCACGACCAAGAGAACAGACCGCATCCGTCAATCCATTGCGCCGTACCCGGATCCAGTTCTTCTTGTATTATAATCAACCCAGAACCTCTTTCCCACTCAATCGCCATGTCTATCTGGGACACTCTCACCGGCCGCAAGCCGTCGTCTTCTTCCTCGTCGTCACAGCAGTCATCGGCGCCCAGCGATCAAGCTGCACCCACACAGACACCCACCACATCGTACTCGCCCACGCCATTTGACCCGTCCGAGGCGCAAGGTGTAGACCAGTTTCTCAAGGGCTCGGCCTTTTCCGACCCTTCGCAATTACATCCTCTGGCCGGCCTCAACAAGGACAGCCTCGAGTACCTCACCCTCGAAGATGCCGCCCTCTCAGACCTGCCCGGCTCGCAGTCCGTCATTCCCTCGCGTGGCTTTAGCGACGACCTCTGCTATGGAACTGGTATCACATATTTGACTGCCCTCACGATAGGAGGCGCCTGGGGTCTGCAAGAGGGATTAAGGAGATCAGCAAACCAGCCGCCCAAGTTGCGCCTCAACTCGGTACTAAACGCCGTCACCCGACGTGGCCCCTTCTTGGGTAACTCGGCTGGTGTCGTTGCCATTACATACAACTTGTTAAACTCGGGTGTCGGCTACGTCAGAGGCAAGCATGATGCCGCCAACACGATCCTGGCTGGTGGTTTGAGTGGTATGGTCTTCAAGAGCACACGGGGTCTGCGGCCAATGTTGGTCTCTGGAGGTGTTGTCGCCTCGATCGCAGGAGCATGGGCGGTAAGTTGAGATCTGTTCTGTCCACACTCAGAGCAGCCCGCTAATCAGATCTGACCAGGTCACTAAGCGTGTTGTTTTCGCTGAAGAGCAGCACGAGCAAAAGCTGTAAAACAAAAATTGAAAGAACGAAAGAAAGCAAAATTATGACGACCTCTCCCCTAATGCGGATTGCACAATTTGGGTGCCGCCATTTTCCGACTGTTTGATGACAATGCTCACCATCATGATCATCATCAGGCAGACTGTACCATATTGGGACCTCATTTGTGAGGTTCCACTAGACGATGTAATTACCTTTTATACTTTTTTCTGGTCTAAAGAAAGGTGCCCTCCATTGGGGTTGGTCGCATAGCGAATGGATTCAGATCATCTCTCCTCAGACTGGACGTGTGTGTAAAATAGATGGCAAAGCGCATTAGAAAGCATTCTCAGGCTGTGAATGCGGAAAGGAATAGGCGTTCTAGTCAGCACTGGGGTGGCAATTGAACTTTTTTTATGACCTTGAGCCGAACGAACTTGTTTCAGTGTTTGCAATTGTCGGGCTGAAGTGATGGAGTGCTTGTCTTTGGCTACTCTTGAGCTTGTCAAGTTTGGCGTTGCGTGTGACTGTCTGCACATATGCTCCCTCCACGACGTCATCATTGTCCCTGACAACATGAGCTGTTATAAAGGGAGCAACAGCTTCCTATAAGATTGCATACTCCAGTGGCCATCTACAAGTCCATTCGTCCCTGGCAACCACCAGGCCCCGCCAACCTACCGACGCCCACCCATTCAAGAGACGGCGCGTTTGTCTGGCGCACCTCGATAATATTCGGTGTTGTCTGGACGCCTTTGGCTTTTGTCGTCGCGTCGTCTGCTGTCAACAATTTCACGCTCTGGGCCGAGACCATTCCGACTACCTACCAACCATCACGACGTCGTCGAGCCAGCTGCATCATCACCATGCCTATCACCGCGGAGCAATTAAAGAATCACTTGATTTCGTGGCATGTACTATGTTGGCGTGCCAATGCAATCCAAGTCTCCCCCAATGAGATCGTACGTCAAGAGCTCGTGTGGCGATCTGACGAAGGTGGACAGGGTCGAGAGTTGCACTCTGACCCCGATTATGTTTACTTCACGCAAGACGGCTCACTATCTCTGTTGCGTTTGTACTGCAACGAGTCTGTGACGAATAACCCGGAACTCTGCGCCTACGGGGCAGAGATAACCAGCTACATGGATCGAAATCCCAGTATTGGAGCCGAATTGCAGACCATGATGAACGGGGACACTGTTCTTCAGCGCCTCGCCCCCATGTGGAGCTTCAAGCCACTGGAACACATGAATACCATGGAGAAGGTCAGTTCTCACCACTGTTCTCAACACCAAGTACTTCTTGCAACTAGTTGCTTACTTCTTCGCAGATAAGACTCCTCGCCCGTGATCGACTCAGGTCGTACGAGAAGCTAGCAACTCGCGGACCTCCGACGAGAAAGCTCCCGATCTTTATGATGAAAGTCGGTGAATATAACAGGGTGTCTTTTGACTACCGCGAAGCAAGAACCACCGCAATTCAGGGTTCTCAAGAGCATTTTCTTAGCTGGCTGAACGCAGTCGACTATGAGGATCGAGACACGTTTCTTGGCCAGGTGACCGAGGCCTTTATGGATGAGGTATTCAGTTGGGACGGCCTCGTCGACGATACGGAGAACACTGGTGCCTTGGCCAAGACTGCCAACAGTGTGAGCCTCGATGATTGGTCGTACAAGACTCTCGAGGTGTCTCCATACAGATTGGTGGGCGAGTGGCAGAGCCTGAAGTCCTAGGAAGACTTTCAGCGCCTGCTAGACGAGTTTTCAAACTTGAGCAAATTCCCCGTATTCGCCAGAGTAAGTAGCCACGGCTTGTCTATATTGGCTTGATAACTGATTACTGACTTGGGTACCATAGTCACACATTCTCGAGAAGCGAGGCACGAACTTTGAGATCGAACAGTGGCGTCCTAGCGAGGCAGAAACTCTGCTGTGTGACGACAGTTGGTATCGGATTGACCCTGTCCAGGGGGATTCAAGGAGTACACGAATTGTGTACCTTCAGATGGCACACTACAGATCACTTTTTGGCAATGGGATTTAGTCTTTCCACAACATATCTAGGGCTAAGGAAGACGGTGGAATGTGCCTACGTGGAAAGCAGATTGAGAACGCCTTGCCGTTGTCCGATTCTCGCTCGAAAAGTCAAAACTCGTGACTCTAGCCAGCACGTGGATATGCACCTCGAAAGTAGCCCATTCAGCATTTCTGGCTGCCTGGCGAGATTCCTCGGTCACTTCTTCAGGAGGTTACAAAAATTCTCGAGAACTTAGTTCGTAGTGTCATGACTGCTACGTATCTGCAGTTATACTTTGGTACGAGGACTGAATGCTACAAGGAAAATCGAAGAAGGGAAGAAAGTGAGGGAGCTCGAACATTCGAAAGCTCAAAGCGTACTTGTGGCATGTCCTCGTTGGTCTGGCGAAGTCACCATTTGGCCACAAATGTACCTGGACGAACAAGGATGAAGGGCGTGTATACATAGCAAAAGAAAAGAGGATAATAAAGACCCGGATCAATAGACTTTGGCTCACATGGTTGTTCAATGTCGAAAAGGCGAGATGATGATGATGATTGACCAGACGTTCACCCAAAAGTTCACCCGCCAACCGCAACTTCCGCCTGCCACCAGTCGTTAGCTCGCGTTTGAACATTTACCAGACCCTCTCTTCCTCCTCACCAACCTCTCTTACAAACGTGAGTGTGCGCCAGTCCACGAATCACGAACAGTCAGACGACTCTACAACACTGCGAAATCCAATTGGAAACAGTCGAAATGTGTTCATGCTGGCCGATCAAGGACATCATTCTCGAGGAAGATGACCCTCCCGTGAGACCTCGGCAACAAATGTTTCAATACGTATGGAACGGACAGCGCTGGGTGCCGCGGGTTGGAAGCCCTGTAAGTTTTGCCTGTCCTTTGTTATCAATGTGTTCGTCTTGAATACCAGGTCCATGTCCATGCGATGAAGACGTGCGAGCCTACTGGGTGAGACGAAATCCCTATGATCCGATCTCCGACTTCCCAGGGCGAAGATTATGATGACTTTAAGGCTGCCCGTCGCCGACGGGTATATCACATATCACGATGCGTATATCGTCGAGGACGACATCGTCGGCTCTATCTCCGCTGCCTCAATGGATGGTAGGCCGTTTCCAAGCACCCTGCTGGTCTTTCCTCAATCTTGAAGCAAACTTTTCCCCTACTTAAGTCTGCTTGGGACTTTCCCAAACCTGAAACCATTCCTCATCACACAACTCATCCACCACAGCTGGGGGTCCAATATTAGCATCACTCCTCCAAGCACCCAGCTTGAATCCTCGAATTTTCTATCTTTTTCTTCATCTCTGCTCCTCTTCTTCTTCTATCTTGATTCCCATCTGCTCGACTACGAAGCGCATCACCACAATGTCAGCCAAGAAGGGCAAAAAAGTCACCATCGAGACGGTCGAGGACGAGCGCCCCATCCGTCGATCTCGTCGATCTCGACGAAACTCCTTGGACGACGACTTCGCCAGTGCCAATCCCACTGCTGGTACCGCTTCTGATCCCAACTTCAAGGGTCCTGGTGTTCAGCAGTTCTACACTGTTGGAACGGGTACTCAAGGCGTCGTCAACGGTCCCAACCCTGCTTTCGGACAGCAGCCCTTCGTACACTGGACTGGAGGCCAACCGCAGCTTGCAACTCAGGTTCGTCCTGGATTTGGTTTCAACTATCACCCGGCCACTGGTCTTGTGCCCCACCCTAGAGCTGTTACTACAAGCTTCTTTAATCAGCCCTCTTTCTTGGTCAGTCACACTCAAGGTCTTCAACCTCACAGAAAGCACAACCCATTCCTCTGCGTGACGCGCATTCCATTTTATTCCCTGCACCATTTCAACCATTTCCAATTCGCACAGAATTTACAACCTCAATTCCTCCATCACCGTCGCTATCAGAACATTGCGAACATGGCCGACTACGGTAATGGAGCTCCCCCGAACACGGGACAGAACTTCCAGCCGCCCGTCCCCGACACCACCTATGGCCCGATCCAGCACGTTTTCCGTCCTCGATCTGACTGTGGATTCCAGCGGCAGGCTGCCAATGGTACCCAGTTGGGCGCTACTTTGCAGTCTAGTCCCTACGCCTACGCCTACCCGATGGCTGCTGGACAGGCCTCCGTTGGTGTGGCCATGCCGCAGGTTTGTTTCATCCAGAACGAGCAGCAGCAGGCTTTCCAGCAGACAGGCTTCGTCGTTCCGCTCCAGCCGGGTCAGGTCTGCTCGTGCCCTTACCATGCAAGTCTCTTGTCTGATCTTGGTCCTCTGGACTGCGATGGAAATTGCGCCCTGTCTAGTGATCTCAAAGTCAAGTGGCAATTGTGATTTGATTGACAAACGGCACATTTATTCACTATCTACTTTCATGGTTTCAATCACTCCAACTTTTGGAGGAACTCTGCTAACATATTCATTTCTCATAGGTCCAGAATGGTGTTGCTACCGCTCCCATGGCTATGCCCATGATGCCCAACCAGACTCAGCCCACATTCGTCCTTCAGAACGGCCAGCCGGTCCAGTATGTCGCCACTGGTATGCCTGGTCAGGGTTACCCCGCCGTCATGGCCACGCCGGGTATGCCTCAGCCCATGGGCAGCGTTGTTGTGGGCGCCGGCGGACAGCCTCAGCCTCAGATGCTGATGACAGGTAACTTTGGCCCCGGCGGTGTCCCCACCCCTCCCAACATTATGGGCATTGGCCAGACCTCGGGCGAGCACAATGCCCAGCTGCTCAACGACATGCACACCAGCAGTCTCTTGGCCGCGCAGGACATGAAGCCCGCAGACGATGACCCTTCGCGCATGTACCTTCTTCGTGAGCTTGATGGTAACTGGACGAAGCGCAACCGTTTTACTCTCGATAGACTGCCTATCCGCTGGTACGTCACTTCCGAGGGCGGCTTCTATGCTGTCCGCCTGGAGGACTAAAGGACTATCTCGTGGTGAGTATTCAATACCTGGCTGCGATCAACTTACCCTCCCGCTCATCACCCTTGATAGGCACGTCTACACGGTAGGAGAGTAGCATCTCTATCAGGAGATAGTTTCCGAACCTGTGAGTCTTCCCAGTTTCGGATAAGATCGAGGTGAATTTACTCATCTCAGTACATAGGCTGTACAACTCTGCATTGCGTTTGTTCATCCTTTTTGTTTCTGCCGAAGAAATGCATCTTTCAGAATTTTTCGCGACCGAACCCCAAAGACGACCTTCAAAGTATACACCCAGATCCCTTGTCTGTTGAGTATGTCTCGAACAACAACTAATAGACTGAGCTTCAGGTATCTTAAACGAGCATCTCCCGTCAAATCCAACATCGAGCGGAACATCGATCCAAGGAGATAATGATACATGAGAGACGGCCAAGGGGGGGGATGGCTTATGAGACATCATGCTTCTAAATCCTGGTTTCCGACTTTCTTTGAGGTGGTTTCAATTGGCCTCTGTTCTTGCTTTGCGTTCTTCTGATACCCGGATTCAGTGCACCACTGTTTCCCGTTTTGCCTTTACGATATCCAAGTGGAGGAAACCGTGACTCAACGGTCTTGCACCACTAGAATTCTCGTTTTTTCTCCTCGTCCGTTGGATCGGCCATGAAAAGAAAGAGTTTCGCGACTATTAATTTAATCGTGACACGAAATCTTTCCGTGGTTTGGCTCATGAATTTGCGTTGTTTTCCTTGTTTTTTTGTGCACAGCACAGCTATAGATTGGCGGCGATTCTTTCAAGTCGCTAAGCCTAGACTTCTACAACGCAATGCAGAGTTCAACCCCCAAAATCTCTACTTTTTCTTATGACGATTCGTGACTGTAGTTTGACATGAGCCTTGACTGGATATCATGCCGGCAGGTACACCCATGGCACGCTGCACGTGTTCTTCCATTCAGTGAAGTTTTTCATTGCGGAAGGATCGAGCCTGGGTGCCTGCATGGTTTTATGTTTAATGCGTCGTTATAACGAGTTACGCAGGTGCGAGCGACCTTGTTCCCTAATTACGCCCGTCTCTGCCAACGTTGCCAAGGTGTCATCCTCCACGACTTCGACCTTAACAGCATGTGAGGTTGCGCCTCAGATCGACTCCTCGGGGACCATACTGCTCAGATGCCATGGCATTTCGACTTCACCTATAGGGGACGACGCAATCTACTCAAAAGTTTTGCAGACAAGTATTGTCAAAGGCTCAAAGAAATGGCTCCATTATCGAATCATGACACGATTGAAATGTAAGCTTGCCAAACAAATTAAGCTGCGATATAACACTAATCGCATTTACAGTCGCCTTTACCGTATGTCCACATCTTGCCTCCCTTTCTTGTTCTCTATGTGCCCGTTGATGCAGACCCCAATCATCTTATACTTATCCATGGGGTGATTCCTGTAGATGAGTGGATTGCCAGCGCCATGAGTCTCCACATATCCGAAGCTACCCATCATACTGTAGTCGAAGTCATCCCGAACCAGGGCCCGGCTTTGAGGCGGAGGCAGTTTGGGCTGCACCGTCTTATGTTTCTTGGTCTTGCGGCAGCTCTTGGCATAGGATGGGTGGAAGTCGACCGCGCCGCTGAACGCAACCAGATGGAAGGAATGTCCAACATCGCCGGCTTGCACAAGGCCCAGTCCATCGTTCAGTATGATTCTATTATCCTTATCTTGGAATCCCACGATTTTCCCAAATGAACTTCCCTCCACCGCCGTCAGGGCCTCAAAGATCAACGAGAACGGTGCGAGTATGGTACACCCACAATTGACGCGCACCTCGCACATGACTTTCGCCGTGCTTCCCTTGTGAAATCGAGAGTTACAATCCAAGCTGTCATCCATGATGTAGTTCATGGACCGATTATGACACTTGATGGACCATGGATCAGGATTCTGCCAGTCGGTTCCACTCACGTTCCTGTCAATCCAGCCAGGCAGCCGGGCATAGGGATCGCTGACATCCCACATCGGCCGGAGACTTTTGAGGAGTCGTTGTCGGTATTCGACGACTTGACAGCCGGGGTCCATGACCATTGCCAACACGGTGGCGCACTGAATCAAGATTCGGCCAGTGTCGTCTCCGCCAACGCGCATGGGTTGATCGTTGATAGGTATGTCCTCCTTCTTGAACCCCCAGTTCCCAGCCGCGATTTTCTTCCCAGCATTGCATCCTCTGAAGACGAACCGGAATTGGCCATCTCCCTGGACAAGAGAGATTTTCATATATTCTCTTGGGCTCCCCACAACGCCCGTGACGGCCGGAGTTTCGACGAAGCCTTTAGACTTCAGGCGTCCCAAGTTGACGACGCCAGAGTAGCAGTCGGTGGTGAGCGTGTTGTGTTTCCTCTTTTCGCCTACTGCACCGTCGGGGTGCATCGTGGTAGGTATCCAATTATACGAGGCTCGCTCCTCACTGCTAATTGCCAGCCTAGTCCATGCGTACTCTGTCTTACTAGAAAGGCTTTTGAAGAAGGTGAAAGCCATTTGGTCCAGCGTCTTTTCCTTGTGGAAGTCCACTTCAATCTCTTCTTTGGTAAAGAGTCCTTTGAAGATGCCCAGGAGTCCTTTGAATACGTCTGCCATCTTGAAACACTTGCGTGGTCTCAGGGAAGCAGCGGAAAAGATATTACTGACGCCACCGTAGTTGGTTCGCCACCAGTCGGGGCCGCCGTTCAATATGTCGGTCCTAGCCGCCATGATGCCTTGTGCTTGGATCTTCAATGAATCGAGGTAGTCAACGTCGTCTTCTATCTGAACAAGAACGGCCTGGCAAGATGCTGTATAGTGCTCTCTGGATTCCAATATCCATTTGTGCAGTTTGCTGGCTTTGTCTTTGGAGTCCGTAGCCAGGTCCATCCAATGGTCGAGCTTTCCAATTTCTGTTACTTGAGTTTGGTTTACACCCCACATGGTGATGTTTTTGCCAAGCAGCATTTCCTGAAATGTCCAGACTCTGGTGAAGTACCGGTTTTTGAACAGAGACATCACCCGGCTGACACATACCGAATAGCAGTTCAAGATGCCCATCTCAATCGCAGCGGACTGGACGATGGATCCGTGTACGGGGAAATCCCAATCTCTTTCAGCCCATTCAACCAGCCGCCTCTTCAGATTGTCCGTCAACCTTGCCTCCGATGCGAGAGCGGTTCCGTGCATATGATGTAGCACATGATCGATAAACTTGAGATCGTTGACAATCTCCAGTGGGTTCCATGGCTTGTGATCCATCTTGAGCAGGATATGGCAAGTGTCGGCGCTCTTGTAGTACTCAAACATCTTGACCACTTCGCCATTGCACTCTTTGGGATCCTGTTGATTGATGCACACACAGTCCACCCACAAGTATTCTATTTCTTGGGTGCGCATGAGGCTCTTGATGTCGTCCAACTTTTCCTTCTCGACATTGAAGCACCAAGTAACGCCTTCTATCCCATGCGCATAGGGAACTCCGTCTCTAGGGTGGTTGATCCCACGCTGCGCATCTTCTTTGGCGATTGCTTCCTTTCTATTTTCTTCTGCTTTTCTTTGTGCCTCTTCTTCGGGCGTTTCATTATTTTCGACCTCTAGCTCTTTATCGTGGTCCTCCCATGTGTAAGAGAGGATGTCAAACTTTTCGACTTTATTCGGTCGAGGATCGAAGACGGAAAAACGTCCGTCAGTGTAGCGTAAGAGTCTGATGGGAAGTTCAAAGTTCGGGTCAGCGCTGCGCGGTTTGTACCTGCTTTCGTACATTGTGAAGGGCAAGAAAAATCGACAATCGTTGGAGGGTTTTCTCCAAAATCAAGACGCGAAAGTGATATCGCACTATTTATAACGATTTACCTGAGAATGCCTTCAAAACTTTATGCGCCATAGTCCCGTTGCTAGTCATTTGCGGCACCAAGTGATAACCCCGGTGATCATGCCAAGGGCATTTTCAGCTCGTCTTGGCGCCAACGGTTTCTGCACCTACCGTGTACACAAACCGCCAAGAAGTGGAAATACCTACAGAAGCGACGGGGGTCGGAATGGATAGGCGCCTAAGAACGCGTTCAGCTTTGACGCGATATTTAGCATTGTCATCTTGGCACAGCGACTTTCGTGTGGAAAGGACAAGGGTAGAGCATGAATCGCTCCTCTCAGCTCCTTGCCATTCGATGATAATCGAATATTAACTGGCCATGATGCCCACGCGAAAATAAACTTTAGGATTCTACGGTTATTTGGTGCAACTCCAGCGTCAAGACCGTCAATCATATTCCAGGGATGTTAGCGAGCTGAACGACGGGAGATAAAGGTTGAACTAGGTTCAGTGATGGGCCGCATGTGCCAAAAATATACAGTCCCCTTGAATTATATGCCATTAATTGAGAGGGGCAAGGAGAGCAGACAGATAGAGCTGAGCTGAGCTAGTTCTGACTCTTTGAGTTCATGATGAAGCAGCAGCCCATTGAATTCCACATGGAAAGCGTTTTCAGCGCGCGGCTATAATGAATAGCAACCCTCAGAGACCTCGACGCGCGTGACCAGCCCTTTTTGAGCTTGGATTCCTTGGCGTGATAACTGCCACCATAGTTGCGGGGAGTTTATAGGGTCACGTAATCAAAGCACCATCACCTAATATTTGCTCCCCAGCCAATCCTTTGCGACTCAGTCATCCATTATGGTATCATTCTAATGTGTAACGCGTGCTTGAGGATAAGCAAAAGATTTGCGCACAGAGGCCGGAAAGATATTCTAAGTGACTGATTGAAGAGCGATTGTGTTTTATTCCAGTTTGGGCTTGGGAATCATTGGACTCGATCGAGATGTGATCAATGGACTACTTGTGCGTTGTCCAAAGGAGCGATCCACTTGGTTCGTGTCGAGGACTCGATGTGAGGTCGACCGGGAGTATCGCATCAAGCCCGCGCGGCGTCGGGGATTTAGAAAAGTCTCCGGCGAGAAGTGATAATCTCCCAGCGCAGGGAAGGAAGGAAGGAAATAAGGAGCGTTGGGATTCTGCTCTGCAGGATGATGGTCCCAGTGTCTTGATAAATGTCATCATGTATTGAAAATAAAGCATATGCATAAGCTGAAATAAGACGTGAGTTTGGCGACGACGAGGTCTTGCTCTAACGGTCCTTGGCCTTATAGCCCAGCTTTTGTAGCGCGTGTGTGGGCGATCTGACAGGTCGTGGCCAGGCTCACTTGTTCGCCAAGATACTCGTTGCCAGTGATTGCGGAGTCATGGTCACGTGTGTAAAGAATCTTATCGACTTTCTATATTACTATACAATCGAGGTAGCAGTGCCCGAGACTTGGCTTTTGAAGACCGACCTATTATTCCCATTTCGTATCAGAGCTAGGCGCACCCAAGACATTTATGGTTGTCTGCGCGAACCCTGGGCTCACTACCAGGTGTGGTGGCGACGCGAATTCAACTTTTGTATGTTCCCTTGTGTATAATCTGTTTTCACTTGACAGAGGCATATTCACTTTGAACTTCGTCTTCTCCAAATGGTCCAGTCGTACCACCTGCTGAACACGTGCATTATAGAGCTGTAAAGGCTGCTTGCTGTGTGCTGCATGCAAGTCAACTCTTGTGCAATGCCTCAAGAATCGCGCGAATCTTCGAGATGATCAATCCACGATACAACTCTGCCGACGACCACTGGGTGCTCTAGTAGTCATGATGATTTATTACAATGCAAACAATTGGAATATGTAGAGGTGCGATTGAGCGGTGTTGACCGGCGGGTTCATGTGTATAACCACCAAACCCCACCTCTTCAGCGGGGAGCTACTTAACAGTACGTATGGGCAATCCACTGAAATCCCTGCCAAATGGACCAGTTGCCAGTTGCTTAAACCCCCCACAACTCACATGCCCAACTTGTCGACCAATCCTGCACAACGACGCAGGCAGACCTCTCCCCGAATGGAAGGTCGGGCCATCTGTTTGCCAGAGATCTTCCAGAAACGCAGATCTATTCTGAGCACAGAGTTGCCATCAATGTCACCAGTCGTCGTGGCCACCCTCGTCATTGCTAGTCGGTAGCATTTACTCACAGACTTCCGTCGTCTTATCTTGCTTTTCGACCTTCTGGAGCTTCTGGAGCTTCTCAAGCATGTATGTTACTCCAACAACGTGCATCGCAGCTGCGCAAAACATTGAAATTGACATCAGCCTGTCCCTGGCTTGCTTCGTCATTGTCTTTCTGCGAGAAAATATAATTCTCGTCATTGATAACATGCGCTCAGGCAATTTCACATGAGCCATGTGTTGCGATCCACGCAACAGCGGCGGCCTTGGTTGCTCTATTGCGTACCGAGCTCCCTAGCCTCCGAAAGTCTATCGGTGCGGTGCGCTCAGTAGCATGCCCCGAGGCATGACACAGACAGATACCATTTCTGCTGTGGGCAGTACAGCGGCAGATGAGACTGAGAACAGTTACAGCCTCGATGGCCCCGAGAAACTTATGGGGGCGCTTCCGCTGTAGACGTAGACCTGCGCACCATCTGAGCGTTTTCATGCAACCGGCGGCGACTTCCCTCTTCTTTTTGTCGGTTGAGCGAAATCTGGAGATAATCGATCGAGGACACCATAGCACCACCCAGCGTAGCATGACGATCGACCACGGGGATAAGGGAGGGGCGCCGTGGGCTCTTCTTGGTCGGCCGGCACTGGGTTTCCCCATTCGTAATCCTGGTCCGGCAGAGGACCACACCCCCTCGCTGGATTGCGGCTCCCTCATCTGGCATCTAGGACGACGGCGCTGGCTGCAAAGGCACTCCGCGCCCGCAGTCTTCTTCGGCCATACAGCGGTCAGGTCAAAGTCACGGTATCTGATTTTCCTTGGTCGACAATGTTGGGACCCTTGTTTTTTCCCCAGCACTTATCTTTCCTTCTCCGCTGCCGCTAGCGGTTTCCTGCCTCTATACCAGGGTTGATGAACGTGCACTTTTTCATATGTTTGGAGAAACCCAGCTTTCTTTGAATGCAAAAGAAAGAGGGGAAACAATTGTAGGTATTTCGTCCGAAGGATAGGCAGCGAAGCGCTATCTCTATCTACACCAATTGCCGCCTCGGAGTGGCATGTTCGGCTTGCGTGGAGTGGTGTGCCTCAACGGGCCATCGACCTCCCCCATCTGGATTCCAGCCATGTCTAGAATGCATACGAGCTCTTTTCTGAGCTCCATCCAAGCCCGCAGAAGACCATGCTCGACCAGAAGAGAATGTGGGCGAACATTGATATCTGTGGCATCTTCCGAGACATAGCTCTCGCTTGTCTCCCCCCACCCGCCTCGCTAGATCTGCAAACCGATGCACGGCCTATATACTTGACCTTGACCCGCGAATTTCCCACGTGTGTATATTGGCGTCACTTTCAATCTCGCTCGCCTCTGATATGCCCTCCAACCGGAGCGGTTCATCGGTACTTGACGTGACGATTGCTTCAAAGTATTGATGACCGCTCTGCCGTACAATCAAACAAACTGTGCCGAATGCCGGAGACCACAACTGGTGGTTCAACAACAACAATCGATATGGAATCCCTCAGCGACGCCGATGACCGTGGTCCGGAGATATTCTATGTGACGCTGGCTCTATTGATCGTATCAACCATTACGGTGGCCATGAGATGTTATGTCAGAATCCGGATACTCAAGTCGTTCCGGATTGAAGACTGGATGTCCTTGGCAACAATGGTATGCTGATTAACCACGCTCTCACATTGCTGGCGAACAGTGATCTTGAACACTAGCTGACATTCTACCTAGCTGTCATTCGGATTCTTCTGCGGCTGCGTCTTTCTCACTGTCCAGAAGGGCGCGGGTAAACATCTGCTTGCAGTTCCGTTTAGTGATCTCTCTGGCGCATTGCTTTCACGCTACCTGGGTGAGATTGCCTACATCCTGACATCGGTCTTCCTCAAGTTCACCGTCGGCATCTTCTTGCTGCGCATCTGCTCCCGCCAGTGGCAGAACACGGTGATCTGGGGCGTGCTGGCCATTGTTCTCATCTTCAACATTGTCTACATGTTCATCGCCGTTGCTCAGTGTCAACCTATTGACTACTTTTGGAATCGTCTTGTCGATTTCACCGAAAAGGGAACATGTGTATCCAAGGAGCTCGCCTCGGGTTCTACCTATGCCGCTACAGCGGTCAATGCCTTTGCTGATTGGACATTGGGTCTATTGCCCATTGCCTTGGTATGGAACGTGGAGCTGAACCGAAAAGCCAAAATGTCGGTTGCCGGTATCTTGGCACTTGGTGTTCTGTAAGTTGACCCCCTTGAAGGACGATGGACTTCAAAAATGGTATCTTGTGGTGTCATGACTAACAGGGAAACACAGCGCTTCGGCTGCAACCCTAGTCCGCATTCCTTACATCTGGCAGTTGACACATACCGTGGACTTTACCTACAACTTTACCGACTTTACCATTTGGAGCGCAGTGGAGAATGGCGTCGGTATCATCGCGTCCTCCATCGCTACACTGCGGCCACTATTCCGCAAAGCCATGGACCTTACCCGGGGAACTTCGACAGCACCTAGCAACAACCTCCCGCGGTACTCTGCCACAGTCCGACGGGACTCGGTTCGGGACACTGCATTTCATTGCCGTGGTTTGAGCGGACAGCAACAATACGATGTGGAGAAAGCCATTCTCTCAAGATCGCCAACCAAGAAAAAGGTCGTCCTGAGCGGCGAGGTGATTGATATGGAGAGACCAAATCAGACGTACGGAAGCGACAGAAGTAGGCAAGAGAGTAGCATTAGAAAGGAGACGAGTCCGCTAAGAGCCACCTATGACTACCAGAGCAGCAACAGTGGGTGGTCGTGGAAGTCAAAAGATGGTACTCGTGACTCGAGAAACCCGGAAGGCGTCGACGAGTGGGTGGAAGATTGGGGCAACTCGGCTAGATCATCAAGGAGCCGACTCTGGTCCAACAGGACGGATTGGGCAGATCGAAGGACGACTTGGTGATCAACCGGTTTGACGCGGCCAAGGGACTACGGATTACAAAGGAGGCGGTTTGATTTGCATTTTCACCACGGTTGGCACGGAGTTTATGGGGGCAACGATTGATGTTACGCGGAAATGAAACGTTGCCGACTCAAGCAACTCGAACATGACAAAATTGTATATAGGGAGTGATGAGTTTGCATGGGGTAGCAGGTCGGTACCTACGCTCTTTTAGATAGCATTTGGGGGCTTTGGAGCTTTGGTGCATGCTGGATACCCTCATCTGAAGCTCTCTCTTTGCGGAGGCTTCTTGACATTCGTTTTAGATTATAGAGTGGGGTTGGATTGCATGAAAGCCGTTATACACTCTTTTACAATGAGTCGGCAGCTAGATTTATGTAGATACGGGAAATGAGACACGAGATACCAGACATTTATGATGAACGATCCTCAGCATACTTTTTCGTGAACTTTTTGTTCGAGATCCCAAAAATCCAAGGACGACCTTGTAGACTCAATATCATGAGATGAAACTGGTCATTGATTTATTTAAAAGTATCTCGATGCAATTAAAATCCACGAAGCTTTAGTCGATGAGAACGAATACACAATCGCAATGAGTCTTGCATTGAGCTATGATGTACAGGTCGAGCTTCCGGACACTTACTTTACACTAGCGCAGCTGCTCGGTTAAAGGCTGAGGACAGACTTGTGGTGTCCGAAACGCGGCACCCAAATTTCTGCACATTGAAAATGGACATGAGCTTGAATCGCACTCGGTTGTTCACTTTGGCTCTAGGTACAATGTGTTGAAGCTCAACCTGTAAGAGTCTATTTCATTCACGACATCTCATCCATACTCCTCAAAACTAATCCCTTTCAGACCTATCATCCCATTTGAAAACCGAGGAAGAGGCGATCAGAACTCGCTCAAAAATAATAAATAGTCACTTCCCAGGCGGCTGCTCCAGAGCAGCAAAAAAATAAAAACCATGGCGCCTGCGAGCAGCATACCCACAGCAGCAGCAGCAGACGCCACAACAGCAACAACATCAACAGAAGGAGATGGGGAAGACGTCTACCAGACCTGCATAGCAAAACTCCAGCCCGTCCAGCCCATCATGGACGGCTTCAACCACCGCAACCGGAGCCAGCACCGGCACGCGCGGTGGTGGTCCGCGTTTGGGCAGATGCGGCGCAACGCGCGCAAGCTGGTCGGCGAGTTGCACGCATCGGCGGCCAGGGAAAAGGCGGCTTCGAGGAAGAAGAGTAAAAAGAAGCGCAAGCTTGATGATGGGAACGCTGGGGAGGACGGGGAGGAGGATGAGCAGGTGCGACAGCCACCGAAAAGAGGCCCCGCCGAGCTTTATGCGCTTTGGCTTTGGTCGCATGAGATTCCTCATGCATATGTGTAAGTGTTGTATTTTAGGGCTTCCTAGCCCGTTCCCCCCAACGAGATTGAAATACTAAACTCGCAAACAGGGCATTTTCCCAACTCGCGGCAGACAACCAGTTCGCCGTCCTAGGCCTCGCGCTCCTGGGCGTCCTGGCCACGGTCCACAACGTCGTCGTGCGCCTCGTCGGCGACGAGATTGAAATTCAGAAAAAGGCCATTGCGGCATCCTACTCTTCTTCCTCGTCGTCGTCGTCGTCCGTACCACCCGTAGTAGATGGCGGCGGCGCCGCCTTGTCTGCTCCTGGAGACCCCCTGGCAGTGGCTGCTGCCGCCGTGGCATCCGACAACAGCAAGACGAAGCCCATCGGCAAGGCCAAGAACGTGAGCAGCGCGTCCGCCTTTGATCTGGGGCAGGTCGTATCGCGCGAAGAAGTCGCCGCGGCCATGGCCTCGGCCTCGGCTTCTTCGTCCACTGCCACTACTACTATTCCCTCCAAATCCAAATCCAAAGCCAAATCCAGCTCGAAATCCAAGACGGATACCCAGGACAACAGCAATCCATCACATACAGCATCATCATCGAGGCAAGCAGAAGAAGAAGAACAAGAACAAGAAGACGGACAAGTCCCCCAACCACCACCCACCAAGCGCAAGAAAAAGGACGGCCCCAGCAGTACATCCAAGACGGCATCTCCCATACCCATGGATCCCGCGCCGTCCACCATCAAGGGCGGCGGTGGAGACAAAAAGTCCATCGCCAAGGGCGATAAGTTTAAAAAGAAGAAGAAAAAGAGCAAAGGTGATGAGTTTGATGACTTGTTTAGTTCCCTAGTCTAATTTTGATCAACTGCTGGGGATAATATACCCATAACACTCTTGAATCATTTTCTTTGCCATGCGTATGATACAATGACGAGATGATTTGGTTTACGCCACTTCACGGACAGCATTTGACTCTGGCACACGATGAGGCAACGGGTCTCCTAGGAACAAATCAAATTGAACAGTCATAAGAATCCGCTTGGCCAAGGATATCTTGCTACCTAGCTTATCTTGTCTTGTCCAGAATAGCGCCAATCCTGTCTGCACCCAGCCGTGTACCATTGATGCCTATTCATAACTTGGGGTGGTCATGAATACGTTGCATACATTAAATATACACACTGCACTCGGTTCTGTCCAAGCTCAAAATCGTGCAGAAAATCAACAGAAACATAAACAACATCAACCGCTTCAACCTCGACTGACGCGCAGTCCTCGGGATCCACCTCCTTTCTTTGAAACCGCGTACACATTCCGTACTGGCGATTCTAGCGATTCTTCTTTTATCCCCACAGAGCCTCTGTCTCCGCCACGGGTGTTTTCAGCAGAAGCAGCCAATCTTCAACCTTGGATGACTCATTACGACCTGCCTGCTCGGCATCCTCGCGAGGGTCCTACGTTACGTTACGGTATGACCAGATGCGGGCGCGCATGTCACCAGATCCGGTAGCAAAGAAGCTACCCGCAGGGCTTGGCGCAACCGAAATCACAGAGTTCTTATGTCCCTGTAGCATGAGTTGAGTGTGTCCAGTTCGTGGATCCCAGAATTGCACGCCCCTGTCCTTGGAGCCAGACATGACCCAGGCGGCATCGGGGGTCAAGGCAACAGACAGAACAAAGTCCTACATTGAACGATTAGTACAGGAAAACATAATGGCCACTTGCAGTCGGATACGAAAACTTACTCTGTGACCCTCGAACGTCTTGACGCATCGTCCTCCCTTGGGGGGCGGGTTATTAATTCCTCGGGGCGATGAAAGTTCCCACATCTTGATAGTCTTGTCCAAACTTCCACTGACCAAGTCACGACCATTGGGAGAGAATGCAACGCTATAAACACTGTCCTTGTGGCCATCGGGACCCTCCAGCCTCTCGACCAGGTAGCCCTGAGAAATGTCCCAGACACGGACACTCTTATCAAGCGAGCCAGCAGCGACATACTTCGTGTCGGGAGAAATGGCAACGGTAGTGACTCCATCCTCGATAGTGAGCGTCAGCATGGCGTTACCACTTTCAATATCCCAAAGTCGGACGGTTCTGTCACCACTACCGGACGCAATAGTGCGGCCATCGCGAGCAAAGTCCAATGAGTAGATATCCTGCTCGTGGCCAGAGAAGGTGTTGCGAATGGTTCTGCTCTGAATATCCCAGACACGAATGAGCTTGTCCTCGGCACCCGTTGCCAGGTACTTGCCGTCGGGACTGAAGCAGACACTTCTTATGTAAAGGTCGCCGGTGATATCGACGTTCTCATCAGTCAAGACGCAGACCTTTTCGCCAGTCTGGACATCATAAATTTGAGCGGATCTGTTGCAACCAGTTGCAACATATTTGCCGTCGTGGCTGAAGCGCACGCAGCAAACAACGCTCTCGTGGGACAAGGTGTGAACGAGCTCAACGTCGAGCATACGAGGAACGGCCTGGTTGAAAATCACGAACCAGTCGTCCCTGGTCTTCTTCGTATGAGCCGGGAGGCGGTCGGGATCCAAGTCCCCCAAAGCGTTGTTGACAAGGGGGCCGGGGCCGCCTGGGTGAGGAGGCATCGGGCCCCGGTGGTCAGGAGTTGGCTGATGGTGAACCTGAGGGGATGCGCCAGGACCCGGCGGGTAAGGCATGGGATTGTTAATCTGGGGCGTCGCGGGACCCGTTGGAGGTCTGCCAATGCGCTTGCTGCCAGGACCAGGGCTAGCGTTGCTCTGAGGAGGCTGTCCGGGGAAGCCATTTGGGCCAGGGCCTTGCTGGTATGGAGGCTGGAATGGAGGCTGTTGCGAGGGCGGTGGCTGCGGTGGAGGAGGACCCTGAAGCCCGGGTGGTGGTTGAGGCATCTGGTGCTGCTGAGGACCAGGACCCTGCTCCTGAGGCGGAGGCTGCGGCGGCAGACCAGCTTGGCCACCCTGTCCAGTCATAATACCTTGGAACAGGTTGTTGCCCATACCAATGGAGGGCGGCGGCACGTTGGAAGGTCCTCCATGTTGAGGGGGGCCGGGCATGCCCTGCTGGGGAGCGCCTGATCGGGCGGCCTCGAGCTGGCGGCGGAGCAGAATGACCTCTTCCTCGTACCTGAAAACATGCTCTGTTAGTGCCGAGCCCCTTGAATATTACTGGGCTTGGGGAGAATTCAACTTACTTGGCCTTGAGGGTCATGTGAGTTTGTTCCAGTTGGTATACCTTCTCACGGACGATCTGAGCTTCTTGCACCTGTTGCTGGACTGTCTAGATGTTAGCTATGTGGTCCTGATGAAAGCAAGTACCCGCGACGTGCAAGATGGGACGGTCAGACTATTGGACGGAGCGCATCAATACTTACTTTGCTGTTCGTAGCCCTCGTTGAGTCTGACGTGGTTGTCGAACTCGGCGCGAATTTGGTCGAGGAGCTCATTGAGACGGCTTGCATTCTGGGGCAAGCCCCGATGCTGTGGATACATCGACATGATGGGCAGGCTATTGGACGCGGATTTGAGTGAACTGTACGATCAAATCACAACAACGAGGTTGTAGAACACCGCGTCAAATGTCGTCAACGACAGTTGAGGCTCCTGGTGACGTGGGTGTTGATGTTTGCGACGCAAGTATTGATTGCGACACGACTCTTTGCCAAGCACCAAAGTCGTGGAGAGAATCGTCGTCGCGTCTCAAGACAGGCAGGAGATGTAATGAGAGCTTCTTCGCGTGTTCGAATGGATATCGATCGCGTGGCGGGATAATTGTGATGGACAGAGCAGAGGGGCTGCACAGCTACGAACACACAACGCGGGTAAGGCTGTCTGTCTCGGTGATGTCAAGCCCCTTCAGGCGGCAGAGAGCATGCCGGGGGGGTTATGTGTGGTGAAAGATGTTTGCGCAGTTGAGAAATATCGAAAGAAGTATTGTTTGGCGATGAACCCAAAGATTCCAACAACCTAACGATGGTCAAGTCGGAAATGGCGGCGGGTAGGAATATTATGAGAGTTCGCGACGATCCGGCTGCCGATGGGAAAAAGGTGGAATCGTGGGAAAAACAAGCAGTTGGGGAGCACTGGTAAGAAGAGGAGTTTTACCCTGGCTGCGGCCAGCCAAGACAGCTTCAAAGTCGCTCCTACTAGGCAAAGGTAGTAGCGTAGTGTGGGCTGGGGGAGCTGGTCGCCGCCGCCAGCAGCGCCCCTGCCCGCGACCTACATACATATGTAAGGTAGTAGCCAGAGTACATAGTAGGTAGCTAACGTAGAGCACGGTCCCCTGTCTTCCGCAGATGGATACCAGTGATGGATGGATCAATTGATGGATGTGATGTGTACGTAGCTACCTCTCAAGTACCTTTAGTCTAGTATGTATAGCGCGAAGGCTGGCCATCAACTCGCGCCATGCATCCCGTGCGTTGCAGTGAGCCTCAGCAGCAGCACTGGATTAGTAGCAGCGCTGCAGAGTAGGTAATGTATCCCACATCCCTAAAAGTACCTTGTAGCGTACACAGATGGCCTGGTAGTGAAGTCGCAGGGGCCTAGAAGGGCAGAAGGGGACAGACAGCAGACAGGTTACCGTGACAAAGGACATTTCGAGCGGGCGTCTGCTGTTGCCCCGTGCATGGAGGGCGGGCCAAACTGGGTATCTGTAGTGGTCCATCCATCGATCCCAGTTCGTTTACATGCGCCGGACGGATTGGGAGGGCTTGTCGGCAGGGTTAGCTGCCTATCGGTAGGTGCCTGGCAAGCCCGGCGAGAATCCAGACGAGATGCCATGCTCCAGTAAACGCTAGAGAGAGCCTTGTTAGAGCATGCAGTAGCCTGCGTTAGTGAGGGCCCGAAGTCTCCACCCGGTAGGAAGAAAAGAAAAGAAAAGGAAAGAGAGGAAAAAAAAGAGACGACTGGAGGTTTCGGTAGCCCCTACCTAACCGAACACTAGACGACGTGCGGGCTGTCACGGTACTATGTACTGCAGCGAGAGGTAAGCCTTTCAATGAAGTTATGCGCAAGCCCCCTTCTTTGGGGCGGAACGCATACGTGGGTAAGGGTGGCAAACTTGTACCGTCTGATGGATAGTGAATGTCCATGTACCGAAAGGCTCCAAGCATTCTACGTTCGTTTTATTGTTGGGAGAAATCTGGTCAACGCGAACACAAGTACAACATTACCCTGGATCCTGTACGTACTGCCTAGCACAGATACATTGTACACTATGGAAATCCACCCGAAGGATTGATGACTGCTGGGATTAGGTTCGAGGTTCAAAGCACCTCTGGCTGGAACTGGTCGTGCTAAGATGTACTGCGCACGCGTAGAACCGAGAACGGCAATCAACCGCCTTTGACATAACTATGTATGTGAATGCACAGTACGGTAGAGAAACACGTGAGGATATTCTAGCCACGTAAAATAAGTTGCATTAGATTGAGCACTATGTACTAGGAAAGGGGGATCTATTTTGTCAGATCTAGTACGAGGCTTGCGGCACTTCACACCACCAATTCGCGCGCGCATACTTATTGCTTCCATCTCGATGGGCAGAAATAAGTGTATGCAGGAATACTCCATGCAAGCCTGTAGTAGACTGAAAACGGTCGTATACAGACACTAGAAACAAAACATTGCCTTCTATTTCTGTTTGAATTGCAGCGGCGAAGACTCATGACGTTGTCTCTCCTGTATGGCAACAGACGTCTTTGTTCACCTGCAGAGGTCGTCCGGTTACAGCAATGGCGGCGCGGCAGCAGAAGTCAATCCACTTGCATATGAGAGCCTGAGCCTGCACGATCAAACGTACTCGAGTTGAGAGACCGAAGGAATCGATGTAATGTTGTGCGCATGTATTAAGCGCCTTCACTTTCTTATCATTTGGACCTACATGTGTACCTATCACACGATAGTCGATACCATTTGTGGCAACTGCACAAAACCTAAGTGAATATAGTCTGATCGAGGTGAGCGTCTGGCCATAGCGTACCTACATTGTGTTGCATCCATGATATGATATGTATTTAAGGACCCGTACGAGATTGATGATTGAACTCGGGCGCAGCCGGATGCAGTCACTTTGTGATAGACGTAGTTGCCTAGGGCGCATTTATAAAAACCGATATGCCTCATCCACATGTAGCGTAGAACGTCACCAATGTGACGGAGGATATATAATGACATGCTCGACATGACACTCGTGATTGGAGGGGCTTGGACAAGTCACATTGAACATGAACCTTGGCCATTGTCCGGCTGCAGCAGACAATGGGCCAGTCAGTTTCACGGTTGCTTTTCTAAACAGATACGTCTTCCCGCTGGCGCGCGCAGACATACCGCAAAAGATTATGCATGTCATTAGGGGGGCGGAAGAGACGGTACAGCTCTTGAAGCCTCGGAAATGTGCGGAGCAAACCAAAAATGGGAATTTCCATACAAACCATATCCCCTCGATCCGTCAGACGGGAAGACTTTCGGTCACGGCCTGTCATCGTATGCATGGTCTGTCTCTTGTGCAAAACCAAGTCGACGTAGATGGGCCGTAGAGCTGAACAGAGGGACGCGGGAGAATGGCCACCTACCTTTTTTTAACGTCCCGAGACCCTCCTCCCACTTTTTTTCTTGAACGAAAGCAACGGAAGCAAGGGGACTTGGGGGCACGAGCGGCTTGGGCTGGGCAACAACCTTGGTCCTTGGCAGCCGGAGGAGTTGAGAGCGAAAAAAAAAAATTGGATAGGTCAATTCTTGGGGGTGCGAGTCAAAGGAGTTAATCGGGATATCGGAGATAGTTCTAGCTCCTTGTGAACGCCCTGGGGTGAAAAAGGTATCAGAAGTAGAGGACAGTGTCGCACTGATTCATTCGCTTGAGACCTTGTGGGGGTTCAACCAGTCGGCGTTTATTCTGTGTAACAAGTCCACGCTCCAATGACTCGCAAAACCCTCGCTGACATGATTGCGACATGTCAGCCTTGATTTTTTCTATTTTCTGCCCCGGAGTCCGTGTACATACAGTATAAATCACACGAATTTCTATTCGTTTTCGCGCTACCCGAAGCACCAACGGTACTAGAGACGACTCACGACTTCTCCGGCTGGAGAGTTCCTCAACCCACTCTTGGCGCTTGCCCAGTGTCTGAACACGAACTTCTCTCAAGTAATACCGTGAACAAGGAGAAAAGCAATATGAAGACAGCCAGCACCTTAGGAATCAAACTGTCTTTATAACATTGTTTATTCCAACATGATTCGCTGATAGACTATCCAACATTGCCCATATCAATGCCGTCAAACCTATATACCTACCTACCCATGCAATATAGGCATAAAGCCTGACACTTTTAATCGGCATATGCCTGCTCTATATTACGGGAGATTGAAGGTATTTTTGTACAAACACGAAGTTCTCGTCCTGTTCGGAGCTTTTCAGCACAGCCATGGCTTGCGCATACAGCCACCGTCCCCATCACGGAAGATGCTGTGTAACCAACCATCGTCATCAGCTTCTGCTTCCCGGCTCCTGATACATCTCCCCACCAGCGTTGCGGCAATGTTGCTGACCCAGAGGAGCGATACTCTGTAGTTGCACACGACTACGCAACTAATTCCTCCAAACGGCCAGACTGTCCAGGACATTTGGCCAAAAATACCTTTGTACTAGCATGCAGAGACTGGGGTTCTGCATCCACACCTTGGCTTGAGTACCTATCCGTCTACATGCGCATGGATTCACCTTGCATATATTTTCGAAAACGCTGCCGCCTCTTTTCTTCCAGGCGGTAAACCTAGGCCTGTTTCGTGATCGAAAGGTCCTTGTCTCCTCGTCTCGTATCGGATCCCTTTCATTTGCGGGGTTTCCAGTGTACGTACGAAACGCCTTGGGGGGATAAGCTGGCGTCTACCATGTCTGTTGGGTCCTGTGTTTCTTGAAGAATCATCATTATGATCAGATTGATGGTAGACTTTACACTGCCCTCTGCTCAAGATCAGACGCAGGGCATGATCCCAAGTTGAGCGAGGGTTGCGAATCGGCTTCCATGAACCTCCTAGCATGTCCGTGACTGTGTAAATACTCTTCCAAGCTGGGTTCCTCTCGTCCATGAATGCTACTGTCAATTGTCTAATTCAATTACGTTCCATAAGATAGACATGATTTGAAGACCCTAGAACATTTAACTCGGCCAAGGATTTACAAAGGAAGGTACGTCTCCAAAACCTCGGGCCCGGCCACTTTTGTCCAGCAATGGAAGCCAATCATAGTTTGCAGAGATCCAAACTGCTCGTGCATCACTCCTGTCAATATAACCTTGCCTGCCAATGGACTTATCGCCGTGTAGACCAAAAAGATTCCATAGCGCTAGGCAGTTGCTTGCAGGTTTTGGATTAGGCTAGATGTCTCTATATGCGGCGTTCTACTAGAGAGTGTATATTCGGGAACGTGTCTCAACAGAAGAAGACAGCTCATGCCTCATGCCTCGTTCTTGCATGCATTTGGGGAATGGCCTTTAGACCGTTGACAGATCCTCGTGCAGCTCAAAACCCCACAAACGCAGGTTGCTGATGCATGGTGGTTCTGTCAAGACCGAGCTGGGCCCACGCCAAATATATATTTCCCCGCGTCGAGGTCGAAAGGCTCGTGTTCGTTACGTAGCTGCCATGATGATGAGGTTTTTTTTTTTAAAAAAAAAAAAAAAAAAAAAAACAAATAGCCGATGCACTTACTCTTCTTGTTGTCTTTGACTCTGTTCCTCTCCCAAGATTCCCAGTCCTTCTATGGGCGAACTCGGCGCATTTCTACGCGTCATGGCATGCGCACGTCGATGATCTACAGAGTCTTGGAAAAGATACATAGGTGTACTTTGTTGACTATTGTGAAAGATTGCGGCTGATATTTTGGTACATTTGACCATGGTACGATACTTGGATACGAGCCAGATCATATTGAACAATGAAGGTTGATTTCATAGCCGATTGCTTGAAACGGCCCTTTGCTTTGCAGATCAAGGAAAGAAGCCTTGAAGATTCAATTGAAATGAAGGTTGTAAAAGTTGATTCAAGATGGCTGCAATGACTTTTCATTACGCGTAGCTGTCCGTGGTGGATGAAGAATGATAATCATGTGGTAGAATGACTCAAGACACATGTCATCAAGTCGATTCCGGCCATGATGAGAGTACTGAATTTGTGCCTCATGGACATCAGATCTACTGTGTAGAGTCGTTGCTCCTATAACCAATGAGGGATAAAAGATCAGCGAGATCTTGTTGACTATTCTCGGTTATAAGTTACCTGCAACTGAGTCCTTGACCCAAAAGTGAGGTTCGGCGTTTGACATGCGACAACTCGTAGTTCCGGTGCGCATATGTTTGATCTTATGATCTTCGATGTGCCCCAGAGGATGATCTTCTCTTGGCACAAAGTTCATCCTCACCACGTTCATATCAAGACAAAATTGCTCAAGTTCAGTCTCGTTCAAAATCAATATTATTAATCAATGCGCTCTCTGAATTTTCTCTACAAATCAAGTATTGGAAGGGCTTCATTATATGATAAGCTGTCGTAGCGTAGCTTGAACCAAATATGCATAGCCTCTCGTATTATGTGCCACACAGTATCTGATATCTCCTAAAATAGGTTCTCCAACAGACGATCCGAATTTGCACCTTGGATGGATCGATGACAACCGAACTATCCGAGAAAGATTGGAAAAGGAAGGAATGGCTTAGTTGCCCTGCTTGCCCTTGCCCCTGATGAAATGTTAGTACAAGAATGAACTAGGATGAGAACTTTTTACAACTTACTTGTGGTGGCGAGCGGCAATCTCGCGGCGGGCACCAGCCTTCTTGCCCTTGCCCTTGTGGTGAGGGGCACGAGCCTCAAGCTCGGGGGCAGCCTCCTCCTCATCATCAACCTCGTCGTCGACCTCGTCCTCGACGTCAACGTCATCCTCGACGTCGTCCTCCTCGTCACGCTTGGCACCGGCCTTCTTGCCCTTGCCCTTGTGGTGGGGCTCGCGGGCCTCGAGCTCGTCACGCTTGGCGCCAGCCTTCTTGCCCTTGCCCTTGTGGTGAGGCTCGCGAGCCTCGATCTCGACGATCTCGTCGCGCTTGGCACCGGCCTTCTTGCCCTTGCCCTTGTGGTGGGGCTCACGGGTCTCCAGCTCGGCCTCCTCATCTCTCTTGGCACCGGCCTTCTTACCCTTGCCCTTGTGGTGAGGCTCACGGGTCTCTAGTTCAGCCTCCTCGACATCGCGCTTGGCACCGGCCTTCTTGCCCTTACCCTTGTGGTGGGGCTCACGGGTTTCCAACTCGGCCTCCTCGTCTCTCTTGGCACCAGCCTTCTTGCCCTTGCCCTTGTGGTGAGGCTCGCGGGTCTCGATCTCGACGATCTCATCCCTCTTGGCACCGGCCTTCTTGCCTTTGCCCTTGTGGTGAGGCTCACGGGCCTCAATCTCGACAATTTCGTCGCGCTTAGCGCCAGCCTTCTTGCCCTTACCCTTGTGGTGGGGCTCGCGGACCTCAATGGCGGCGGCGGAGGCCAGGGCCGGGAGGGTGTAGGCGACGAGGGCGCCGGCGAGAGGACGGGCCAGGTCGCGGGGTCCGGTGATCTGGAAGCCACTGGAGGCCGAGGCGGCGAGCAGGCCGGTAACGGCGAGCTGGAGGATTGAAGGAGCGTGCATTTTGGTAATGTGGCTTGTGTATGAGCAAATAAAAAAAGACTAATAAAATGATTGTGTAATAGCGATTACTGGCCGGCAGCTAGAATGAATGACTATACGAGAAGCGAATGGTATCAAACCGTAGAGACTAATGCAGGTGAATACTGAATGAGAGAGTTTTTTTCTTCCGATGAGAAGAGAGAAAGTTTGAGAGGTTTATATCAGGGACTTGGCGGCAAGCCCGACAATACAAAACCAGAACCTCAAGAATCCACTCCCTCTCTCTGCTGGCGTCCTTCCTCCACCCATGTGTCTTTGTCATCTTTCAAGGTTATTGCCTCATGGATGGATTTCGGTGCATTGCCGTGTTCAATCGAGACACGAGACTAGCTAGAGTAGAGGCTCAAACTTGGTTCGAGGCCGGGGCTTGTCTCGTCTTCTCGAACGTCTCAAGGTATGGTATCCATTCAAGGGCGCTACCGACTATAGACGTTTGCGGCATTACTAAGAGACTGGACGAGTGGAGGTGTGCCTAGGTTGGCCAAGTCGCATAGGTATATGTATACGAGCTTATTCCCTGATCGGCAACAAGCATCCTGGAGATCATTGCAGCGACCAACTTGCCGGCATCGTGAAAGTGTAAACATGGGGGATGCCAGGGAATAACCCGCCATGGCCAGGCACGAGGTTGACATGCTGCAGTTTCGACTATTTCACGCAAAGAAACAGCTCTATGGCAGAGCAGATTTACCGGAACAGAAGAGGCCCGAGCTGTTGACAGGACTATTCAGGTAAGTGGCCCAGTCGTAGACGGTAAGTGTGAGAACTATCGTGAGGGTGTATGCTTTTAGGGAAAGCCAAGACACGGCCAAAGACAGCGATCGCAGAGCCTCAATATTGACGGCGTTGATCTTTGCCCATCATGACAGGCAATAATACTTGGCTAGTGACACCAAAGTCTTGGAATATCGGACAAAAACCCGAGCGATTCGCGAGATCCTTGGTTGTCGATTGGTCTTAGGATCTCTCTTCCCATGATGTCCAGCGATCGTTTGTCCCCGTGGCTGGGCGTTGTTGTCCCTGGGTAGCTGTCTCGGACCCCCTGTCTGAAACTACTGACCGCCAAGAAGAGACAGACGATCACGGTGCCGCGGTCCAAAAGCGATCGGTACCGGGATGGCAATCACATAATCCTACTGCATCAGAGCGCCTGCCTGCGACATGAGATGACTAAGGTTGCGTCCATACATGGGGATTGAACCTGAATTGTGACGTTGTGGTCGAGCTGAAGTCTGGTGGAGAACTCAACGAAGAAAACGAATCCCGCCAACTCTGCGCGCGTATGCCGTCTGTATTATTCGGGTTTGATGTCAGGTTTTGGGTCCTGTTTCGACGCCAAGCTTCAGCTTTTTAGCCGAAAAAAAAAAGATGATGAATCGTTGGCAGGCAAAATGTATTGAACAGCCCGAGTTTCGACTATTCAACTTATTTCCGGAGACCAGACGAGCTTGTGGAAGGCATTGATGATTGGATTTCTTTTGACCAGTTTGCACTTGTCGTCTCTCTGTCTGTGGAGGTTTTGAACTCCAGGGGACCGGGGTCGAAGGCAGCTGAACTGGAACCGAAGACAAGCAATTGAAGAGCCCCAAGCGCCCCCACCAATAACCGTTGTTCTAAGGAGTAGCCGCCTCCAACTGCCCCAAGCACCCCTCCAAGCACCCCCATTGCCCCCCTGGAAGCTATCAAGTGCTTGTTCTCTTAGCGCTGCATCCACCCAGGGAGGACATGCTATGATGAGACGTCTCGATAGCGTTTGACGCTAGACCGTTTTCTCTCCCCTCCTACTGTATACTCAGTGGCCGTCCCTCGAAAAACCCCGGGCACTTTCACGACGTTTGTGGCAACATCATTGCGGCATCTCTGCCTATTCGACGACCCAAGTAAGAGACGATGCCGCCAGATCCTTTTTCTCTGGTACTGGCCCTGCAAAAGGTCAAGTCCTGCCGATGAACATCTGAGGGATGATTTTCCAATGATGCGGAAATCTTCGTCTCAACTTTCTCTTCATGTGTAATCTTTCTCTTTGTTGATTTCCTACACCAGTGGCTGGCACCTGCTTTAATTGACATTTTCAATTCTCCTCTACACCTGGTGTGTCTTTTTACTGTGATTATCTCTTGTTTATCTATTTTGTTTCGACTATTCCCTCTAGCATCACTTATCATCATGTCGAAAACATACCGACTTGGTCCTATCGAGGAGGAGTCGGAACCTCTCACTGGTGGCGACAATGTCGACGAAAAGTTGGTTTGGAGGACGCAAAAGAAGACGATACTAGACAGGCTCAACAACATAAGTCCGCATTGGGCGTGGTTCGCACATGCTATACTATTGTCGTTGTCCTTGACTTTTTTTGCTCTGTCCTTTTGCATCAAGTCGGCAAAACACCCAGAAACTGGTCGGCTGCCAGAAACATACTGTAGGTTGTCACTGCCGTGTAAATCCATCGCACTGCGCATACTAAAGCGAGAAATCTAGCACCGGCACTTGGAGCCATCAAATACGAGATACAGCATTTTGACTTACCACCGGTTCCAGAGGGGCCATTTGTTGGAAAAGGCGATGACGTGGACGCCATGTGGGATTATATCACAGACGGCAGTAAGTCATGAGCGCATTCTGATATCACAGTATTCCGTGGCTGACGATGCGTAATCAGTTCCCGACACCATGATCAGCCGAGAGGAAATGATCAAGATCGGGCTCGATCCCGAGGGGGCGCTGGAGATTACCGACCCCAGGACGGGCAAGCACGGCTATCGAGTGGCTATCGAAGTCTTCCACCAGCTGCACTGCTTGAACTTGATGCGACAAAACAACTACAAGGCGCACTATGCCGCACAAGGTGGTGATACCGCCGCGGAGGGTCACGATCTGGCCGGTCACATTGACCACTGCATCGACGCGCTGCGCCAGTTCGTCATGTGCCAAGCCGACGTCAATGTCTTTGCCTTTAGGTATCCGTTTGGTGACAACGACCCCTGGCCGGACTACACGACTCCTCATGTGTGCCGAAACTATGAGAACGTCAGGAACTGGGCCATCGAGCACGGTGTTCCTCACACCCCTGGAGAACCTGATCACTGAGTCTACTTCGGTCAGCATCAGGACTGATTTGATCAAAGTCGTGTTGCAAGAAATGACAAGATAATCAGCGCTGTCCATGGATCAGTGATTCCCAGTGAGCCGGATGAGTGCTAGGCCAATTCAACACAATTGCCGCAAAAGATACAGGATTGAGGCCCATCTACCGAAATGGTGCCAAGTCAGAATTGCCGGACAAATCAGACCTAAGGGAACGCCAATTGATATCAGCTGTGCCTGGCATGACGCCCGTCGACAGCGACAGGTGAAATACTACGCGTGGAGCCTCACGAGCATTGCATAGGAATTGCAAGACACGTATTGAATTGATCTGTTAGAGGGACGGTTGTACTGCTAAATGTACCAGGATATATGGTACAAGAGATGTACAAGGTCGTGTCGGGATAAGTCAGTTAGAACCGGGTTCATCAAGACTTGGCAATTAGGGTATCATATGATCGGATCATAAGATCTGCATGGGTTAATCAATCAAATACCAGCTTAATGCATCGAATTAAATTTGTACCTATGCTTACGGTGATCATTATGCGGCGGTTGATCATCAACTTAGCATTGCAGCGGCTCTACGCTAATAAAACTTCTTCCGAACAGTCGAACCAAAATTTGAAAGTTTTGCCCATTCATTTGGAGCCAACCAGCATCCAACAATATTCTTTGTTCAGCACTGAGGGCTTGCATTGCATTTTTCAAACTCGCTTCCTCGGTTCAAGCGTAGAACATACGTATCTGGTGACGTAGGCTGCACACATCCACGACCTCTAATTATATTACACTATTTCAACCAAGTTTGCCTACATGCGACTCTCCACATTATCTTGCTTCTCCATGTATTTGTTTTTTTACTCAAAATGGCCTGTGAAGTAGATAAGGTATCTGCTAAGTTCGAGCAGACCAGCCTCGAACCCCCCAGAGAGGTCCCCAGAGAGGTCCCCTTCGGATTGTATGCATACGACGCTTCCAACAGCCAACTAGGGATCCCTCGATATCTGTTCCGCGTATTCTCAAAAATGTCTGCAGGACAAAATGATGAGCGATGGATGAAGTCCTTGGACGCAAAGTATGCAAAACAGGGCAATTTGACAGATATTTTCGACAGACCTGACGCTGAGGTCGCCATTGCGCTCAACGAACACCATCGGAAAATGTATGGGAGGTCGATATACGATCCATTTATATCGTGGACGGCTTCATTGGCTTTCGCTCTACAATACGCCATCTATAAACATCGGAAAGAGGGACTTCCCATGGATAAGATCCACCTCTGTGTAATCGATACGACAGATTTCCCCAATGGAACCTTTGTAGCAGATCTGGTGCTGATGAGGGTATTTGCGAAAAAAGTCAACGATAACACTCCCATTAATGTCCCACAATCTACATTCTGGAGCGACGGCGGCCTTCCCAACTTGCTCTCATTGCGTAAGACTCACTATTTTGGCGAATGTCTTGCCCAAGGGCAGCTTCTTATCGAGAATCGCTCATTCGTCGTGTCGTGCGACAAGATCATCACAAAAGATCTCTTGAGACTGGTTCCGGCGCTGAATGTCAACATGAAAGATCAGTCTCCGCACTGTGCTAACGCTACCTTACAACTTCGCAAACCCTTTTATTGCCCAGAACGGACCCGACTCGACAGCACAGAAGATATCATAGCTATCAAAAAGATAACGAAGCTATTCCCCGAGAGGTGGATCATTGTGATGTTTACCAGTCTTCTTGGTCTTTATCCTCGACGCATAGAGAACCTGAGATTCACATCTGAGCTTCTAGACTCACTTTCTGGTACGAACATAACATTCACCCAATGGCTTGCTCTAATAGATTATGGTGACAGATAAGGCTCTTCATCGCTGCCTCTCGGAGAATACTACCATCAACACGTCGGATAACATGCCCGAGGTCCTTCAATTCAGCCGACTAATAGATGCGGTACACACCGAATACAGTTCACGGTGCTATGCTAAGTCGCTCAAAAGCATGCAGCTCGAACTTTGTACGTTGTCCCCTCGTTTCTCAAGAACTATTCCCAACTCATATGGATTTGTACTTACTGGCATTCCAGGGCGGATTCAAGACAGCATACACTCCTTTAACAAGAAACACAAGGCGTTCAGACATAATAGCCTTGCTATGGAGCGAATGGAATTATTGGGAAAAGCTGACGAAAGCTGGACTGGAGACCTTACACAAGAAGTTGGAGAAATACAGATTACGTTGGATATCTTGAAAAATTATCTAATTAGTTAATTCACCTAAAACCACTTGTGTATCTGACATATTCATTTAATTTTTCCTTTCTGTGGCAATAATAATCTGCTTTAAACTATAACATTATGTTCACACGATAAAGGTCGTTTTATGGGGTTTGATACGGGGGCCATAACGACGCTCCTCGTACCTTTAATCGCTTTCCGAAATTAAATATCCGCTGGTTCTTAATGTAAATGTGAATTATTGTCCTATCTAATTCACGTGTTCTTCTATCTTATAAATCGACATATTTCGCAAAAAGGTTTCCTAGTTTCGGAAAATGCACAAAACTTTAATTGTCATTCTCCGTTAATATACTCAATGAGCAAAACCCCCGTATACGCGTATTAGAAAAGAAAAAGGTATCATAAAAATAAAGTATACGGAGACTTTTAATAATTCATTTTAGCGTGTAACGGGTTTTCTGTCCTTCTGAAGCATTTAAAACTAAGCTTCTCAACCCCTGGAGACCAATCTAGATTTACCGCAAATCCTGCAACTCCAACAGCGCCGCATACCTCCCCTTCTTCCTCACCAACTCCTCGTGCGACCCGGACTCGACAATCCTGCCGCGATCAAGGACACAAATGATATCAGCATTTTTGATCGTGCTGAGCCGGTGCGCAACGGCAATCGTGGTCCGGTGTCGCGACGCGAGCTCGAGAGCTTCCTGCACCGCGGCCTCGGACTCGGTGTCGAGGGCCGACGTGGCCTCGTCCAGGAGCAGAATCCGCGGGTTGCGCAGCAGTGCCCGCGCGATCTCGACTCGTTGTTTCTGGCCGCCACTCAGCATGCAGCCTCCGGGTCCGACGAGGGTTGAGAGACCGTCCCTGTTTCTAGCTGATTAGACGAGCTGGGTCGAAAATATTGTTGTATCGTGCGATATTAACAAGTGGGTTCGCAGGGTAATAACTTACGGGAGGGACTTTATAAACGTTTCGATGTTGGCCTGTCGGCAAGCAGTCCAAATGACCTCATCTGAGACCTCCTCTCCCGGCAATCCCATGGCGATGTTCTCTCGGATGGAGGTGGAAAACATGGCGGCTTCCTGACTGACGAGCGAGATGGATTTGCGGTGCTCATCAATATCCAGCAAGGCTAGATCTAGACCTTTGATCAGGACCGTGCCGGCGTCCGGTCGGTAGAAGCGCTCGATAAGTGACAAGGTCGTGCTTTTGCCGCAGCCGCTGGGGCCTACCAATGCGACAAACTGCCCGGGCCGGATCTTGAGGCTAAAGTCATCCAGGGCAAGACGCGACTTCCGTGACGGATATGAAAAGCTCACGTGTTGGAGCTCAATGTGGTTGTCCTCGGCGGTGCGCTTTACTGATTTCTCAAGAATTTGATCTTTCTCCTCGTCAGTGTCCCCCTTTGGCTGACTGCCACTTCCTATCTGAAGAATACTGTCAACCTCCCAGCTAGCATGTATCGCCTTGCTCGCATCGGGCGCAAACGAGAAGACGGACCCGGCGATCTGCGCACCCGATATCAGCGTAGTATAGCAGACATAGATTTGAAACAGAGAGTATTCGCCCTCGAGGAGTAAAGTCCCGCCGTACCAAAACGCCAGGGCGCTGGCGAGATACACGACCGACTGGGACGCGGCGTACAGGCTCGACGCCAGCAGGATGGACCGCAGGGACTTTTCCGACTGCCGGGCCAGGAACCCGTCGTACCGGTCGAGGACGAACCCTTCGAGGCCGAGGCTCGCGACGGTGCTGACCGAGCCGACAATCTCGGCCGCGTAGGCGGCGGCGTCGATGCCGTTCTGCCGCGTGTGCGCGTCGAATATGGCCAGCATCTGCAGGCGCACCCAGCCGCACGCGACCACGAGCGGGATCGTGGCCGTGCAGGCCAGCGCCAGCTTCCAGCCCAGGCTCACTGCGACAACCACGCCACCGACTATGGTGCAGATAAAGGTCAGGGCGCCGCCCATGACGGGACTGCTCAGGCCAATGAGCGCGTCGATGCTGGTAGAGAGGACGGAGAGGAGGGAGCCGGTTGAGTGAGACTTTTGGTCAAAGTACTCGACGTTTTGCGACAGGATGGATCGGAAGCATCCATTTCGAACGCTTTGCGCCAGTCTATCCGTCGTGTACGCGCACGCGTGACCGACGCCGACCCAGAGGAGAAAGGTGACAAAAGCCAGGACCAAGTAGACGCCGGCAAGAAGATTGATCTGGCTACGAAGCGTCGCATAGTCCGAAGCAGTGAGCGACAAGACATCGAGAGCCTTGGCGAATACTACCGACTGGCTGTGATCTGGTCAATATATACTGGGTTGCCTTGTAGATTTGCAATTGATGAGACGGAAAATTCTTACCCAGGCAGTGCCAAGCCAGCAAAAATAGAGCAGATAAGGCCCAGCAGTAGCATCCAACGCTCTGCCTTGTTCCATTGAACGATGAGGATCATGGTCTTACCCAGGCCCCATCCCTTTGGCTTGATCTCTTGATCGAGAGCAACTTCGGGAACGTGGGGATCCCTTTCGCATTCTTTCTTCGAAGCGGGAAGAAATTCATCTTCCTTGATCGGGCCAGTCACGGATTTCTCGACAGTCTCATCTACCATATCACTATCCTGCTCTCCAAACTCACCCCCAACCTGTTGAGCATGGACCAGACGTGCATAGTGGCCGTCGCGAGCAATGAGATCAGCATGCGTCCCCTGTTCCACGACGCGGCCTTCGGACATGACGACAATATTGTCCGCATGGCGGATGGTGCTCAGGCGATGAGCAATGACAATCGTGGTCCGATTATGTGCCGCCTTGCCCAGCGCCAACTGCACCGCCGCCTCTGACCCCGTGTCTAGCGCCGAGGTGGCTTCGTCGAGCAATAAGATCTTGGGGTCTCGCATTAGAGCTCGCGCAATGGCGATGCGCTGCTTCTGGCCCCCGGAGAGTTGTGTCGCGTTCTCTCCTACCCTCGTCTGATAGCCGTCTGGCAAGGCAGATATGAAATCGTGGGCATTGGCCATCTTTGCAACGGCAATAACTTGCTGCTCAAGCGCCTCTCCCGAAGGTTGTCTGGAGGAATCTACTGCGCCATATGTGATGTTCTCGAATATCGTCGTGTCGAATAGAACAGGCTGCTGTCTCACCAGTCCCATTTGACTACGTAGCCATCGGATGTTCAATGATTGTATATCGGTACCATCAACCACTTTTGGCACCCAAGCCTCAGTCATTGTAATATGAGTTTGGGCTCACGGCAGAGTACTCACAAATTTGGCCGCCAGTTGGCTCGTAGAAACGCTGCAGCAAATTGATGATGCTACTCTTGCCACTGCCCGACGCACCCACGATTGCCGTCGTCTTGAGAGCAGGACACTTGAAGGAAACATCGTGCATCACCCGAGCATCAGGTCTCTTCGGGTATATGAGATTGACGCCGCAAAGCTCAACGTCCCCCCGAAAATCCTCCACGGTGCCACCAGAAGGGTCAAACGGGTCCTGTGACGAGCGGCGGGCCATCTCCCCCAGAATTACGCTGGCGCTGGAGACGGTGTTGGTCAGGGCCTGGGCTGCGGGAGAGATGCGCACAATGGCAAAGACGCCAATGACGACGATGAGGGCGATGGTGGTGATTTGCGCTACCGTCATGTTGCCCTGCACCAGGAACTGCGAACCCGCCCAAAAGGTGAGGGCATGCACGAGAGCCGGCACGGCCTGCGACCAGGCCACCACCCAGGACATGACGTGCAGGGCCTTGCGGTTGTGTTCTCCCGCGCTGTGCAGGTAGGATTGGTAGCGCTCGGCGAGGCGGCGCTGGATGCCCAGGGCGTAGACGTGCCGCACGGCAGAGATGGCCTCCTGGGCCAGGCTTGACGCCTTTTCGCCGGCGAGCTTGGCCTGCTTGTGGTGCTTGACGATGCGCGCCCCGGCGCAGGACCCGACGAGCGTCATGACGACAAAAGTCGGGCTCAGCACCAGCGCCGTCCTCCAGTGCACGATCAGGGCGATGACGACAGACGACGAGAAGCACGCCATGGCGGTCACGGCGATGGACAGCTTGCTCGTGATGCCCTCCTGCACATGTGTCATGTCGGACATGATGCGCGTCGAGACCTGTCCGGGCTCGTGCGTGTCGAAAAAGGCCATGTTTTGCCGGATGACGGACTTGAGGTAGGCATTGCGCAGGGCTCGCGCGGTGCGCTCCCCGACATAGTAGAAGCCGACGGTGGCGGTATAGATGAGGACAAAGATGGCGACCGACAGATAGACCCAGTAGAGCGAGTAGGTGACAATTTGGCGCCGCGCGTCTGCATGGGAGAGTGAGGAGCCCGAATAGCTGCCAAATATGCCTACCGTTTGGCCGTAAATGACCTATTGCACAATTAGTGCTGTCTCGGGGCGAGTGAAGAGGAGCCCTGAGAGAATCATGGTACCGCAATCAGGGGGTTCAAGATGCCGCCGAGTATAGCGCAGGTGAAGCTGATCAAAATAATGATCTTGTCGCCCGTTGTTGAATAGTTCAAGAGACTTCTCTTCTCTTCTCTCTGTATCGACAGGCCATTGATCTGCCTCTCTAAAATAATCTTTTCTTGATCGTTGGGTGCCATTTCTACGATTCTTACCAAAGTTGGAAAAAGAAAGCATATGCTATTCGAGCCACGTGTATTTTATACTTAAAGTCGATAACAACCGCATGCAAAAAGCCGGAAGAATCGAGCCGAGGAATCGAGCCGAGATGACCCAAGCCGAGACAAATGAAGCCGAGAGGAATCGGTGCTGGTTTTATATAATAAGCAAACGATCGGCATGGCTCGTCTAAGTGTTATGCATATGCATAATACTGGCCGATTGACTCATATTGAATCATACCTAACCTAATATGCTTCGATAGATACTCGGAGACTCCCAAGAAGGCAAGACCGATAAACTACGATTTATCCAATTGAAATAATTGCCAAGACACCAGGGCAAGGTATATGCTATCATAAGCTATCCGTAGCCCAGGAACTACTATACACTCTTTCGCAGAAGCCTCTACTCGCAATGAGCTTCATTATTAAGCAGTGTATTGTGTACTGAATTATAGACAAATATGAGGAAATGAGTCTGTGTCAGCGACGGAGTCGATAATTCACACTCTTACATTTTTATCCATTCTGCAAGAGTCTTATGGTTAACTGAATGCCAAGATCTTAATAGCTTTGTTTTTTCCCTAAAAAAAATAAAAAAAAATAGAAACAAGGGTTGTGCTTATATGAAGTAACTCTCAGACCAATGATCCTAAATCATAGACTGACAATATCGTTCAAAGATTTGTTGGTTCCATTGTGACTATACTAGATTGGCCAGGTCCAAGGAGATTCAACACAGTGGGGCGTGGCACGAATACAGCTAACAAAATGCACAGTTCCTGTTGGTACTCAACTTCGCTTACAGCGAAAGATACGACCAGCAAATCCGACAGGGGTGGGTGCATATTTGGCATCTCACCGTCTTTGCCAGCCTATAGTGTTTCTTATTTCCATGACAGTGTTCTGCAATTGCCGCGATCACGACCGTTTCGAGTCACGTCAGATCGTTGCTGCGTTTTCCCGGGCGATTCGACCAAAGTCATGGCCGTTTTATCCTCCATTCTGTGGAGCTGGCTTATACTCAGTATCGCATGGTCTGTCTATTGCGCCTATCATCTATTGCGAAACTATCTGGATGCGCGAAACATTGGTCTACCTTTGCGTATATTACCCATTTGCCACACCAATCCAATTTGGATGCTCGTCGACCGGCCTCTCATCTCCCTCGCAAAATGGCTCCGTCTCGGAGATACTAGTTTCGCCCGATACAATTATCGGGGCTGGGAGATGGATGACAGATATCGTTCGCACCAGACCATGGGCGATGCTTTCGTCCTGGTGACACCCCGCAGGAACTGGCTGTACATTGCCAATCCCGACACCATCGTGGACGTCTTTCGCCGCAGAACAGATTTTCCTCGCTGTCTGGAACTTACAGGTGTGTACACAATTCCTCTGGACCTGTCACCTTCAAATATGAGCCGGCTGATAGCGGGGTGACTCAGAAATTCTCAATGTCTTTGGACCCAACATATCCACCGTAAGTGAGCACGTATCGAATCATGATACAACTTCCATCAGCTAACAACAACTTCCCTTAGGTCGACGGCGCAGCCTGGAAAGCACAACGCAAAACGGTTGCAACATGTTTCAATGAACACAATAATGACATTGTGTGGGCCGAAAGCCTCGTTCTAGCAGGAGACATGCTTCGTTATTGGTCTTCCAAACCGTCTGTCACTTCGGTTGCGCACGATACTCGTACTCTGTCTCTCCACGTTCTTTCTAGAGCTGGATTTGGCAAATCCTTCAAGTTTGAAGGTCATGACGAGAGAACAGAGTTGAGCAAATCGGCAAGTTACAAGGACTCTCTGCAGCTTATTCTTGAAAACTGCGTCTTGATCATGGCATTCGGCACGCAATTGCTGTCCAAACCTTGGCTTCCAAACAAGTTTCGCAAAATGCATGAGGCGTGTGTCTCATTCCAAAGGTACATGACCGATCTATACGAGGAAGAGAAGCAGTCCTTTGCCGAGGGCAGGTCCACGGATCGCAACCTCATGACCTCGTTGGTCCGCGCGTCGCAGTCCGAGGCCACGAGCGGTGCCGGCGGTCTCACGGAGCAGGAAATCTACGGCAACATGTTTGTTCTCAACTTTGCCGGCCACGACACCACGGCGCACACGTTTACTTTTGCTCTCTTCTTCTTGGCCGCCAATCCCGACATCCAAGACTGGATTCTCGATGAAGTGCATCGCGTCTTTGGGGATCGCCCGGTCAATGAGTGGAACTATACCGCGGATTTCCCCAAACTCAAACGGTGCTTGTCGATCATGCTTGAAACAATTCGCCTCTACACCCCTGTGCCCGTGGCCAAGTGGACAGATGCGTCGGCCCAGAGCCTAGAGGTCGGGGATCGAAACTTCGTTGTTCCACCAGACACCATGGTGATTCCGAGCTACGCTGCCGTCCACACGGACCCTCGACCCTGGGGCTCAGATCCCTTGGTTTGGAGGCCTTCGCGATGGATCAAATCTGCATCGTCCCGACCCGGGGACGAGGACATTATCTCTCCCCAACGTGGGACGTACCTTGGCTGGTCTGAAGGTGCGCGAGACTGTCCAGGCAAGAAGTTCTCCCAGGTCGAGTTTGTCGCCACCATCGCGACGCTCTTTCGCGACTGGAGAGTAGACCCTGTCCTCTTGGATGGGGAGAGCACTGGGGCCGCGCGACACCGGGTCATGAGATTGATCGAAAATGATTCTGCGCCAGTCCTGCTGCTGCAGATGCTGCATCCAGAGAAGGTTCCCTTGGTCTGGAAGAAGAGGTGATTGAGTAAATAATGGTCTCACTGTTCTTGGAAACTAGGCGATAAAATGTACTTTATGGAAGGCCACAGAAGCTTGAGAGCAACTAGTGCGCTTCATAAATAGTATTTTTTTCTGATAGGTAATGCTTGTTGCCCAACCATATAAGGAGGAGAAGTGTGTTTAATGTTCGACATCAGTCTCAGACACATATACACATATATACCAAGTACATTGTCGGTAATGTCTGACTGCGTTTATCTCGTGGCCCGCTCCAGAGCCCGGCTCTGAATTTCTCAGGCGAGCAGTTTTGCCATGCGTAACAAACAGGACAGAGAAACTGCTACGGGATGGATCCATCCAAACCCGAGGGCACTCCATCAGAGCCAGTCACAATATGGATTTCATTTTCCCCTTTGCAAATAGTGTTATATCGACTAGTACGACTACTAAACAAATGAAATTTATCGCTTGCGATGCTACGTATGGCCAAAAGTACCGAATATTGGTCAGCCTGTATGGGCAAAGCTTCCTACCATTCTTGGCGGACTGCCTACCTCTTTGGTAGAAGTCGAAAAGCCTAAATTGCGTCAAGTTTTCACAACTCGGGCCTTTATAAAGCGAGATAGACTGTTTGCCTCTAACCTCCCACGAACCGCAGGTCACAGTGGTGTAGTGGTCACGCTCCGATCCTAGAAATCTAGAATCTTTAACTCTCTCTCTCTGGCTGGGTCCGCCCTCCCCCAGTCTTTTTGTTCGATTCCCGTTCGGGCCTTGATTGTCTTTTCTTTCCCCTCGGTCTCTATCCTCACTTTCTCCCACTCTCTCTTCGATTTAGTCTCTCTTTTTTCTTGGGTCATCTTATTTAAACCTCCTACAGTTAAAGAAGGCCAGCGAAAACTGATATAGAAATTGTCTTTGACCCGGTGCCATAGTTCGGATCGTGTAGCAACCCTTTTTTGGGTACTTTCACATATTCAACTTTCCTTCAGACATTGTGTTGATGGAAAAGTCTCAGCAGCAGAAGGCACTGCTATATCAAGCGATTTCAAAGACCTAGAGAGGGAGAGAGAGCCGACAAAGATGCTAGGCCTGATGTATATTCTGCGTTTAGTGGGCTGCCGGAGACCCGGGATTTGGCGGATGGTTTTGCGGCCCGAGGCGGCAGTCTAAATAGTGGATCGAAGACCGGCGGGTGCGGGGCCGGGTACCGATGTGATTCGAATGTACTTATCTCATGTGCTGACCAAGGGAAATAATATTACCTTATGAAGGAGCTGTTCTATCGCATGTTTGTTAACTTGTCACTAACTTTGTGCAGCAAACAGTCTGAGACCCTTTTGGCACAGTCATTCTGGCAACTCATGGGTTTCCCGACACTCCGAGTGGCAGCCTGCCACACGTCCCCCGTGTTTCTGTCGGCCTCCAAGACCACGAGCAAGGCGATATCGTTGATTCGCGAAGCGGCCAGCAACAGGGCAGATTTGGTCGCCTTCCCAGAGACGTACATCCCGGCCTTTCCAATATGGAGCAGCGTGCGCCCCCCGACGGAAAACCACGACCTGTTCCGCCGCATGGCCCTCGAGTCCGTCGACGTCGACGGCGAGGAGGTGCGGGCCATCCGCGCGCAAGCCCGCCAGAGCCGCATCGTGGTCAGTATCGGCATCAGCGAAAAGGTCGGGCGCGTGAGCAGCGCCCACCTGTTCAACGCGAACCTCATGATAGGCGCCGACGGGGCGGTGCTCGTCCACCACCGCAAGCTCGTCGCCACGTTTTTCGAAAAGCTCACCTGGAGCCACGGCGACGGGTACGGCCTGCGGGTCGCGGATACGCCCGTGGGCAAGATCGGCAACCTCATTTGCGGCGAGAACTCGAATCCACTGGCCCGGTACTCCCTCATGGCGCAAGGGGAGCAGGTCCATATCTCCACCTGGCCCGCCGTCTGGCCCACAAGGGCAACGAGACAGCAGACAAGTCCACCTGCAGAGGAAGCAAGGGACGGGGCGACGTCGAGTATTTCGCGAGGTGCCAACTACGACAACGTGGCGGCCAACCGGATCAGGGCGGCTGCGCACTGCTTCGAGGCCAAGTGCTTTGGCGTCGTGTGCGCGGGTCACCTAGGCGCCGACGCCATTGACGCCGTGGTGCAGGGTGCGACCTCGCCCGGGGCAGTGTCGGCGACGCTCAACTCTGCACCGCGAGCGGCCACCATGTTTCTGGACCCCACCGGCACGCTGATGCGCGGATACACCGTGGACGCGCAGACGGCCGAAAAAACGTACCACGATTATCTCCAGAATGAAGAGGGGATCTTGTATACTGACATGAATCTTGAAGACTGCATTGAGGGAAAGCAGTACCACGACGTGGTTGGAGGGTATCAGAGGTTGGATGTGTTTGATCTCAAGGTCAACCGAACGAGAAGAGGCCCCGTCACTTTCACGTCGGAAAACGGCCCTGAGTCGACGGAGATCTAAGTGGGAGCCAAATAAAAGCATTTCGGGAAGCAAATGCCAACTTCAATTTGTCTCGAGAATTCAGGACCATTCCGCGCAAGATGTGGCGGCCGAGTGGTAAAAGTAACGTGAAATTTGAATAAGCCGCTATCATCACAGGTGTGCAGACTTTGGCTTGATTACCAACGTACGTAGTTGTGACTCAGTAAGTCTCAATTAATGACTAGGACATTGCCATGCTTAATCATGTTATGTACCTTTCTGAAGTCTTTACAGCGCTGGAAATAAATGTACTGTGTGTCAGGGAAGATGATCGACCCTCCTTTGAGGAGACGATTACATCATCCGCGTGCAAGTGAGCCGGAATTCTGCTGTCGCAGTGCGAGATAATACAATGGCTCGAGAAGACTTTGGCAGTGATACGTAAGTCTGAAAAAATCAAAAGTATGTGATGCGTTTGTTACTATTTTGTGATTGGAGTTTAGGCCAACTGTGGTCCGATTGAGCTTCGAAATAAGGTCCGAGAAATAGTTGTAGTACATCGGGCTGCTGGACAGTTGAGCAGAGGACCCTGAACGTTCGATATCTCCACAATTCAGCGGTAGAAACGTTCTAGCATTCCAGGCTTTCGGGAACTCGAGTTTCCAGTGAGCTGATAGCTTATTGCTACCGCTGTAGATCATCTCAGCCTAGTGCATGGAGTACTATGTGAGGTGGAAACCTGTCGGTGAGCCAAGTGGCGTGTCGGGCCAGACGAGTATCTAATGGATTGTCCAATGAGCATTAACCATGCTGCAGACTTGTCTCTCATACAAACTCTACTGGGTCTTATTCTATACTACTGCACACTACCTTTACAAGTTATAGTTTGCGACGCGCTTTTCTGGCGCCGTCTGCAATCATACTTGCACTGCAAGTCTACTGTGCCAAGGTTTTTCTGCCTATACAACAACGGCATGGTGAGAAGTGTTCCTATCGACAAGTCAGTTGCTTATACGAAGTGCTAATCAGGATTGAACACTTTTATGGATACTCGAAAAATCGGTCCACAAGAGCTGCCTAGCTGGCCAGCTAGGCATGGGTACTTTCCAATTGCCTGGGCGCGGGCTGAGCTGAGCTGATGTCAGTCGTTGAGACTGGGGAATGGGGACATAAACATTCGATATGTCAGTGATCTTGCGCTCGAGGACGTGATTGCAATTTCCCAGAGAATCAACGAAAAGGAAGTCGAATTGCTATTAGTTTTGGTTTTGAGGGCTTGAATGTCTTTGACTTGTGATTAATCATTTGCTTCGACAGTCATCATCATCACTGAATTCCGCAAACAGTTCCTTGCTCGTGGCAACATCGAAGAACAGTCTTCTAAATAATTACAATTTCACTCTCTACTCTTCTACTATATACGAGTCCATACGTTCGGAACGTTTCTTCTGCCCGTCTGCCCGCTAATCATCAACCCTGAATCCCAACTTCCGTGTTTAGCGCCTCCTCATGCATAGTACCTAGCAAAACGGCACGACCCTGGCGCACCACTGGCTGCTGGTTCGCGTAATAATTTACACTGCTGCGAATTTCCCGCGAATCTCGAAAACTCCCACCATTCCGCCTCGCCTTTGCATTTCTTACTGTCTCTGATAGCTGCCGTCGCTGTCTACCACATTCTTTTCTCGATTGCCTCTGTTTCTTGTCGTTCCCTACAGTCCTTCATTCCGTAACATTGGGTTGGCGACTTGTTTCTTGAAGTGCTCAGGCTGAGCAACACCGTCGTCTGCAAGAGACAGAAAAAGACCAAAGACTACCTCGGCAGCCAATTGTTGCTGTTCCGGCCCGCCATGGATATCGTGAATGAGATCGTCGATACCTTTATAGGCGATTATGCCTATGCCAAATTGATGCCATTGAAGCCGGCGCATTATGACTTCCCCAATCCGACCAATATCACGGGCCAGGCGCAAGTCTTCTCGTCCTGGCAGTACGAGCCGGCCACAAAGTACTTCTCGCTCGAGCCGAGCCAGTACGCCTATATGAGCTCGTGGGACAGAGACAACATTTATAGGCAGTCACTAAACCTGTTTCTCATCACCTGGTAAGTTAGCTTGTATCAATTGCCGGGCCTGTAACTAACAACCTGCCCTCAGGATCTTTGGACTGCTCGTCTACTTTTTATTCGCCAGTCTGTCCTACATCTTTGTCTTTGACAAGGGCACGTTCCAGCACCCAAAGTACCTCAAGAACCAGATCAGCCTAGAGATCCGGCAGACCATGATCTCCATGCCCGTCATGTCGGTGTTGACGCTGCCGTTCTTCCTGGCCGAGGTGCGCGGCCACACCAAGTGCTACGACGGCCTTGACGCCGCCCCCTTTGCGGCGTACAACTGGCTGCAGTTCCCCCTCTTCATCGTCTTTACCGACTTTTGCATCTACTGGATACACCGCGGCCTGCACCACCCGGCCATCTACAAGACGCTGCACAAGCCGCACCACCGGTGGATCATGCCGACGCCCTACGCCTCGCACGCCTTCCACCCCGTCGACGGCTGGGCGCAGGCGCTCCCCTACCACGTCTTCCCCTTACTCTTTCCCCTGCAGAAGCTCGCCTACGTCGCCTTGTTCGTCTTTGTCAACTTTTGGACCATCTTGATCCACGACGGCGAGTACGTGGCCAACAGCCCGTTCGTCAACGGCGCCGCCTGCCACACCATGCACCACCTCTACTTCAACTACAACTACGGCCAGTACACGACCGTCTGGGACCGCCTGGGCGGCAGCTACCGCCGGCCCAACGACGAGCTGTTCGCCGGCCGCGAGACCAAGTTCAGCCAGGGGGAGTGGAGCCGGCAGGCGCGCGAGATGGAGAAGATGGTGCGCGAGGTCGAGGGCGAGGATGACCGCCAGTACGACCCCGTTGCCGAGAGCAAGAAGAGCAAATAGTACAAGCCGATGGCTTAATTCTCTTTTGGAGTGGCTTCGTATGCTCGAATTGCTCCGTAACGGAGAGGTTGCAACATTATTTCGTCGAAAACACACTTTCACTTCAAATATTGGAGTCCTTCACTGATTCATCTTCCAGCGTATGGAGTTGAGAAGAAGGAATATGTATATATAACAAGAATTCGTCATCGGCTGGGGGGTAATCTCCCGCAAAATGACCAAGCTGTGCATTAGCCAGGCGTCTCTTTTCAGACGATTAGTCGAACCTGTGGCATATGACCAATGCCCAAGATGGGGGAAAGACATCTGACAGTTTCTTCAACTACTAGAGATGGACCATTGTTCCCCAAGGAACTTGATAAAAGGTCCCAGCCCCCGTCATATTCTCAGAGAAAGCGGCGGCGGGTAATTTACTCAATAGAATTTGTAATGCCAAAGACCAGTATATGGTTAATACCATGATTCAGAGAAAGAGAGGCCTCAAGGCTGCTTTTGGCGTTATGTCTTTTTATCGTGTACCTATAAGTAGTACTCACGGTCTCGTATGAAGACAAACATCTAATGACAATGGAAATTTTTGCTACCATTGGCCCAGCAGCTGACCACAGACAAGTTTCTTTGATTATCAGAGAATTGGCACAAACTGGCCAGCATTTCACAGTATTGGCGTCGAGTTTGGAAGCTTTGTCTTCAAAGTGTGGTATTGGAATTATGGTACAAGTATAGATTGCACTGCAGCCGGTATAATGGACTCGGTCAATGTCGTGGTTTTTGTTCTTTTCATGGCGAGTGAAGACTTGAAAAGCACGAGAAACGACTATAATGAAATGTCGAAGCCTGACGAGGCCAAGCGCTGTTGCGTCGAACTTAAGAATGTCGCTAAAATCCCCATTGAAAATCGCCTCCTTAACGCCGTGACGCTGAAAATCAGAGAGAGGAAGAAAAAAAAAAGAAAAGGTATTGCCGTAGGGTGGCTTGTTTGGGTAAGAAGAAGATTGGCAGCCTGGGTTCTCCGCAGCCCTCTTTCAACGAATCGAGACCCGTATTTCGTACGAATGTTTTGTGACTCCTGGTGAGTGCCGCCAACAGGAAGTTTCATAACGAACGGAGTTGAACCCTGAATCGCCCAGGGAACTGTTCTGTATAATCGAGGTCGTGTTTCACAATTGGGCATACGGAAATCTCGGTGTGGGATCGAGGACCCTTCATAACCAATATTTGACAGCCTCCTTTTCAAGAGAAACTGACAAACTTGGGATCCCTCGGCCGTCCATCGGGCCCGATACCATTGGCGCTGAACCGCTGCTCCATGTAGACCTTGCGCGCCTGGTCAAACTTCATGCGGCGCTTCTTCATAATGGTCAGGATCTCGCGCTTGGCCGCGTCATCCAGCCCGGCGCGGGCGTCGCCGTCGGCAATGTTGCCCGCCAGGTCAAACGTGTCGCTGCTCAGCCCGGCCTCGACGTCGCCCGCAAACGTCGACGGCAGCCGCGCGTACAGGTAGGAGCCCGGGTGTGCTATCGAGTCGGGCACCAGGTGCAGCCACGAGTTGCGCGTCACGTAGAGCACGGTGCCCGTAATGAGCACCAGCAGGACGAGAGATGGGAGAAGGTATGGCATCTTCGCAATGGTTTAATCTCTTGTTTCGGGTGGTGTTATTCCTCTTGAATTTGGCTGCTCCCAAGCTGTTGTGACGGTTTCGTTTCTGATTGGGTTGTATGATATAATATGAGCGAATGAAAAAGAGAGACTAGAAGATCGGTGATGTTCCCGGATGTCGTGGTCGGCGATAGATGGCTGAGAAATTCGATCACGGGAGTATCGGGTGCTTATGGCGGAAGCCCGGAAAGGTGGCGGGAGCTGGAGAAGACACAAAAGGAACGTAGAGACTAGATGGCAAAGAGAAAGAAAAAGGGCTGGTTGGCAGATGATCAGATCCTACCAAACAGTCAAGCTCAGGCCATGAAAGGCCCGTATGGATCAATAGATAGAAGTTGCGAGTTTCGAGACTGCGCTGAAAGAAGAAAAGGTGACAGGAAACTCGCGATGCGCAAGCAGCCAACAGGGCTGATATTATCAAATCCCAAAGGGTGACGACGCCTGGACTAGCATAATCAGTGTGGGTCCCAATGCATCTTGGAACATTTATGCGTGATGCACCCGCGTAAAGTGGATTGGTTTGAGCCAATGTGGCGTTTTGACAGCTGAAGTGGAGAGAGGAGGAAAAAGAGGCTTGAGAGGGCGAGAGAAGGGGGTCAGCACAGCCACATTGTTCCTCAGAACTCACACCCTGTCACACACGCAAAAGCCCAGCGAAAAGTGGCGCTAACTCGCATCAGGAAACCTAAGCGAATCCCACAATCAGAGCGACCGACCCGAGTTGTGTGCGAGAAATCGGTTTTGGTAGACGAAATTTCGAGATCAAGAGATTCAGCAATTTCGAAGCCTCCAAACCACACATTCAAGATGCCTGCCAGCAACGTTTCGTCGGACCTGATCTGGGAGATCGTCCGTAAGTTTTCTCCAGAAAGTTTTTAATTTTTCCTCCCAGCTCGACTCGACGAATTGGACGACTTGGAGGAATTTTGGGCGAGCGAGCGAGCGTGGGAGGAAGAAAATACCTTGGTTTTGATGGGAGACATGAGGGCTGATGGAATGATTTCTTGAATATAGGCTCCAACAACGCCTACCTTGTCAAGCGCAAGGAGTCCGGCGGTCTGCAGTTCTCCCGCGACCCCTTCAACCTGACCAACAAGCACTCCCGCAAGGTAAGCTTCAATTCCGACACTTTGAGAGTGTGCCAGTATCATTTAGCTAACACCCTCTATAGCACGCTGGTTTCGTCAACGAGAAGGTATGCGACACGGACACATGACAGGCTACAACCAACGAACGCACGCGATTAACACAAATGACCTCTAGGCTATCGGTGTCGCCCACAACGAGAAGGGTGGTGTCCAGGTCCTGACCAAGAAGAACGGCTCTGCCCAGAAGCCCGCTTCCGGCACCCACGCCACCACCTACCACGGTGGCAAGTCTGCCCGCAGGTATGTTACGGCCTTTATTTCAGAATCGCTGTCGGAAAAGAAGTCGATATACTGACTTGTCTCATCTCTACAGCTCCTACAAGGCTGTTGCCAACCAGGCTGCCAAGAACGGCTACCGTGCCGACCTCCGTGAGGCCGCTGTCCAGCGTGTCTCTGCCGTCCGCCGCTCCCAGCGCGAGCCCAAGCCTACTCCCGAGTCCAAGCCCCGTGGTGCCAAGGCCAAGAAGGCCGCTGCCGCCGAGGAGTCGTCGTAAATGTCTTTCCATTAGTGTGATATAATATGATGGACGGCACGGTGTCTAGGGAGGCTAGGTTGGCGAAAATGGCGTATCTTTGCAGCTAGAAAAAGGATCCGAAGAAGATCCATGGCAGCTTGTGAATACTATTGATTCAACCTCCATATATTACTCCTGTGTTTGCATCATGGTAGTGTCAGGGGCAACTGGACTGTGACTCGCCGCCACATGTTCCAAGGAGACCGTATCCAGAAGCCGCCGGGTCAATACTTGGCCAATGCACTTCTGCGCAGATATCTGACATGTGACTTGTGATGGTCTATGTGCAGGCGGGGCCCCGTTCGTCAAGTATGCCGTACCGTTTCCGAAATATTTTGTAACCCGGTAGGCTCCGGTATCTGTAGCATCGCCATGGACCCAATGACGTGACCTTGAGAACCAGGAATTACTTGGCTGGTATGAAGTATCTCATCTTGGCTGTCTCATTCGGCTTCCGAGGAGCTTGGGTGATACAACGGAATCCCCCGGCCAGTTATAGATCTGCGGAATCAATAAGCATGGAATACACGAAAATATACAGGACAATAAAGAGGCCATAATTCCTAGCATCGATGAAAGTTGATCAAGAATGGAGCTATGCAGAGTCCGGTCTTGCCCGACCGGGGAAGAACGCGACAGCTGAGAGCCTCGGAAGCTCACGATAGTCGGGCTGCTAATTCGGCAATATGAAGGTAGGCGAAGCTCAAATGGTTGCTCGCTTGTCCGAAGCCGACCAGGCCGATGATAGGGCGAGTAATTTGCGTCATGTGTTTAGCAGCGGGAAAGAAGAAAGGCAAGTAAGTATCCATAGTTGAGACGCATGTGTGACTTGTTGCCTGGCAATCAGAAGAAACAAAGGATAGACAATGCACAAACTTAGAACGTTTGGACACTCAACACAAGACGCTTGGCGGGCCGTCAGAGGTTGGGTGATGTTCAACTGTATGACATTATGTCATCCAACTCGAGTGTCTAGGTTACTTGCCATTTAGAATATGTCCGGGCTTTGTTACCCAAAGAAGCCGGTGTGGAAGATAGACCAATCGTCAGAAGGGGAAATAAACGACGGCCACTGCAAAAACAACGCTGTTTCAATCTTCCTTCTAGCCGTAGCTGCCCTCTCAAGTGCTGGTCTGTCCCTTCAGGAACAGCACAGTTAAATAAGGTCAAGGTACCCAAGTTACGGCGGGATGGCGGGGTAGTTTGGCCCAGACCCCAGTCGCTAAGCCGAAACAGTCCCTGAGCTTGTGAGGATCCCGCCCGAGCTGCACGCCGTTTCCCAATGGCCGCTCACCACCAAAAACGCTGTGCCCCGCCATCCCATCCCAGCAGGGTTCTACATAATCGCGTCTCTCTCCCACCCCCCTCGCAAAGGAACAGAGGAGCTCAAGTGAACACTGTTGGGCGCAAATAAAAGGGTAAGTCTCTCTCTCTTCACTTCCGTTCCAGCCGCTCCTATCATTGCAAACCAAGTCCCTTTGATATTTCTTTTTGGTCTCTTGCTGCTCCCAAAGGTACAAGATCATCATCTCCTCTCAGTGTTGGCGGGGTAATATTGCTCTCTCTGCAGCTCTTCTCGCCTTCCCAACAACACCTTTGTCACACACCACCTTTCCCATATAAAAGCTTCCCGACCGCTGACTTACAAACCCCGCGTTTAGATCTCAGCAACCACTCGACTCTTTCCTCTTCTTCAATCACCACAAAGACATCCAAACCAGACCAATTCAACACAGTAAATCCTTCACAATGGTCAAGGCAGGTGAGTGACAGAAAGATGATGCCGTTTGCTGATACCTATCATCCATCCTCTTGCGGGTTACTGACAATTCTGCTACACACAGTTGTTGCTGGAGCCTCTGGTGGCATTGGCCAGGTCTGTCAAACCTCCATAAGCAGTTACTCTGCTGCCCATTGACTGACACATTACAGCCTCTGTCGCTCCTTCTCAAGCTCTCCCCCCTCGTCGACGAGCTGGCCCTCTACGATGTTGTCAACACCCCCGGTGTCGCTACTGACCTGTCCCACATCTCTTCAACTGCTGTAAGTAGTATAACAGTGTTTCTTGAGGCACCGACGACATGATGCTGACGAGAGTGCTGAACAGAAAGTTACTGGCTACCTCCCTAAGGAGGATGGTGGCAAGGCTGCCATGAAGGATGCCGACATCATTGTCATTCCTGCTGGTATTCCCCGTACGTAATATGCCTCTGGTTGCTTGCTCAATGGTACTCGCTGACTGACCACTTGTCTTACAGGCAAGCCCGGCATGACCCGTGACGACTTGTTCAACATCAACGCTGGCATTGTCAAGGGCCTCATTGAGATTGCCGCCGAGGTCGCCCCCAAGGCTTACATCCTCGTCATTTCCAACCCCGTCAACTCGACCGTTCCTATCGCTGCCGAGGTCCTCAAGGCCAAGGGCGTCTTCAACCCCCAGAGACTCTTTGGTGTCACCACCCTCGATATCGTTCGTGCTGAGACCTTTGTTGCCGAGATTGCTGGCAAGAAGACCGGCTCTGAGCTCACAGTCCCCGTCATTGGTGGACACTCTGGCGAGACCATTGTCCCCATCTTCAGCGCTGTCCAGCCCAACGTCACCATCCCCACTGAGAAGTACGAGGCTCTCGTCAACCGCGTCCAGTTCGGTGGTGATGAGGTCGTCAAGGCCAAGGATGGTGCTGGCTCGGCTACTCTTTCCATGGCCTTTGCCGGTTTCAGGTAAGCACCAAGATTCGATATTTTCAGTCCCACTTGCCCGACTGACCACTTTATAGATTCGCCGAGAAGGTTCTCAAGGCCATCAAGGGCGAGAAGGGCCTTGTCGAGCCCAGCTACGTCTACCTTCCCGGTGTTCCCGGCGGTAAGGAGATTGCTGAGAAGACTGGTGTCGACTTCTTCTCCGTCCCCATTGAGCTTGGCGTAAGTTGCAGATGACAAATTCCTCTCTCCGTGTGTGTGAATGGAAACTGATCGTATCATAGCCCAATGGTGCTGAGAAGGCTGTCAACCCCCTGGCCAACCTCACCAGCGATGAGAACAAGTACCTGCAGAAGGCCATTGACGGACTCAAGGGCAACATCCAGAAGGGCATTGACTTTGCCCACAACCCTCCCCAAAAGTAAATTCACTCCCACCCCCTGAAACTTGTTGTTGTTTGGAGCATGCAAAGAATGCGTCAATGTTTGCGCCTGTTCATTTCTTCGATGGAAGGATGGGTTACACGAAGGAATTGCCCCCATAAACGGCGCCGTGTATAGACAAACTAAAGAAGAAGCGATCTAGCGATCAATGAGACCATGTGACTGATGAGAGGCTTCTTCCCAGGCTGTAACGTGATTTTCTCTTTCTAGGAAGTAATGAATCCCCGATAAATGGACACTCGGCCCGGTTTCCACCACGATTTCGACGAAACACCTATTCTCACTTGCTGAGAAAGGGTGGCGACAACATCGGAGAGAAAACCAGGGAACTCTTGGTCGAACGAATGGATTGGAGCAAGGAAACTTGGAGAGGACAAACGTGAATACTGAGGAAAGCAGTACATAAGACCGTGGATATTATTTATAAATAAAGAAGAAAAAAACGCCACAAACGCCGTGCTTCCTGTATATGCATCTAACATGAAGAAGAATCTCATGATTGCTCTCGTGCAAGCCGGATCATTTATTTCGTTTTGGTCCTTGAAGATGCTCCTTTTCTTTCTCCCAACATGATTTCAACGGCTCTAATGAAGCATTCTTCTCAATCGTTGATAGTAGTAGTAAGAGCAATTCTAGTTTTCTTATTTTGTTTTTGGTTTTGTCTTCATCATGATTTGGCGGTTATGGTCTTGATCTGAAATACGGCGCCTGGCAATTCACTAGACTCTGCCTGTACGGTGGCATTGACGCCCAATGCTGCCAGCGCTCCTCTCACTATGCCGCATGGGAACCAGAGGAACTAGATGGAGAGAAACGAGTCAATACAAAGCGTCTCTGAGAAAACCAGGGCGGCAAAAGGGGGGGAAACTCACCGGCTGAGCCCTCACGACGGCCTGACCGCCAGCGTCGGTGCTCATGCGCGAGAGGGGGCGAAACATGTTGTCGGTCAAGACGTAGACGCCGCGGTGGTTGGTCTTGAGGTTGTCGATCTGCTTCTTGAAGACTAGGGTCCACAGGTCCTTGCAGAGGAACTTGATCACGTCAAGGGTATCGTTGAAGCGGGGGCGGTCGCGGGAGAATCTATTGTTGGGACGAGAAGAGAAGAAATGATTAGAAATCATCCGCATGATGTTTCTGAGAGAGGGAGAGATGGAGCTTCGGGGTAGTTCCCCTTAGCTGAAGAGAGAAGGGGGACACAAGGAAGAGGTTTGTTCACGACTTACCGCTCTACCAGACCCAGTCCGACTCGGTATCCCAGCGTCTCCAGCCGATAAAACACGGCATCCCTCTCCTCCTCGTCATCGAGCTTCCGCGTCCCCGTCGCAGCCGTGCCGGTGGCGGACGCCGTACCCGCGACGCTGCTGGCGGCACCGTCCTGGCTATGGCTCGCATTGTGATTTCCTCCTCCCCCCGTTGTTGTCGTCGTCGTGGTGCCGCCGGCACTGCCCGCGCTCCGGTCCGCCGTGGCCAGGGCGTCGGCGGCGTCGAGCTCGTTGACTAGCCGGTACGCCATGGGCACGATCTCAATGAGCAAGAGGTCGAGGCATGACGAGTTGAGAAACGTGGCCGACGGGTCCGAGGCGTTGAAGGGCGGGAGGGGTTGGTCAAAGTTTGACATTTTGGGCGGCTTTTCGCTTTCTTTTTTCTGTGCGCACACACGCTCGCTCGCTCGCTCTCTCTCCGTGTTATCGAGTCTCCTTTTATGTTACGCCCCCTTTTCTTCGTCTAGGTTGGTTTCTTCTACAGGGCGGTTTATTCTCGCTCTTTTATCCTTCCAAGAGCGCTGTCTCTCTCTCCCCTGAAGTCGTCGCCTTTGTCTAAATTTGTCTGTAGATGAATTTTTCGCTGATATCGCCGTTTCTTGTAATGAATGGCAGACGGCGGCGCATGTATTGTGCGAGCAAAGGGCTGACGTTCTTCGCCCGTCCACCTCGGGTCTCCCTGTGAGATGTTGCGCCCGAGCGAGTTCGGGGTTTCGATCCAAGTAATTTGCGCGCGCGCAATTGAGTTCGTGATATCGCTGTCGTAACGATTTGACAGAAAGCTTTCTCACTTCTGACACAACCTTCCTTTGTTGTCTCCTTGTTGTTTTCCGCCGTCTGTAAGATTGCGCGCTCTTCTTTGACGTTCTGCCCTGGTAGGAAAGGTCGACCTGTTCTCAGGGCTCGATATTAGGCCGACAAGTCAGGTCAAGGCAGTCGTATATGCGGTCTTCGTCGGATAATGTACAGGTATGACAGGCCTGCATCAAGAGTTTCTGGCTCCGGAAGAGAAATAGTTGTGTCAAAATTGCGTCGCTTTTCTCAGTAAACTCCAGCAAAGGGTTGCGGTAAGTCGATTGACGTTGGACCAGACGGACAGCCTGTACGTACTGCTACTAGCTCAAGCTCAACCCCTGCCGGAGCACATGAGTTGAGAAGATAGAGGGGCCCAATTGGCTTTCAGTGTGGGGTTGCATACCGATTGTATGTACACTGTGTATGTAGTCCTAATGCCTAATCTACATTGGGTGCCTGAAGGACAAAATGATCTGTAAAGGTACTCGCTCAATCATATCAGACACATATTCTTTTACAAATTGTACATGGCAAAGCATTATGAGTCATTGTCATGGCTTCGTTTGTATTATCGATGGATCCAAAGGCTCTGCATCCTAGGATCTCTCGTCTCGAGCACAAACATATCTGATGTCTATAGCAAGTACATTTCTCAGCGCTTATTACATGACCGTCATCGCACATTATGACAACGCCGATTTGATCCTCCGCGAAGTGAACACTGGGAATCGACAGATTTCATCTCCTCTTTTCAAGCCATGAAGAACTTTGCTTGATATGGAGACAAACCACTGGCCGCATGTGTAACTGCTGCACTGTTTCGCTCGCTTGCTCGCTCAAGCCTATCATTATACACAAGAACGCTTTTTCTCATGATTCAGATCTCTTCTTTCGTCAGAGTCCCTGTGGTATATCCGGTGTCGCCAAAAGCCCTTAAATCAAAATCTGCCGTCAACGCCGTGCCCATGCATGCTCTACACATTTTTCCATACGGCCGTCGTCATGCTCAAGTGCGATAAGGCATGCCAGGAAGACTCCATTCTGGTAGCGCCGAAGGCATGCCGCCTGTGTTCTGATTTTGACGCTTCGGTGGGGGTCTCAACGGTTCGTCGTCATCACTGCTCAGGGTCAGGTCAATAACCTCGGCCGTTCTTTTCCGAGAGCCACTGGGCGTCGAGTTCGATCCGTTGACTTGTGAATTGTGCGAGGGGGTGCCGTTGAAGGACTGGCTCGGTGTCTGTGTGCGTTGGCCAGCGGGTGGGCTGAAGTCGTCCAACGCCACCACATCATCATCGTCATCTACCTTAATGCTGGCGATATTGTGCGCACCAGAGAGTCTTGCTCGCTTTGGCTCGGGCTCCGACCGATCCTCAGTTCGCCACTCGCCATTGGGCTCGATGGTGACCTGCTCAGTGTCCTCATGCGTTCTGTCGAGAATATCCTTGACGTACTCGTCAATGGCAAGATTCTCAAATGTTGCGAGTTTGTTGCAGATGGGACATAACCACTGCGGCCCTTGTTCCTGTAGGTAGAGATATGATGTTACGTCGAAACACTGAATGTGGCTGCAAGTAGTCGAACGGCAAGGATCCTTAAGTCTTCCGTACGTCAGGGGGCACTTGAGAGACAAAACTTCTGATGTTGCAACTACATCAGGATCATTTGCAGCTTTAGCGCGCTCCTTAAGGACCGAGGCTTTGGGGATCTTCTTGGTCTTGATCTTTTTGACCAGCTCTTCGACAGGTGAGAGCTCACACAAGAAGAGCGCGAGGTAGAACTTCTAAATAAAGTATTAGCAGGTCAAACACTCAATAAGGTTTAAATCAAGAAGTCGGTAAATATGAGCATAATCACTGCTTGGAGAAGGATCCAGGAAGACATATGCTCACTGGTGGCTCTTGATTTTGGTGCTTCTTCACCTTATTCGTCAAAGCATACGTAAACTCAATATTGTTTACGTATGAGGTCTTGTCAAGACGCAAGGAATCTGTGATGTCGACAGGCCTCGTGGAACCCGCCTTGCCTTTCAGCCCTCGGAGATTGGCCTTGATTTCACCGCCGTTCACTTTGAGCTCCGACTGATGTGGAAAGGCAATATCTTGCACACCTCGGTCATCGGCAGCGCAAAAGACCATGACACGCATGGTCTTGTTAGACACGCATCGTTGTAGCGCGGCATGTTCACTCGTCTTGAGCGTGATTGTGTTAGAGTTACGGTGCTGAGTCATGACTATCAATGTATTAGCAAATTATCTGATTGCATAGAGTGCGTTGCTGTGTGCTCATTTGCCAGAATGGCAGAATGGCATTGGGACGCGCGAGTTGAGCCAAAGTTGCGATTCTGCAATAGTGAATCCAAACTCGCGGCGCAAATGATGTCAACGTACTTTCGAGAGTTCTCACGTTCCCGATCAACTGTTCCACGCGGTAGAAAGGACTTGATTTGAATTGGAGGGCTGGTCGACTGATTAGCCCTTGTCGGTTGTGGCCAAATGACTGCTGGAAGGGCATCATACCAGGCCGCTGGGGCGCAGAGGCAGGCGCAGCGGCCCATCGCACCTGGGAGCCATAGCCTGAGATACTGTTCTGAGGATACACTCCAGGGGCGGGACTAGGAGCGGGGTTGTGGTTATTCGTGTTGGCATTGCCGCCATTCACATTGTACCCATTTCCATAGCCCGTAGACGCGGAAGAGCCCTGAGGGTACTGGCCTCCTCGGCGACTTGCGCCCGCCATGTTGTTAATGGTCTCTTTTATGTGTGCGTATTGTGCTAGATCGGACTGAGAAGTTTCGGTCAGAGCTGTTTGCGCATCAAAATGCAGAGTGTCAGCAGGTGTTTCGCATTGATCAGAAACGCATCTGATAATTAGAGACGAGTGGAATAATCAGATGGGGTGGAAGGGACGAGAAAAAAAAACAAGCAGAGGCAAGGCCTGAGGGATCGAGTTGGAAAGTGGTTCCCTAGCAGCGCATTTCAGCCAATCGACCTTGAGCGACACATTCAGGTGAATGGAAGGAACGCAAAAACCCATAACCACCATTTGAACCGCTGACCGTTTGTTGTTGCTTCCACTCGATCCCCGAAGCCCCTTTCTGCCAAAATTTCCCATCTCTTAATCTTCCAAAGCCTTGCGCGCACAGCAATTGATGGGCATCCTTACCGAGCATGATACGTCTTTGTAATTCGGCCTTGATCCCGCTCGTTCTCAGACCAGCAATCGAGCATACGGTCTGCAGCTGCTTGACGAGCAAGAGGCTGACCCTCTGCCTGCACTGTTCGATCTCGACACGATGTGTGTTGCTGGAGGAAGACATGGCTGGTGGTCGTAGTTTCCCAAGGAGATGCGCTGAAGGTCCTTAGGCCTTCTCTTAAAGTGAATTCGAGGCCTGCGGTTGCTACCGACTGGCAAGGCAAACAGCTTGCAATGTTGGGAACCGCATGAGGAAGGTTCGACAATCGGGGGCCGCCCTAGAGTTATGCGCAGAGTCCACACCTCGATGGCACGCAGGGAGGTCTGTTGAGGTCGTCGCCGGTCGCCCAAGTCAAGCAAATTATTGTCGCCGTCGTCAATGACCAAATCGCTCTTAAGAGAATGACTTTCTGCAGTCTCGAGGGTAAGACGTCTCGCGGCCGGTACCCCGAGTATGTTAGATCCCCGTAGTATGAAGATGGGCGATGACGGAGTTACTCCAGACAGTATCAAGATAGTCGTGTGATGATATCGGTAATAGAATAATCGTCAACGGCCAAGAAATATGGAGTCACTGAATCCAAAATGATGATGCCAAGTCGGCGATGGTGAGAATAACGATTAAGAACTATGCTGCTAAGCTTGATTGAAACGAAACAACGACCATGCCGTCGTCCATGTTCAGGCAGGTAGGAGCACCGGGCTGGCCGTTCTACCAAGTCGGGCGGCGACAAAATTCACCGCCTGCCAGTCCTGGTGAACAGTGAACACTTTAAAGGGATTCAGCGCCCTTGTCCCTCACTTGTTTAGCGCTGGGTCCCCTCCCATTCCGTTGAAGGGCATTGATCCATGGCTGATGTGCATGTCTGGGCACAAGACAAGGGGCCCCGAATGGGGGTCTAGGATAGCTTATCCGATAACGACTTGCCTTAATTTTTTTATATTTTCCACTGTACCATAGCGAGCACCCAGAACCACGGCCGCTAACGACAGACGCCCCACCAAAAAGTTGCACGTCTTTTGTCTCTCTCCGCCAGTGCACATTTGCATGCGATTTCAAACTACATACACCAAACCTTCAACAATACCATAATTCAACAGACTTTACAATGGCCAAGAGTTCGCGTGCGAGCACAATCAAGACCAACAACCAGCGCCTCAAGGCAAAGGTTTTTGGTCCGGTGGAACAGGCCCGAAGGGAGCGCCTGTCTGCCAAACTTTTGGAAATTGCTTCTGCGCCCAAGCCTGAGAAGCCCGAGGCCGAGAACGAGATGAAGATTGTGGACGACGAGACAGAGGCCAAGGCTGAGCACGAGGATGGTAAGGAGAATCTTGCTGCCGCCGTCGATATGGCAGATGCGATAATACCAGAGCTTGAAGCTAACTATTCTGCCGCAGCTACAATGGATGTTGACAAGCCTTCTTCCAACACTCGCAACTCCAAGAACCGCATTGCCAAGCGGAAGAAGCCTTCGAAGATTGTGTTCCCCAAGCACGGCGACCGAAAGAAGGCCAACAAGAAGAGGTAGATGGCACAGGATAGTGGTTGTTCAAAGCATATTCGACTATTAAGAGGGCATTCCCAGGAGTTTCCGGCGTCAAAAGAGAAGATTTGGTACCATTTGTATTTGCTGCGTCGTTCTGCCTGACGACTTGGCCCTCATTTCGGGCTGTCTACTTTCATACAATGAGACATTCCTCATAATCATGACAATATATAAATGTACAATGCGCAGTTGTGTGAACGTCTACGCTCCAGTCTGTTGAGCGACAGGTGCAGGATTTTCAGCCGCTATCGCAACTGTTCCATTTGAAATTGGTGGAGGCGCGTTTGGAGCAGTCGGTGCCGCCACAGATGGGGGAATCTCCAGAGGTTTTGTTTCTGTTGATGGCGGAGCCGCTACTGGGGTTAATACAGTGGCCTGAGTTACGGGCGCGTTGGCGATTGGCGACGGATGTGATGCTGGTTGAGCTTTCTGAGAAGTACCACTAGTAGGTGTGGTTGGCGGTGCCACATCCGGTGTTGAAGTTGGTGCTGCTGCTGCTGATGATGGTGCCGGTGTTGGTGTTGGTATTGGTGCAGTTGATGACGCTGTCGTTGGTACTGCCGTTGGTGCAGGTGTTCCGACAGGCTGATCTTGGGTTGCTACACTAGGCTCTTGCTTGACTACCGTGGGTGGTGATGGCTTTGGCGGTGCTGGAGCATCGGGATCAAGAAACCGAGCCGGGACTCCTTGAGCTGCAAAAGACGCAGTGCCAACCCAAGCACCCACCAATCGACTCCATTTGTAGTCACCGCTTTGCAACTTCTGGATTTCCTTGTAGGCTCTGGAATCATAATATGGCAGTCCTGTTTTGGGGTCCTTGTACCGTGCTGGTTTGTTCGTAATTATGCACTTTGGTGGCGCTGCTGGCTCTGTTGACAAAGTTAGCAAAATGTGTGAATGGAACAGAAGCAGACCATGTCATTACTTACTTGCGAGTTTGCCCGTCTCTTTACCAAACAGAATACGTTGTTGTACGCTTTTCTGTTCAATGGCATTTTCGTCAAAGTTCTGCAGGATAATAGAGTTACAAGTCGCCTTCATATTTGGCGGAGGTGGAGGCCGAGGAGAAGGTGGTAGATCGGGCACGCCTGCCGGTTCTTTTGCTTTCTTAGAAGCATTGGTGTGAGATGGCTTCTGACTTCCGAGTGGCTTGGCTGATTGTTGTCCTGATGCTTGTCCTTTGCCACTGGATCCTCCTCCTGCCTTGGACTGCGGGCGCGGTGGTGGTGGTGCCGGTTGCATTGGTCTTACAACTCCAGGCAGTGCCGGTGCGGATACCGGCGCGGGCGGAGGAGGTGGACGAGCATTCGTCTGTGGCATAGACAGCGGTGATGGCCTTGGAGCAGCATTTGGTGCCGCCAGCACATTTGACGATTGGCTAGCTGACGGCGAATAACCAAGCATAGGCATGGATAGTCCACTCTTTGCAGCACCTGGCGGAGGCGCCAAAAAGCTATTGGACAGCGGTTTCATTTCAGGGGGCCTCATCACTGGGCCTGGTGACTGCATAGGCGGTGCAAAGACACTTGTCGTGTATGGCGCTGGATTAGGAGCTTGTAGATTTGGCGGTGCCAGCTCAACGGGTTTCGATGCTTGGGGCGGAGCCCGCGGTACCTGTGGTGCTTGTAGCGGCTGCGATACTGGAGGCGGTTGTGATGCTGGAGGCGGCTGCAGCGTCTGCAATGGCTGTGGTACTTGAGATACTTGGGATGCTTGCGGTACTTGAGGTGCCTGAGATGCCTGAGATGCTCGCTGTACTTGAGGTGCTTGAGGTGCTGGCGATGCTTGAGATGCTGGAGATGCTTGAGGTGCTGGAGATGCTTGAGGTGCTGGAGATGCTTGAGGTGCTGGAGATGCTTGTGGTGCTGGAGATGCTTGTGGTGCTTGAGATACTTGAGATACTGGAGATGCTTGAGGTCCTTCAGGTTTCTGAGGTGCTTGGGACGCCTGTGGAAGTTTGCTCTCATCAGCAACGACAACCTCCGAAGATACTGATTGTGATATTGGTTTTTCTTCCACTGTTGGCTTTGAATCTGTGGGTGCGGATACCTCTAGGCTAGGTTCTGGTTGTTTGGATTCAGGATGTTGACTCTCTGCTTTCTGAGCAGCAACCAGTCCTAATGGGGCGCTCTCTGGCTTCGCTGAATGTGAATCGACAGTCGTGCTTTGAGTGTCCGCTGTTTGAGGCTCTTTTTGAGCTGGAGTTTCTGCGTCTTTTGACGCGTCAACTGGTTTGTCCTTGTTGGCTTGCGCAGATATCGACTCTGTGGACGGCGGTTGATCTGTCACGATGGCCTGCTCCTTGGGCGGTTCGCTCTTGTTGGAGTCCTCCTTTTTGCTCTCTTCTCCTTTCCCTGGCTCGTCCATTGCCTTTGTACCAGCTGTAGAGGGACGTTTCTTGATAGGCTTCTCCTTTTCCTCGATTGTGACCGTCTTTCCAAGGTATTTGAGCTTGCCATCGACCCATTCACCCATCCCACTCCAGAAAGTCACCACGGGACCGCTGAGTTGCCTGTTGTTGAGCGCTGCCAATTTTGCTCTTCGCTCCTCCTCGCGCTGCTTTTCCGCCTCTTCCCAGCGGTTTAAGCTCTTTGCGTTGCGCTTCTCAACGATGGCTGCCTCTGCTAGTCGCTCAGCCTGTGTCATGGGAGGTTTCTTCATCGCCTCCATTCTCTTGGCCTTGCGTTCCATGGCTTCCATAAGTTTGAGACGCTTCGCCTCCCTTTCCACCATTTGTTGGTGCAACGCTTCCTTGCTCAGCATGGTAGTCTCTCGCTTCGAGGCTCTCGTAGGCATGTCCGCAATTGTTGGTAGCCAGCTGGCTCTCTCCGACTTCTTCTTTGGCCTTGGCGCAGGCGTCGCTGAGGAAGAGTCCGGCGTGGCTGTTGGATCAACTCTGACCTTCTTTCTGAATTTTACTGGGATCGCTTCTTGGGCCTTGCGCTTGCGCGCTGCCAGCTTCTTTTCGCGAGCTTGCTTTTCTAATTCTTTTTCGCCTTCGTCCTCGTCGCCTTGCGCCTGTGCATCCTCATCATCGGACGATGAGTCCATCTGCGCATCTGAGTCCCCCTCGTCGACCTCCTCGAAACCGGCGTCGTCTGCATCTTCGGCAAAGAGTAGTTCGAGCTCGTCATCGGGCTCTTCGGCGGCCAGCATGGACTTCATGCGGTTTCCTGCCGTCGAACGTTTGGATCGGCTCGTGGCAAGCCATTCGACCTGTGGCGCCTCCTCTTGTGTGTCCTCATTGTCGGAAGCGTCTGAGCTACTGCTGCTACTAGTCGGGGACTCGTTCTTGTCTTCCTCCTGGTCCAGCGCCATGCGCTGTTCGTCCCCTTCGGCCGCCATCGCAAAGCCTGTTGATGCTTTACGGGGGCCTAAAGGTCTTTCATGAATGGCGACTATTAATCGTTTCGTCAAAACAGGATACGCGAAATGATTTGCTGATTGCGCGTAAATCACGTTAGTGATGCTTGACGATGGTCGCGCACTAGCTATGAGTCGCGTTGGGGAACTTTTTTTTTAATTGATCCTTGTACGGGGACTCACTTGCTAGCACCGTGCCAGCGATGATGTAGCTACATAACGAATGGAGCACCGCCACATTTCCAGCCTTGAAGGTGTGCGCCTCAAGTAAGGTTAGTGGCTTGCTAGACCTGCCAAGACAACATGATCATATTACAGGTTGCATCATCATGTCTTCGTACACAATCTCTTGAGTGTCATAGTCTGGTCCTGTATTGAATTTGAACAGATTGATATCCGGCTTGATCTCATGCCCTTACAATGGCATGATCTGCTAGCAATTTGAATGTACAAACCTTCTTCGATCTTGCAATACATCCACATTTGAGTTTGTGTGGGTAAGGAAAGCCTACATATCTTCTTGGTGACAGTCGAAATTCTATTTGAGACAGGATTCAAGAACAAGCGGCCGATAAAAAGGACATAAGTTCATAATAACAATCTTGTCCATTTATCGCAAAATAAAGTCACTTTTTCTTTTTTTTGCTCAGGCCGGATGGCATACTTAACTCCGAGCTTACAGCGGCGGAGCATTTCTGAGATTTTATCTCTTCTGCCGATCCCTTCCTGCTGAAGTCCAAATAAAGCTCGAACCTGCTCAAAACGAATAACTTTCGTCACAAATGTAGATCACCATTGAACCATAAAAGTCTTTGTGAAGGGAAAACATGAAAGTTTGAAACGTCACGTTTTGAAGGCCGGTATCGGCGTCTCTCGAGGATGGGTCAAGACTCAAAACTATTGACTTTGTAGTTTGTACCTCAAAGAGCGGGTGACTATGGATACTTGTATTATTGGTGATCGCCACAAATCCTTGAGTCATCGTAGGTCAACCTGGATCCTAGATCTTCGAGTATCAACGTCTAATGCAGGCATTCGCTATCGTCAAGTATATCTACAAGTACTAGTAGATACTAATTGCCTTTCGTGGGAACTATCTACTCATCATGTCCTAAAAGAGAGAAACCTTCCATGTGATGGGCCAGAAATTCAATGTGTTTCCAAATGCATCCGATACTAAGACATGAATGCAATCCCCTGCACCGAATGTTCTGTAGCCTCTGCTTACAGATCTCTATTTCACTGATATGAGTGCCTTTCTCGATGTTCTTTCCAAATCAGAAAGTGTGGGCTCGCCCACGAGATTTAAATTCCGCTGTGCTGGTTTGTACCCATTAACCCCACGGATGATCCAGACAAGAGGTGAATCCTTCCATACAGGTCTTTGCTGCGCGTTGGCTGTAGCGATAACTGACACAAACAACAAGAGCGTCAGGAGTGCCAGAATTACGGGAAGGATGATCCAGGGCCATTGTACATTAATGCATGTCGCATAGTGTAGAACTTGGCCAACTGCATCAGCTGAGTAATTGGGATGTCCGTTCGTCCGTATGTATTGGGTTAAAGACTCAGAGATATTCGACATCACGGCATTTATATGAGCCATGTCGGGGTGCCCGTTGTTGTATAAGGTATTTGTGACCGGGTCTCCGCGGAAATCGAAAAATCCGTCAGGGGGGCCATAAGAAGAAAGACTACCCTTGAAGTGGACCTCGAGGAGGTTCCAAAGGTTATGTAGATCATAAATACACCGACTGTCGCCTAACTTTGTTGTAAAGTTCTGGATGACAAATGGGATAAGGCGTGAATCATTTTGAGCCGAGAGACTTCCTGGAATATTGAGTGAGACCCAGCGTTCGCCTGAATCTCTTTCGATTCCTTGCTGCCGAGCAGCAATCTTTCCTTCAAGGGAAAGACATTCACTGTCCAGCAAAGCCAACTCTGCTGCTGCATAGCTCTCCCCCCAAGGCAAGTTCCCATACTCCGCTATGAGATTCTCGACCAGGTAGCCGTTCTTGACTGTTGCATTGTATGTTCGAACACAAGGTGATAAGGAACAAGTCGCTGCGCCATACTGCCCACACCGCCAGTTATCCATGGCACCTGCGCCATCACAATTGGGAATAATCTCAGACGCGGCCATATCGACATGCTCATCCGATTCTATTGTCTTGCCTGCGATGAAATCAACCATAACCCGTGCTGGTAAGATATGATTCTGTATGAGTGTAGTGTTGATGGGTACATCTATTTTGGCGACTTCTATTGGCGAATAATCTGGTCCCCGAGAAGCCGGAAAGGTGAAACTGACATTGAGCTCTGTGGTGTAAGGCCCCGTCCACCTACTAAGATACGAGGATCTTGGTAGACTTGATAAGATGCCATAACCCTCACCATTCAGGCAGACGTCAGACGAACCAAGGTCGGTAACCTCCCCATTTTGCGAAGTGCAAACGTGTTTGGAAACTAAATTCGATGACGAGTCCTCGCATTGGCTGCAATATCCCAGTGTGCTATATGCTTTGTAGAAAGTGCAGTTTCCTGTAGGGCAGTCGACCTCGACGGTCATGGTTTTAAGTTGAGACGTCCCGCGTTTTATGGCATCGTCTATACCCGCAGTATTGTTCACACTGTTATATAAACGTATGTCATCAAGGGAAAAAAAACATTGGTTCGAGGTATTTTGGCGGTATCTTGAGCCACAACTTGGCAGTCGACATGTCTGATGAGCTGCTGGACAAAAGGGTCTATTGCCATGGATAGTATGAAGACTGTACAGCCAAGAGCGGTGAGCCCCTGTTCAACATGGTGATGCCATAACCACCGAAAAGAGCCTGATGTTCCTTGAACAGCACCTTGAAACAAGGATACATCGTGTAGAGGTCGTGGCGTGTTGAACCAGGTCCATTGAAGCTGACCGATGCACGCAGCCACACAGAAACCAATCGCGGCTTTCAAAGTGACGCTGTATATAGACAGCAACGTGTTGACCGTAATCTTGAACGGCCAATTTGGAACGGGTTGTCCCATGTGGGAATACAATGTGACCACTATGATCAGAGGTATGGCGAGCACCAGGACACAGACGAGAATCTCCCACTTCCAGTTTGCCCAAATGTACTTAGTACCGTGATGTTTGCGTGACAGATATCCATCCTCAGAGTCGAAGATGGCATGTTTCGAAGATCGTGAAGTTTCAGCGCTGTAGGTACTGTCCGTTGGCCCTGTAGAAGAAACGTAGGCTCCAGCCCTCAAAAGCTCATGTGCTTCTCCGGTCATTGTGCATACATCTGCCGTTGAGATATAACGAACAATCCAAGCGATTTCTGAGCGACTCGGAGCTGCAGATTCAAGTGAGCAGAAAAAGTATGGAAGGAACAATAGCCGTCACTACAGAGCTGGTCGCTGTGATTTTTAAATAGGACGGCTGAATTCAATCTGCCAAATGTTCAGAGACTATTCGAATGAGATGAGGCTGGCGCGCGTGTTCTTTTGCCCGAAAGAGCCTTTCGTGTTACACAAAACCACGTCTGGCCCCCCTCTACCCCTTTCAAGCGAAGATCTATTTATGGTGTCTTACAATGGTGACGGGAATACCAAACGCTTCCCCATATAGCATTTGACTCAGGAAATGAAGCACAAAAGACCTCTACGCGAGGTATTCAATGAAGACTGCAGTGAAAATATGCTTTGAAGTGACATGTTCTATTGAATACCAAAGTAGTATTGCAAGGATATCGCATATCGTACCACTGCTGTTGATATCCAGAGATCTGAGCGCAAGGCTGAACGCCAAGGATGACCTTGTGCTTCGATGCCGTTCTATTCCAGCTGTCCAATTACCGCAAAAATTACTTCAGAAATATTGCCGTGGTAGTTTGACGCCATGTTTACCTATATGGAGTACTGAAGCCGTTGAGTATAGCCCCATTATGATGGTAGTGCACTAGGTTTCTAGAGCCAAGGGATCTCTCATCTGTTCACAGAGATATCCTGATTTATATTTGACATCTTACTACAATCTGCTAGAGTTTTGTTCCGCAAACACGAAGGTGCTGCTGACAGAGGTGTATATCTACGAGATATCAATGATATAGAGCCCCGAAGGACCGCGCCCGGGATATCCCACTTCTTAATGTCTGCATTTGAGTACATACTAATTTCATAATACCAAAGAATCATATACATACTAAAAGACGGTACTGTGTAGTGCGCGCAATTTCTGGATTTTGAGATGATTCAAGATACTGATCAAATATGGTTGCACACTGGCAAGCCCTAGGTGAGAATACAGCCTTGCTCAACGTCATTGGGTGAGGCGATTGGCCATCTTGAGGTGGAGGAGAAGCTAGCAATGCCTCGAGATTAATTCCAGTCAATTATACCACTTGTGTCTTCTCATGTATAATCGTATCATTGTAGCCATAGAGATGTGCGATTTGGTGACCGAGCCGCGAGCACGACATCCTAGCACCACGCCATCACGCAATCACACGTGCTTTTGAAGCAATATCAACAATGGCGTTTCTCAAATGCCATAACCTCAAGATATGGCAAATTCTCGAGCCCTACGTATCTGGAAGCCGGCGCGAGATCCGTTGAGTGCCGGCCATGATGCGTTGAGCTGCAAGCCACGTTTTTCTTGCAGCTCACACAACAGCCGGGGGTAAATTGAACAATCGCGCGTCTATATGACGGCATATCTTACTTTCTGCACTACACGTTCAAAGGTCCCATCAAACGGCATTTCGACCACATGAGAACCCCTTTAGCATTTTGGATAACCTGTCCATAGAGGTGCGTATGCTATTACCCAATTGAATGCCCACGAGATGCCCCTCAAGGTTTTGCTACGACCAGTACAAGATTGTTTGCCGTGATTAGAGTATGGTCACTAGGTCATGCAGTCAATATACGGTTGCATGCATCTAGTCTATATGCGGACAGAGGTGTCCAAAAGTATAGACTCTAGAGCTAGAAGGACCCTGAGGAACCTGTCCGGGCCCTTGAATGTTAGTGTAGCAACGGCAAACGGCTTCGAGAAATGGTGACCCTGAGAATAAAGACCTTTTGAGCAATAGCCATGAACCAGGCCGAGCACGCTCACCGCCCTACAACTGACGTCTTCTCGCTGACTTCGAGAGGATCTTTGGGTATATCGCAGCAGTACGTATAACGTGAAAAGGGATACGTCGTACGAATATCACAGCACTGTATTCGTCGTGAACCCGCCCCAGCCCCGATGAGGTCATTGTCGAATCTGGACCTGGGGGAACACACGGCAACAGGGGGGGAATCCCGTCATTTCGTCATTATCTGGGGGAGATTTCAATAGATTGCGCACAGGGAACACAAAACCCCAGAATCTACCGTCATACTATGTTAACTACATACAGAAGCTATCGTGAGAATATGCAAGCATTATCAACCAAGAGAGGGGAGGGGGTTCCCGACATTGTTCCTATCAGTCTCGCAAGTACTGTGTTGCATGTAATTGTATGGGCATCCCGCGGGATCTTCGGCTCGGCCGGATAAGCGACCCTGGCCCATTTCCCTCTCTGGACCACCCTCGGGATCTCGGACGGGGGAGGGCGTGGGTGGGCTGGTCTAGTATCGGGGGGCGGAACCTCCCACGGCGCGGGGTTGATGATTGCGTCTCCCTCTGACGGTCTCCTTTTTACACGAGGGGAGGTACTTTTTAAACCCCCCATCTTGGAAAACACATGGGCAATTGGTCTTGGCCTCAGAGCCCGGCTCCAGTTCGTCCAAGCTGCAAAAAAAGTCTTTGACCACTTGGCGCAGAACTTCCCCTTGCGTCGCAAACGACGGGGTCCCCCTCCCCCGAAAAATGGCGTACGTACCTTTTGGATCCTCCGGTTTACCGCTTATGGTATGTACGTAGGATCGCAGAGGGGGCCATGGTTTGACCGGCAGAACAGGGGGGAAGGAAATAGTACACTATTCCATAGTACAATAGCCAGCTTGGAGGGTCCCGCCCAAGAAATCCCGTATATCCAGCGCGTGCATCTCCATAAAGAGGAGACTCGCTTGTCGGGAATACTAAATGGTTGTACATACGTGGATAACTAGTAGCGTCTGGCTGTCTGGGGGCCTTTTACTACAGGCTACCGCTACTTGTTTACACCGTGGGCTTGGGTGCCTTTGTGTGTCTCCGCTGCCGATCTTTTAGAACTTGAGAGAGAAAGGCGCAAAAGAGCGGGATCCCATAGATCGACAACACTATCACTAACGATTTGACCCTATGTATGAGACAAAGAAGTAACGTTGGTCGAGGGAGGGAGAGCAAAGACGGTGAGCAAGCTGTTTGGGCAGTAGTAGAAGCAAAGATGAGCTTTCTTGGTGTATTATTCTTTTCTTCGACAGAACACCGTCGGACGACGCAGGTAACCTTGGTGTAACATGATAAGAAGGCGGGTAGAATCTATGGTCATCTGCTGTGATTTAGTCCTGTAGACTAGCAATAGGTATGAAATTTTAGTATGTTTTTCTTGTTGTTGCCCAGATAATCACTACCAGATTCGCGCATAGAATCATGCGTTTAGAACGTGTAGAAGCAGGTTTGTTGCTTTGGGGTTGCTTGGGATTGCTTGGGGCAGGATGCCAGTCAAGCCAGTCAAGCCACTTGCAGAAAAAGACCGACCCCAAAAAAGGACGCCGCGTCTCGAGGAGGGGCGGGAAACAAGGCGAACCGTGCTCTCGTGCGGAGAGAGTCAGAGTATGCAGAAATGCAAGATGGAGACTATTATGCAACTCGAATGGGCGGACTGTTTGGATGACTATTGAGAAGAAACTCCACACATGTTGTATCCTGGGAGGGGGATAAAACGGGACTGACTTGCTGCTTGTTGATGCTTGAACGCGGTTCGGCAATGTACTGTAGAATCATGTGATTAGTATGCGGAGTGCAGATCAGCCTCAAGCGAGGCTTCTTATCCCCAGATCATCGCTTCTAGTCTCACATGTTTAGTGTGATAGACCCAAGATTCCCTCTAGTATAGCGCTTGGGAATAGCGGCTCCCGACCTGCTGGCACAGGTTCGTTCACCGGCCGGGGAAAAAAAGCACGACAACCAGATCGACAATCATGGCGAGCTTGCTTGGTCGGTCAGTGTTCTGTGCTCGCGGCATGTCGCAAGACTATCGAAACACATCACAATCTGCTTCTTTCAATATGCAAGAAGCAGTATACCCCCGATGGACGGGGTCAGTCAGTCAGTCAGTCAGTTGATTGCTGTTAGTCAAAACACATCACATCATACCACGCACGATACCACATTGCACGAGTAGCCGCAGAAGCGCGCATATCATGAAACGGACACGACCAGACGACTCGCCGAGAAAAGAGCCATTGATGAACTGACTAACCAGTATTCCGCAACGGGCAAAAAAGACGATACACGAACCCGCTCTCGCCCGGCGCACATGTGGTAAAAAATCTTAGCTCGGTGTCGGCTCGGTGCCGGCACCTTTATGGTGATTGGCCCAGCCCCGACCATGTCTGTCCTCGCGCGCAACCCCCCTCAAAGCCCTAGAGATAAGGGAAGAAGCCATGCGATTGTGTCGGGTCGCAATTTTGCATGAATCGTACAAGTTCGAGCACGTTTTTGAGGGAAAACTGCCTCTCAGAGGCTCGGGATAAGCAGAAAAGATAATGCCAGGTCAGGTCCGGTGCTCACGAAAAGACTGACAGATTCATGACCGCTGCCCAATGCAATGCAAAAGTCCCCAAATCCCAAAAGCAGAACGTGGCGGGCGCGGCCGCTTTTTCCATGGTTTGGAGAAATTGATGAGAAGAAGAAATCCCGATTATCATCGAACTCGCTAATGTGTTATGCTAACGCGTGCCCACAACCACTCAGCGCAAAGGAAAAAGCCCATGGTCGTGAAGAATCCCATGTCTCGTTGCCATCCAGATAAGACGACCGCTGGAGGAAAAAAGGCTGGTGACCACCACGCACTATTTCAGGGTCCACGCCTGCTTGCCGTGCCTACCACTACTGTATACCAACAACCTGTTAGCACCTAGTTCCGGGACCGTCCTTGGAAAACACCCCCACAAAATGCTTATGCCGGACAAAGAAAGCCCGATGATTCCCGCTGATTACGTTTGTTCGTAAAAGAATGAGCTTTTTAATTTTTGCGCCCGGCTCAAGGGAAATTCGAAAGTCCTTTGCATTTGTCGATTTGCCCTGGCTTTGGGGCACGAGGATTGTTTCACTTGCCTGGTTGGATGTGGCCCAAAAAGTGGGCTATGCAAGCTTGGTAGTTCTAATAGAGCTCGAAACAAAGTTCCATATTTCAAGTACAGAGTACGGATATGACCTCTCAAGGCGGAGACACTCGGAAATTTGGGAAATTTGACAGAAGTCTATCCCCCAAGGTCTGGACCACTTGTGATATCACACATGGGAGAGAGTAAATCACAAAAGGAACAAACCTGGCTGCCCAATAGCGGGCTCGAGGCAAGGGTCCAGATTTGACGTTGAGATATCTCTGGTGGTTTACATAGTGCACCATTATGCATCTCGTGCCAACAGCGGCAGGAACCAGGTTCGAGATAAGCTGACGGCATGTACGAGAGTCCTGGCAGCTCATGTGCGATGAGGCATTGATTGCGTTACAACTAGCAGCTGGTTCCTGGAATGTCACTGAACTGCATTTCCGCTAGCCGCCAAGTCTGCTTCTTCTTCTTGTCCTGCTTTGTCTGCTTTTGCACGCATATACAAACGGCTACAGTGGTAGCGAGAAACCCTGATCCAAGAGTGGCGGAACCATCCTTGCCCGGGCGTGGGATGACGGCGTTGCAGCGTTGTATCAAAAACGGCATGCCGGAATAATATCCTGGTCATGGTCTGCAGCAAAGAGAGCTGATCTTATATTGGTAGGGGAATTATTCGGCCCAAGTCATACATATTCGTGGGACGGACGATACATCTACAGAGCAGTACAACCAACAAAGCGCCAAGAAAACGGGCAACGGCGAGAAACACCCGGGCGGCTCAAAAAAAGTTCGGATGGAATTTGTAGATTGCTAAGCGCAGTCGTCATAGGCCCTGCATGAAAGCCATGACAATAAGCCAAAACGAGTCCGAGAGGTAAAAGAGGACTCTGTAGAAAGACCAAGACCTTGATGGTCTTTCGGTGTTACTCGCCATTGTTTGCCGAAACCATCCGGGAAGATTGGACGGCTTGAAACAACAAACCCCCCACGAGAAGGCTTGGAAGGGAAAATAGGCGGGTCAGTCGAAAGAGGCCTAAACAGGCAATGAAACCATACCCCGCGAGGGCAAAGAGTAGAGTTTCGTTGGTGGGCAATATACATCTCCAGCTGACAGCAGACAGTTTAAGCACTCACAGGTACATGTTCAACGAGGCATAAACAACGAACACGAGTCCCCCCCACCAAGCCTGTACTATGAATCGTCATCTGCCCAAAAAAACACAGCCGCAGCGATGACGATGATGGCGAGGCAGGGAACAAAAAGAGTGGTGCGTCGAATTGTCGAGACCACAAACCACTCGAGTTTATCAGCGCAGTTGGTCTGCCGAGTGCAGCATCAATCAGCCCTATCTTGAAGTGGAGAATGTCTTAGCAACAAGACATGTCATCCGCCATTTCTGGCCGGTGTTATGCCGGGGCTGATACGGGTGTACCTATTCAGCAAAGAGCAGGTCGCAAAGATACGCGCGGATCGAGGGGCGGGGTGTGAGAATACAAGAAACAAGGAAGAAGATACAGCCGATAACCAAAACAAACTCATAGGTTCACAAGATTTCACCAACCCAACATAGTAAGCCAATGGTTCATGCTTTGAGAGAGCAAAGTAAGGTACCTGCTGTCATGCGCGGCGGCTGGCCGAGACCAATGATCATCGGCTTTCAACAGGTGACGGGAAGAAGTGACAGCCACTCAGTCTGGGACCCTCTAACCTTACGAATACAGTAGTACCGTATTATAGCAAGGTAACATACTAATGTCTGGCCGCTGCTATTTGCTTATTGCATGTACCTGATGAATAAGCATGTCGCCTTTTCCCAGTTTTCGGCCGACCCAAGGCGAGCACCGCAAGGCTGGGACCCTCGAACAGCAAGTCCCATGTCAGCTCGTACAAGGGAAGGATGGTGTCAAAGTCATCAGCCTAACCATGAATGGGTGTGAGATGACTTGCAGAATTACCAATTCAATGTCACCAGCTTAGCTAGCTACGTACGACGAAGGGGCATTTCTGAGTCGGTGAGCTCACGGTAGAGTTTGCGGTTCGCTTTGGTTGGTTGGGAGCCACTAAAAGACAACGAAAAACGACGATGTTGTCGACGCGGTCTCTTTTGGTCTAGAAAGTCATATGAGACTTAGGTAACTCTCGGACCAAAGGCATTGTGATCCATACGTAGCAGCCGCCAGCATCGTATGTGTGCGTTGTAGCAGAGTTGCAAACATTGAGTTACAATTATTAAGTAAAATAGCTCCATTTGCCTTGGAAACGTGGAAACGTGCTCAAACCTTGGACGTCCATGTCAACTGAGCTCTCCACAATTGCGACATTGGTGTTGGGGGATTGTGCGAAGTACTCTGTACTACCGGTTGCCGCTTTCCGCCTTCCGCCTGCGCGATCGTTCGCCTGGCAAGTTCAGCAGCACATTGGTGCTTGGGGAGAATTCCTCAAGCGTTTTATTCTGTATACACAAATGATAATGAAAAAAAGTTTAAAATAAGGAAAAAGAAACAGATGACCGTACTCGTTGTTGTTGTTGTTGACGACTTTATTCTTTTTGATTGCCTAATTACCGCATGTACTACCTACTGCTATTTTCAGAGTGATGTCGTCCTTAAATGGGGTCTACCTTACCCAGATCTACGGGCCGCCCAGGTTCAGGGCTTTAAAGAGGGAGGAAACCAGGAAGTTAAAGATGCTGCATAAGCCCTACCTGACTGAGCCAGCACCCAGCTACTGCTGCTGCTGCTGCTACTACTAATAATAATAATAATGCGCGTCCCGTCCACCTACCTTATGCAGACATGACTTACACACCAGCATTGGTAGTCGCGACAGAGAAACATTCCAACAGAGAATGCATTATTCATAGTTCCAAACCAACGTGAACCCCCTCCCACTGAAAACGTTCTGACAATTTCTCTCATCCAGAGGACAGGACAACGTGCCAACGTGCCCTGCCATGGTGGATTTGGAGTACAAGGAACCAACACCCGACGGGCTCCAGCCCAAAGGTTCTAGGCACTTTGTTTTCTTGGTCTTGGTTCAAAGTGGTGAAAATTTTCAAAATATCGGTCAGCACGGGACTCCATCGTGGCCTGTGAGTCGACAAGGTGACAAGGTAGGAGAGAAGAGTTTTCCTTGCTCAAACCACGACCGCTTCTTTCTGCTTCTTCCAGAAGCCTTCTGCGAGATCTCGATTGCGAGGGCATGCATCGTGGATAGGGGAGAAAAAGTTTTTTCTCGCCGAAGGTGCCCCAAGTGCCTTGGGTAGGGTTCAGCCGTGCGAGAATCCACCGCGCTCATTTGCCAGCGAGCGCCGCAGACACCACTCGAGCCACTTGGGGCCCTTGGGGCACAGAACATAGTGGCCCGTAAAACCCCCCTTAGGACCCAAAGGACCGTCCATACGGGCTCGACGGGCGTGACGGGCGTGACGGATTCTCCAATTCCCCCTGGATTGACTCCAGGACTCTCCAAAATATCCCCGTCTAGGCCACATCAATTTTACCACCTGGAGGGACCACACTGACCACATTGAGGCACCTTGGTGACGGGGACTGAGCAGCCGCTGGCCTGGACTGCTGGTTTTGAAGCCCGTGAGCCTGAGGGGTACATTAACGGCCCCGTTCTGCAAATGATCCATCCTCAAGGCCCCCCCGGCGCGGGCTACCAACGGCCCCTCATCCGGCCGGGTCCAAAACGTGTAGAAGTGGACGTGCAAAATGGATCTCCTGCTCTTGGCAGCGCGAATCACCCATGGCATGATCGCCCACAAAATGTCACGATCCCGTTAATGCGTAGGTACCTGCGTGCGTTTGCTGTTCGCCGGGCTCCAGACGGGCTGGGGGGCGTCGTTCTGGTTGGTAGAAGCGCGCTCATACACGAGCATCTCTTCAGCGCCTCCTGGAAGCTGCTTGCTGCTTGCTAGGTATCTGACCTGGACTTTTGTGCGGCTGTCGACTTTTTGACCCCTGGTTGACCACTCATTCTTGCAGGTGCCAGCATTGTCAAGAATGGATGCCATTTTGGATATATTCCGTAGTACTGTAACGCAAGCAGCAGGTCTATCCTGTCCTGTCGTTGCCTTAGGTAAAGAGAAATGATAAGACATCCAGTGAAAAGCCATATCAGTCCTGCGTGCTTCCCCGGGAAGTATGCTTGCCGCTCGGCCATTGATCTACGTTACAAGGTTATGGTTTTGCTGCTACAGCTAGTTAACTGACTATTACCTACAACACACGACTATATCTTATGGTTAAGCTGTCAAGGTTCTCGAAGCACGAGCGAGTACTATGAATTGCGCAAACGCCATCTTCCACCTTTGAATCACCAAGGACCAACACATCAAGTCCGTGCTGCGTTGGGCGTACATTTGGCCCCTCTCGTTCCTCGTTTTCTCTCCATCCGGGTGGTTTGAAGGGTTCTGCAGCGGGTTCATTGTTGGTCCCTAACCTCCTGATCACTAATGGAATTACTACTGGAATGACGAAAAGAAGATCACAAACTTTAAACCCCCTTCCCTTGGCTCCAGCTCTAGTCGCTTCGTGTCGCAAGGTGACACAAGAATTGCATAATGCATTTCGAGAATTAATCCATTTGTTTGATTGATTGCCTGGTGTTGATTCATACGTACAACTTGTCTTTCGAGTTTCGTTCCCTGCATTGCCTCATCGATGCTGGTCTAGTGCCTTGGAATTCCATTAGGAAACAAGCTCAGTCTCGACGCATCTTGGTTCGACCGTTTCAGGATGTACTCGATTAGCTCATCCGAACATTCTTTTCTTTTTCTTCCATATATTTTTTGTGTTTGCACGACCCAACGGGCAGGCCACCATATACATATTTGCATATACTGTACACAATAGTCATACCAAAAAAAAAAAAAGTAGTCGAGGGACCACGGCCCAGTCGGATCGAAATTCTAAACTGTAGCGTAGTGGTATACAGAATACATATTACCACCTCATTACCTACGCACAACTACCTCTGAGACAGGGCCCATTCAATCAGCACTGGCACCAAGAACACGAGGACAGCCAACCAACCCTACTACGCTGGGCGACGATCTCAGCCAAGGGAAAACCTTCCTTTGCTTCCCTGCCAGTGCCATCCCCCACAGCAGTCTAGGAAAAGGGCCAACCTTAGCTGGCTGTGTCCTGCTGTCCTGTCCTGTCACAGTACAGTGCTGTACAGTACCTTGCTTAGCCCCAGACAAGCAGAGATTTTACACCTTGGCTACAGAAACAGACGGGCAGGCAGGCATACAGTGCACTACTACTACTGGACCCAGAAGTCTGCAGACTCAGACCCAGACCCTCAAAAAAAATAAAAAATTTCTACACAGGGACAATCCCGCGCGCGTGCTGTGCACAAGGCACCTGTGATTGACAAAAAATATCTGAGACAAATTGAAGCCGAGACAGAACGTACACAATAACTGATTCGAAGCCCCATCATCATCGTGCCATCTCCGCTTTCGGCTTTCTGTCAAGCAATTTACGAACTGGGGGGGCCCAAAGAGAAGAGTCACCCAAGGAAAAAAAAAAAAAAAAAAAAAAAAAAAAAGACAAGTGGATCGCATAATCCTACCATGATTTTTGCACCCTCTTGTCCCTTAAAGTACCATACCCACAGAGCGGCAAGCCAGCCAGCAGCAATTGTGCAGTAGTAGCAAAGATACCTACCGCGCAAAACGCATTCTTTTTAGTTTGGTGCAATTGCCAGTCACCTCTAAAGAAAAAAGAGGTGGGGAACCCTTTCACTTTTTTGGGTTCTTGGTACCTCGAACCTCGCAGCTGCATTAGAAAGAGGGAGTAGGAGAAAAAAAAAAGGTACAACGACGATCTCTAGGATTGTAACAAAATTCACTCTCTCTTTTCTCCCCCTTCAATAATTCCCATTCAGAAAAAAAAAAGTCACCCACGCAGGCACTAAAACCCACGCCTACCCACGCCCACGCCCAAGTCCACGCCCATCCCATGCAACACGCACTCACACACGCAACTCACGCGGACATAAACTTGGAAGCTTCTCCTCTTCCTTCTTTTTGACTACTTACTCCCGCATCTCCCCCCACCCATAGAGAGAGTCACATCTCTGCTACTTTGCATCTCTACACATTATCGTCTGGACGAGTAGAACAGCAACCACCTCACTTACTCATCCAAACCAACAACCCGCCGTCAAATCTACAACCACACACAAGAAAGCCACCGGCCAATCTTTTGCACACATTCCAACTTGCTCACTCACTCACACACACACACACACACACACACACACTCTCTCTCTTGTGTCACATTTAGAGTTGCGGCAACCAGTTTGTTAGGCCCGTTATCCCCCAGCCCTGATAAGTCCTGGCTGCGATCAGATCGAAACCCAAAATCCCGAGCCGGAACTTACTGTGTACAAGCGCGCACAGCGCCAAGTAATAGTCGTCGCTACCGTACTTTTCCTGCGTCTGTCTCCCGTCTAGAAACAAGGGGTCAAGAGAAGAAGAATTTTATTCTTTTTGTCTTCTCTTTTATCCCTCCGTCTTTTGGATTCCAGGCACACAAACTACGTTACCTGTCACTACTACTGGTAACTCGGATATCTCCTCTTATTTCCAGGTTGCAGTCACACTGCCTAGCAGGCTACTACTTGTCACTCATCCTCACTACCGCCTACCGCCTACCGCCTATTTCCCTGGTACTCCACCGCCTAATCGCTTTGTCCATGCGGATCGGTTTTACAGAGCTGCCCAGAAGCTTTTAAAGAGCCACTTGCACCCACCGCAATCGGGCCAAATTGAGAAACCATTTTCCAACAATCGATTCCGTCATATCAGGCACCGGCTTGTACCATTTCTCTCTCTCTCTCCCGCAGGCTCGAGCACGCAATTCTTCTTTGTCAGAGATTCGCGCCGCTAAAATTCCAAAAATCAATATTTATTTTTTTACCATCCGGACATCCTGCGCGACACTCAACTCAACTATTGTATAAGTCAACAAGACCCAAAATAAGTTTTCGGATCTCTCTCACCCCCACAACTATTTTACTACTACTACATACAACCACTCTCAACTTTGGTGCCGAACCCCAGAAAAGGATCATCTGCCACTACTGCTGTCAATCACTCTAGCCAGGCTCGTTGCAACATATACCGAGGACAACCGAGGAAAACAGTCTATCTTTTTTTCCCTTATCTCTTGCCAAGGCGTCGCCACTACCAAACTAACTCACTGGTGGTTATCGGATATCCATATCTATCAAGTCAAGCGACTTCTTTCCCAAATTACCACTACTGAGCCAAAACAGACCAAAAGAGAGACCCCTCCTGTTTAGGAGCCAAATCGTATCTCTGGGCTGATCGACCCGGGCGGTAAAAAAGAGAACCACCCCCGCCTCCCACCCCCCCCATACAAAGTTGCAAGCAGGAGTTGGAGGGACCCTGATTTGCTTGCTTGCTTGGTATTCAACCAACCACAATCAACCTTCGCATCTAGGATCACCGTCCAGGGATCCAATCACCTTCGCCCCCGATGCACCACCAACGTCGCAAGTCCGGCCACGGCTCGACCAACCCTTCCATGACCGATGTTCGCAAGGCTGTCACCGCCTCTGATCTATCTCGACCCAAGCGGCCTCAGACCTTGTCGAGGAGGACGACGCCCTCTGTCGTTCAGAAGCTCGGCAAGAACCCCAGGGACCGAGAACGGGAATGGGACGAGGAGCGAGGATGGGAAGACGAGCGCGAGAGCTTCCCTCAATTCTGGTAAGTCAATGCGCATGCACGCACATTTGTTCAGACTATTGCAGTACGATTTACTAACCTGTCTATTAACAGCATGACCTGCGAAAAGCAATTCATCCCTTCTGGAGAGAAGCACCTCTACTGCTCTGAAGCGTGAGTTCAATATAGGCGGCCCAGTCACTGAGGATCCTTTCCACTGACATGCACTAGATGCCGCAAGCATGACCAAACTCCGAGCTTGATGACCTCGCAATACTCTTCGGCCAAGAGCCACGACAGCTATGGCAGCAACCTGCCCTTCTACTCGGCTGGCCACTCGGAGCCCCGCGACATTATCCCTCGAGCTTCGCCATCGCGACCCAGCTCAACCTACTTTTCGCCGCCTTCCACGCCCACCAGCTCTCAATACACGAGCGCTGTGTCAGCTCTGAGGTCTCTGTCTATCCGACCACCAAGCCCGCCTTCGCCGACGACGAGCACATCGACGCTCTGGCCATTTACCAAGACGTCCACGACCAGCCCGAGCACGTCCTACACGAAGCCAGTCAACTTTTACTCTTCGACATACGATGGTGGCTATGGCGCATCTGGCTACGCCTATGGATACGCCACGGCAAGCATGACTCCAGACCGCCCGTTGCCGTCCAGGAAGCCAGGAGGCTACAGCCGGCCCAAGAGCATTGAATTGGTGACCCCCATGGTCGGCCGATAGATACATGCGGCATTTCATCACATCGCGGAACGGCAGGGATCTCTAACATTTCTGCTGCATGAACTTGCAGCCAACTCTTTTACCCACCCCCCTTGGTTACCGAAATCAACTTCTTGGCCGGGGGTGGGAAAGGTTTGCTTGGTGTGGGGGTTTATTTCGTCCTCACTCGTTGTTTTCAGTATCCCGACAAGCTTACCGGCTGCATCGTCGATATTGCAAATAACGGGCGAGACGCGGGGGTCCATGAATAAGGACCCCCCGGACCCCAGACTCCAGACTCCAGAGTTCAACCCAGCAATTCTTGCTCTTTCCCCACGTTGACCAAATATCTGGATCCGAGTCTGTTTGTCTCCCCATGCAACTCTTTTATTTTATCTTTCATCGTATTAAAATTGCATGGGTACACTCCGACGGTGGCTTGCATGAGGTCTCACTTTATTTCCGCAAACGGCAATCGGTGGACGCTATGCCGCAGCTCCGGTGAGCCTAGCTGCCTCGGAACGGTTCCTCGAGGTCTTTTCCTCTGAGATCTGGGAAGAGACATGGATTCTCCCAGAATGTCGTCAGCAATTTCCATGTTTCATGCAAATGTGCTCCCCATGTGCCACATGAGGGGGTCATTTTCTTGCAACGCAAAACAGAGGGAGGGGGCATTTCATTTGATTACAAAAGCATCATGGGACACAGCGGGACACAAGGGATTTTTTCTTATGGATATACGGATCACGGCTTCGGGCATCATGCATACTCCAACTGGCGGGCAGCATCGGCGTTTTCTCAACGAAAGCATTTTTTTGGATTTTGACTTTTTCTCATTGGCACAATTTTCATCCTGGTCATTGCATAACCAGGCCATCTTCTCTTTTTTCCAACCATCGACGATACGATGAACACAAATCATTGTTTCGGCATTTTTTATACCACTTGAGCGCATTAGGTAGCGGATCGGAGTTTTTTGGTGTGTGTATGCACGGATTGGTTATTTCATTGTTTATTTTATAACACAGTGATACCACCCAGAACCAGTCTGCAGCAAATATATAGGAACAAAAAGGGATTCTCTCCTCCACATTAGCATTAGCATAGTTTGTTTCCCTGAACAGGGAGAGCACAATCAAGCAACGTCGTTGTTGACACTTTACATGACTTGCAAACATATGCAACAGGTTGAGTGACATGGCTCTTCCAATGTGCGTTGCCGAAAACCGGCGTTTATAGGATATGGGGTTGTGGTCTAATCTAGGAGATGCTATACTCGAGTGCCTGAAAGCATAACATTGGAAAACATGTTAGCGGATCTATGCACTGCGGAGTCCCGCGCGTGAAAAAAAAAATCTTTCAAAGAGTTTATTTTGCTTGAACAGGATATTTCATCACATTTTTCTCGAGTATGCAGACTGACGCCACACAGTATAAAAGAAACTATTACAAGTCCTTTCTCCTTTGTGCCAGGCGATGGTTGTTTCAATACACGTACGTCATCAGGGAAACCATGAAGTCTGTCTTGTTACATGCAGAGGTAGTGTAGTTTGAATTTATCCCGCGGAAATACCAACTCGGCAGCAGCAGAGTCTGTGAGATTCGTGGATGAAAATGCACAGATTGAAAAATAAACAAATAAAATAAGAAGCGTAGGAAACGAACACGCACTCATGTGGAATCAGTTGGTCCACTAAAGCCAGGCAAAAACGAACATGCAACCAACCAAAGGCAGCACCCTTTGCAAAACACTATCCTCGACTTTTTCACCGTGGAAAGGGCCGTCATAAGGAAAAGCGGGAGCCGCGCGCCTGCCCGCACAATCTGTTTATTTTCTTCGCTTCGAGTTAAAAGAAGCTTGTAAAGGAAAGTCCAGGCGCTCGGCCAGGAGGAAAAGCGCGTATCAAGTACTTCAGAGCTAGACCCGATGAATTAGAAAAGCGAGGTATGCTGAACCTCGATATTGTATTTCACACTACTCACCAAATAGCCGCGAGGTCCATTTGTCGCGTCTCCCGGGAGCGTTTTTGAATTATAAGCTTTGGTGCGCCGCCCTTTTGGCCCCTAGGAAGGGAGGAGGGAGACTGACTGGCAATGTAAGATAATCCCATTGGGGGGGACATGCAAGGATCCTCTTGAAAATGTCGGATTATTAAGTCTTAACCAGCGTGCTTTTATTGTACATTCAAGTACCTGGTGGTAAGTATGAATCGGACACATGGCTAATTAGCTACAAGCTTTCAGTCGGTCGCGTGGGTTGGGTTGAGGGAAAAATCAGAGTCCGTATTCGTCCAATCACATTCTTTCGACCCGGAAAGCCACAAGTGATATCTTACCTAGTGGTAATTTGAATCCATATCTTGCTCAGTCAAAACCTGGGCAGCATATACTCCCCGGGATGGCAAAAATGCTTGAGACTGAATCGTAGACCATCATTGAATCGTCATTATTTTCTCCCTTTGAAAAAACGAGATACCACGACCTTGGTCGAGGGGCAAAGGATTACCACCGTGCCAAAAATCTGTCCAAACTCAAGCTTAAAAGCTCTTTTCAGCCCTGTTCCAACTAAGGAAACAAGAACAGATGACGCGTTTGCCCCCACGGACTCTTCTAGAAAGAGTAGGAGTAGAAAAAGAGGCGTGGATAAAGAAAAGACAAACGGTGCAAACGGCCACCGTTTTGGAACAAGCCTCGGCTAGAAAAAGCTAGACTACCTAGACTGGAAGTCTATATCGACATCTGCCGGAACCACATTCCCGGGTCCCATAGTAAAAACACCCAATCTTGTTATCAAAATGTGAACCGTTCTGCAGTATTTCGTCATGACGGAAACGTTATATGGTTTCTGATCGCGAGGGTTTTGGCGGTGGTGCAATGGGCCCTTTTCCCTAGAAGGCCCTGGAATCATTTTTAGCGGACACGCGGAACAGTTTTGTTGAAGACTATACTGTAATATTTGTAACTTTTCTGAAAATTAATCAAAGAGGTGAAGAAAATAATTTATGACCACTTGATGACTTTGGAACCAATATACCTCGTCTCTTTACTTGCTACGATTGGCCACAAGACTATGCAGTGATTGGTAAAACCGATACATTTACTTGAACGAGTATATGGGCAAGGTACTGACAAAAACAAAATCCAATCAGGTAATGCGAATAGGCGTGCTCCATTTATGATTTTGCTGTGTACGGCCTGGGATAGGTAGCAAGGCGTCGGTCAGCCCTCGCGGTATTATACAACCCTATCCTCGTAAAGGCCTTTCCAAGTGGAAAAATATAGAGCCCTGTAACCGTCTCCTACTTGATGGAAAGGAGGGGAGGCTAACAGAGGATGGAAAAAAAAAAGAAAAGAAAAAGGAAGCCCCCGGTGCTCGAACATGTGACCTGGTGCCGCTGTCATCTGTGCCTATCTTGAAGGCTGCCAATCTTACGGCTTGGCCACGCTCGGTTGCGCGATGAGTGCCTCATTCTATGTTACATACCCCAACGTCGGGTCGACGACTGGGGAATCCCCGGTGTTGTATGCCTTTTGCACTTTTTGTCCACTCTTCTTTGTCTGCAACTATAAGACATGTCTGACCTAGCTGGTGAGAGTGGACCGTTTTATGATAGCCTATAACACGATAACTTATAGCCTTATATATCTTTTTACTGTGCTAAGAATGGGGCAACGTAGCTCAAAAAGCTATAATTCAGGTTTCGACAGGTCGGTGAACTTATTTGCAATTCCGGAGTCCATTTCCAAGCTGCTCAGCGGCAGCGCGCCCAGCGCCGTGATAAACGTCTTACCTGGGCCAATGTGTAAAAAGTCGTTGAAGTCCTATCCAACATAATGTGATGGCGTGTACTGAACAAGGGTCGAGTCATAGTACTCATACGCTGTCCCTGACGGCGGCTCGAAATTATACGTGGTGTAATTTCCCCACCAAGGACCAGCCGCCCACCACAACGCGCCCAGCCAGACATCACTGTTTGCCTCCATGTGATCCAACATACCAACGACAGCAGCAAGGCACGTGGTGTCGGGACCACCAGCAAACTCTCCAAGCACACCGAGTTTTCCGTTGGCTCTCAACCAAGCCGTAGCTCCCTCGACGCGCTCGACTCCGATAGTATCGGATACGCAGGTCTCGAGCTGACCGGATCCGTCAGTGTCGAGATACTGGTGCATCTCGTACACGATCTTGTTTTCCGGATCGGTCAAGGCCTTTAGATTGTCGTTTGTCACGTTCCACGTCCAGGCTCCGGTATACGAGTTCCCCTCGACAAAGATGTACTGCGACGTGGCGCCTGCCGCCCGGATGCCGTCGATGGCTGCCTGGTTGAGGTCCAGGACGAGAGTCTGGTCCATGTCGTGGTACTCGTTGTTAGTGTCAAAGATGACTAGGGAGTTATCGGCATACTGCGATGCGAGGGTATTCCAAAAGGTCTCGAAGCCGGACGTATCGGTAATGATGTTTCCGTAGTACCGACCATAATTGTGGGCGTCGAGCACGGCATAGGCTCCCGCGGATGTGATGGAATCGACGACGGCGGTCATATTGGCGAGATAGCCAGGGTCCGGCTCTCCGGTCAGAGTGGTGGGGACCATGCGCTCCATCAGGAAGGGAAGCCTGAAGATGTTGTAGCCTTCACTGATCAATGTCTGACAAGGAATGGCATTAGTCCCTGATCTGGTAGCTTCGCGATACATTGACTCACCCCGATGGTAGCAGTCGATGGGAAATAAAAGTCAACACCCCATACGCCAGGAATGGCGGTCCCGAATTCGGCCACTGATTCGTCGACCCCGAACCATTTGAACCCCGTAGCGGCTGCAGATGCAGAAGACGTGGTCTTTGTAGTTGGTGATGATGTGGTAGTGGTAGTCACTGGCTTGCTCGTGGTCGATGCGCTTGTGATTGTGGAAGATACGCTTCCGGTGCCTGGCATACATTAGCAATGAACGAGGGTGCTTAGCCAAAGCATTCAGCCAACGTGGGAGGCTGTTGTCATTGCCAATTGCCAGTCGAAACTTACTGGGAACGCATTGAGAGTAGTAGTCATTGAAGTACTGGCAAGAATAGCCAGAGATACAGGTCGTTGCGCCAGCCCATCCGCTACCGCCGCACTGCCCATAGGCGCCATTCTGCGCCGCAGCAACACCTATACACGCGGGCACGAGCACTAAGTAAAGCCTCATGTCGAGTAGTCAGTCTGAATCAGTCTGTAAGTCTTGCGAATGCACTCTTGTGCGTGCTTACTTGGACGAAGAATACGGTAGGACATTTTATAGTAAATTATTCATACAATGACATGACCGCTACCAACTTGGTAATACAAAGATAACCTATGTCGTTGAACCAATGCCAAAAATTTCCCACCACGGGAAAATTCCATCACTGATTTAAAGTATTTAAGCAATTATACCAAACCTTATTTGGACACAAATGAAGTCGGAGTCGAGAGGGATCCCTAAAGTCCATTTTCGGCTAACTTCGTCATGGTTACCCAATCTGGTTTTCGGAAAGAAACGTTGCGAAGTGACTTAAGCCTCTGTCCCCCCCTCCATATGCAATTGGCTCGGCGTTATCACTGCCAGCAACATCGGCATCTCCGAGTAAGGCCGACAAGCTCAACGTCGACATCGCCGAGGCTGGTGAGGGAAGCCGCCAGCCAAATCCCGCCCCCCAAGGAGACTGAAAATGATGCTAGGATCAGTATGAAGACTGGCTGTAGAAACATTCTAGAGACTCCAAAACACGGAATGACTAGCCGGCCTACACGCGCTTGACCATTTTCTCGGCCCTCGCGTACCCCGCCATGGATGGGGCGCCGAACGACAACGAGCTTGGGGTTCTCAACGAGGCTAATACCTATCTCTACGAAGCCGTTGCGTACTTGAGGAATCGAGGCGAGGTCGAGGCAGCCTTCCCTATGTCCCGTGGGACAGGGCCCGTGGGACATGGGTATCCAGACGGACATCCTCTTTCTGCGTGACTAATACACATTCATTTGTTGTCCAGCTTGACTCTATCTACGGGAGGATAGTTTCTTCTGGATGGAACGAATTGGATATTAGCGGTTTGATTGAAGAAGCTTTCCCAGCCGACAAACCAGCAAATGTAGTAATGGAGTTGAGCCCATACAACGTGGCAATACCTTTGACCGAAGAATGTTTGAAGCTGGATATTGATGAATCTGAACAACGAGGACGAGACCTCTTGCTTTTGGCGAGGAATCTATCGAAAGAGCCGGATAAAGGCATGATGAAGAACAGGGCGAAGGCCGCAAAGTACCTATTTTCTCACAAGTATGCCAGCATAGCGGATTTACAGAGACTGACTGTATTTGAGGGCATACAAGTATTTCCAACGGATTTTCTTCATCCCTCGATAAGAATTAGGCAGAAAAGATGGCCACGTTGAAACAATAAAAATCAGCAACGTAATCACAAGTGAGCTGGGCATACAAGGAGGGTCGACGCATTAATTGGCATGACATGATATGGAATCCAATTTTCTAACTTTATTTTATCAAGACCCTATCGCTGGATACAGTCCTGAGAGACAGGTACGGCGGCAGGCTGTAAGTGCAAAGGATGATCAAGACGGATTCCTCCAAGACTATATGGCTGAACCCTTGAAGCTCTCGACATGAGGTGAATTGGGTTCGAATGTACCTATTCGATCGGTCTCGGTGGCATATTACTGCACCGGCTGCACCCGCAACGATTGCCCTATACGCACAAGGAAGCTGCATGCGACTCCCCATTCAAGCTCCTGTGATCGACCACCTTCTAATTGGCACAATACGTGTCGTCGGTTGCGAACAGAGGACAAGGTGTCATGTAATTCAATAGCGGTCCGTAGCCCTGCGTCTGGACGACGATGGCAAGATTCGAGCCGAGAGTCGAGGTGTCGAGAGGAATATCAAAGGTGTAGTTGTACTTGTCTTGTGTGACTGCGACCGGGCCGACCGACGACCACGACCACGAGGGGACGGGAACGGTGGTCCCGACCTGGTTCAGATAGTCGTCTGCATACTTGTAGAGGACGCCGGATTCTACCATCCAGAGAGCGCATACAGAGTGAGTCGTGTCATAGTTGATGGTCCATCCTGACTGCTCACACTGACCATCGATTGTATAAGTAATAAAGACGCGTACGTAGGCGTAAGGTATGATGACGTCGGTCGTGACAATCGTGTTGGTGGCAGATGGTGTTACGGTGGCGCCCAGGATGTACTCGCCTGTGCCCGGGGCGCTCAATGTGGTGGCAGTCACCGTGTTCGACTTTGCTGATTCGGTGCCATCACCACCCACCGCAGTCACCTGGAACGTGAAGCCTGAAGTGCCAACTGCCAGGTCTCCGATCGTCACCGAGGTCATATACGATGCCAAGCTGAGTGTCCACTCGTTATTCAAGTACACCTTGTACGAGATGGCATTGGTAGAGGCCGACCAGCTCAGACTGACGGAACTGTAATCATAAGCTGTGACTTGTAGACCCGTGGGCGCCGCCGCTGCGGGCCCTCCTGGGTATGGCTCGGGCTCAGATATACCAGGAGTACCACCACTGATGGCAGAAATCAATTCTTGCATATAGGCATCATCCGGAATGGTGTCGTAAGGGTTCGGCAGCGTATCATCTGTGATTTGGATGATGCCGGCTCCGCGCTCGAGAGACAGAGCCGCAACCGCAGCGACGTCAGCCTGTGGCACATTGTAAATGATGTGCCAAATCTTGGTCGTATTCTCTGCAACCCAGCCGTTGTCGACGAACCCGTTCAAGTATGTGTCGTATGAGGATTCAAATGTCAGCAATGTGTCGGCGCTGCTCTCGAAACACTGGGGCATGGTCGATCCGGGATTGAGCACCGTCAAGGCGCCCGGGTATTTGCGCTTCGTATTTTCAGTGATGAGGCGGTATAGCTCGGAGTACTCGTTGTTGGTACCGCATTGGTTCCAACCCTCGTCGAAGAAGATACCTCCGATAACGTCTGCCCCGTACATCGAGTACCAAAGGTCGACATCGGTCTCAATCTGAGAGACCCAATCTGCCAGTACGTTCGAGCCCAGCCGTGTCGTGAAGCCATCTGCACTAAGACCAAGATAGCCAGTTCGTACATATCCAATCACTCTTTTGCCAGAAGCTGCTGCCTCCTGGATGACAGACTGCCATGCAGTATCGATGGTGGTGTCCGGCCCATTCAGAACGTTGGCGATCAGTATAGAAACATCGTTTGATGCATAACCGATCATTTGAGTCCAAGCATCTGGGGATCCAGCAGGGGAGATATATGCGGCAATGCCAATTTGCTGACCGCCCCCTCCAGTATCCGGCTCAATAGTGGTCTGTCCAGCTGTAGGGGCTACCAGGGCGGCCAGCCCAACAAGAATATGGGGAAAAACGCTCCGAGAGACCCTCATTATTCATGGAAACAAAATAGCATTCATCTGTGTAAAATCTCAACAACAGGATAAGATACATGACGGCTGGCAGGGTTTATGTATTTGGCTTGAATGAAACCTCAATTCACACCAGAGGCTGTCTTGTTCTATTTTTAATTACCATCTCGTCTAGAACTTACCGAAAAGAGGTGCTAGTTCTCGTAATAGTGCATCGAAATCACTCACCCTGTCAAAGAATCCCCGTTCACATAATCCATTGAATGAGTTACATGAGCCTAACCAGGCGAAAGAGACTACCTAGGAGCTGAATCCTGGAGGATTAGTACCTAGTGATTGTCAGATTTCACGTTACCGAGGGCCGCAAAATACCCACACCATTCTCACCCCTGCTCTCCTCGCCTCCAAGGTAATATACAAACACTAGCGATAAGATCACAAAAATGAGATATCCATACCAAGATCAAGGTATTGTAAAAGCATACACGCATGCAACAGATCAAGTATCGTATGCTGACAACAATATCAGGTCGAAAATGACATGATAAGCGATCTGGGCATCGATCGTCTGCTTTTGCCTCATCGTCGCCTTGTTCTACGCGTCGACATTGTCTTCAGTACTGGAAAAAATTGAGTTGTAGTGCTCGTCATCGGCGAAGCAATCTCTGGTGATTTACTTGGATGTTACCCGACGAGAGTGCCATCCGCCGTCTTATCACCTGCCGTTGCAATTGACGTGCTCGCGCTGATCTTGTGATCATTGTGGACCAGCGCAGAGACTTGTATCAATGATTCGTAAGGTGTGTATGTTATAACTTCGGTAAAAGGTTTTGTGAGAAAACGAATTAGATCAATAAGGAAAAGAAGAGGACAAATCGTATAAGCGCATTTCGTTATAATAAGCCCAAGGACAACCCTTTGGATGGGTATTCAAGCTAGCGGCCGTGTAAGGGCATCAATATTGTCAGCGAAGTCATCCATCGCTCTCCAGGGCCTTGTAATACCATAGCGGGTTGCAAAAGACCCAATTTTTAATCAAGTTGGTAACTGAGTCTCGTGATCACATTGATGTGAGATTTGGCTCTTGTAAGTTCAGTGCATCGGAGTTGCATCAGCGGAGTCCGGGCCCGATGAGGATGCGTTGACAGGTTCCACCATGGAATGGAAACCCATGCAGCTAACAAAAGATATCAGCAAGCAAGACTGGAATTTGAGGTATGAGCGGAAAACAGAAGAGAAAACCTAGAACTACTTGCAAATGAAGGTATCAAGAGCAAAGCAGTGGCAAGCATCAGCCAGGGATAGCTGGCTGCCGTCCCTTGAGTGCTTCAAATTTGTTCGTACCCAATTCCATCACCATCTCGTAGATCGAAGATGCCGCCTAGAAAACAAAAATATCCCGGTACAAGAAGCAAATTGAGCATAATGGTTCCGGTGGTGGAGGCTTGCGCAACCCGATTCTCACCGTGGCAGAGACTGATGACGCGCATTTGTACCAACGATCAGCTTTGTACCAACGTTTGTCCCAATCATCATGACAAGAACGACAAAACATACAGTCAAGCCCGAAACCGAGCTGAAATGTTCCATCAAGTACGCCTCCAGTGGACTCGTCCAACCGAGCGGAGAGCTCCTCAATCACGAAACCCATGAGGTCGATGAGCGGTATCAATTCAGGAGAATTTGATACAAATATCACTACGGGACGCCAACTCATGGACGACGCAATAATGGCTAGGGGCAGGGGAAAAAACAAGCAAACCTTTCATGGAAATTCTTACATATGACAAGTCTTAGCAAACGCTTGCACAAACAAATGCCCAAGCTCGGTAGATCTTACCACTGATCAAAGCCACTTTCACAACGTGCCAAGTATGAGAAGCCCTTCCAACACGGAAGATGTGGACTATGTACTTCATGAATTCTTGTCCAAGCGACAAGGATCCTGTCCCAGGTGGCTTTGGCAACGCCATCGTGATTAGAACAATCGGTATCGAACAATAGACTCGTTTCAGTAGTGTCCTCTTGAAGTCGTGCGCGCTCTTGTCTTCTTCATCCCCAATGCTCCTAGCATGTACGAACCATGTTGTTTTATACATTTGTTTTGACAGTGGATTTTGCGGCTCATGGAAAGACAGATGAATGTCACAAGTCGATGTCGAGTCGATGCTTCACTTTGATCGGGGTAATAAAAAGAGATAAGATCATGGAATCGAGCTGGTGGCCAACATACTCTATCATACGAACTTCGGGGTATCAGGACGGTGAATTGTCTCAAAGGAGTCTGGTTTCGAGCAAATATGCACCAAGGGGCAGAATAGCTTTATAATGATAAGGAAGTGTAATAAAGTGGACGCCCAGCTGTCCTCACTCAGATGTCAGCGGCTTTATAAAACCTGTAGCCGACTGTGCGCGATGAAATTTGTCCTTATTGAGTTATGAGCCCACTTATTCCATGTGCCAGACGCCGTCGTGCGCCTACATGAGATGTCCAGGAATGGGCCGAAAGTTTAGGGAGGGGTGGGGGAACTTGGGGAAGAAAATCAATTATACGTTTTGTTCAATCAGTATCTGTTCTAAACAATGAGTCGACACCTTCCAAAGACAGGTGCAGATGTCGGCTCGAAACGAGTCAAATATAGCAGCGACAGAGATATATATTTCGTTTACAACAATATGCACCGTCAATTTCCCAACAAGAAAAAAAACAAGGTCCTATACATTAACAGAGGAATAACTCGGACCTAAAAACCAAGTGGTATAAAGCACGAACCCGAATCCTTACACATGCGATTCAGTATTAGTCAATGCCCCCTCCTCCTCCTTTGCCTTGTCCCCGGCTGTCAGCATAGCATTGAGGTCCCATAATCCCGCCGTCACCAACATACACTATGACTACGACTACTACATCTACAACTTTTAAATTCATGATACCAGCCATCATTCTCGTCGAGAAGAAGAAGAAAGAGAAATCATGAGGCATGATAAAACGTCTCATGAGTTTGTCCCGATCCCTTACCGCCTATACCCATGGCATGCTGCCCACTCCGCGGCGAGACGGGCGTAGTCTCGGAGCTCAGCTCCTGCGGCCCAAACCCACCGCCGGCATACGGCGACCGCAGCCCCCCGGCGGTCTGCGGGGAGACCTGCTCGATATCGCCCACCACGGGGCTCGTCGGCCAGCTGCTCGTACTGCTCTCGACGCCGCCGTGCTTGGTGTTGAGAGGCGGCGGGTACGGGCTCGCGAGACCAATCGGTGGCGCACCACCAGCACTCACCGGACTTCGGTCCCCGACGGAAGCGACGCGCGAGTGCCTTTGGACGCCACCACTGCTGTTATCGTACATTTCGCTAGCGCCGGAATCGTGTAGATTGCCCGGCATCTCAATGGGGTGGTCGGGGATATACGCCGTATGGGGGAACTGCTGCTGCCCGTGCTGCTGCTGGGCAAACACGGGACTGCTCGCCGCGCCGTACGGCGAGTGCTGGTGGCTGGATACGGGACTCCAGACGCTGCCGTTGCCCGAGGGGGAGTGCGGGTGGCCGTGGTGGTGTTGGTGGTGCAAGGCGGGCACGGTACTCATGCCGCCCGTGGACTGGCGGTCGCGCATCATGTTGCGGCGCCGCCGGCAGCAGAGCCAGATGCCCGCGAGGACGGCGAGTGCGCCCACGGCTGAGCCCACGGCGATGCCGGCAATGGCGCCCTTGGAAAGGGCCGACGAGCGGGAGCCCGCGGCTGGCGGGACCGTCACCGTGGCCGTTGACACGTTGCGCGTGGGCGAGCGGGCCGGGGCCGTGTACTTGCGGGCCATGAGGACCTTGAGGTCGATCTCGTCAAAGCCGTCGACGGGTGAGGTCTTGGTGGCTGCCCCCTGGGCGTTGCCACCGATTACATTACTTATGACGTCGGGTACGACGTAACTCGTGATGTTGGGTCGATACAGAAACCACTATTGCGACTGGTTAGTATTCAGATTTTCTACTTGACAAGGACAAGGGTCGACAATTCAAGGTGGTGTTGATCGTTTCCACGTGCGACTAATGGGAACATTGACAAGGAACTCAACAACTTACCGGACTTCTATCATCATTCTGTTCACCCATGTCGAGTCCATGAGCGCCAAACTGAGTCGGCGCATCACAAGAGGTATTGTCGAGGGGAAACTCTCCGCCGGTAATGATCATTTGCGCCCCGTCGATAACATTGCACGTCAACGAGTGGTGCGGGTACTGCTCAGCCGTGTTGTTTGGGTACATCTTGATCCATGTAAATGACGGCATGGACAGGATGTAGACATCGTCGTAGCCCGAGGTATAGTTTGGCATGCCCAGACCACCATAGAGGTAACTATATTATACATGTTAGCCTTTTTTCTTTCATGAATCAGTCATAAATTAGAGCTGGGACTCCGCACATGTTGTAGCTGCTCTGATCATCCGCCCACGTCACACCAGAGCAAAACCTGGCCCTCATGCCGGGGATATCGCCGCTTGCAGTTTGAGTATACCACCGAGAACTGGCTATGTCAAACACAAAGATTTGATCCATGGGCTGCCCGACGACGCTTCCGTTTCCTGAATCCTGGCTCCCGCCAAAGTAGATCAACATGCCCCCGTCGCTCACGGGGAGGTAGACCATGGACCCCTCAGCCCTGCCAGTGTTATCCGGTCCCGTCATGTTGTCCATGCGCTGGGCATCCATGTCGTAGTGAATCAGACCGGTGGTTGCCGACTGCCCTCCCGTCCACCCCGGGCTGCTCGCATTGCTCTGCCAGCCGCCGTAATAGTACGCCTGGCCAATCTCGGATACAGAGACGCCGGCGCCATACGACGCGCTGGCGAGGCTCTGTGGGACGTCGAGGATGGTCCAGTAGTTGTTGAGGGTATCATATGAGTACAAGGAGAGTTCTGTAGGAGGTAACACAGTGGACTGGCCGCCGTATAGGAACAGATATTTGTTCACGGTATCTGCCCAGAGGACAGCGCCGTTCACGCTGGGGATGGTCGCGTTCTTGGACAGGTTACTATACAGCTGGGGCATGCCACCCGCTGCAATCTCGTCGAGGTCATTGTAAGACAGGAAGGTGTCTAGAATGTCTCAGTCAGTAGAATTCTTGGTCATTCGAAAGCCGACATGGAAATTTTGCTAAATTGAGACATGGAAAGTGGTAAACGCGGTTTAGTATACTAACTTGTATAGTTGGTTGGATCGTCCTCTAGCGGACTATAATTGATGAAGCCGCCATCAATGTATAACTTTCGGTCAATGACGGCTGTCTGATGACCAAACCTCCTACAAAAGTTGTTCACGGGATCCCTCTGGGCATATGATAGACTGGAGAAGCAGAAGAGCAGCATCAAAATGATCAGTGGGACCTGTTGGGATTGTAGGCGATGGTCGCGTTTGGTGCCAAGAGCCCGCCTGGGGAAGATATTCAAGAGACTATTCTGCCGTGAAGAGGATGCCGAGCCCATGGCCCGAAGCCAGCTCGGCCGGTGCATTTGCGGCATCTTCATGGCTACGAAGGATGGCGGCTGGTCATAACTGCCTGATGTGTAGTGGACATGTAATGACAACAAGGACAAACAGTGCCGCCGCCACCAGTGGGGGAAAACAAATGACGGCAGACGAGTATTGCTTTTTCCTCTTCCTGAGAAGACGAGACTGGTGTCTCAAGAATGGGGAAAAGAATAGCTACCGCATATCGACATGCACATGCCAGACTAATGGAGGGAAAGGGAAAAGGGAAAAGAGAATGAAGTAAGGACCGGGGACTTTCCTTTCCTTCAACTTCGGGACCCAGCGGAACGGTAAGCCACCTTACAGAGTTCTGGACTACTGACTGCCATGACGAGACGAGCCTATGTTGTGTGTGTAGAGGTATGTACATAGTATGTACGGTAGTGTAGGACCCCGCAAAGCCAACTCGCACAACCCGAACCATCCCACCCAGTCAAGCCAGTCGCTTTTTCCAGCGAGAGTTCTAGCCAGAGGTCCAGCCAGCCCGGTTTGGTTCGTCGTGGGTGCCTGAACCGAGTGGGTGGCTTTTCCATCACATAGGACTTACATGTCCTGTCAGGCAAAGGATTGATGGCGGCTCGTGTCAGATCGTGAGGAGGGGACCTAAGCTGGAAACCTAGGGGCTGAGCTGGGCACGGCAGTGATTGGCGCAAAGACGGCTCCGGCAGTGGTCAGCATCATGTTAATTGATAAGCCGGTCAGATCTCAGTAAGAGCAAGTTCGAAAAATCCCAGTTCATCGCGGCTGCGTACAAATGTTGCTGATGTTGCCCTAGCCCGGCTTACCAGCAGGTACGAACCTGACAGTAGTGTACAGTAGCAGAAAGGCTGTATGTGGAGTTATGGCCATGGTATGTCTCCGTATGTATGCATTTATGTCGCAGGTATTCTGTAAGCTGGCATGTGGGTGGTATACGGGACTAATGTGGCCTCGATGCAGTGTCCGGCGATCAGGAAGTCCCGGACGAACCAAAACTCTGCGACCCATCTGCTTGGTCTTGCTTGCATGCATCAACCCGCAACTGAGCCAATCATCATGTTGAGATTGCTCCGATCAAGAGCAACAACCTCTCCAAGGTTTCCTTCGGCTCGAGTAGTGCTGAACAGCAGCCCGGGTCCTTTGCTTGTTCGGCCGCCTTGCGCACGAGAGAAGATTCAACGGGCCAAGATAAGTGAACGTCTTGATGATGCCCCTGACATCTCGATTCTCTTCTCCTTCTACTTGTTCGATGACTCTTGTAACAGGAATTATTTGGGACGCTGTTTTACTCAGCAAGACCAAGTGCGCGCGCGCACACAGTCTGCTCTTTTTGTTGACATAACCGAGCATCCAGTTCGATACATGCTTTTTGAGTTGGGCCCGAGTCGTTTACCTCCAATGTTATTACACTGACTCCAGAACCTAAAGAAACTGGGACAAAGTTCCGTAAAGTTGGCTACCTTGGCTATCTTATAGAAAGAAAAAAAAAGCTCGAACCTCGTGCCACCTCTATTCAATGGCTCGGTCTTCTAAATTGTCCGCATACCCGTTCCCGCCTTAGCCGCTGCCTCTATTAACCTCTGAATCGCTTTCATCGAAACCGCGATGTCAGTGATGCGGAACGCTTCTAGTATCGCCTTCTTCATGGCCAAAGATGTCGAGGTTCTTGGGAATCCTGGCAGCTTTGCTGGGGAATCCGCGTTCGAATCGGATAGTCGGAAAATTGCTTGGAGATCCAATTTGCAATCATCAACATAGCTTCCCGTGGTTTCTGCCAGTCTCATATCTCTGATCGAAATCCGATCATTCTTTACGTTTTGGGCAATTCGTAGAAATGCATGGACGAACTGGTCATATAGTTGATTCATTTCAGGTACGCCTTGCCCTGGTCCACTGTGCCTCGCGCGCACGATTCGTGGCAGCTCTTGGAAAGTATGCCACAAAGTCCTCACAGCTCCGAGTTCACCAAGAATGTGCATATAGGTATGACAAACGGCAGAGTCTGATGGTTGAGCTGAGTCGATCATACTTTGGACAGAGACTGGGGATTGATGCCCGCCCAAATCTTGTCCGGTCAGTAGGCCGAATATTGCAGCATGATGTCCCAATGGGGACGATGCCGAGTCAATATGCACAGCAACCTGCTGAGACGACTCCACAGAATTGAGAATGGCTTTCAAGGGCCTCAGCAGAAAGTTCTCGCCATGCAAGTTCTGCTGTCCAAATCTCGATCCAGCCTCGAGATACATGCGCGCGGCCGGGAAGACCGAGAAGCGCACTGCCAATTCAAATCCCAAACACCATAAATGTTGATCTATTGGCAGATCTTCCTTTAAAAGTCGCATGACCAAGTCATTGCATAACATGAGCAACTCCAGAGCCGCGGGCCGGTCCAGTTCTGTGACGTCCTTGCACCCCTCTAGGACTCTTGAGCAAGTCTCGCCAAGGGAACGACTTTGATTCGACACAAGTTGACTGCCAAATGAAGTGTTGGCTAGGAAGATGAGCGATCTCTTGATCTCAATGATGCTATCGCTCTCCCAGGTCATGTCAGTCATCAATCTTGTGGACCCGCTCTGGGTGGTTTGCTTTTGTCGGCGCAGCATGTATGAAATCAACTTAGATCGGTTGGCACCTTGGGGGATGCCGTTCCTTCTCATTCCCTCGCCGCTTATACCGTACAACGTGTTGTTTCTATCCTGACCGGAATGTCTATTTTTCGCGTCTGGGGGCTCTCGTGCCATTGACAGAGAATTGTTCACTTTGCCACGAAGCACCGTGGAAATTATGTCCAAGTCGTTTATATACCACTCGACTGCCCGATCCTGGATCGTGTCCTTAAAATTCTGAAATGTGGCATGGGTGTCGTGGAAAAAGCTGCTAATCCGAGCATCTGCTACTGCCTTCTCGCGGTTCCTCTTGGCGTAACGGTCTTCGGGTATGCCATCAACATCTGGGTCGTATCGTCTGACGTGCTCAACGTTTTCGGCATCGAGATCAAGAAGTAAACGATTGACATTGTATGTCGACACGTCTGGGTCTCCGAGAGTAGGATCGCGTCCACGCCATGATTTTCTGCCGACGTGTCTTATGATTTGAAAAATGGGTTGGGGAGCTGTAGCCCATCGTCGGCCGAGCATTCGAGGGCGACCCAAGCGCTGCATTTCTGGAACGATATGCAGTAAGGTATTCGGTAGGGACCTGACATGTTCTGAAGATGTGTGCGTTCAGATCTCTGGAGGGTCAGCGACTATGTTAAAAGGTCTCCAAACAAAAAGAGTGTAGCAAAGTAGAATCGTGTGATTATGACAAAGTGGAGCGGAGAAGGGCCATAGTCGAGCAGATCCCCCAGATTCACCAACGGGTAGTGGATCTTTCTTGGGGAAGCGGCGCACTAGGGGATAGCGCACCCGGGCACCCGTCAAGCGCTAAAAGTCTAGGGCATAGGCACTGGAGCTGGGCCCTCAGGCACCTAAGAGGTCGCTATTCGGCCATTCCAAAAATCCGACCCAAAGGCTTGAGCTCGGACGTCCTGGTCCAGGCAAGGCCCATCTGGAGGAACCCAACGCTAAGACCCAGTACAGGCTTGCCTGCATTTGACATTTGACTTCATCTTCCCAGGACAGTATCAAACAAATACGTCACTTATCACCGACCCCTTCCACGCTGAACGAACCGCATCTACGATATCTCGATTTCAACCAGTACACCGCAGTCTCTTCTTCACTCATAATAATCAGAAAACCAACATTTACATAATGCCACCTGCAAAAAAGAGAAAGACGCGGTCCTCGGCCGCCCAGCCGATTGGCGAAACCGAGCCTGAAGAAGTACCAACGCAAGCACCCGAAATAGAAGCAGAAGCAGCGCCAGCACCACAGCCCGAGGAGAAGGCCCCAAGCACGGAAGATCCTCAAGAGGAGCAAAGCGCTTCGAGTACACCACAGCCAGCTGCGGCGGCAGCGGCAGCTTCCTCCTCGTCCACCAGCACGACGTCGGCGGCAGACCGAATGGCGCGGTTCCGCGCGCTCCAGGCGCGGGCCAAGAAGTCCTCATCACAAAACCTGGCCGAGGCGACCAAGGAATCGCAGCGCCTGGCCTCGGACCCGGGCGCGCTGGCGTCGCTGCAGCGCAAGCGCGACACGGCGTCCCAGAAGCTCGCCAAGGCCGAGGCCGAGGAGGCCGGCGAGGACTTTGAGCGCAAGCGCGCGTGGGACTGGACCGTCGAGGAGTCGGAGCGCTGGGACAAGCGGCTCAAGAAGCGCGCGGCCGCCCGCGACAACACCGCCTTTGCCGACTACGCCGTCGAGGGCAACAAGGCCTACAAGCGCCAGCTCAAGAATATGAACGCCCCCGACATGGAGCGCTACGAAAAGGACAAGATGGCCGCCATCGAAAAGGCGGCCGCGAGCGGCGGCCTGGACATTGTCGAGACCGAGGACGGCGAGCTCATTGCCGTGGACAAGGACGGCAGCTTCTACAGCACGGCCAACTCGACGGGCTTTGTCGACAACAAGCCCGACAAGGCGGCCGTCGACCGCCTGGTGGCTGAGATGCGCAAGGCCGAGGAGAATAGATTCAAGAAGCGCAGAGAGCGCATGGAGAAGAATGGCGATGACGGCGACGTCACGTACATTAACGAAAAGAACAAGCAGTTCAACCAGAAGCTGGATCGGTTCTACAACAAATACACGGCGGAGATCAGGGACAGTTTCGAAAGAGGTACAATGATATAGTGCCTCGAAAGTTATGTGTATTTTCGTGTTTGTGGATAAGGAAGTCATCGACCGGTGGAGCGTCAGCCATTACTTGTGCGATAGATTACATGAGAATAAATAATTATACCCCTCAATCTAGATTCCCGTTCAACCAAATCGGGCTTGCCCTGACTGCAATTTGAACATTTTGCTCTGGACCGACGAGGGATGACAGTCTCGTCAATTGTCTCGGCCAAGAGTCTGGCGTACAAATGTTGAAAGGGCGCGGCTAAACATTTGTCGACGTGGTGTAACGTCAGATTGTCAAGGTGTATAAGCGATTTGGCGAGGATTAGCTGTGGTCGATTCGGTATAAAAACGTGATATGGCAGCACAAACCATGTATCTCCTAGGTAGAAGCACCGGCAGTGTCTGTGTTCAGCTCATTAGGAGTCGTCCTCCATAGATTTATGTACTGCCGACAGGAAGTCATAGTAGGTCATATTTTGGAACCTTCAGGATTTCCAGATTAGAAGAAGCTTTGCTAGAGTTAAGCAAGGAATGGATTGCAGATTCGCGACTCATGGTATGCGTAGCCGTATTCATGTTTCTCCATGTATTATTCTTGAGCGGTATTATTGAAAGTGTTATGTCTATTCTTCATGTATGGGTACCAACTTAAGATGGGAGACTCTTCAGGCGATCCACTAGAATGGTCAAATCCATCGCATCATGACCAGCTACCCCTTCAATCTTGAGCAGCCTCTCTGCAGCCTCGACCAGTGGATCCACGAATCTCTGCTCCACTGCGGCACCAACGGCGGCCGGTACCAGATCCTTGTTGCCCTCGAACAAGAAATAGGCAAAATTTGCGACTTGGAGAAGGAAGAGGGCATTTTGGACCCAGTAGTCTTGAAGCTGCTCATCAGACATTGACTTGAGTGATATACTGTCGGGGAAGATGTCGTATTGTAGACGATCAATGATATCTGGTGATGAGAATACGTTGGACGAGGACGACTTCTTGGCTTCAATAAGCTCCTCCTTCAGCCATGTGACGGCACAAGCCTTGAGGGATGCGAAGCCGCAGTTCTCTAGCAAATCTTCCAGGATCTCCAGTCGGCCCTGGTCGTCTGGGTCCGAGTGAAGTATCGTACCGGCAAAATTCGTTGCTGCATTCCGAACCTGGAGGTCTGGATGAAATACGGAAATGAGGGTCAAGTGATGATGATATGCCATGATGTTTGGCTCGGTGCCCTTGGCAATCATGTCCGTCTGATACAGAGCCAAACTGATGGCCAAGAGCGCATCTGCTATTCCGGGGTTGTTCTCAATCTCACTTTGCGGTGCGGCGCCTAGGAACCGTTCCAGCAAGGTATGCTGATCGGGGAAGATGTGCATGTCAGGCTGAGGGCTATCTGCCTGGAAGACTTCGGCCGAGAATAGCCAGTAGGCAATAAGACAAACAGCGCCACCAGGCGACAAGTGAATATCGTCGGCAGTGCTGAGGTCGTCATAAGCTGCCATTGGGTCAAAACCAGTGGCACCTTCATACAAGCTCTTCACGAAAGAGGCCGAAGCTTCCCTCAAGCCCAGATCCCGAGATAAAGCCTGAACAGTGGTTAGCGGAATCTTGAAAGAAAGGAAAGAAGTTATTTCGAGTACTTACGACGAGTTGCCCAACTACTGCATCTCTCTCATGAAGATCTGCATCCTCAGTATAGGACTGTATGATCGTTTTGCGCCCTGGAATCTTCTTCTCTGGTTGGTAATGCTCCAGCAATCTGGCTGACCACTGCATCCAGTTTTCATTGATGTACTTCTGCAGAATGCAGGTAACAAAAGACTGTAGCAGCTTGGTTTGCATCTTCTCTTCAGTGGGATCTTCCTGCTCAGCCTCGGGATCTGGTGCGTTCTTGGATGTGTCACCATCTTGGTCTGGGTTGGCAACATTGACACTGGACTTTCTCGTAGGCAAAGGCGGCCGCTTTCGGCCTGATGTAGACCGAACCAAATTTATCACTGAAGCCGTCATTTCAGGGTTGGGTTGGTACGCCTCATAAACCTTGACCAAGGAGGATCCAAGGAATCTCGATGGGTATTTCGTCTTGATGCGCCGATGCAGAATGGCCAGCATTCCAAGCAGGATGACGAACTTGCCCGTCACATTCTGGGGAGGCTCGGGAACATCTGCATCTGCGAGCAGGGCGGCCTCATCAATGGAAGTCTCACTCAAGCCCTCGAGGGCCTCCATGACCTTGATGATGACCTCGCGCGGATTGCCCAGACGGGCTACCGTTTCCAGACACGCCTCGGATCCATCAATGTCTAGCAAGAGCTGCACCAGGTCCCAGCCTATATCCTGAGCGAGCTTGGCATTTGACCCGAGCACCTCGTTGAGGGTGGGCAGGACTTCGGGTGAGGTGACATGATACTGTAGAATAGTGAGATAGGTAAAGGGCTCTTCCTTGGCGCCTTCCTTGATAGCGTTTATCGATTCAGCCAGCTCCGGCATATTGACAACAAAGTGAGTCGACGATTGTATCTATCTGCAGGGAAGAAGAAAAGGCGAGCGAATGATGAATGGTCATCCGATGTTAAGATATCTGGAGAAATGAGTGATCCGAGCGATGGAAGTGCTTGTCAGTGTTGCACGTAGCAAATGCAAGCCTCAATTGAATTGTGGATTGCCCGGCAAGTCACAATGTTAAAGTGACGTTACTGAGGGGCATATCTAAGGCAGGCAGCGCAGGCAGAGGATTGACTGGAGTTGGTTGACAGCTGCGCCTCCACCCCACTTGAAGCGTCTGGTGTGTGTACCTCTTTCCCAGGTTACCTGTCTCACTCTGGCGGCTACGAGCTGAACTTATGCGATCAAATGGGCGGCTGCTAGTGTTTCTATACACGTTTTCTTCCTCTCACTCTAGCCGCAGCCGCCGCCCGGGAACGATATTGCTGATTAAATTCCATTGACCTGCACAAAATGAAGTCTTCGTGATCAGACCATAGAGCTGGAGACCAACATACAGCCTCGAGTACACACTAAATGCATGCTTGAACCGATCATTTCCATTTTTGCAAACGAGACCGTCGTCTGGGGTATAGCGAAGCACGGTTCATGTGTGGAGCCAGTCAGAATAGTAAGGAATGGCTAAAGAATCTTCTCCTTGTTTTAGAATACCTAGTTTCGAGTGGCTTGAAAGTGTGGCTTGACAGAGAGGAATAGTACTGACAAGAAGTCTACCATTTTGCAATTATTACTCGAGAGACCCTACCACGCCAAAGCATCTCTAGTCATTGGGTATAATCCTTCTTATAGTCCTCCCAAATATAGCAAAACAAAAAGAAGCCAGTAAGTGCTTAGAGGTTGAACCTCGTCCTTTGCTTCTCCATCTTGGCCTTCCATTGCCATTGGAGCGCATCATCTCCTTCACTACCTGCACGTCCAATGCCCTTGTCAATGCGACGCAGTTTCAGAGTCTGTTTATGAGAGTCAGTAATCAATTCGACATCAAACATTGAAAAAATACGTACGAAACGAGGGCCGAGTTCTTGTATTGGTGCCCTGATGTCCTGAACTCCCTTCAATTCCTTGCCATCAGCGCCAACCACGCTCTTCTCTGTGGCCTTCTTTTCTCTAAAGATATATCTGTGTCTTCGCACAAATATGTAATCGCGCTGGTTGTGGAACGTCACCACCTGTCGGCCTTGAAGCTCAGGACTGGGCGGGAACAGGGTTTTGAAGAGAGTTGCCGTCAGGAAACCCAAGGGTGTGTTGAAGTTGTTCAAAAGGAGTTCCGGGTAATGATTTGTCGCATTACCGTGGCCTGGAAGCTTTTTGCTGTAGTTTGAAATTGTGTCAGCACTCTCTACATTTACGCCGTGATATCTTTGTTGTAGCACACGCCATTCAATCCCTCCGCATTCTGCATCACAACACAGAGTTGTACTTACATGTCGATCCAATTGCTGATGCTAAAGTGGAATGTTGGCCCCGATGGCAAATGCACAATGTCCATTCCATGTATTCTCTTGAGATCTTCGCGGGCGACCACAACAGTGGTGTAGCCTCTATTGGCGGCGAACTTGCTGATCTCGCGGACACTGTACTTGTGTCCGTACTTGTGGGATGATCGTGGCACATAGGTGGAGTTAGGAAAGAGACCGCACAGCTTTTGCGCTTCGGAGTGGATGGTCGCGTTGAGGTCGGTGGTGACGAGAACCTTGGGCTCGGGGGGCGCTTCAAAGAGCGTGGGAAATCTGTCGATGAGCGTCTGCGGCGTGAGATCGAGGTTGGTCGAAGTTGTTGAAGGTGCCATGCTGTCTTCCCGTATGGCTCTTCTTGCGCGGGCCTGTGCTGCAGCCTCACTATCCTCATCTTCATCCTCGTCTTCGGAGCCAAGCATACTATCCACATCATCGTCGCGTGCCTCTTCGTTGTCTTTCGTGGCCTTGCTGGCTTCGAGTGCTGCCAACTCTTCATCTTCCTCCTGTTTTTGCCGTCTTTTCTTGAGTAGCTGCTCCATGTTGACGCTTGCGTACAAGCCATCGTCATCAACATCGTCCCATACTCGTTTCCGATCAATCGTCAAGGGCTTGTTCTTTTCGAGACGCTCTCTCCTTGCCTCTGGGTCTTGCGCTTCTTCCTTCTTCCTCCTAAACCTCTCAATTCGCTTTTCCTTTTCATTTTCCTGCTTTTGCCTCACGTAGAGCTGCTTTCGACGCAGCTTGTTGCCAGTCCTCTCGGTGAGACTGACATTGGACTTGCTTGGGGCCATGTCTGCGAAGGATCGAGTCTCTGAACAATGGTAGAACAATCAAATCTGAGAAATGGTAGGAGCAACACCTTGCGATTTAATGTTCCTCAAACCACAATAGAATGAGGCTTGCTCTGATATGTGCTGCTTCAAGATGTCGCCGGAAAGAAGTTTCAGCTTTGGGTTTTACACAGGAAATAAATGAGTGTTCCCAGCATGCACTGCGACAAGGAAAAAAAAAAGTTACTGCAAACTCGCTAGCATTTAGTTGCAGGGGTCCCCTGTTTCTTATCGATAGCATAACACTGGCGCTGGATGGCGGGGTTATGGGCCAGAGGCGCCTGAGGCCCTGAGCTGACCGCGTTTTTTTTGGAGGGGTCAATGTTGGTTAGAGGGGAATCTTCGGGGCAACGAGCTTCCGCTTCCAAGCCCAGTTGACTCAATTTGCAGGCGGCCTGGGTCACTGAGAAAAAGAGTCATCGGGTACCTTTTCAAGCCAGATCTCGGAACCACACAAGCTGCATTTCCTCTTCTCGGGGTTTACTTACTGGATTGTGGAGTAGGTATGATTGGCTAGTGACTCATTCACATTGTCTAATCGCATACTCGAAGCTTCGTTTTGAATGAGGGGCCCTCACTTTTTTGCGAAACCATTCACAAATGGTATAAACAACAATTATTGCTTCCGGCGTATACTATCAGTGACACCTGCACCAACGTCACTGTCGCTGCGCAGGACATTCCAATCGTCTGCACCCACCCATCGATATATTGTCTCACAGAAAAAATCTCCAAAAGGAGCGACAGACATGACTTCAACAGCCACGACCCTCAAGGGTCAACCCCTCGACCGTCCTGCCTTGGACTCGCTGCTTCGACGTCGCCTGTTTTACACGCCCGCTTTCGAGATCTACGGTGGTATCGCCGGTCTCTACGACTATGGCCCGCCCGGCTGTGGTCTTCAGGCCAACATTATTGACCAATGGCGCAAGCACTTCATTCTCGAGGAGGATATGCTCGAGGTTGACTGCAGTGTCTTGACGCCTCACGAGGTTCTCAAGACAAGTGGCCACGTGGACAAGTTCGCCGACTGGATGTGCAAGGACCCCAAGAACGGCGAAATCCTGCGAGCTGATCACTTCGTCGAGGAGGTGCTGGAGACTCGCCTGAAGGGCGACAAGGAGGCTCGTGGTCAGAAGATTGAGGAGAAGGAGGAGGACCCCAAGAAGAAGAAGAGAAAGAACAAGGGTGCCGTCGAGGCTGTCAAGCTCGAAGACGCGGTTGTGCAGGAATACGAGGAGATTCTGGCCAAGATTGACAACTACAATGGTCAGGAGCTTGGTGAATTGATCAAGAAGTACGACCTCAGAAATGCCGCTACTGGCGTTCAGCCTTCGCCTCCCGTCGCTTTCAACCTCATGTTCCAGACCGCCATTGGCCCAAGCAGCAACACGCCCGGTTACCTGAGACCCGAGACTGCCCAGGGTCAATTCTTGAACTTTGCCAAGTTGCTAGAGTACAACCAGCAGCAGATGCCCTTCGCTTCTGCCTCCATTGGCAGATCGTACAGAAATGAGATTTCCCCAAGAGCTGGTCTCCTGCGTGTGCGTGAGTTCTTGATGGCCGAAATTGAGCACTTTGTCGATCCCCAGGGTGGCAAGAAGCACACCCGATTCAACGACGTCAAGGATGTTGAGCTTGTTCTGCTCAACAGAGAGACCCAGCTCTCCGGCAAGACTGATGTGAAGAAGGTGACTATTGGTGAGGCCGTTGCCAACGGCACTGTGGACAACGAGACACTTGGTTACTTCCTTGCCCGTATTCACCTCTTCTTGAAGAAGATTGGTGTCGACCAGAGCAAGATCCGTTTCCGCCAGCACATGGCCAACGAGATGGCTCACTATGCTGCCGACTGTTGGGATGCTGAGCTCCTGACCTCGTACGGTTGGATTGAGTGTGTCGGCTGTGCTGACCGTTCCGCCTACGATCTTAGCGTGCACGCAAAGAAGACTGGCGCTCCTCTGCTCGTACGCGAGCGCCTGCCTGAGCCCATTACCATTGAGGAGTACCAAGTCGAGTTGGACAAGAAGAAGTTTGGCCCTCACTTCAAGAAGGACGGCAGGACCGTGGAGGCTGCACTCCTGTCTACTTCGCAAGAGAAGAGGGAGGAGCTCTCCAAGACTCTGGAGTCGTCTGACTCTATCGCCATCGATGTTCCTGGCGTTGGTGATGGCAAGGTGGTTGTGCCCAAGGAGCTGGTGACTATCGCCAAGCGAAAGCGCGTTGAAAACACCAGGGAATTCACCCCCAACGTTATTGAGCCATCTTTCGGTATTGGCCGTATCCTCTACAGTCTCATGGAGCACTGCTACTGGACACGTGGCAGCGAGGGCGGTGATGAGGCCCGAGGTGTAAGTACCAAATGGATGACGGAACGTGTATTCATAACTAACATCTACTCTAGGTTCTCTCATTCCCTCCTACAGTGGCTCCCACAAAGGTTCTGATCGTGCCTCTCTCGAGCAACGACCAGTTCAGACCCTTCTGTGCCAACCTGTCCCAGCGTCTCCGCAAGCTGGGTATCTCCAGCCGCATTGACGACTCTTCCGCTACGATTGGCAAGCGTTACAGCCGTAACGATGAGCTCGGCACACCACTTGGTATCACCATTGACTTCCAGACTGTGAAGGACAAGAGCATCACGCTCAGAGACCGTGACTCGACCAAGCAGGTTCGCGCTGATGAGGACACGATCGTTGCAGCCATCCAGGCTGTGGTTGAGGGTTCCAAGACCTGGGAGAACATCCAGGCCGAGTTGCCAGCATTTGAGGGCCAAGAAGTCGAAGTCACCGTGCGATAAACGTCGTTCCAGATAGAAAGTGGTTATAAACTATGGTGATTGACACAATAACGGACCTACCCATCTCTTGATGCAAATAGACGACTTTCACATTGCTGTATTTGAAGACTAAACCTGGTGAGCATCCCAGGAGAGTTGAGAGAGCAACTTTGTCCTAACGCTTGACGACTACGAGGTCATATGAAGTTACCTCGGTAGACAAATATCCTGGCTTTTGCTTGGCCAGGACAGGCCATGTCAGGCGTAGTTGGTAGAGTTTCGCAATTCGATGACAAGGCCCCTGTCGAGCCTTGATGACATTCCTAGCGACAATATTCCTATGTATCACCTATACCGACTGCCAAGTCTTTGGTCCACCACATGCTTCGTAATGCGATCGCCACTTGCAGCCAACCCCTGATCCTGATGCACCTGATAGAGTTGAAGCACACCTAAGAAGCAGGTACCCGTTCGTTCTGCGGTTCATACAAATTTCCAACAATGGCATTTTCTGGTATGTATGGAACAAGCCAGCAGCGCAAGCGAGAGGAGAGGCAGGCAGCTCTCGTTCGAAACACGAGAACAGACACTTTGAAATGTTGTTTCCGATGTGCGGATCTTTGTCACAGAACCCCTGTAGACGCTTACCACGGCCGATTGATGATGATGCATGGGGAAAAGAACCGGACGTCTGGGCCGCTTTGTCACTCTACCTTATTGACGGATGGGACAGGAAAGCATTGTCGAAACGACTTTTCGGATCTCAGACTTTTCTCTCTCACTCTCTCTCTCTCGGACGGTTGTTTGTACCTATGCACAGACGACAAATGACGGTGATGTGGGAAAATCAGAGTTCACCCGGCTTACTGCTTATGTGCTGTAGCTTTGACGGTTTCGTGGGACTTGACTGGCGATCTCCCGCGAGCGCTCAAAGAAAGTAAAAATGTACTACAGTGAGCCAAAGTTTGCGAGTGGATTAGCTGCCAGGCCAGGGGTGGGAATATGCTCCAGTCCCCCCCCCCCCCCCCCCCCATTTTACTAATCTGCTTTGCTGAAGACCGGCTACAAACTCGGGCACAGTTGGGCAATGCCCGTTTCCTAGTAGCGCTATGGAGATCAGCAAAACCTCCTATATTCACCTACGCTGCCCATTCTCCCATCTCTACCTGATTCTACATTGAGGCCTCTCACAAGTTGTCTATGCTGTGGCAAATTTGTATTTGCAGATCCAATGGCACTGAATGGCCCCCTTTTGAATACAGAGAGCAGAAAATGGGAAGAGAAGGGAAAAACAGGCATGCCTGCGTAAATAGTCCAGCATCCGTTAAAGGGAGTGCAGAAAATGGTCTGACTTTCGACCCATGCGACTCCTATGGAACAATGGGGTCCCTGGAGATCATTGGGCCCCTGCTGGCGCTTTCAGCTGTGACTGGCAGCAAACATTCTTCCTTCGGAAGTTCAGAAAGATCCCGGAGCATTGAACATCTTGCAGAGCAGGCAAGATTCAAATGTACTGCGACATAAGTGCCAGATGTCTAGCCGCAAATAGAGCAGATGTATCCTTTTGGTATGAAGTATGAGCAAGTCCAGCGCGCGGTGAAATAGTAGTTGGCTTGCAGATACCAATCTGGGTTTAGATAATGATTCAAAGATGATCACCCAATTGATGCTCAAGACCTCAATTCTTCTAGAATTCCACAGAGGCCACACTTTTTAAGATTGCTGGACCCTGAAGTATTGATCCAACCATGTGCGAATGTGTCATAGTATTTGAATGCGTATAATTGATCAAAATATACATCCATTGACAGCAATCTTTTGCGTTGAGCGTCTGGCGTTTGGATTTTAGAATTCTCCTCCCTCAGGAACCAAAAAAAAATGTATCAACCAACGAGCGGCTCTCCTGCCGACGATCTGCCTAGGACCCCCTTTCATAATCTCTTGGCGGGGTTCGAGGCGCGCCAGCACTTTGTTCGCGGCGACGTGGGCGGCTCTAAACTCCACTTGAATGCACGTCTGTCCGCCAGCAACACCTCCATCTCCTCCGGACTGCATACTACACAGCAGGATAGTACTTAGAGATCGAATACTTGTACAGACTCTCAGGATACTAGAGGGAGAGCGCCATGGCAGAGAGGCGGCTAGGTTTTTATTTCGACTGACTTGCTACTGGTCACGAGATCGTTCTTTTATGCACAGGATTGTGGATGTAATAAGACATCAGTTAATAATGTTGTCTTGTGCCTGCCTACGTTAACATTATTCGTAGACTTTCAACTTTGTTACCCTCCTTTTGGTGGTAAGTCCCGGCCGCATTAAATTGAACCCCTCAGTTGCCCCCCCTTCTGACGGTACCTGTTCCGTCTGGTCTGCCTCTATGGACACAGCTCCCTGCACATTTCACTGCACACTGCAAACTGCCACATACTCAAATCATCGCTTCTGCATCTCTGTGCTCCTTTTTGGCGCTTGGCAGAAGCAGGCGCTGCGTCACAAGTTGTCAAAAAAGTCAAGGCATTTTTGTTGGAGCAGCTCATTTACAGTTGGCGCATTCTCTAGTGACGCCCGGAATATTACCTGTTCTAGCGCTGAACCTTGCTGTGAACGACATCGGCAGCAGGCAACGAGCAGCAAGCAGTAAGCAGCAGCGTTGAATCTTTGCCCGAGCGCAATTCATCTGTCGCAAGTGAAACAAGATCTAAGAAGTCGACTCGAGTCTGGTTTGCGCTTCAGCTGTAGGAGACAGTTACCTGCCAGACCGACCCTTGAACCCGTTACACATACACACATACGCATACACGTACACGTACAGCAAGAGACGCAGGCACGCAGTCTAGTTGTTGGTGTATGAACAAATGGCAGAAGAGCAGAGGAGGTACGTCTGGTTCCTTTTATTCATAGCCATCCGTTGTTATTGTTGTTTTTTTCTTTTTCTTTTGTCCTGGTATCGATCGACGGGTTTCTGTCCTTCCACCTCCCAAGTGGTTCTGGGTCACAACAAGGAACGAACGAACCCATCAATGAACCAAATTAATTCACCGAATAAACGGACTACCGCACCCAAGCGTCGCCCTTGGCGGTCAATCGCACTCTTCAAGTCTGTCGACCGACCGAGCAGTTTGCGTTGCGTTGCGCTGCTAAAGCGCTGAAGCTGAGGAGCCAAAAGAGCCGACGGCTATCTTATTACGCATTAGAGCCAGAGAGTTACAGCCGAGCACAACCCAACAACCCAGCCCAGCCCCGAAAGTGAACTCAGGAGCTCAAACCCCCCCTTAGGCCTCGAAAGTGGCGGCGGGGCATACTACTAGAGTTTCCCTGAGCCTGTCGTCCAGTCCTACCTATTACCCACCTTCTGCCTTCCTATTGCAGGCGCCCACTTGAGGAGTGTCGACCCTTTTGCAATCAGTGCCCTGCTTGAGCCCTGGACACTCGACGAGAGCGCGACGACTCTTTGATGTTTCATGACCGAACTTTGAGAATTGACCATTTGCTGCCTCTGCGCTGCCCAATCTCCATCAAAACTAACCATGGCGAACAATGGCAGTGCTTACAACGCTGGTCAGTTTATGAACCCTGGCCCGGCACCTCGTCCGCCCACCGACCGACCGCGCCTCAACATCACCCCCAATACCAACTTGCCCGGCAGCATGGCGAACATGACCATATCGCCAGTTCCTCGCACAGCTACCTCGACGTACACGGGCTCGACCATCTCGTTACCGCTGGCACGCGAGCGATCCAACAATGACGGTATGGGCGGTGTCGCTGTCATCAAGGAGGGGTGGGCCACCGTTAAGGAGAGCCGCAACTTCATTCAGCCATGGAAACAGAAGTTTCTCATTCTCCGCAAGGAGGCATTAGATTTCCACAAGACCGAGGGCGGTAAGGTTTCGTACACATTGTATCTAAAGGATGTCGTGGGAGTGGGCAGAGTCGAGGCCGCCGGTACCATCTTTGAGATCAAGAGACAAACAGGCGGCCAGTCGAATAGCCCCGGCGATGATGATAGTGGCATCCGGACGCTACAAATCAGAACCAAGACGGATGACGATTTATACGACTGGATCGATATGTTATACGGCCGATGCCCTACCATGGGCGGTGTGAGCAACCCGACCAACTTCTCACACGCGGTGCACGTCGGTTTCGACCCGTCTACTGGCCAGTTCGTTGGCTTGCCCCCGGAGTGGTCCAAGTTGCTCAACTCTTCAGCTATCACCAAGGAAGACTATGAACGCAACCCCCAAGCAGTCTTCGAGGTTCTGGATTTCTACTCCGATCTTACTAAGAGGGCAGAGAACCCCCAGCAATACTCCAGTCTGACGCCAACCCCTCCGGCCGGCGGCCAGGGCAACAAGCAGCTCGGCTATGGTGTAGGAACCTCCGTGGCGCCTCCCAGGCCAGCTCCCCCGACGCCAGCACAGCGCAACAACAGCTATGGCCCTGGTCAACCAAACCAGGCCATGTCCAATGCCAGCCGCCCTGGTACTGGCGAGACCTCGCAGCAGAGGCAGCAGATGCAGGCCATGGCCTCCAACTATGTGTCGCCAGAAGCCCAGCGCGAGCAGCAAAGACAGAAGCAACTCGAGATGCAACGGCAGAGAGAGTTGGAAGACCAGCGACGGGAGTTGGAGGAGTACAATGCTTCTCTGCCCAAGACCAAGGTTCCGCTCGCTCAGCAGGAAATTGGTGGAGGCTACGGCGGTGCCTCCCCCGATCGTTACAACCCAACCCGCGCTGCGCCGCCTGCTCCGGGTTCTGCATCTCAGCAAGCCGCCCGACTCCAAGCCCAACGGCCGGCACCTCCTGCCCCTGGATCCGCCCAGCGACCACCTATTGCAACACAGCAAAGTTCTTCCTCGGTACAACAGCGCCAGGCACCTCCAAGGCCCGAGAATCCCAATGCTCAGCGATACCCCAATGGCACCAATGGCTCATCTCAACCACGCACAAATGGCCAGTCGCAAGCTCAGCAGCAAGCTTCGCGGCCGCCCGCACCTGTCAAGCCTCTCAATGTACCTTCAAAGCCTCAGCCTTCACAGAGCGATGGTGTCAAGGCTGCCGAGGCAGCTCTGACCGCCAAGCCCACGGCAGCAGAGCGCAAGCAAGACGTTCGCATGTCCACCATGTCCGAGAAGGAGGTTATGGCAAAGCTTATCGAGGCTGTCTCCAAGGACGACCCCAACTTGTCCTACTCCAAGCAGAAGAAGATTGGTCAGGGTGCCTCCGGTTCCGTCTACGTCGCAAAGGTCAAGGAGACGGCTGTGTCTGCTGTGGCCCGCGAGGTGCTGCGTTCGCAAGGACCCAGAGCACAGGTTGCTATTAAGCAGATGGACTTGGCTCACCAGCCCCGTAAGGAACTTATTGTCAACGAGATCATGGTCATGAAGGACAGCAAACACCGCAACATTGTCAACTTTTTGGATGCATTCCTGCGCAACAACAACGCCGAACTTTGGGTGGTTATGGAGTACATGGAGGGTGGTGCCCTGACTGATGTCATTGACAACAACCCGGTTATCACAGAGGAGCAGATTTCCACCATTTGTCTGGAGGTGAGTCAAGAGAGACGTCGTGCAAAGAAACAACAGCAGCTAATGTGTCACAGACTTGCCGCGGCCTGCAACATCTTCACTCTCAACAGATTATCCACCGTGATATCAAGAGTGATAACGTCCTGCTGGATGCTCGTGGCAGCGTCAAGATTAGTAAGTCTACGAAAAAATGACAATATGTTGAACGAGTACACGCTGCTAACCCCGAAACAGCTGATTTTGGTTTCTGCGCCAAGCTTACGGAGACCAAGTCCAAGCGTGCTACCATGGTTGGAACACCGTACTGGATGGCCCCCGAGGTTGTCAAGCAGAAGGAGTACGGTCCCAAGGTCGATATCTGGTCCTTGGGTATCATGGCCATCGAGATGATCGAATCCGAGCCCCCGTATCTGAACGAAGAGCCATTGAAGGCCTTGTACCTCATCGCTACTAACGGAACACCAAGACTCAAGAAGCCGGAGAAGCTGAGCAAGGAGCTCAAGGCTTTCCTCTCTGTTTGCTTGTGTGTCGACGTCAAGAGTCGTGCCTCGTCAGATGAGCTTTTGCAGCATGACTTCCTCAAGCATGGCTGCCCGATCCCCAGCCTCTCGGAGTTGCTTGCCTTCCGCAGAAGCGCCAAATAGATACGAAACAGCCTGAACTTCCCATGCTTGGATTCTACGGACTGAACACTTATGGCTATGGTCTTGGCAAAGTCGATTCAACAGCCAGGATTACGAAAAGTATCTCGGAATGTCTACAGGAAAAGAAATGTCGGAAAATAGCACGGCATTGTTGGCCGATTTGACGTATAATCTGCAGTTACGAACTAGTTGGCGCCGGGCAGCAGATTGGAACATATAGAGAGTCAGAGAGAGTGAGATGTGCAGGCCTGGTCTTTCAAGTATCAGCGCTGCACAGAGTCGAGAAGGGCGCGAAGCATGGAGTCAAGTCTCCAGGACATATCGGGCAGACCTGAGCTGCCTGTCCCTCATCCCAGCGTGTTATAGGCAACAGCTTTTTCTTTTTGGCAAGGACGGATGCATGATCTGAATCACTACATGCGCTTTGGTTTTCAGTTGTTTTGGACGGTGATACCATACTGCTGCCGGGTACTGATAGTACTTTATTATAGAACTGCAAATGGAAATCATTAATACTGAATGTGGAATGCGTTGATCATGGAAGCATGTATAGAGCGAAAATGAGGGATTGTGTACTATTACGACGAGAATATATATCGCAGGTAGGGATATTTGGATGCTGAACTGTTGTAGGTATACTTGGGCGCGGGAACTGCAGGGAGAAAAACAAGCTTAAATTCGGCGAAAATGTACATATGTACTCGATCAATGTACAGACGTATGACAATTACCGACAGATCGCTTGGGGCGGATCACCCGGGCAGTTTACCGCCTATAAAAGTGGAGTGGATTTACTGCTGAAGGTACCACACTAGAGCGGCTGGTGGGCGCTGGCAGCATCCCAGACCAGCGAGTCACGACGTCCCTTATCTCGCTGATGACATGCACGAATGACCCTGAAGGCACGACGAGCCAACCATTCACCACCCAGCAAACCCCAACAACAACACCGCGCGACTACTACGGACAAAGTCACGAACGAGATCGATAGGATCAAATCGCCTGTCTCAACAAAGTCATGCTTCGATAAGTCGTCTCCAATGCTGCCCATCAAAAGAGAGCGGCCCGGTTTCGGTCCCCCCACGTCGACAGTCGGCCCCGAAGCTACCACATGAGCACTGGTGTATATGTTTCCGAACCCTTCGAACATAGATTAGACGGAAGACACCACACGGATGCAGTCACTTTCTTGACTCTGACGACCATATTATCACGACCAACCTTAGTTCCGAATAGACCATTCCCACGTGGAAGGCGAGCAATATGGATCGGATACGGTCCTTCTTTCAGAAGAAGGAGCCCGAGCAGGAGTATGCGCCTTTGAACGAGGACTCGCAGTTCCTGGAGAATACGAGATCGCACGAGCAGGAACATGACGTGCCATTCTCGTGGATGGAATATGGCATCTTTGCGCTCCTGGGAGTCGCCATGCTGTGGGCCTGGTACGGTCACGATAACCTCTTTTCACGACCCGGCATGCCATTTACTGACAGTCTTGTGCTATTAGGAACATGTTCCTCGCGGCCGCTCCGTACTTTCAAGGGCGATTCCAGACAGATGAGTGGGTGCTGCAAAACTTCCAATCGGCTATTATATCCGTGTCTACCGTCACGAACTTGAGTGCCATGGCGATTCTCACCAATATCCAATATACTGCGTCGTATCCATTTCGGATCAACCTGGCGCTGTATATCAACATTGCTGTGTTCGCCCTGCTCACCATCTCGACAAGTGCCTTCCTGGACGCTACTCCGGGCCAATATCTCGTGTTTGTGTTGATCATGGTGGCCGGAACGGCTTGGGCTGCTGGTCTCATCCAGAACGGAGCTTTTGCGTTTGCTGCCAGCTTTGGCAGGCCCGAGTATATGCAGGCCATCATGGCCGGTCAGGGTGTTGCCGGTGTTTTACCTCCCCTGACCCAGATCATCTCGGTCCTCGTCGCGCCTCCCAAGGAATCGACGACAGATGCCGCAGAGGGCACGCACGGAGCTGGTCACGCCGCCTTCATTTACTTTTTGACGGCCGTCCTCGTCTCGCTGCTGGCAATCGTGGGCTTTATCCCGCTCGTGCGCCGCCACAACCGCATCGTCGAGTCCCGCATGGTGGAGAACATGGCCGCGTCGTTCAACTCGATCGAGGAGGCCGAGCGCGCGGCCCGCAAGGTCGTCAGCATCACGACCCTCTTCCGCAAGCTCCACTGGCTCGCGGCCGCCGTCTTCATGTGCTTTGCCATTGCCATGTTCTTCCCCGTCCTCACGCCAAAGGTGCTCTCGGTCACGCCGCCCGAGTCGGCCAGCCCTTTGCTCAAGCCCGCGGCCTTTATCCCGCTGGGCTTCTTCTTCTGGAACCTCGGCGATCTGGGCGGCCGGTCTAGCGCCTTGGTCTTCCCGTGCCGCGACCGGCCGGTCATCTTGTTTGCCGTCAGTATCATGAGAACGCTGTTCCTCCCTCTCTACGCGCTGTGTAATATCCACGGTCGTGGAGCTGTTATCAACTCGGACGTCTTCTACTTGCTACTGGTCCAATTTCCCTACGGTCTGACCAATGGCTGGCTGGCGTCCAACTGCATGATGGCTGCCGGAGAGTGGGTGGACGAGGGTGAGAGGGAGGCTTCGGGTGGGTTCATGGGGCTTTGCCTTGTGGCTGGTTTGACGTTTGGAAGTTTGTTGAGTTTTACTGCTGCGGGCATTTGATGAGCATTGCATTACATGGCAAGGGTACATTTTCAGATAGCATTTTTGGAAACTACAGGAGCTGTAGGTTCGGATTTTCAGGCGTTGGACGAGTCATAGAGACCATGATACTCATTTTGTCTAGCATCGTAATGAAGCTTGAGTTTACTTGCCTTGAAAGAAGATCGAAATTACTGGGCATACTTTTCCGATCTTATGGTGGATTGTCCTCTGCTATTTATTAAATGATCGTCTCAGAGGTAAAGCTCTACCAACAGCGGAGCATTGCAATACGGAGAGTCCAAAGGTAGGCACTCATGATACGTTACTGAGTCTGGGCGCAATGATGCTGCCATTGCAATATCCTCTTCGAGGGAAATTGCATAGAAGACGGCATAACTGACTAAGTCAGCTGTGCTCCCCCTTTTTTATGTTTGGCTGATGCCGCAATGCAACAAGGCTCTACGCCACCAGCCCGACTTTCATGTCCCCTTCGTGAGGGTCTAATTTTGCAGTGAAGGCTCGGAACGATTCGCAGCATGGCCTATACCCCAGACCATGCGCAAGGCTCTCGCCAGCACAACAAAATCTCTACCTTCTACGTGAGGATTAAAATTGCAGTGAAATCGCCGGGCCCCTAGCCCTGCTGCTGGTCGCAGTGCAGGGGTTCAATGCAGGGGTTTCTTCACGCCATCAGTAGGTGCACCCGATGTTTTGTCGCCATTTAGTCTATCTAGTCGAATGTGCAGCTTTACGATAGGTTGAGGTTGCAGTATAGTAAGGCTCTGGCCAGCTCACCGAAGTTTCATGCTCGCTTCGTGAGGGTTAAAACTGCAGTGAAACTGGAATGTGGTTGGCCAACCCACTCTTTCTTTTGTCAGGGTCTGGCGGACTCCCCCGTCTTTCAGCGTCTAGACTGCGTGACTTCATTGCCAGACATATTGCTAAACCTTTATAGTATCTACTCGATCATAACCACTCGTACCGCACAGGGAAGAAATACCGATCATACTGGTATGGCGCAGAGTATGCCTTGCACAAATCTTTTAACCTTGTTTTGTGCTCGAGCACCGCAAGAGCTGTCTGTTGTGTGGGCATAGTATAGTAAGGGATGAATTATACAATATCATACTCCATATTATATAATCTACTTATCTAATGTATACCGGTAGCTCATAGAAGTTATATCATAAAGTTATGAGCTTTTTTTTTTATAAAAAAAAAGAAAAAAAAAAGAAAAAAGAAACCGGCTACATGCTGCTATCAAATCATTTTGGTAGAACAGATCAGGTCTTCATTGAAGCCGGTGTTACAGGTGAAGATGATCTGAGAAAGCCACGAATGCGTTATATCTTGTCAATTTCTCATTATGTATTTTAATGACAGTTACACTATATCTGTGAAACTGGTTGATTGTCAAAAAGGCTCATGTGCTTCAGACGTCAGCTTTGTGTGCATAGTTGTAGGCAAGAGTAAAAGGTTTTAACCAGGTGCTCATATTTTTTTATCTCTGAAAGGAAAAGCAGCAAAGATCATTGTATCCGGCCACGAATTCAAGACTGGTAGATCTGCTTTCGTGAAAATCTAGACTTGCTGTGAAGAAGAGCCAGTTGGTGCATCACAGAATTTTTGCCCTCAATATATCTAGAAAATTGTCTGTGCAGGACCAGAGATAGTAGTAACGCCGGGACGGATTTCCAAGGCTTAGAGGAAATGAAAGAATGAATGTCACATTCGTGGGGTTTGATGAAACATGTAAAGCCATAACATTGGAAACGAGACACATCGGGGGGCTGTGTTTTCAAAAGATTCGACATTCGTAAATATATTCACGTATCACTGATTGGTTTACAGAATGCAGGTCCTGACAAAACAAAATCTAAAGGGCACAATATCTGCGGAAGCCTCTCGTGGTGAATCATGATCAATAACTATAGAAAGTGAAAAATATGCAATGGTGATGGAGACTTTGTGAACAGGAGCTCTGCTGGTCAATATTGAGATGGAACTGATGCAGGGCGATCATAGAAGACATTGGTGTTGAAGATCATGTCTTAAGATGAGTCTTGGCTTGGCTACATTGTCAAGCTCAAATTTTTCTCTCGAATGGAGAGAAGCTGGAGTGTTGTACGTGTTGCAAAACTCTACTTCTTGTATACCTAGTTACAGTTAAACCAGCATTAATGTCGATTCTCCATGATAGAACCGCATCAAAGATATCCAATATAATTTCAATAGAATTCTAAAGAAGAGCCCAACATACGCGCATCGGTGAACGAAGTGCTTCCCGTATATCTGATGGCCTACATGAGGCGGCGTCTTCTCATCCTCATGTATTCTCGCGTCCAAGTGATCAAATTTGCAACAGAAGAAGTATCTACAAATCTCTTTTTAACTGCCGTCATGTACTGACGGGTTTATGTGTGAGTTCACCTGAATTGTACTGCATGAATATCCAGGTCCTTGTGAGAATCTTTCTCAACATAATATTGAGCCTGAAGAAACAAGTGACGTCGATCGTTTCTTTTGGATTGGATGCCTTGCCTGCGGCGGTTCCATGCGTTTTCCGAGAGGCAATATATCAACGTAGGTGATCTTCGAGTACGGACCCATCGCCATTGCGAGCGCTGAGATTGCAGTACAATATGCATCCTAATGAACCGGCGAGGCAGTCGCACCACAATGAAGTAGATTCTATTTCCTAATAGGTCAAGTAAGATGTTTCGCTGTCAAGGCTGTGGATGCTCGGCATTGACAACCGATTGTATTAGACATTGATAACATCAAGCAATTTCATCAGAGGCCCTGAAAGCAAAGAAAAGTCAGTTGATCCTCTTGCAAAGAACGTTCGAAAGTGAATGCCAAGCTTTGTGCTATGACTAAGTTGTTTCTTTGGGTTGCAACCATTACACGGAGGCCGCGATCTTACATGCACCCGATGAATCGTACCTATATAAGCCGAGCCGCACTTGGTTCCCAGCCGGTCGGTAGGTTTCCCACCTCTGTCAGAAACGGCTAGAAATCTCAGAGTTTATCGAGAGAACGTTCAAAGAAGGTCCAGCGCTGTTTGAATTGAGTTTTGTTCTCGCAACCAAGATCATGGAGACTGTGTTTTGCCAGATAACGGTCGTGAACCTTGGTAGATAATGATATGGCTGATCATCTGGAAATGTCCCCACTCGGTAAGATGTGCAGTTTCTAAAAAGATGCTATTTGAAGTCAAAAGAGAGGAGCTCTTCGTTTCGGGGGTATAATTACAGTACTATTGGGATGGAGGGCAATCAGACTTGATCCAGTGGGCGGTGCACTATGCGTTCGCTGTCGAGACCCTGGCAGACAATAATAGTACAATAATAGATATTGTATTGACAATATTGGAAGTTCCTGCAACCGCACGGCCATTGTACGACGGGTTCAACGGTGAATTATAGCGGGGCGACTCTTGCGCAGCCCAATTGTCTCGTTCCGCCGGTTCCTTTGGTTCCTTTGGTTCCTCAGATTCCGGCTCGCTGGGAACGAGTCGGAAGCAAGAGATCCAGTTGGAAAGCGACCCGACCCAATATGACCCGTCACCTTGCATTTATGCCAGATGAGAAAAAATGTGATACAGACCCTGACTCGATCCGGGCTGAGCCACTACCGAGCCTCTCCAAATTGTCACATAATCTGCGGCCGTCAGTAGATAATGTAGGCAGCTAAAAAGTACGAGCGTAGGTAGGTTGGATGGATGGATGGATGGTTGCTTGGCTTGGTAATACGGTAAACTGGTGGTAGTAGTGGTCCTGCTTTTTTCGCCGGTTGCGACGCGCGCGCCCCTAAAAAAAGAGCAGGACACCACGCTCGGCCAAGCCATCCGCTGAGCGACCGACCAACCAAGCGCACTAATAAGGGGGTAAAAAGTCAAAGTACTTGTCATTGATTGACTGGCGATGCATCTAATCTTCTTGTTCGTTCTCTCTTCTCTCACTTCATCACAACCGCAATCACTGCGAAAAATAACATAACTGCAATCGTTTCCATTTTGAATTATCTATACCCCATCATCACGATCGCTTCGTTTCTGCGTTCATCTTGACCATATTACCCCAAACATATACACCCATTTATTGGAATGCAGCAAAATCACCTGCGTCATTCACTTGACCAATTTTGATCTCTAACGTGGCTTAGTCCGTCACACGACACTCGTTGAGGCAACTACAACACGGTTTCGAAAAGCGGAGATCCGCTATTCACTATTTTGGGAGCATCAAAGGAGAAACTTGATCCATCATCCCTTCTCTCGTTGCAGTCAAGGGTTCTTACCCAGACCACGTATATATATCAAGGCTGTGGTTTCCGTCAGTCATTTGTTTGTCTCATACCTGGAGCCTTACAACTCATTTGCGCCGAAAACATCTGGACTATCTGTTTCCCAAGGTCCTGGAATCTCAGTCGGTGGAGTGGAACTTGTGTGGATTCGTGAAGGGGCGATTGTGAGGAGCTATCCAAACCCAGCTGGTTGTTCAAGCAGCCTGCGAACCCGCGAGGATTCCAAACAAGTGGAGATCATGCCTTCAATCTCAGATATAGCAGGGGCGACGGATGGTGCGGGAGTCGAACAGGTTTTGCAGTCTGGCCTGCGATCACTGGCCACGGGTGTCGACCTCGAGCGACCAGAGATATTGCGCAAAGTCGTCGAGGACCTCATCACAGACGCAAAGTTCGTCTACGTCGCCGAGGGTCGCGCAAATGCCGTTTTTCAGATCATCCCGCGCCAGGGCGGCCACCAGCTAGACGGATGGCTGCTACGCGCCCCCAAGGAGGTGGAGGGGACATCGCCGCACAGCTATGAAGAGCTGCAGCGATACAGGGAGCAACTTGTTGGTCCGCGAGTTGGCCCCCGGCATCTGGTGCCGCAGCTCCTGGTCAGCGTGCCAAGTTCTGCCAACAAGATACTCAACACGGAACGGGATCTGCACTCGCGCCGCCGAGAACCCGATAGCTCGATAGCAGAGGGCTATGCCATGCTCATCCAGGATATGAACCCGCTGCCGGGACGGGGTGACCTAGGACTCGAGTTCAAGCCAAAATGGTTGGCACAGTCGCCCATTGCACCCAAGGACTCCCGACGGTGCCGTACTTGCGCACGCGAAGCCTTCCGGAATGGCGAGAAGCAGGCAGAGGGCAAGAAGACTACCCCGCCGGTATGTCCATTGGGTCTTGTGGACTCGGACCCAGCAGTGGTGCTCGAGACTATCCAACTGCTCGCTCCTGACTGGACCCCCGAGGAGCAGGATCGCCTGCAGCGTGCATTTTCCAGCTCGGGTATATTTCACAAGCTTAGAGATCTGCAGGTCCAGGGCGACCCAGGCGACACCATGTTCACCAACCCACAAGATGAGGACTTTGGACTTGCCATGACCCTAAGGGACTGCACTTGCTTCGTCCGCATGCCCAAGGCCACAGACGGCGAGGTCGAGATCAAGCTGGCGGATGTGGACAGGAAGAACTGGGAGAGCAAGGCCGAGTACTGGCAGCACAGCCACACCAACCTGGTAGAGAATGGTTATTACCACGGGACAGAAACTCCGAAAATGGAAACAAGCTGTCTTATTGAGAGGTGCGAATAGATAGAGTGGATATTGATGGTGCTGCGGCGGCTGCAGGCAATGCGAGAGATATTGACCAACTGCATGCATGCATAAGAAAGAGGCGATGAGTAACGGGCTACGAGATGAACCATTAGTGTAATGTCTTTTCAGTTAATGCTGTATACCAGTTTGTTTCGATTAATGAGGCTGCCCCGTAGCTAAGGTTCGGCATGATAATAGTGTCACACTGCTTGCCTGTATGTACGAGGGACTCTTGGACTCTTTCAGACGTTCCATGAATGTCACATGCAACAGAGTATAATCATGAAAAAGACCAACTGTAGGGCTAATACAAGTCTTATCTTTTGGTTTACACCACTACTGAGCTCGGATCATAAGAGGCAGTATAGGATTGGATAGGCTCCATATCCCACGTGCATAACGCAATAACGTATGACGAGGTCGCTAAGAAGAGAGCTAGACTGTAGCACGGGCGCCCGCCTCGAATGCCGGGCAAAAGCAGTTCGTCATTCGACCGTGCCGCAATGCAAACGAATGGCGAGACCATCACCCCACAATGGGCCTCTTTAATCCATGACGATCAACTGTGCAAAGAGAACGTGCGTGCGGGCAGCTAAGATGGAGGATTCATGCACAAATCATGACTACGCACTATGAGAAGGGAGGCCATGAATGCATGGATGGGCATAATCACACTATGGTAGTACGTTCCGTTGACTCCGTTCTACCCCGTACTCATTGAAATATTGACATGTCGGACAAAGCCGGGGTAGAACCCAAGTGAAGCTGGAAGGTCCTCGGGTGTTGGATGACTGCTAAAGTCCGGAGCGCGAACCTGCCCATACTGTGCGGCATTACCCATACAATCCATTAATGTAATGGAGGACCTCTAGCGAGGTACACAAACATCCTGTCAGTATGATCGCGTGACAACCTCGGGCGGATTGGAGGGGAGGGCGTCCTGCAGATGGGAGGAACCCACCACTGAGGTCTAGATGCTTATTGCTGCAAGTGAGCACTGACTTGATGACTGAATGACTGACAGCATCATCTGGGTGGTCCCTGGGGTCCCTCCTCTGGTTTTACAACTGTGCATGCAGTGGTCATGGTTCCTCTGCCCACTCTTGTCTCGGGGTTTCGAGGGTTCTCAGGTCTTGGTGTCCGGTCATTGGACCGTCGCCTCTGTTGCTAGGCCGAGCTAGACCTTTCTGAGTCAACGCGTTTGTTTCCGGCTCCGCGCCTTCAGACGAGAAGCTGAGAGATTCCCAAGCTCTAGCAAGCAAAGCAAGCTAAGATGCTGCCGCTCCACCTTTTTCACTCCACCTTTCCCTCCCTGCTTTGGCACTATTTTTCTGCCGGTCCTGCGCAGTGAGGAAAAAAATTATTCTGGACGCTGGGACCAGTGGAAATCGACAAATGCCCCGAACCCGAGGTGCTCCAGAGGTTCAAAGCAAGCACACGAGCTGCGCATAGCGTCATATTTTCCCTCCGCATCTACCACTACGCAAATCGTCACCTTTTTACCTTTTTACCTTTTTTTACCTTCAGATCTGTCGATTCACTGTACAACCACCCCGAGCTGCGTTTATTACTGTACTACCAACCAACGGCCTCGAGCTTTATTACTCAGCTCCGAGCTTCAATCACTGGCAGCAATTCCGAGCTCTCCTACGCACACTCGGAGCCGCGTGTATCATCAACAGTCACCACCAAGAAGCATCTCCCTTTGATACGGGGATCACTACCGATTCAATAACCATCTGCGACTTTTCGTCAACCGATGCATACGATGCGACTCTAACACAATAAAGCCATTTGCCGCCCTCCCCCCACGACAGAGATGGCCTTCAATTTCAACTGGTCGCCGTTGGCGGCCGACGAGTCCTTCTACGAGCGAGCCCGCGATCTTCTCACCACGGCTCTAAACAAGAACCCTAAGCCGCCCATCATCGTAGATGATATCCTAGTTACGGAGCTCAACCTCGGAAATGTACCGCCGGAGCTGGAGATCCTCGAGATAGGTGACTTGGCCGAGGATCGCTTCAGAGGCATCTTCAAAATGTGCTATACCGGCGATGCGTACTTGACTCTAAAGACGAGAGTTCAGGTATGAGCTACTTTTTTCCTATATTCTATCCTCGAGCAACTTCCTTTGGATGACACCAACACGTCCCGGTCCCTTTGACGCGATGCGCGGCATTATCATTGATGACAAGGTCATTCAATTTATTTGCTTGTCTATTTTCCCCAGACCATTTTGGAAGAAGTGGATTCGGATCTCCAGGGTCTCAATTTTCTGTTACTAGCTGCTTATCACGAGCAAGTGCCGTGATGCTCGACTACACAACACGATACACCGTTCGTCTAAGCATCAGTTTGCTCCTGCCTCTTCCAACATCAAACCATTCCCATCATTATCTCTTCATATGACTCATTATCGCGCAAATCCCTCCTCATGCCCACCTTATTTCCCTTGGTTCCTGTCGCAGTGGTGGACCGGCGCATGAAACAGAGGAAATTGGAGTCACAGGGATGCGCGCTGCTCTCCAACTTGATCATAAACTCCAACGCTCGTGCACCATAACAAAGACTAATGCGGTAATCACCTAGGCAAACCCCTTGAACACATACTTGTCTGCTAAGCCGTCGTTCACATCCCCACAGCCCTTGGCTGCTGCGGCGGGTCTGACGATACCTCTGTCCATAACCCTGTCAGAGATCAAGCTGTCAGCCTTTGTGATATTAGTCTTTTCGAAACAAAAGGGCCTGACGATAGTCTTCCGTAATGACCCACTTGAGTCGATCAAGGTCTCGTCAACATTTGACTCGATCCAGTTCGTTCGGGATTATTTGCAAAAGACCATTGAGGGTCAGCTCCGAAACCTGTTTATGGATGAGCTACCCTCGATCATTCACAAGCTCTCCCTACGTCTATGGTGTCCGGATCAGCTGCCCCGGGAAGATGCAGATGCTTCAAAGGAGAACGCAGACGACGAAGTGGCTGTCGACCCTTTCGCCGCACCACCCCCAGATGCTGTAGACTCGAGAGGTCACGTGCTTGACGCCAATGAACTTGCGTCCATATCATTAGATGGCGGAGCTCAGTTGCACTCTCTTTTCTCGCAAAAGAACTTGCTCAAGCTGGCTGCGCTCAACGAATCGCACCGAACCCTGTCACTATTCACTCCTGGAATTCAGAATGCCATGTTTAGAGCTTGGCTTGGACCAATGGACAGAGCTAACACTGGTACCTCGACACCACTTGCTACTCCAAGCCTGGTGCGGACGCACTCGGTTCAAGGAAGTTCGACAACATATACCTTTACAGATGCGGCCAGCACAGACAGCGGATCGATCTCATCTCGACCATCTTTGCTTAGCTTGAACTCCGCGACTACGGGCTTGACGTTGTCTGGTGGCAAGAAGCGCATGTCCCGACGAAAGAAGACTCGCGTGGTCAACCTGCGTCGTGCTAAGAATGATACAGTCAGCGAGACGACAAGTGAAGCTGAGGAAACAGCTACTGAAACAGACTCTGTGGCTGGACCCAGCTCTGAGCCCATGCCGTCATATATTCAGGAAGACCCTGAAGAAGCTGTACCACAGGCAGAACCATCGCCGAGATCGGTGCGCTTCAGGCATATCGACGACAAGATTATGCCATCTCGCAGCCCCCTGAACATGGAAATCTACAATGAACCGGTCAAGCCCATGACAGAGAAGGCTACCAAGGCTTCCATGACGCAAAAGGAGAAGGCTGCCGAAGCCATGTCACACAATGACGCGCTCAACCTGGAACGGAAGCGCAACGAAGGATCCGAGACTTCCTCCGTCATTCTGGAGCAAGCTTGGATCACAAAAATGGCTGGGGAGATTGCCCGCCGTGTGTACGACGAGAAGCAACGCAACCCAACATTCTGGGCAGAGAGAGACGATGTCCCACCTCCAGCCTACGAAGCCACCCAATAAATGTATAAAAACAAGAAACAACCACCACTCACAGCTCTTTGGAAGAGATCGATTTCCTTTGTCAGACTGTACGAAGAAAGCTCGGTTTTGGATTTTGCTGGGCGCAAGCGGGTATCGAATTTAGCGATATCCCAATTTTTAATGTGTATTTTACAATGCACTTGCAAGGCGTTCAGGGACGGGAAAACTGAAAAGGGATCAGCTTTGGAATTTTATGACTTTCTGAGCGGGACTAGATGTTCCGACGAGGCCAAATGATATAGTTTGGCATTGGCACAAGCACGAGGACTTCCGTCACTCATTGGGACGTCTTCAAATTTTCTTTGTCTTATGAAGTGGAATGAGCTGCCAAAAAGAGAGATGGCCATGCTCTGTAAGACAGATGAAGGAATCTAGAATGGCGATAGAAGATTTGCCAAGGGGGTCAGGCAAGAACTCGGCTTTTGCACGCAGTTTCTAAAATGTCATCCCGGACGATTCTGGGTTTCGACCGCGCGATGGATGACATTCGCTCAGGGCATAAGCACCTAGAGAGAATCACTCCTATCTAAACACCTAAATCGAAAAATATATATCGAGCACTTGCTCCAATACCCATGGCCTGTACCAACACTCGAATGTGATATCTCTGTGACGAAGTGTGACAAACGTCTGAAATCGGTGACCTGTATGATAGAAACAGCAATGAACTTGTAACTCTTCTTTGGTATTGTGATCTGGAGATGCACTTTTACATATAATACATTCTATGTGAACACTGCTTTGGAGACCCCATTGTCTACCTAATACAAACTTGGATGCTTGATATCACTCGCCGTGACTGTTCGTTTGCTCTTACACTGTATTACAACATACCCTTCCTCCAAGCCCGGTTGGCCAGTTCCTCAATCTCCGGTACCTCAACGGGTCCTCGTACGCTCTGGTCGTCCATGGCCTCTACCACAGCCTCGGCAACGATATCAACCTTGAGAGGCTTTGCCCCAGCCGCGCCCATGAAGCCACCGAGTACACCGCCCGTGACCTTGTTGAAGATGGCCCCGGCACCCGTCATGGCGGCAAGCGGCATGGTGAAGGGCCGGCTAGAGTCGTACAGAAAGGGCGGCCTGACAAAGATGCCCCGCATGCCGGGGAACTCGCTGGCAATGGTGCTCTCAGCCTCGCGCTTGGTGCTAATGTAGCGCGCGGGCAGCACGGGGGCGCCGCCGGCCGCCGAGACGTAGACGAAGCTCGCGGCGCCCGACTGACTCGCCTCCTTGGCCAGCATGATGGCGCTGTCGCGGTTCATGTTTTCGTACGTGAGCTGCTCGCGCGTCTCGGGCGGGCGGATATCCTTGTCCTCGCTGGCGCGGCGCTCGAGCGGGTTGCCCGGGCGCGACCCACCGGCAAAGGCCTTGCGCAGACCCGACACGGGGGACTCTTGGCCCCGCAGCACGCCCTTGTAGTCGGCCTCGAGCAGGATGCCCATGCTGTGCACGACCGAGTCGGCGCCGCGCAGCAGCGGGGCGTAGGTCGAGGGCTTGAGTATGTCGGCGCGCTCCCAGCTCACCCGGTGCGCCCAGCTGGGCGGCGTTGAGGACGCCGTCACTGTCTCCCACTTTGGTTCTCCGGAACGGCTTAGTAGTGTTCCAGGTTAGCTCAGAAAGTCTTTTATTACAATCATGACGAGGAAGATGGTAACATGGCTTTACCTTATTGATGTCACGTCCCAGCCCCGGGCTACGGCATATTTGCAGATTCTCGAGCCCAGGAAGCCGTTTCCACCGCAGACGACCACTCGTTTTGTTGCCTTTGTTGCCATGTTTTACTTATTGACAAAAGTGTGAATGTCCAATTTCCAGGAGATTTCTGATTCTCAAAAGTTGCTCATTTAGTAATAATAAGCCGGTCAAATAACTGTCCGACCAGTGAGGGCAAAGAGTGTGAAATGGAGCTCCGGAAGCTCTGTTCTTCGAATAAAATCGACCCTCTTTTGAGTTTGAGTAGAATAAATGATTGCAGAAAAGAAAAACAAAACCAGTCACGAATTTCCCGAGCCAATTGACTCGATCTAGATATTCAGTATCTGAAAAATTGGCGCAAATCGTGGTATTCTCAAGATTCAGAGCTTGGCCTGATCTTCACTTACACAGCTTCTCCCGAAGCTCCATCCAAGTCATGTCATCATCGGCGCATGTGTGAGGCTGAGAGCTCCAAAAAATTATTGGGCAGCCAATCGCGGTCCCACTTGCCCTCCAAGCATGGGCGCGCTAGCGGGGAGCAGCGCGACGTCCCACTAATTGTCCCGCCAAAAAAGTGTACCCTTAGGCTTTTGGGGTTCCCCAAGGCTGAACTTTTACTCTTCATCTTCAATCTACTTGACCTTTTACTATTTTAATCTTGCCAACAACATCCATCAATTGCGTCTTAGCTCAAGAAAATCCATCCAAGGCGCGGCGCGTGTGAAGAATCTCCTCCAAAATGGCTCCCGCAAATGCCGGCAAGCGAGTCAAGGGCGTACAGATTTATCGTCCCTTCATATACGGCACTACGGCGCGTCCCTTCAACGATACCGATAACATTCGTCCCCCGGGCGTACCCGTTGACCACACCCATAGTTGGACCGTCTTTGTCAAGGGCGTAGAAGACACGGATATCTTTTATTGGCTCCGTCGCGTCCAGTTTAAGTTACATGAATCGATTCCGAACCACCTGCGTACCTGCGACGCTGAGCAGATCGTTCGAGACAACGAGAACAAGCCTGCCGCCAAGAAGCAAAAAGGCTTCGTCGTGAACGAGACGGGATGGGGAGAGTTCGAAATCACTATCAAGTTGTACTACGACAGTAAGAGCGGCGAGAAGCCTCAGACCTTGTACCACCACCTGCGTCTTCACCCGTACGGCCGTACAGAGGAGGAGAGGGAGGCCATGCGCAACAATGGCACTGGAGAGGTTCTCGCTTGGACGTACGAAGAGCAACTCTTCAATGAGCCTTTCGAAGAGTTTTACAAGACCCTGACGACGGGAGCGCACAACAAGGGACAACCACCGCCAGGCGGCAAAGGAAAAGGCAAGGGCAAGGCTGCACCCAGCTCTGGCAAACAAGAGGAAGGCGATGTCAAGGAACGCAGTGCCATGATACCACTGACGAACCGACCCGGCCAACCATTCTCGCGGGAGACGGAACAGCTGGAACTGAAGAGGTTGAAGGAGGCAGAAGAGAAGGTGTCGGCCATGATCCTTGAGCTCAACAAGCAGACCAAGCAAAAAGAGAACGATCTAGCGGCCCTCAAGGCAGCCAATAGCCAGGCTGCACCGGCATAGAGCGTCGGTGCCAGCAACGCCATGACAGAGGATTTACCGCTACACACAAATGACTCGAAGTCGCAGCAACGGGGCAGACAGTTGGATTCTCCGTCCAAAATTGTCAAGCTTAAGATGCCCGCTTCAATGATGAGCGATGCCCCTGCCCACAGCACTAGAGGAGCTACCAGCGGCGCCCGGGCACAAAAGGATATGGCCCGCGAGAAGGCATTGGTCGCGGAGCGAAGTAAGCACGACATGAATTCGCTCGTCGAGTCTGCCCGGAAAGAACGCGAGAAAACCATGGGACTTTACGACAAGAGGCTTCGTAAGAGAGCCAATGCCGAGAAGAAGAAAGTGGCACAACGTGCGGCCTCTGTGGCCCGAAATGTTACTTTTTCCGAGGACGTCGAGGTCAATGAGTTTGCGAAAGACTCCAAAAAGTCTGCAGAAGAAGATGTCGCAGGTGACTCCTAGGAAGATTCCGAAGACTCTGAAGAAAAGGAAGAAGATGCCAAAGATGTCTGGGAGCCACGTCGGCGATCACGTTCCGGCAGGACCCTTCGAAGGGGCCATTTGGCACGCCGAGATCTCTGAGCAACATGTGTTGAGAGTCTGTTGGATTTATTGTCACGTACCGCACGTTTCACTGCCGTCATCGCTTTTGTTGACAGTGTCTAGCGACCCGATCAGGGAGTGCTATCGCATTCATACCCATGGGAACATGATTGTACGGTTCAGTTCGTCGATTTTTAGGCATAGTTCCTTTGATTGGGCTGAAGCAAGTCTGAAGGCAACACGAAAGCTGGCCATTCGGCCTTTTGTAGACCAAGCTGCCGCTTGTAGAGATTGTTACATAGGCTGGCTGCAGATTTAGGGATATCTGTACACTTGCGAGACAGCTCCCTACGTTCAGACCCTTGCGCTTATAGGTTTGATTTATAGTCAAGAATATGACAATATGTCAAACCACTCATAGTCCCGCCTCAGCAATGGAGTATATGGTGTTGTATCAGTGCACATAATATAATTCTGAGACATGCTTCTGTGAAGGCAGTATTGGGAACAACCTCATGATCACTCGTCATTCTTGATTAGACGCTCGCGCTTTGTCACTACATAGCGCTTGAGGAAGACGATGAATTCTTTTGCGGAAACATGTATCTTGTAGAACCTAAATTACCATGTTTTATCCGAGAAGATAAAAATATTCTAGATACTCATTGCCATGCCAGTGGTCTTGTGTTTGTTATAATCGATCCTAACCCGACACGTATAATTGACTCTTTTCTATCGATCACTTTTTCGACCATTATTCATCTCGCCACCCGTAGGCAAATTGCCAGCGATTGGGACATCTACGTGGCCTACGAAGTGGTCCAAATGCATACGGGACCACATACACCGAGACTTGCAGGTTGCGCAAGCTTTACTGCGGCCTCCAACCCAAGTCACCGTGACGTACGAGCCAAGACTGATCTAAAAAGCTACGCCCATCTGCACGGTTCTGCCAAGGGGGACAGCTGTTGAGAGAACACAAAGAACACAAGCAATTGACCAAAGCGAATACCAACTCTCTGTGGCTTGGTGCACAACTACTGAGTGCTTAGCGCTTACTATGGTATGAACGAGAACTGGTGATTGCAAGAGCAGAAACCCTAAGATTCATCTAAAATGGGCACTGACTGCCGGTTCAGCACAAGACGACTTGGGCGACTAAGAAAATGCCACGGCAGGACGTGCAAGCAAATGTCAAGCCACTAACAGTATGTACCTGATTGATATTACAGGTTTTGAGCCATTTGAGATAATGTCGAACTCTCTTCGCGGCTCATGTCAGCCACACTGTATTATGTCAATAGTAAGTTATCATGATGCGAGTGGTTCAATTTGTGGCGTTTACATACGTGTGATTGGTAGTTGGAATTAACGGGAAAAGTACAAGGGGCCTCTACGTTAAAAAGTTCCATTTAAGCGCACCTGTTTGACCTGCAGTAAGTTACAATCATAATAGACCATATCCAATTTGGACATGGGAGCATTTAGCTTTCATAACGGAAATCCAGGAGGCATAGCATATGCCCTAGACTCTCCAGACACTCTGATCTAGCCCCACAAACCCCGGCTTCACATGCATGCAGCATAGCTTGACTGGAAGATCTGCATCTTTGGCTTTCGAGGTCGTCAGAGCTTAAGATCTAGATAGAGTACAGACCTGATCCGTACAGGCTTTGAACGTGGCAATTGCGCCGGCGTGTGATCTATTCGCAAAAAAGAGGGTGGCTTTGGGTGGTCTGGCAGCGGGCCATACGGGCTCGAGCCTTCAAAGGCAGGCGAGGCAAGATCGACGGTGCCTGAAGCTAATGCGGATAGTGACTGCATTCGAACGGCATGATGACCTGTCCATGATCGTTTTACCAGGTCAACGGCTTACGGCAATTGACTTCGCTTGGGTAAACACACAAACAATTGTGAGACGCGAAATTAACCTGTTTTTGCTCTTTTTTTTTTTTTTTTTTGTGCTTTTGACCCGTGATCATGGTTCAGGGAGGAAAAAAAACTTGAAAAGACACGTTTGAATTCCCGATGCTGTGTCGCACTGAGGAGAGCCATGAGTACCAATCAGAACGACGTTTGCAGATACGAAATGAGTCCTTCTTACTTGAACCCTGGGGACTCATCTCCTGGGCCGGGCACTTTGGTCCGGGGAACCAAACGAACTTGGGCTCTTTTGTACATCTCGGTTCGTTTCCCGTGTTCCATTCAGAGACAAGCCCGGGATGTGCAAGCCATTGCAGGGCATACAGGCGCCTCTGCAGCTTGTCAAGCTTGCCTTGTGGGCCATGAAATGGACCTGGCGGTGATGTCATTCACTCGACAGGGGGGCAATAGCGGCGGACGCTAATGTGGACAGCACCTTAGGGAGCCACTCAAGCCACTGGAGCTTGACTGCTTCTGGCTTTGTCCACTGCCGAAAACAACAGACGGTCCCCATTTCCATCTTCCTATGTTCCCACGTCTTGCCAGAATGGACCGACTGGAATTGTGACTTGTCGTCTGTTGGATACCACGGACCCGACTTGTACAGCGGTCACCTGGTCTGTCAAAGTTTCCATTTCTTTCCTCAAAAAGCGTTTCTTTCGCTTTGCAAAACCGCGGCAGCTCTGGCGCAAGAGACTGTAATTGTCTTCCACTCACGAGACCCGTTCCCTGAGCTCAACGACCAGCCAGCAAACACCCTTTGCACGACTGATTGTATCTGAGAATGCCACTTGCAGATATATATGATAGCTCGACCTAGAGCATTTACGACAATAGACGTAATATCTCACGCGATTCTTCCTACAAGCCAGAGCACACGATATGGTAGACTGCACGAAATCGCAATCAGAAGAACAGAACCAGCACTAATCCACAACAACCTCACACCTATACGCACGAATGGCGCATCTAGTCGAGCTCGACAAGCCTTCCACGGCCCCCATCGCTGCCGACTCGTCTGACGATGATATCCAGTTCCGTGAGAGAAACACGGACGCTCGAACGACTGCCATTCTACATGATCGGCAGGGCAAGGTCGTGTTCCCCGGCGAGGTCCCCTCCGAAGTTGTCTCGCCCGAGATATCCCAGCCTTCGGCAGACGATCCCAAGAAGGCCAAATCAGAATCTGCATCCGCTTTATCAAACTCGGCCCGGCCTCATGCGGCTACAAAGGACAAGAAATCTATCGACCGACCAAGTCTCGATGCCTCCAAAAAGTTCATGACTGATGTACCACGCCGCGGCCCAAGACAAACATCTGCCTTACCCATTGTAAAGCGCACGGGCACAAATGTCTCCGAACTCAATAAGGCGATATGGAGCCGAAACTACGAAAGCGATGGCGACATGTCCAGTTCGTCCTCGGAATCAGAGGACGAGGGAGACGGGGGACCAGCTACTAGGGTAGGCACAACTGGTAGCATATCGAAACCGAAACGTGCCAGGACCGAGGACAAGTATCGCCGCTTTGATCTAGCCAATGAAAAATACAGCACAAGAGGCAAGGTTTCGAGGAGAGATGGACGATTGAATATTACTGTCAATGACACGAGTAATACTGGCTACTTGGCCAAGGCATTAGGCTCGGCTGTCAAAAAGGTCGTACCTCCCGCCAAACACAGCAGCGGAGACGAATCGCAACCCGAGCGACCATCGCCATCAAGACTTTCTTCTGCGAGTACAGCCACGTCGGAGAAAGCAAAGCGGCCTAGACTGAATATCGTCATCATGGTCATTGGTTCTCGTGGTGATGCGCAGCCATTTCTCAAGATTGGCAAAGTACTCAAGGAGAACTATGGACACCGAGTGCGAATTGCAACGCACCCGGCGTTCCGTGAATTTGTCGAAAAGGATTCAGGGCTAGAGTTCTTTTCCGTGGGCGGTGATCCCTCAGAACTCATGGCGTTTATGGTCAAGAACCCAGGCATGATACCAAAGTTGGAGACCGTGAAAGCTGGTGACATTGGCCGCCGACGATCTGCCATGGCTGAAATGTTTGATGGCTTTTGGCGAGCATGTATCAACGCCACCGATAACGAAAAGGACACTCAAAATATTAGGATGATGGGCGAGAGGGCACCATTTGTGGCAGATGCCATTATTGCAAATCCGCCAAGTTTCGCACACATTCATTGTGCCGAGGCATTGGGTATTCCTCTTCACCTCATGTTCACGTTTCCTTACACGCCGACGCAGGCGTTCCCTCACCCGCTCGCTACTATCAAGAAATCCAATGTCGATCCTGGTTACACAAACTTCATGTCGTACCCACTGGTGGAGATGATGGTCTGGCAGGGCTTGGGTGATCTCGTCAACAACTTTAGAGTTAAGACTCTAGGCTTGGATCCTGTTTCGACCCTATGGGCGCCTGGATCGACGTACCGTTTGCATGTGCCATTTACCTACTTGTGGAGCCCTGGTATTGTACCAAAGCCTGAGGATTGGGGCGATGAAATTGATGTCGCAGGATTCGTTTTCCTTGACCTGGCGTCGAGTTTCAAACCTCCGCAGGACCTGGTAGAGTTCTTGGATGCTGGAGACACCCCCATCTACATTGGTTTTGGGTCCATCGTCGTTGACGACGCCGACAAATTTACGGAAATGATTTTTGAAGGAGTCAAGAAGGCTGGGGTGAGAGCGTTGGTTTCCAAGGGATGGGGAGGACTGGGTGGAGACAATGTTCCTGACAACATTTTCATGCTCGAGAACACACCTCACGACTGGCTTTTCCCAAGGGTGAAAGCTTGTGTTATCCATGGCGGTGCTGGTACGACTGCGGCCGCGCTTAAATGCGGCAAACCCACCATGATTGTGCCGTTCTTTGGCGATCAGCACTTTTGGGGCTCCATGGTGTCCAGTGCCGGGGCTGGACCCGAGGCTATACCATACAAGAAACTGGACGCGGACAAGCTCGCCGAGGGCATCAAGTACTGTCTTACAGACGAAGCGCTAGAGGCAGTACAAAAGATTGCCAAATCCATCGAGCTTGAGGGAGATGGTGCAAAGAATGCGGTCCGGTCTTTCCACAATCATCTGGTCCTGTCCGGAGAAGAGTCCATGCGTTGCGCCATATTGACCGATCGCGTTGCTGTATGGCGAATCAAGGACACGAGTATAAAGTTGAGTGCCATGGCGGCCGATATACTGGTGGAGAGGGGATATCTCTCCTGGCATCGACTACGTCTGTTGCGACACAAGGAATGGAACGACTTTGAGGGCCCTGGTGAACCGATCACCGGTATTGCCGGTACTCTTGCAGGTTCTATTGGCAACTTCTTTACTGGTTTCGGTAGCGTGCCTTATCGTCTCGCCAAGACGACAAAGAAACGCGAGGAACACAAGAAGAAGAAAATGGAGAGGCGACGACAGAAGCTTGAGCAAAAGAGGAAAGCCGCCGAGCCGAAACCACTGGCACAAGAAGGAGTTGCAGGTTTTCCCTTTCCACCAGCCAACACGGAGAACACAGAACAGCTGGCCCAAACTCAAGAAACCCAACCACAGAGACCGAAGCCAGAGAGTCACTTGACCAATGAGTCAAACTTGACTGCAACCCCGGCAACCGCTCCTGCAGCTGAAGAATACGCCAATGAAGTCTCGGAAGGCTTTGGACAGTCTGGTCGCGCCCTGGCAAAGGCACCAGTAGATCTAGCCGTAGCTGTCGCACAAGGGTTCCACAACGCACCACGACTGTACGGTGATGACACTGTTCGAAAGCCAGTCCGCATTACGGGCATCAAGTCGGGTCTCAAGGCTGCTGGGTCCGAATTTGTCTACGGCATATACGACGGTGTTACCGGCTTAGTGAGACTACCAGTCAAGGGTGCCAAGGAAAGAGGTGTTCGCGGCGCCGCTGCTGGCGTAGCCATGGGCATTGGCGGATTCGTCTTGAAAGACATATCTGCCATTGTATCTCCTTTTGGATTGACTCTGAAAGGTGTCGCAAAGCAAGCGGAACGCCGAGGTCAGCCTTCTAAGTTCACCCGACGAGCTCGAATAATCCAAGCCCAACGCGAGATGAAGGACCTTCCCGTCGAGGACAAGAAGACGATTTGTGAAGAAACTTATCATGGATGGGATGTCATGCGACAACTCGGTCACAGTGTCATGAAAGAAAGCGAGAAACGTAGCCTCACCAGGCACTTCAGTAAAAGCAGGCATAGTGACCCTCAGAAAGGCAAGCAACTCGGAAAGTGGGGTACTGGACGTGCCTTTGAGAATGTTGACTCTGCCGAAAAGGCTATCGCCGCCATCAAGAGGGGTGAGGACATGAACGTTGTCCTGGGTAAGAGCAGGAAGAGCTTTGACGTGCGCAAGAGCGTAGATGCGCGCAAGAGCAATGACAAGAAGGTCTCGTTGCATGATACGCACGAGGCGAAAGAAGTAAAGGACAAGGCCAGGGAGAAGGCTGTGCAAGATGTGGAAGAAGACTTGCAAGGAGAGAAGCTTCCTCCGAGAAGGCAAGACCCGGCACCTCTCGAGGCTGGTAGCCCCGACCCTTAGTATGTGCTAGGAGAACGAAGGAGACGTCGGAATGATCACGCGTGTTGGATTTGTGGAGGTGAATAATGGTAATGGCTCTGACACAGGTTGGCGCATGATACCCTTTTTTAGTTCATTTTGTTTTGGCCCATGATACTCCATGCCCAGGCGGCCGAAAGTTTTATTCAAATATTCTTTTTATTTCCTTGATACTTGTGCACATCAGGATACGAAAATATGTGAAGATGTCGTATCATGTACATGTTAGTCCAGTCAACAAATAACGGATCCTCAGAAAAGAATGTCACTCGAATACCCATCTCAATAAAAAATCGAATTGCTCAAGGGAATGTGGCCATGCATTGCATTTACTCTTCAATGGAGTACCCGCGTTAGTGGGCATCAGGGACGACCCGTCACCATGACAATGGCGGTAAAAAGTTCACTTTGCTGTATTTAGACCAAACAATTTGTCCTCACGATTATCATGGCCGCGACGAAAGTAGACAGCCGCGAGCACGGTGTACTTATCTTGATATCAGTCAAATGAATACCGATGCATCAAATATACGCTCACTTACCGTGAATTGTACGTAGCAATTCAAATACGAGTAATTTTTAGAGTCAAATGTAATACGCTAAGCAGGCCGGTACCATCACCAGATTCAGTAATAAGAAGCCTGTTAAGCTTATTAGTAGGTCGGTCGTGTGGGAGGTCGTAAGCGAGTATGGCATCGATTTGGTTCTTGTACCCGTGAACCCTAATCTTACTCACAGCCTCCGGACCGAGCGAACCAGCCGCGAACAATTTCATTTACAAACAACCCTAATCTTGCCTTCGTTATAGCCAAGTCGACTACGATGTAACTAACAGTCACAGTGCTCCGAGATGTTTTCTCCGACCGTATGGGGAGGCAGATGCGATAAACTTCCATGAAGCTAATAAGTGGGAAAACAAGGTGTGCCGTGAAACCTGATTGCTTTGATCTCAACCCTAGCCCTCGGTCACCCTAGCTGGCCCCCTCAAGCGTCGCTTCAGAATATGTAGCCTCACCTGGATATATAAGCTGATTAAGAGGAGCGAAGACGGTGACGATGGTATGAGCGATCTTATTTTTTGGATAGTAGGCGGGCAAATGCTTTTTCACTGGACGCAAATTTGCGATGTCTTTCCCAATGATCCTTGATTCATACCTCCAACAACTTGTGTCAAGATCGGAGTTCCCTTGCAGAAGCACACGGTAGTTTGGGTCTACAATTCAAAAGACGCATCTTAAATTAATCCATCTCTTCGTGGGAAAAGAAAAGTCTGAACATTTCCACTAACATGTACACCCTGCAAGCAACATACAAAGCTAGCAGTGATGCTAGAACAATTGAATGCACAACGTGGGTTCTTGGGTTTCCTGACTTGGCAAGATCGGAATATGCTACCGTGCATAGAGCATTGGCGGCTGAGTATGGAATAAGTGACCCTGTAATCACAGCCGACGCTGTGAACCAGGCTGCCTGTTCCCAATCAGAGGGAAATGGTCTGTCCCAGCCAAGAGCATATAACATGCCAAAAATAGTGCCCGCAATTGTTCCTGCAAAATCGTCGTCAAACAAAAATATATCTATTCCCAGACCAGAAAAAATGGTGAGGGAGGTGCCATTTGGGATCGGGTTCATTGGATGGCGAGAATAGCCGTCCATGCCAAAAGGAGGAACAAAGTTGCGAGTGAGAAATGGACTACCAGAGAACTTTCTTAACAAATTCAAGTCTTGATCTGTTATTGGACGAGTGTTCTGGGAAACTTCGACTTTGTGGATGATTGGCCGCGTAACACCTTGAGGTTTTGACCAGAAAAGGGCATATGACACCAGGGCACACAATAGATAGGTTGATGCGGCTACCTCCAGGTGTGAGATTGGCTGATTGGTAGATAGTGATATGATAGCTCCAAGCCCAAACCAGGCCAACTGGATAACTGCAATAATTTTAAGGGTCCTGCTGGGACCTTGCTGAGTTATCTCGCTCATGTCGAGACTGGGGATCCTATCGATCACCCCCAAAACGCATCCTAGTGCGATCTGAATGGCATTGAGATGAAGAACAATTTGGCTTTCTTGTTCCCTCACAACTGATAATGTCATCGGTGACGAGTCAAGATTGTAGGGTAACCGATGCGACGGTCCTGCAGATTCGTCAATATTATCTTCGGACGAAAGCGGCATTTGCAGGGAGTTCGCGTCCAAGTCTCGTAACAAGTTCTGGAGTTCAAATTCAGGTTCTGCTCCACAGTCCGCCTCAGTACTGTTGTGAGCACCAGCTGATAGATCTAGGACACTCAATTCAATCTCCGCAGGAACCGACGAGCGAGAAAGATCGTGTGATGTGATATCTGCAGGTAAAATTGGCCGCTGCCAAAGCCTTGTTAGAGTCGCCAGAACTTGATGAGTCATGCGCGAAAGGCTCGTTTGTATACGCTTAACCACTGCCTCTGCGCTTGATAGAGCATTTTTAACGATAACCCCTGCAGACTCTGTAGTGCGGGATCGCAACCAGAGCTTCCAGATGTGGTGTTCATCATCATAATGACCATCTTCCCAAAAGGGTGCTGAAGTTGGAATACTTTCTCCTCCTTTGTTCATCTCAAATTTGATGCCGCCCATGTTTGCAAAGCTGATGCGCGCGAGATCCCAGTCTTTCAATGCTTGCAGTCTTGTCTTTATTTTCGGATCGGTAGCATTGTATTCTTTCAGAACTTTGCGAATTGCTCTAGCAGCTCGCCAGTCCCCAAATGCAATGCTCACAAGTAATTCTGGGGCGATCACCACAGCGATTCCCCAACAGACCCATCGACGGGCTTGGCTCGTCGCTTCGCAGTACCAGAGTCGCGCCAGGGGAGAATCAGTGTCGCGAACCTCTCGGAAAGGAGGGGGAACATTGAGATGAAGGGCAAGGAATGTGCTCGCAATAACTGCTCGGAGACTAGAGTAGAATATGGCATGAGGCTGTGTGTTCTGGAGTTGAAGCCATTCCAGAACCGAGCTACCGCTGGCAGACATAATGAGCTTCCCGCGAGGAAAACTAGGTGATTCCAGAAGTGATAGGTTCCCAAAAGTCACTGATATTCGTGTTCTGTTACGCGTGCTTGAAGAGAAGGGGGATTGTTGCTGGCTGGCGCTTTATCAAACGTTGGTAAAATGTCGTCTGTGGGAGCCTGAGTGATGTGACCAAATTGGTAGCAGCGAGGAGGGGTGAGGGGAAGACTGGTGTTTCATGGAATCGAGGACATTGCCACCCAGGCACTTGAATGCCATCAATTCGCTGGGTATCAAGCTGTGAGATCCAAGTCTTTGCTTTCATTGGCAGTATGCGGGCCGCATTTCAGTATGCCTCGACGAAGTCGGCTTAGTGCCATGTATGTTGGACTTCTTGCATATTGAATTGGGACGTCTCCGAAAGTCAGGCGAGTGCGGTAACATTGCTTTTAGTTGAGACTGAGCGTGATTGATACCTGGATCAGACTGACTAATAAGAATGTCCTTTGCTGCGGCCTGATAGGATATTAAGAGTTTGGCCGTCGTTTGTTGGTAGTCTTGTCAACATTGGTGCTGTGAACTGCCTACGTTGCTTGTTGGAAATCTTCGCCCACCGCCGCGCCGCATCTTTGGTGCTTGTTCTTGATTATGCAACGCTCTACCCTTTATCTCCCCCTTGCTTCTAGCCCAGTCTATATCTGTCCCTTGATCTCTCTTCGAGACCCCACACGAACCATACTTCTTTGCGAACTGGCCTCGATCGACCTCTATGAATCGTGATATTTTCAAGAGTCTCAACAAATGTGTTCGCATCACCGCAGCACACTATATTTACAATGAGTGATCATACCAGTAGCAAAAAGACCTACGACCCGGCAGTGTACTGGCCTGCTCCGGCGAGAAACTTCAGAACCTCTGCGCGGCTACACCTACAGCACCTACTCTGTCAAAACACACTCGGGTTTCTCCTCGAGCCCCATGTGCACGGTTATGTCACAACCTCACAGCCCTTGAGAGTTGCTGATCTTGCTTGTGGTAATGGCGTATGGCTCCTCGACCTGGAGCGTGACCTCTCTGGAAGAGGTATTGCTTGCCAGCTGCAGGGCTTCGATATTAATCCCGTCAATTTCCCAAACTCTGTTTTTCTATCGCCGGCGGTCACATTCCAACAGCTCGATATTCTCGCCAATCCATTGCCCGAGGAGCTAATTGGCACCTTTGAGGTTGTCCATGTTCGCGCTTTCATGAGCATCATCATCAACGAAAATACCACGCCCCTGCTGTCTGCTGCCAGGTCCCTATTGAAGCCCGGCGGCTGGCTGCAGTGGGAAGAGATGAGAGGCGAGTTCCTGATTGAGCCCTCCTCGCCGGACTTGTCCAAGGCTTCCTGTGAGACTCTTGCCAGGATCCTCAAAGAGGGCGGGGAGGCTCAAGGCCTCAAGTTTGGGTTCGTGAATGAGCTCGACAGCCACCTCGGCAGACACGAATTTGAGAATGTACGCATGCACAAGTTTGCCAAGCGGAGTCAGGACTTCAAGGGTTGGACAGAGGATTTCCTCATGGTTTGGGAGGAACTTGCGTCCTATCTGCCTTCCAAAGTAGACGTGCCTAATGCGCCTGTCACGAAAGAAATGTGGACCGATTTGTTCAACAAGGCCGTCATTGAGACCGAGCAAGGTGTTGCCTTGCACCAGGGGTTCATTATGACGGTAGTGGGACGCAAGTCTAGTTGAGCCGGTGTGAGAACTGGTTGCGATATTTCAACTAGAGTATTTCTTTCGCCAGACTCATTCATATTGTACTTTACAATTGAGTTACATCAACCACTTTTGATTCTATCAAGCGGCTCGCCTTGGAAGCTGTACATTCCTATTTAATCGATTTTCTTATCATGTGAGCACCGAATTACAGAGTCTACGCAATCGATGACAACAGCTTTTTATGCAATTGGACTCTTTTGTGGAACCACAAACATGCCATAAATGAGAGGTATTCGTGTTGATAAGTTCAGAGCACTTCCGCCACGAATCCGCCGCTTTCCCCGCACTCAGCCAGCCTCTCGTCGTCAGCTGAACATCATTGAGTTTTGACAGTGATTTTGTCTCAATAACAAGAGCGAGAAAAGAGACGTATGTTTACCTTCCAGCATCTGAGTTGAAATGTTTCGTAATGTCTGAGAGTAGCTGGAGCTTAACACCAATGTGAAATTCCTTGCACACCTGCGACTGAAATGATTGCCTTCATTAGCACTCGATGGAGGACTGCGCGCATGTCAGTTACGCCATGTCTCAGCGCCGAAGGCCATATTTCACATCATCTATTCTTTCATTCGTCCGTTCGTGGACCAATCATTGACAGGAATAGGTAGTTTTATTGAAGAGACATGGCAACTTCTAAGTTTCATTGACTCCCCCCTTATAAGCTGACCTGCGCACAGTCTGAGATATGTGTTTGGTGTTTCAGCTAGGCTGCAACTTATAGAATAATAGGGAGCCTCAGCTGATGAGAGTGCCAGATACGAAAGGGTTGATCTATAAATATACGGAGATCCTCCATTGAGATTTGTTTGACCGAGAAATATATAGATCATTGCCATATATAAAAGAAGTTTGAATCTTTGCACCATGTCAATCGATACATATCCTATCACGGGCATCCCAGTGCCTCCCAGCGAGCCAATTCCTACCCGAAAAGAAATTACTGCATGGGTGAATAATCCAAAGCATGACCGAGAAGTATCTTTGTTCATCAGAGCTGAAGCTGCCTTTCAAGCCTTGGATGTGACAGACAAGCTTTCCTACTTTCAGATTGCAGGTCAATTTTCCTTTGCAATACACAACTTTGAACCACGTTGACATGCGCGACAGCTATCCATGCGTATCCCAAGGTTCCTTGGGACGGTGTCCCCAACGACAAAAACAGTGACGGGTTTTGCGTTCATAATCAAGTGACATTTCCCACTTTCCATCGCGTCTACATGCTGCTTTTTGAAGTAAGTAGAATTACTTCCCATACGGAAAGAGGAATCAACGGCTGACTTGAACCGTAGCAAGTATTGCATAAGAATATGGTGGCAATAATTGATAGATGGAAGAAAGACGATGTCTTCGATGGCAGGTCCAGTGAAGAGGGGCTCTGGTACAAGGCAGCGAGCCAGTTTCGTCTGCCCTACTGGGACTGGGCCAAGACCTGTGCGATCCCGGAGATATTCAATCTCGAACAGGTCCAAATTCTCAGACCCGAGGGTGGCAAGGAGTGGTTTCACAACCCATTGGTCCGATTCACCAATCCGAATGGGAAGCCCATGGGTGATGACTCGATGGGGGATAATGCCATTCCCAACAATGGTGAAAAGGGCGTGCTCGATCATCAACCGCTGCCGGTAAGTGGCGATGCGGTGCATCTGTGTTGGGCAGAGCCTTCTGTGCCCTCGTTCGAATCATGGAGACGTCAGCTAACAAGGATAATAGTGGCGCGAATGCATTGGTACGAGCCGGTACGGAATCTTGACCGACCCGGATGTGCCCGACGACAAACCCGCTTGGGCTCACGGAATCAATAACTGGGAGTTGGCCAATAAGGCCATGAAAGATCCCATCCGCCCTGAAAAAGCCACCACGTCGAGCCTCACAGAGATGGTCGGCAGGATGTTGGCTCCCAACGTGTTCAACTCTTGGGAAGCTTTTGCTTCGACCGTGCACCACCCGAAAGAACAACAGCCTGAAAATCGAGCCGAGAATTCTGAGTTCCTTTCTCTAGAATATGTGCACAACATCATACATGTAAGAATTCAGGTCTCTTGAAGGCTATCCGACTAAGAAGATGAACTAAAGTACTTGCATTTAGAACACCACGGGTGGACTTTTCATGAATCAAAGAACTGTGGATGCCGACTGGAAAGATGAAAAGAAGAGGCACATCGGATTCAAAGAGCTTGGCCTTGGCCATATGAGCGATGTGCCAGTAGCGGCCTTTGATCCCATATTTTGGTTCCACCATAGGTAAGCCTCTTGATCCAGTTCTCATCCATCAAAGTAACCGCGTCTGACTCTTGCTACAGCAATATTGATCGATTGACGGCAATTTGGCAAGAATTGAACGAAGAACTCTGGTTCAACAGCCCGATCAAGGGAGATCCTAGCCCGAGCGACTGGCTCAAGCCTTTCCACAACAACAAAACCGGTGGACAATGGACGTCCAATATGGCGAGGCACAGAAAAAGTCTCGGCTATGACTACGATGATCTTGTCCCGGCAGCAGGACTAGACATCACCAAGCCCGCGGACAGGATCAAGTACGTGCAAGACCTTCGTGCCTACATCAGCAGACTGTACCCTCACACGGCCCAAACCGTGTCCGAGGTTCCGGGCGTGGTCCGGTATGGTCAATTCGATGACTACGTTATCAACGTCGCGTACGACCGAGTGGCACTCAATGGCCGGGCTTACGCCATTGTTTTCTACCTCGAGGACATGTCAGTCGACCCGGAGCAGCAGCACACTCACATAGGCACCATATATACCTTTAGCACGCCCGTCTCGTCGTGTTCCAACTGTAGAAAACAGCAAGAACAAAAGCTTCTGTCCCGCGCGCAGATCCCACTCACCACGTCACTGCTCGAGATGTGCAGTGTCGGTGCCCCGGGTATCGGTTCTTTCGCTGCCACGAACGGCGGCCTGAACAAGGACACTGTGGCGAAAGTGCTCGACACTCAGCTTAAGTGGCAGTTCGTGGAGCTAGGCGGAAAGCTCAGGCTGGCCACTGATTTTCCCAACACGGCAGTCAAGATACTGACTGGCACGGGATACGTACGTCCATCGAGTTCGCGCAAGGGTGGGTTCTCCAGCTTTGTGCCTGATGATGCCCGAACATATGGTGGTTATGCGCAGTTGAAGACGGCTGATGGAGGTTCCCTGCTTGGCGACGAGCAAGAGGATCGTACGAATGCTTGGATTCCAGATGATTGAGAAGGAACATAGATTCATAATCCGCAGATTTTGTTGTTGGTAGCTTACGGATAGTCCCCTTCTGACCAGGTAGCACCCCATTTAATTTCATTCTCAACGATCCTGATTAGCATCTCTGAGTTCTGGCACGTTGACAGCGACCAATGATACGGAGTTGTGGCGTCCCATCGGCGTATGTAATTCAATACGAGGTTCAACATGTATTTATTCACTGCGATGCTTCTTTCCAATACGGTATTACCCCTCCGCAACAATTACCTAGGTACACAAGATGCTTAGAGCACCCCACACTTTCCTGCCACACATAATAATAATAGTTGTAGCACAAGCGTAAGCAGCTGCTCACTAGTAATGCACCACTGCGAACAAACCCCAGCTAACGCTAATGTGGTTCTTGCCGAATCCACGCTTAGGTTCCTCTAACCTACATGTAGGTACCTCTCTAATAAAATCATCGTCTAATCTTAGCACTCTCGCATGAGACGTGGGGCCTAGATTTCTTGAAACTTCAAGTTCTGCAATTTACATCGTACTTTTAGCCAACCCTAGAACAAATCGCCGGGTGGCCTTCCCTACTTCGTGGATATCATTAAATCTCCACAACGGCAGCTTGGCGACTTAACAATTCTCTCAGGAACAAGTCTCCTTGCCGTGGGATTTCGGATTTCGATCGCACCAAACAGTTGACGAACTGATGGAATTTTCAAATTATACTGTTTTGGATGGATCCATCACGCTGGTCAAGAATGACGTCATACAGAAGAGAGAGAATTACCGAGGAACCTCATTCATACATACGTCTGGCGCAGCCGACCACGGAAGAACGCGACCCATATCTGTCAAAACGACCAGAAAGACCAGGCTTCGGCACAGGCCCCATGAAGAAGACATTTCGGCCAAAAATGGTGCCAGCGGTGAAGAAGCTCATGTCCAATCCACGGCATCGATGCATATTTTCAACGAGATGACTCAAAGACAAAGTCTAATGCACCGCATCACGACGAACGACACAGCTATTCATCGCGCCAGATTCGGTTCCCTCTTCCTGCAAGCAATGCTTCCACCGGTTTGCCAGAGAGCGCAGTGCTGTGTTGAATCCATCAGCACTTGGACATGTTCACCAGAAAGCCTTCTCCAAGGAGCTACTGAAACCGTTGGTTTGTTGCTCACCGGACTACGGACAGACCACGGTGATACATTGACAGCCGCACGCATGCAACTGATGCAGGTTTCCGAGGGACTCCGCTCAAGGCTTGCCGATGAGCGGGCAAATCCGCAGATGCTCTGTGCCACTGCCCAAGTTCTGATGATGTGCGAAGTCAGTAACACCTCTCGCACCCGAAAGCTCATTCCAACTGACAAGGTCTCAAGATATACACGGCTACATCATCTGGTGATCCTGATTTCTGTCGTCATCTAAAGGGGATCATTTCGGTGATCTACAAAGCTGACAAAGGGCACGCATTGTCTGGCACATTTCTGCATGAAACATTGCAATCTTTCGTAGTATGTCGCCAGTGTTTGCAGGACATACAGCTTGCTGATTTTTTTTTTCCTTCCACAGTTGCTACACAGCCTGGTTGTTCGAAAGTCAAAGTGCCTTCATCTTATCCGCCAGTTTCGACCTCCACACTTGATACGCCCAGGCTCCATAGACCATCTGCTCGAAGTGGCAGCTTCAATACCAAATATTCTACAGCGGATAGACGAACAGAATATGTCCTTAACAGGAGAAGTTACTAAGGATAACAACGAATTGATCTCTGCTGCTGGCTCATCCTTGATGGAGCTATCAAAATGGCAGAAAGCTGCTAGCATTCTTATTCGCCGAGAAGCTTCTAGCAAGGCACAGGACATCGGCTTCACATCTACACGCCATTTGGTGGACCTCGAGTGGCCGCCCAATCCGTTCGCCAACGATTATGTCTATGATAGTTTGGAGCACGCCATTAGCACGTTACTGCATCACACTTGCGTGCTTCTCGCCTCAGAGGCTCTTTTTAAGTTGATGGAGAATACGATAATTCATCGGCCGAACACGCTTACGGAATTAACAAAGACGATACATGAATGTGCGGATACAATATGCCAAAGCATACCATACGTGATCAAGGCCACTGGTAGCCCAATCTGTGCCGCCATGACTTGCCGTATCTATATCTACTTCATCACGAGCTGGTATACGAAAACCAATCAGCTCTCTAAAAAGGCATGGTGTGACTACCTCGCACTGATTCTTAAAAGCGAGGCTTCGTGTTTAAACTGGGATTCACTTACTTCATGGGGCTTATTTGTAGTGCCATGGATATCGAGCGCTGAGAAATGTCGATGATGCAAAAATAGGTACAGCACTGACGGTGGCGAAAGTTTGTCGCAGGAGATTTTAGAACAATAATAAAGCCATTTGAACTTGTAGTACTTGAGAAGCTGCATTGATATGGACTTTTTTCTTACACTGGATTCATCAATCTTCCATGTCTTGAAATAGATTTGCGAATTGGGGAACGAGCAGGGTTTGAAGAGGACATGGCCCGATCATCAACCCGGCCTTCCCGGATGCCAGTCCGTGCTCTATATCTCGTCGAATACAAAGTGCAAGTGATGCAGACAGCGGGCTGAGACCTCCCCGGCCCCAAGTCAATTGCAGATATCCCTTGAACCGGATCAGTATTCTTGGAAAAAGAATCTCATGTTTATGGATCTCCGTAACTAAACCTGAATGGAGAGTGGACTTCCCACCATCTCAAATAAGCACTAAACTCCATCCAGGAAATTTACTCAAAGCGGGTAGGCCCTCATGTAAGGGCGCGGGTCTATATTCCGTAGTGTCAGTTAGTGGATGGCTGATCCCGTACAACAACGCCAAACGTTAATTTTGTACCAGCTACGGGACCGTGTGACGATATAAAATCGATGATTCTTGAGTGTAACCGGGAACGCGCGAGCACACTGATCAGTGCCATGGTGTTCAGATAGATGCCTGGGTGGATCAGGACTTTCATTGGTGCTACCCAGGTAGATCTGCACCTCCTTAGAGATGAGAGGCGCAGACGAATATAGTACTCATCAGACGCCAAAATCAAGCGAGCTTATGCTCCACTGCAGCCGAGAACAAGCAACCATTGTGGTACTAACTCTGACACGACACAATAACAACATGCCCATGAAGCGCTGTATGCTGTAATAGGTCCAAGAGGCCGGAAGCGATTTTTAAGCGATGCTAGCCTCTTTGGGGGAGTTTACTGAGTCTGGTTAGCTTGAAATCAGGATAATAGGCCGGTTCGGAACCGGTCACTCTGTCAGCCAAAGTTTCAGGCACGACGACCATCCTCGCTCGGTGGGTTCACGATAGGCAAAAAATAAAAATAAAAAATAAAACAAGTTCATGTAGGTATGTGTGTGTTGTTCCATCAAAGCAATATTTGGAATCTCAAATGAGGATTCCCCTTCGCTTCAAGCAATCTGAAATTACCAGGTCTTTCCCTACCTCTAAATCTTCCACTTGACAAAGTGTTGATCTTGCCCGTGAAACAATGAACCGAGCCGACATGGAAAGGCAAGTCATCATCGTTGGCGGCGGTCTCGTGGGCCTGACTCTCGCACTCATGCTTCAACAAATCCAAGTGGATTATATCCTGCTCGAGGCCTATGAGAGCGTGACACCGCGCCAGGGAGCCATCATTGCCCTCCATGCGAACGGACTCCGAATCATGGACCAGCTCGGGCTTTACGAGGAGATACAAGCCAAGGGACAATTGACGCAGTCTCAGATTCTACGAGACAGTAGATCCGGTGCTCTGATCACCAAGCTCCAAATACAGTCAATTCTGAGGGAGCGCCACGGCTACTCCAACATTTTTCTGAGTCGCCACATACTTCTAGGCATTATTCACGGCCATATACGGGAGAAGGAACGCATTCTTGTTAAACAAAAGGTGATTAGCATCGATCACCAAAGCGATCATGTCTTGGTCAATACCCAGGATGGGTCCGTCTTCCGTGGTCAAATTGTGATTGGTACCGATGGAGTGCACAGCACGATTCGGAAGGAAATCTGGCGGCTTGACGACGAGGCAGATCCATCACTCATACCCGCAGAAGATCTCGAGAGCGTCGCTTGCGAGCACGCCTGTCTATTTGGTGTCGCAGACGCGACCCCCGAGATTCCCGCGGGCGACATTGTGGCCGTGTCTGGGTACGGAACGACGGCGGCTTGCTGTAGTGCCTCGGGGGAGGCCTTCTTCTTCTGGTTCTGGGCCCTGCCGAGGGGTCAGCGTTCATGCTCGATTGACAACATACCGCCAATCACCGATGAGATGAAGCAGGAAGAGCTTCTACGCGCGGGAAAAGAGATTTTGACTGACGGTGGGCTGACTTTTCGCTCGGTGCTCGAGAGAGCAAGGTTCAGCGCATGCACAGCGCTCCCGCATTATGTGCTCAAACGTTGGCATTTCGGACGGGTCATGGTCATTGGTGATGCTGCTCACAAATTCAATCCCTTGGTTGGCCAAGGTGGGAACAGCGGCCTTGAATCGTGCGCAGCTTTGATCAACGCCATGCAACGTGCTGGACTTGGCACTGGGGTGAATGTAGGCACTAATGATGTGGAAGAAATGTTCCAGTCTGTCCAAAATCAACGCATCGGGCGCCTGCTGAAGATGGTGGAGCAGTCGCAGAAGGCGATGCGGAATAGTGCATGGCAAAGCTCAGTTGCTATGCTGGTTCGAAACTATGTCACGCCATACTTGCCGACGACAGTATTTGCGGATGCTTATAGTTACTATTTTACGCCGAGTATCAGTTTGGACAATTTTGATTCGCCGTACAGAACTCATTCGCGGCCATACAATGACGAAATAGTCAGCAGCGGTAAAAGCTCCGCGAAGGCCATATGTACAGGCACATTCTGTACTGTCGCAGCTGTGTTACTTATACCTCTGGTGGAGGCCATGGTGCGGGGCCGTCAAAGGAAATAAATGTAAATAAGATGTCTCGTGTAATAGATGTTTCAAAACAGAGTAATAAAGAACATTGCCCTCCGACGAAGCAGTGCACCGAAATCAGTACAAGTCCCAGGCCTTTCTCGAGTTATGTCTCGAAGCACGCTTACTTAATCATGTCACCAGATGACCAGGAAAATGTGTCAACTGCGCCCTCACAAAGTGTGTGGATGAAGTGGGTAGTGGAAGTTGGTGTACGCCGTACCACGAGGTGCCTTCTACGCTCCAAGCGGAAAATTATCCCAAACTGGACCGCTATTGCTACCGGGCTCTTAGCTTCGCTGACGTCCCCGTATTTGCCTGTATGCTCGACCATGCAGTTGGTATAAAGTCTGTGAGATCAAATCAGAGAAATACCTCTATGAGAGCTCCAGAGCATAACATTCGACGAAGTGAGCCCATCTTATGAGAACCTCTCCATCTTTACTTATTCCTATTTTCCCCATATTACAAATATGTTGAGTAATATTCTAGCTCAAAATCTCAAAAAACTCCATGTCTCCTCAAATCCGATCATCTTTGCCAATGTGTGGGACTTGGCTTCTCTGGAAACCATTCTCAAACTAAACACAGCAACCCACAGGCCCGTGAAGGCAATTGCAACGGCATCATGGGCCTTTGCCGCCTGTCTCGGCATCAAAGATGAAGATCTTACACTGGAACAGAATCTCGCCTGCATTAGGATTCTAGCCCCAGTCGTTGCACGTGCTGGACTCCCACTTTCAGTCGATCTGCAGGACGGCTATGGGTCGCGACTTGGGCAGGCCATCACTGAAGCCGTCTTGGCGGGCGCCCATGGTGCCAACATTGAGGATAGCAGTCCATCAATTGGACTCACTCAAGGGGCCGAGAGTTCATTATACACGCTCGACGAGCAGATCCGTCGTCTGCAGTGGGCTGTTGAGGCTGCTGGTCGGGCCGGATGTCCTGATTTCGTGCTGAATGCGCGGTGCGATGTGTTTGCATCAAAGGAACCGCATCTGGACGGACAGGCCATGATGAGAGAGGCGTTGAAAAGAGGCGAGGCATATTTAGCTGCCGGAGCTACCACAATCTTCTTTTGGCGTGCTGCTGGCACTGGCTTCAGCGAGCAGGAAGTACGCACGCTGGTACGTGGACTCGATGGCCGAGTGGCGATTCGTTTGGGACAAGTCAAAGGAGCACTCTCCTCCAGTGCCTTAGGAGAGCTAGGGGTTATGAGAATCAGTGTTGGTCCAAGTCTTTTTCAGATTGGGATGAAATCCATGCAGGAATCAGCATTGAAAGTTTTGATGGGCGGCAATTTGGCAGAACACTAAACAGGGCAAGCTACTACTTGAATACAGGCACTTTTTCAATTCTCCGGCTAGATGCTTAGGAAGTTGATTCCATCTAATATTATTGTCTTTCATGTTGATATCGTGTGTTGAACCGCTGCCCCATCAGTCTCCGGTTGCCTTCACTCCTTTTCCCATCTATTTGTTTGAGCCTGCAAATCAAGCGATTTTAGTCTTAGTATGTTCGAGTACAGATTGCTCCAGCCATTCAGCGATCGCTTGATTGACCTCTTCTGGCCTTTCCAACGCAACCCAGTGGCCTGCGTCAAAGCAGACTTCCGTGAGATTTGGGCAAAGTGACTTCTGTGCATCACTTATGGTAGAGATAGTAATGTCGCTGATGGGATCCCAATTGGCTCCAATGAAGAGGACTGGCATATCTAGTCTGCCATTGCCTTTGCGTTTATGGAGCGTATAGTGACGATTGCGAGCATGATTAAGGTACCATGAGTTGGGTCCTCGGAATCCAGTCTTTCTCATGGCTTCACAAATCTCTTCCAGTATCTCTTCATCAATACACAAGGCCTCGATAGGAATAGTCTGAAGGAATGATGGAGGCGCTGACGAGCCACCAAACCAGCCGCCTGCCGCCGTCACAGAAGCTGTCATACCAGGTATTCCAACTTCTTCACGCTTTCCCTTGGCATAGATTGCCTTGACAACGCCGATGATGTCCCTTTCGAACCATTCGACACTTTGTTCAAAGTTATTCTCGAAATAGACTTGGTAGTCGTATTGGCCATTAGGAAAAGTAGCTTCGGGGTATACGTTGCGATTTATATGCTTCTTGACCTCATCTAGTCCCAGCTCGAGAGTATGATATGGCCGTGCCAAGCAGGCGACGGCTATAGTTTTATCAGGGAAATGCTGGCCTTATTAGCGTTGGCGCAGATGACGATAACATCTGTGTTTGCTTCAGACGCGCTCGCACTCACCGCTGCAAAACTCCACACAGCTACAGCTCCCCAATCATGACCTGAAAGAAGCAGTCTCAATAGCCATCAACGAAGAATCAATTACTGCCAATACGGACATGGGATAGCTTACCAATCCATACTGCTGACTCGTACCCACAATGGGAAAGCAGAGACAGCATTTTCTGATTGACACACTCGAGGCTGTAATCTTCGACAGGTCCTCCTGTAGTAGATTGTCCATAACCTAGTGTCTCGATGATCAGCTCGTGCACTGCCACAACTTTCACCTTGCCCTCTCCGTTAACCACGAACCTGGCATATCAGGCGCGATGACGCGATAACCCAGCTCGGACATTGCCTTGATCTGTTTCCCCCAAGTGATGGCAATAGCAGGCCAGCCATGGCAAAAGACTAGCGGTGTGCCGCTGGAGGGCCCGGCCACCAGATACGAGGTGATCTGACCGTCTTCATGCCGGCATTCGAGTCTCTGTACATTTGCCATTGACGTAGTCGCAACTTCTTGCACACGAGGTCAGGTGTAACTTGACTGCAGTTTAGCCAAGTAAGAGGGATTGCTTCTATTATATGCACCCTGCAGCTACCGCACTCTTTTGTAGCCGTTATGATAGTGACTAGGTAGAGTTTCCGGAAATCTTACCCTTGGCTGCTTGTAGAACCATCTCCTGTTCTATATTGCTCGAATGCGGCTGTAAACTGCGGTGCCAACCTTGGTGAGCCGCTTAGCGCAACGGGGAATATATCCATATGAAACCAGATTAGGCTTCTCACTGAATCTTCTATAGCCGGAGCCGAATGTCAAGGATTTATTCCTTTTCTAACTTCTTTTGGAAAATTTGCCATTTCAGGTATCGCGTGGGATGATGACATGAACGTCTAAAGGTCGTATCCACATACTTAGTAGACTAAGTATCAGTAACGATTGCATAGCCTCGGTGCGAGCGACCAATCCGAAGGCACATACTATGAGAATCTCCATCTAAGCAAGATGTATCACACAACTACAACCAGGGTCACATACCTACTGCGATACTTAATCCTGTTACTTTTGAGAACCTATCGGTTTTGTCTTCTGATGATGTCTGAGAATAAGGCTAATACATTTCGCGGCTAAAGCGGAGGCAAAGTCCATCAATACATTTTTTGCACTTATTTAGTCCGAGGTCTGCCATTTTCTGGTATTAAAAGCTCCAGCTTGGGACACCGCCGTCCTGAAATCCATTCTATTGCTGCACAAGAATCGCTGCCCAAGCAGGGTAGTTCTGTCGCACGTGGTGTCTCCCATGACACAGAAGTGATTATTTTCACCTGGACAAGGTAGACAAATGGAACAAGCAATCAGAGAGTATCCCTTCCAGCTTTTGGAACTAGTTTGCTGAAGGATCGCAGACAATCTTGTAGCTTCCGTAAGACTTGTCCCCACTCAAGCAAATCCCTTCATTGACATCGTGTGGATCAAAGGAACAGACGATATCGCTAAAAGTCTCAACTGTTTTGATAGCCAACAGGTTCAGATCAGATATTTTCTCAGTGAAGCAAAAGTATGTGGGGGGATACGTACGCGTGCATCCCTGGCTGAGATACTCGGTGTAAATGGCTTGACCGTCTTGTCCGTGGGAAAAGTGTGGCACTCTTCAACGTCCTGAACGTAGACGCTGATATCGCCGATAGTTTCCGCGCGCGTGCAGCTCTCCTGGCCAAAGAACTGGATTTCAGCGAACTTTGTATCGCGGGGTGAAACAGCTCTGGTAGTTGCCAGCGAGAAGAAGGCCATCGAGGAGGCCACAGCAAGGATAGAGGCTCGCATGATTATAAGAGTGTGATGTAAGGTTTTGAGAACAGTGAATTATCTGTGCATATGAGAATACAGGTTTCTAGATGGTCTTTACGAGAGGGTATTTATACTCATAAATGCCTTTCGAAGTTGCGATTTTCAATGCTTTCCGTCTGCTTAGCCGCCTGGATCATGAGCACTGTTTTGGTCACTATCTGAGACTACCCTAGCGGTCTTCAAATCCGCAATTTAGGGTCAGTAGATCATCATGTGGAGCAGATCCATTTATTACGGGCACATTTGGAGAATGAGCGGCAAGGTAACATCAGTTAGTACTATACTCTGTAGATATAAATAGCATTCTCATGACGTTGAATTATCAATATGACTGGCAAACGGGTATATACGATGGAAGATCAAGGATACGTAGCAGACCTAATCCTCTGTGGCTATGCATGCACTTTCAATTGTGAGACTCGGAGGGGGAAACATGAAGCCTCGAACCTCGTATTTCATCGAGGATTATGTTAGCACTAGCATCTCCCTGGATCCCATTGCACCCACGGGTCTCCGGTCAAGCTCCTGAGGCAGAACCCTTGTGCAGCCGATCTCCTTTATGGCAGTAACTAGATCGTATTCTCGCCACTCACTGACAATCAAGTCCCAAACGGAACATAAGCAGTCAGTGGCTCCAAACAGTAGCAGTAGGAATGGAGATATCTAGTGGCATTGGCTTGATTTGGAGTCTATAAAGGAACGGTGCCATTGTGCGTTTGTCTGGGCCAGCGCAACACTAAAGTACTATTCCTGAGCAGAGCCCATGTCAAAGTGGCTTCCATAATGCTGTTAACATAATACGAGTATCATCTATTCCAACGTACATGACAGTTATGGCCAGAACTCAGAGGGAATCCGTACAGCTCCTTGCCATATCCTGTACCAGGACTGGCTGCGGTCTGACATTGGGTCATCTGCCGCGTCATACTTGCAAGCTCGATCAAAAGGTATTTGTACTTTCGCTGCATCTTGACTCTGCGTCCACTCTGGGCCGGCCTTGATGAATTCGTGTAATCTTCGACCGAATGGGGTTGGCTCGGTGTGATCTCCTGATTCGCGCGTACCTATCCAGTCGTCCCAAAAGTTCAGTGGCTCTTGTCCCCAAGTCACTTCACCATTGCGATGCGAAAACTTCCAGATCTCTGTGGAGTGCTCGCTTGCACAGGCACCCGCTTCCTCGGGGGCAACCTTCCAGAAATAGACACATGGTGTACCACTGGATTCTTCGGAACCGTCAGACCAGGACCATGACCATAGCGGAGCCTCGCTCCAGCGCTGATCATCGTGGCGTTCTTCTGCGGCATATGTGTTTCCCTCGTAACTCGACTCGGTAGGCGACGAAGTCACCCTGTTCTCCATCTCGGCATCCCACACGATAAATTCTTGGTGTGCAGGCTCGTCCGCCATTGATGAGTCCAAGTTGATGTGTGTATAAATTGGAATGGCCGAAGGGGGATGCCACTCTTCTTCGACACCAACCTGCGTCTCAATTAAAAGCCCTATTGCTCGTTCAGCGAGTTCAGCCACTCGCTGAACCAAAGCAGGATCCAACTTCGCAGTATGAGCATTGGAATTGACAATTTCCAAGGCAGCACTCTCCGTTATGATACCATGTGTCAAGTTTGTAGCGTCTTCCATACAACACGAAAAGTGAGATAGATGCAGATTGTTGACCCGGTTGAGCATCAATAGGATCTCAAACGAAACGAAGCCATTGATCCCAAGTACCCGTAATGTATCGGCGTGTGCAGATACAAACTTTGTCAAGTGATGCAAATCGACTGGCACTTCATCTAATTTAAGAGTGTTTAAAATAGGGAGTCGCAATGTCTCGTGAGACAAGCAGTCGGCTAAAGTGATGTTCCCGTTGTCTTTCTTGGGATTTCTTGCCTCGCAAAGCCGCAAATCTCGTAGGCTTTTACAGCTGCGGAGTATGCTTGTGAAGCTATCAACTGTTGAATGACTCGCAATCTGGGCGAGATCAAGATCGAGGTGGGTTATGCGTTCAAATGCCAGACTTAACGAGGCGTCAATTCTCCCGATGTTTGTCCATGTGCTCTCACTAGCAAAGTAGAGACGTTGGATAGGATTATTGCACGAATGTCGACGAACCATCAGCAACAATAGAAATGTGCTGAAGCCAAGATTACGAGGGGCCATCTTCGGCATGCTTCTTTGGAAGAGCAGCTGTACTGTCAATGGGTAAGAGTCTTGACCTTGGCAAATCACACGTAAAGGGTGCATGGGTCGTGATATCAATGTGTGTAAGCCAGGCATTGCATCCAGCGCAGCAAAGAAATCCTTTCCAAACTCGTGCATCGTATCAAGGTGACCGCAGCAATGAGCTTGGGCGTTCTTCATCCAAAATAGAGATTCAGACTGTCTCGAGAGTTGCGCATACAGATGCTGAATTTCTGGAGTGTGGATGTCCTCGGAGAATGGTGATTGATCCTGAGCTCGTGGATCGTCGAATAAGTTGAAGCACCGGCCATCTTCGGCAAGCTCTTCCCATACTAATTCTCTTACTTTGTCTGCAAGATATGGTGTCTTCGAGATGTTGAAAAAGATTGCGCGGTCTAGTTCGAGTTTGGAGAGTCTGATCCTGCGAAAAAGTAATCCAGCAGCTTGGGGCTCCCAGTCACGCTTAACCAGGCGCAATGCCTTCCAGTCTTGGACATTAAGGACTTTATTTTCGAAGATTTGGCGCAGGATTTCCGGGGGAATGACGTGTAATAAATTCATCTCCACCATGTATATCGCTGGGCATAGTGAGAGTATCTCGATTTTCAGGAAGGGTTCAGCTAAGGCACAAAATGATCGTTCTGTTACTGGGGAGGAAAGAAAAGGGATTCAGGTGACGCAAGTGACGCTATAAACCTTGCTTCATGTGTTGTGGCGCGGTCCACCTTTAGTGCCACAACCTCCGTGCGGCGCATTGATGGTCTTGGTGAGAATGGCCCAGGTCTGACGGGACGTGCTTCTACCAAGAACGGGTTTCTCACCACTAGCGAATGGGGCCTTATCCCGTTGCCTCTGCTATTTCTACAAACTTTTCGAATACATGTTGAAACCAATTCTTGATGTGAATATTCGCAATGTGCGACAGAACTAAACTTTCGATAGAATATCAAGTGTTGGAGGGTTCTGACGCTAAGATACCGTTGAGAGCCGTCATATCTATCAGACTTTCTTCCCTTGCTTCAATTGTACGCTATCACTGACAGGGACTTAATCAACTCAACGTATATCAACTCAACTCAACTCAACTTAATTTCGACGCAAAAATATTAATTTAATTTAATTTAATTCGAAGATTTTGACTAATTAATTAATTTAATATAACCCTTAAATTAAATTAAATTGAGTTAATATACGTTAATTTATAAGCTATGCTATTATTATTTTGGATTTAAATACCGAATTTTGGGGTTATATAAATTTACTTTTAAATTCTAAATACCTAGCTTTATTTTAGTAGACCCGGGTAAATTTCGGGAGCGACGCGTATCGAGCTCCGCGTTAAAATTTTAATATATTTTTATAAATAAAATAATATTTAATTGCTTATTAATTATTATAATTTGCCGCGTAAAATAGGGATTTTAATCCTTTTTATTAAACGTTTAAATTTTATTTTTAAAGAATTATTTATTTTATTATTAACGCCGATATTTATGTTATTTTTTGCGCTTAATTCCCGAATAATCGTTACGGTAAAAAAATATTTTTTTTAAATTTTTCCCCGGCTATACGTAATCCGAATAATCGAAGGATATTTTAGCTTAGGTATAAGAATTCGGGTACGATATTTAAAGCAAAAATTAATAGCGCTAGGTTTGCAAAAAATGCTATTAAACGAGGGCTTTACGGCTTAATAATTATTATGCGATAAGTATTTAAAATGCATTTAATTATTTATTCCTAGCTTATAAAATTAAAACGCCGAATAAATAAACGAAATTTTTAGCTAAAAAGAAAATTAGTTCCTCCGTCGCCGCGGAATCTAGCAACCGCGATATCCGAAGCTTTTTATCGGTTAGCTAATAATTTAAGCTAAATACCGAAAACCCCGAGGATTAGCGCGTCGCTAACGCGCTAATTAAATCTTTTAATTGCGTTAAATTTTAATAGCTATTAATTAATTTTATCGTGGATTTACTCGTATTTTTAAATACCGCGAATAATTAAAAGCTATAATAAATTTTTAAATATTTTAATTTATCCGTTAAAATATAAAACGCGTTATTTACCGGGCTTTCGATAATTAAGAAAATTAAAAAATAATATTATCGCTATAAATAGCGTATAATTAACGTTTTAGCGAATTTAATTAATTAGATTTATTTTTCGTTTAATAGCTAGATTTTACGTAATTAGCATTTTTTTTACGGTATTACCTGCTTTTATAAAACCGAAGATAATTAACCCGCTAAAATCGTATTCGGCGTTTTAAAAATTAAAAATAGGCATTTTAGGCATAATATTAATACCGAAATTTTTAATATTTTTAATATATTTAAAATTATAAACCGTATAAAATATATAACCTTCGATAATGCGGAAAATAATAATATTATTTAAGAAATTATTGGCGCTAAGCTTAGGTTTAAGGGACGGGCGCGGCGAGGGCGCTGCTTCGGTTATATTTTAAACCTTTTAGCGAAAACTTTATTATTTAATAGCGACGCTAACGTATTTAAAAAAAAATAAGCGGCGCCGCATTTTTAAATAAATAAAATTATATTGCCTGGCGCAAAAAGGGCCCCGTCGGCAAATTATATAATTTTATCGTTAATATTTACCGTTTTACGCAATTATTTAGTATTTTACGTTAATTATAGCTAATTAGTCTTTTTTAATTATTTTTATGCTTTTTATATTAATTTATAATTTTAGGATAAAATTAAACGCGGCGAAATTCCTCGCGACCGAGCGAAGCGCCTATTAAATATTATTTTCGATAATTAAACGCGGTAGTTATTATAGCTTTATATAATTCGTAAAGCTGTTTAATTAAGGTCCTTTTTCGCTTTATTAATTATTTAATTAAAATCCGAATAAAAGGAGGAATATTATATAAAGCGGACGGGTAAATTAATAGCAGCGATTAGGGCTAGGATGCTACGCATTTTGCGGGAAAAAAACTAGCTTATAAAATACGATTAAGAGGTATTAGGCTATATCGAAAGTATTTTTATAATTTACGAAATAATCCTCCGAACCCTCGAAGGTAATAGCTAAATTCGCCTAAAAAAACGAGATTTTACCGGATTTTACGGTAACGTATAAAATATGCTTTTGGGCTTCGAATTATTGCTAAAAATATTTAAAAAGCATAAGTATAACGCTAATAATTTCCTAAATAATGATTTTTTTAAAATAGGCGTTAATTTAGCTTAGGCTAAGCTAAATTAATATTATAATAAGCTTAATAAAATTTTTATTTATTATATAGCGTTAGCTTTTTATTTAATATATTAATAAAATTAATTTAAAGATAAATAAGCTAACCGCCTTAATTAAATCGAATACGCTAAAGATTTAATTTTCGATTTATAATTAATTAAATATTTTAGGTTAAATATTTTAAATTAAAACGAAGTAATATTTAATTCGGAGTTAAAGGACGAATTCGATAGCGCTTTTCCCCGTAAAAAGCAACGCTTTTTCGATTTATTTGCTTTTAACGCTTTTCGCCGTTTATCCGACGCAAATTTTTACGATAAAATGCTTAGTAACGAATATAAAATATAAATAATTATACGGAAAAAAAGGGATCGCAAAATTAGGGACTTTAAGGCTTATTAGCATAATAAACGCTACGAATACCCTCGGTTATTACGAATAGCGCTAAATTTGCTTATTATATAAGCTATATTAGCTAAATATAAACGCTTATTTTTAGCTGCTAGGCGGCTTTTTTTATTATTGCGTTTAAATTTAAATATTTAGTTTATTGGGATAATTTTAATTTTACGGTCCTAATACCGAGCTAGGATCGTAAAAGAAATAAACCTAGCTATCCTATTTTTAGCTAAAAAAAAATCGAATAAAATTCGAAAGGTTATTAAAATTAGCTATTATTAAGTAATTTATTTCCTAAATTAGCAAATTAGCCGGATTATAGGAAATCGAGGACTTTAATTAAACCTTAATATTACGAATTTAATCGATAACTATAATTTAGGACTTAAAATAATTATTGGCCCTTATTTATTTATTAATAGAGATAGCACGTGCCGCAAATTAACGTAAATTAATTTAACTTAATTTAATTTAACTTTAAGGTCCAGTTAATTAACTCAACCAGCATTTTGCTTAATAAAATTAATTTAACTTAACCGCGTCCCGTGGTTGAGTTGAGTTGAGTTGATTAAGTCCCTGATTACTGATAGAGCTTTGCATCTCCCTTTCGTGCAACGCATCCGCGAAAGCACTATGAAAGTGGTCACATCCGATCATCGATATTTTAGATAGAGGATTCACTGAAGAAAGACCAGAAGAGCCTTTAGTGAGGTTAAAAGAGGTTGCAGCGTGAGAAATGTACAAAACGAACGCAAATATTGTCGACCTCTGGTAGAGGTGAAGCAAAGCAACGTACTGAGGTATGAAACTAACGTCCTGCTTGATGTCCAGCTCTTTGATATGTGCTTGCTTAGATAACACGCAAAGTTAGCATCGTGCAAATAGTCGCCGGCGAACGACCGAGACCGGATCCTTCTGGTGTCTGAACTTGCTTTTTCTCTTCTCGCCGATGTGACTTTGACGGAAGCGAGTTTTGGCGCCAACACAAGCGAACCACAAGTGGCATCCCTTCGCAGATCCGACTTCTCTGATCCGGGCCCGATGCCACCTTCGTCTATCTGATTAATGCAAGGGAACTCGGTTGCGCGTCACACCGCCATGACATGCACCAATCGCGATGCGTAGCAGAGCGAATTTTATCCTATACTATAACGCGATTCTCCCTTGCCAAGCCAGCTGAAAAGCACCTTTACGGATGATGTATGATTTCTAGTCGCAAGACTGGCCAAGATAAGAATAATTATGTGAAAACAAACTCCAAATGACATATTTGATCTGTTCGAGATCGCGCACCTGACAAGACTTGGAGTCGCTTGGCGAATGGTGGCTTTTCTTTGGCCGATTGCAGCATTGGCTTGTCAACGACTTGTGGAGGTTTGTTTGCCAAGTTCAGCAAACTTAGATCTTGAGTCGGACAATGCCCATAGATCTTGCCATCGTTTGGGAAATCTCATTGTGTGGTACTCCAAAACCTCTATGATGCTATATCTTGAAGCGATGCCTCTCAGACACCGAGGGAGGATTTCAGAATTGACACACTCGGACATTTTGTCAGTCTAGAACTTTTTCCCACTGAATGACAATGCACTTTGATTGATTCACCTTTCGTTATCGATACTTTGAAGATGAACTATTTGTTCTCCTCATGGGAGAAAGCCCCCTTCCTCACCAACGCTGATTCAGATAGCGTGGAAGACAACATGGGGCTTCGGTTCAAGCAACGACACCCAACCACACACACCTTCTCTGTTCTATTGGGAATTGGTGCTGGAGCTCTTTGGCTTTTCGGCTTCTTCTTTCTGTATCTCACCGTATCTACTTGTACCTCCAATCAAGCTCAGATACACCCAGTCCACCGTGACCAGCTCACTTATTGTAGGCAAATCTCCTAGTTCTCACCATGCACCAACTATGCACTAACGCAAAGTTCTCTCATGTAAGCCCCGGCACAAGAGGCGATCCAGTACAAAGAACAAATCTTTACCAATGGCTTCAACCAAACATCACAGTATCAAGGACCTCCCTCGAAAGAACTCGACCGGGCTTGGTGGGCACTATACACTCACATGACCAGGATCCCGCCGGAGGACGCGGCCCGGCTTGAAAACACCAGTGTAACGATCCCGGGAGACCCGGATGGATACTATGGTGTCGTATTTGACGTGTTCCACTCGCTGCACTGTCTCGATGAGCTGCGCAAGCATCTTTGGCCAGGCCACTACCGGTCTTTTGCCGAGCGATACCACCTCAGTCAAGAGGTTGCCGATATGCATATGGGTAAGGTTGAATTTCCATATCAATATTGCCCAGTATATCGTGAAGTATCCATCTACCCCAAAAGAAAACAAAAGAAAAAGGAAAGAAAAAAAAGAAATTTAGCTTTTACGTCCAGCTTGAATCCAAGTTCTGAAGAAAAGAAGACTCAAGACGCTGACACCTGACCCAGACCACTGCGTCGATGCCATTCGTCAATCCCTCATGTGTCACGCCGACGTGAGCACCATACCCTTCTACTACGGCGGTCTTGACCATGATGACGAGAAGGATCTCCACGTCTCGGGCGGACATGTGCACACGTGCCGTGATTGGGATGCTATTGAGGCGTACGTCGCGGCCCACGAGTTCGTCACGCCCATCCGTCCCAAGACGCGTCCGAAGAGAGTCGAGGATATCATTCTGGGCGGCGAATGGGTCGACGCGGAATGAGATTGTCTTCTCTTACAGGGCCCCCTGTCGGATCTTCTGTGCAGTCCCGTGCCTGGGTGCCGCGTCCTGAACACTCTGGAAAACAATTTGATAATTGTCAATCATTATGCTCTCGACCTGGCAAGTACACTACCAACTGGAGACATTCATTCATTTCTATTCAATGCTCGTACTTCGGTTGTGCAAGACAGGAATGTAGGGGGGAAAGGCCAAATTCTGTGCAGCAAATCACACTCGTGCTATCATTGATTTTCTCTGGATCTCCGTAGTCAGTATTGTTCTATGGTTATCTCCCATTCAGTCCACAACTTGCGGTGATGAATACCCACGAAACAACTTGGCGCAACTTTCGAATGAACTCTAGAGCGATTCAAGTATTGTACAAGGGACCTTGTCTCGCATAGAATCGTAGACTGACCAATGAAAAACCTTTTGGGTTCAGTATTTGCGGAAGCTGGTAAGGCTATAGACCCCTTGTCACTCACTACATGATGTTCTGAAATGGTCATATTTCAGCTTTGCTGATATGAACATACGTTGATGGCTCACTATACGCCCATTGGCTATGACCCACAGCAACATGTATTGTCGCGACCCTTTCGATGCAAATTCTTTGTCATTCGAACAAGAAAATGGTGTGAATTCTCGACTTGAGAAATCAAAGCGAGCAATTGACAGTTGGTCCTCGTATGTGGGCCAGTCAGCAGCCAAAGGCTTGACGAGTGCCGGCCGGAAGCTTATGGTGCCGCCCCACGTGGCCGTGACCAGTTGCCGTTTCGGGTAATTCCTGCAGCTATCATGGAACTTTCCTCTCGTCACCCAACCTTTCAAATCTCGCAAGTCTTCCAGAATATCAAATCCAGCTTCGATAAAAGAGGCTAACTATGATTAGGTAGTCCGTCAACTTCCCAGACTACGAGGCATCACCTACTTGACATGTGAAGATTAAAGTTTATCGCGACAGCCGGATGCCGGAAAGGCGCTCTAGATAGACCTTGCAGCCGACAGGTACGGTGAGGCAAACAAGGGTTTTTTGGCTTCATCCATTCCACAGGCAGGGCCATGTGCTAGCTCAAGGCTGCAGCATTAGCGTGATCAACAAGCCAATATAAACCAGATCCTCGGAAAGCGGAAGTGCTTAATTGGGCGACGCAGCAAATGTAGATACCGAACATGATTGTCTGTGAATCCCTCAATGACACGACAAGGGAGGAGCGAGATTATGGAACGCTGTACTCTTAGATGGCACTTCATCTGTTATGGAGGTGGTGATGGTGATATGGTGACACGGGAGTTCGGGGTTGTGGTTTAGCTGAGGCTCCGAAGGTTGGGCTGGATTGTTGCAGAAGCCCGAAAAATACCCACCATTATAAGTGAGGCTGGTATACTTCGTACAGCAATTCAGCTAATGTGCGTACACGGGCTCGTTGTATACAAGCAAGTGTGCAATGAATGCACCTGTTCATTGGTTCAGAGTTATACGAAGCTTTCTGCCAGCCAAAAGTCCTAGACTAAACCTGCCAGAGAGTGGATCAAGGGTCTTAGGCACCCAAGTGTGCTATAGGGACGCAAAATCGAAGTCTTTTCATCACTGACAGGGAACCAGTCAACAGGAAGCCTACGAACATCAACGTTGAGGTAAAGACCGGTCAGTAGCGACTTGTCTCACCAGCGAGACCTCAGAGATATCATGTCTCGTCTTACGCTACTCCTACAAAATGCTTGTGGGTCTACATGGAGAGGTCACCGTCAAGAAGCAATCTTCACTCCTCAAGTTCAAGTCCTTCAGTGGAGCTTTACCTGCTAGCATGCAGGATTGAGTTTGTTGTGATCGATCGTCTACCTTTCCCTATGCTGGGAACTACAGCGAAAGTTACCTTTCTCCCGAGACCCGGCGTATGACGCCTCTTTTCCACCTCATCGGGATCCCCTTTGAACCGCCAGCTCGGTAACTCATCTGTCCGCTGCTAGTGCCACGTTCCTTGACCCTTTGGAGCCCGTAATTGCTTCTAGGTACTTGAATCCGACATCTTCCATGGTGGTACCACCGATTGTGCTTCCAATGACGTGGCCGATAAGTTCTGCATGCGTGATGATACCTAGACGGATAGCATCATGCATCAAGTCGAACAGGCCATGCTGCGAAACCCCGCGATGAATCCGCTCTGCCAATTCTCTCGGTTAGTAATTCTCTCGTCTAAGAAAAAATTCTTCCCAGATAAGCTGAACCCACTCTTCATGGTGAAATCATTGCCCTTTCGAATCTTGATTTCGTATTTCTTCAAAACCGCCTTTTCATACCGCGTCTTCAGCCCAACCTCATGTCCTAGACTGGTGATAGTGTAGTCGAGGCCACCAGTGATACTGTTAAGGTTGAAGTATCTCTCAGGAGGAATCGGTACTTTGTGCATTGATTTAGTAAGAGGCGAATCCACTTGTTCGAGCGATCTGGATCTTTCATACCTTGCTCCTTCGTTTTTGCGGCATCGATTTCAGCTTGATTGACGACCTCAAGCTTCAAGTCCTCGGCTAATACTTTGGCTGCATCCAGAGTGTTGCGGATAGCATCGTCATTTTCTAGAGGTCTCTTAGCGCTTGAAAGGTAGATTCACTTTGAGTTTCAGGAGACTCACTGTATATGATGATGCCCTTTTCAAAGCGAGATTCGCCAGAGTAGCAGATGAGGAAGAAGACATCTACAAAACCTATCAATCGAATCTTGCCGTCCCACCGTGAGCCATCCACTAGGAGATCCCACGGATGAATGTCACTGTTCGTAGAGGGATCAGTTGGGGGCCTGAGAGATACCTGAGTCAACACGTACTAGTCGCATTCAACACTCTTCAGACTGACTGATCGGTCGAAAGTGTCGAGAACTCGGTGGTATGAAGCCATCGTTAGGGAAGTAAGAGCTATGAGATGCCACCCAGGTAAGGCTAGCAATAGAAAGAGAGAAGGCGCGACAGTGAGTGAATAGGAGAGAAGGAGCGAGGGGCAAAGGCAGTAACCACAGTTGACTTCACTGCAACATGGACTGGTACCTAGAAACATAGATTTGCATCAAATTTATAAGAATGCAGCAACGTTACATTGATCTTGGCCAACCATAGTGTATCCGCCTCACTGCTGATTCGACTATGCCATTTCCTGGGATAAACAAATTCAATTCGTATCCGCGACCAATCCTTTGGTGAGAATGGTCCAATGTCACAACTTCCCCACGCGCGTCTGCACATCTTTTCGATAGCTGAATCAGGAGGTGGGTTGCTTCATTTTCGTAATGGTCAATATTGAACTTCGCAGTACGGTGGCCAATCGGTTGCGAGAAAACCCCACTCAACTTGATGGGGTCCTCAGCCGCCCAGTTCAGCCCGCAGATCTGTCGCCCAAAGCGGAGCATCATGTAATCCTTCGGCTTCGACGACAGCACCAAGGAGAAATGTGATTCCAAGGTACCCTTCCTGTCTACAATTCTTTAGGTCAGTATACTCTTTTACTAACCTGCCGAACAGCACATTAGGTACCTTCAGCACATCAAGATGCGGACCCAAATTCTTATAAGAGAGCGACGCAAAGCCTGGTCAACCTTTTTGGCTGACCTTGAAAACCAGATTTAGTGTCACAAATGATCTAGCAACCATGGATATCATCACAGAGAAAATGACAAAGGTCGCTGGGGACACCTATGCTGATCTGACCCCAGAGCACATCAAGAAACTGTGCGATCAGATTGGCAGCAGCCCAGACAAGCTCCGGACTATCTTGAACTTGTGGTTTGTTCCACAATTCAAGCCGACCTTCCTCGAGCCAACGGAATATACCCTCACAGGACTTCAGGACATCCACTTTCTCGACAATCCTGAGACCGAAGAGGTGACTCGTCCACTTCGTCTGATTGATCTGGAGACGGGAAATCTTGTGGATGCATGGAATATAAGCCCTTTGGACTCCTACTGCATGCTCTCGCATCGTTGGAAAGGAGATGAGATTACGTTGGCACACATCAAGCGAGCAAAGGAGAAGCACATGGGAGTGGCCGAAAGCTTTCGCAACAACGACATCGAACTCGTCCTCGAACAGTCGAAGTTGGACATCATCGAGCAAAGCCACTTCATTCAGGCTCTGTTGAAGAACGCCGCCACCGACAAGGACATCAGCGAGCTTCTGCGTGTCAGGATCAAGTCAAAGGACGCAAGGGCCCAAGTCAGCAGGGCGCGGCAGCATCGGAATAAGTCGAAAGCCAACCTTGAACACCGTAAAATGGAGGAGGAAATGGTTCATCATCTCGTTTGCCGCATCAATGGCGCTGAAGACGCCCCGACGAGGGTGGCCGAAGTCTCCGACGGCGTGATTGACAAGCACGGCAACCTGCAAGAATACGCAGACGCGTATGATGGTGCTGAACGAGACCTTGCAGAGGCGATTAAGAACCAACAAAAGGCAGATGCGGATGCTGAAGTTTTTGAGACCATACACCGACTTGGGCCTGCAGTGGATACGCTCGTTAGTCACTTGCAGCTTTGGAAGTCCGCCATCAAGCTCGTGAAGGCGATGGCAGAGGCCCGAACCATCTTCAAGAATAGATTGTTTCCCACGCAGGGCGCTCGCTACATCTGGTCCGACACGTGCTGCATCGATAAGCTCAACCACGGAGAGCTGTCCAACTCACTCTCGCTCATGGGGGACTGGTATGCCAACGCCGAATTTTGCCTGGTGCACCTCGACACAGACTGGCAAGTCGACGACGCAGTTAATGACTGGAGGCGCTTCCAGAGCGAGAAGGACGGCGACGCAGCTCTACCTGTGGACTCCACACGCAGCATTCAAAGCTTCAGTGCAATCAATGCATCCTCACCTGAATGGTCCAAACGTGCTTGGACACTTCAAGAGCTTGTCATGAGCAAGATGACATACTTTACCAATGCAGATTGGAAGTCGCTCAGCCGTCCTATTGAGAGCTTGGGATACATATACCCCTTGATTCCGTTCATTCATTTGTACTTCAGTGACGACTTACGGAAACCCAACCAATCGAAACTGATAACCATAAATGAGATTGCGAAGTCGGAGGCCCTTGGACGTCTACTGAAAGAGGACAGTGTGGAAGTCATCCACAACGATGACGGTACTCAAGCAGACTCAGGCCAAGTTGAGATGGCGCTTCGAATCATCTCCATCCTCCAAGGCTTAGGTTTCAGATTTCCCACCTCAATGACAACCGAGACAGTCATGTCCGAAATGACCCGCTCGGTGTATCTTGCAGCTTCAAGCCTGTGTGGTCGTGGAGTGAACGAAATGGACAGGCGCCTTCTCGAGGAGATCAAAGGTAACCATTTCCCTGCGATGGCCAAGACGGAGGAAGATGGAAACATTGAGGAAGATAAAAAGGTCCTCGAAGCAGAAAACGTTCAGGTGATAAACTCCCTGCTCATGGGACTCGTTGCACAAACAAAACAGTTAATCGAGTCCGACCGAAAAACTGTCGCAGAGTTCGGTCAAATCAGCCAGCTCGACTCCTGGAAGCAGGGCACAGCACGGAGCGGATTCTCTGCTGAAAGTGTCATGCAGCTCGCATATCACCGGAAGGCAACCGTACCTGTTGATCATGTCTACTCTCTTATGGGAATCCTCGGCGTCCGCTTTCCGTCATTCGGTGCAGAGGGCTACCCTAAAGCCCTGGCGCGTCTTCTCGACGAGGCTATCATTGCCCACAATGATGTGTCGGTCTTCAATTGGAGCGGCGTGGAGATGGGAAGCCCCGTCCGCGGGCGTGCCATGTATCCTGCCTCTCATCTGGCATACAGGCCGGATCAGGACCGTGGCCGAATCTACAACGAACTCATCTCAGTCAAAGCGCAGGAGAAGCGCAAGGAGATTATGGACATCTACCATCGTATCATCTCGATGCTCCGGGACTCTATAAACTGCATGAAAAACAAGGGCCGTAAGGGCCTACCTTTGGCGTGGATTCGGGCGATAGCTGCCTTCATTCGCGAAAAGAAGTTCGACGATCTTCGACCTCACATTGTTGAGATTGGCAAGATTCTGCTGTACATCAAGGACCACTGCGTCCCGCCCGCCCAGACTCCGCAACCTGCTGAAGCGGCACTGCCAGTGGAAACCTGCACATCGCCAACCTCTGATGATCAATCTGTCTGGTCATCCTACAAGCCGTCGCTTCCGAGCGTGCATGTTCCATCAAGTCTGAAGATGCGCAAATTTCCAACCTTTGGAGTCAGTGGAATCAGCAAGCCACTAGTCAAGAGACATAACTCTGAGCCAGCGGAGAAGGTGGCAGCTGTCAATGAGCAGTCCTCTCCCGTCAAGGTAGACCAAATAGCACCAGAGCCCGAATGGAAGACACTGGACCCAGAGGTCACAAAGTATCTGGAGAGTCTCATGTCCCCGAGTGAGGAAAGCAAGAAGGGGTGCTCTCTTCCAGATCGGATCCAGCAGCTCGGCTTTGTGGCCAGTCCGCAAGAAAGCACGGTAAAGAAGGAACAAGTCGATAAGAGCAATAGTTCTGGGCACCTCATTTGCCCGAACCCGATCATTATCAACAGTTCCGGCATAGAAGGCATCTTTGACATTCAACGCGTCATCGTCACCATGATTGACCGACAGAAGCTCTTGAGACAGGTGGCCAAGGCAGCTAGCCCAAGCCAAAAGATTTCAGGGTGGTGCACCGTCAGTACCGGGTTCGCCAGCGTACTTGTGAATTTTGCGTGTGAGCAACACATTCTACAGAAGGAACTCGATGTCGAACAAACAGTTGAGGACAAGGTTCTCCATGGGGATAGAGCGATGTCCCTTCGCCGTCTCATGAAGTCTGGCGGAGAAACGAACCAGAAGTCGGCGGATGGCCAGCCACTCGAGAAGGATGCAAGCGGCAATACAGAAATCGCCGACGATAAGGCAGATTTTGGTTCCCAGCCCACAAAAGAGGAAAAGACCACCGCGCGTCTCATTGAATTCGTCCAAGAGCCACATCTTCAGCTTGTCGCGGGGGAGTGGGTGCTGGCGCGCTTCTCTGGCGCGCCCGGAGCCAAGTGGTTCCTATGCTACCTTGAGCTGGGCTCAACGCATCAGTTCTACGGGCATCGGATCGCAACCACGGACATTGATTTTACCAGTTCAACCATCGAGCCTGGGCTCGACCGTGCTTGGAAGACGTACATGGCACGCAAGAAGCGAAAGATGTGTAACATCTTGAACAGGTATCTTGACAGCACTGAGAGCGGGGCCCAGAGCCACGAAAGCTGGAGTCACACGACCGATATCGTGCAGCAGAGCTACGAGAAGATGATTGAAGCAAGAAACCAGAAGCTGGAGCGGGTTTTGAGCTTTGGCAGCACAAAGTCGACCACGGAGCCTGCGCTCACAAACGAAAACAGCAAAGGCTCGAAGAACGCGCCTTCCTCTGATGACGATGAGGAGAGCCCGGCGGTCGGTCTCTTTGACGACATACTCGAACAAGGTAAAGAAGCCGCCATGGCTTTGGGCCAGTACACCGTCCTGGCGGCTTTCGAGAAGCTCTGCGAGCTGCACGCCAACCATCTTGACAAGCACCTGGCCGCTTCCGTCCTCAAGAAGACCCCGAAGAGTCTGCAGGCCGCCGTGGAGAGCGTAGATGAGAACAAGGGTTTCCTGCCGACCATGTTCCACTCCTCCGTGCGGGTGCACATGTTCTAGACGAGATAGTTTAGATCTACAAGTGGTGCGAATGTGAACATTGCATGAATTCAATTCGGAGGGTTGTGACTCCCCCCTGACGACTAGACCGTGAAATTCTTAATCCATTATATCGCCCTTCAAAGTACTCAAATGTTGCGGTCAAGCACCATTCCATGATCACGCATGAATTATAATTCTGTCGCCAAGGCGTACCAATTCATTTTTTGATTTCTCTCTTGTCAATGTCTTGATTGTCTACGAGGGATACTCAATTGTCATATCTGTGGTTGGTCTCGATGCGCTGTGGGTTGTATAGTTGTTATTTCAAGCCTCAGCAATCAGTTGTGAGACGGTTGGGCCATTTGGGTGGTAAAATCCAAATGCATGCGTCTTTTCTTCTCCTCCTATTTTACCGGTACAAGGCAGCAAAATGGTGTCAGCAATAACATGTTATGCGCCAAATTGCGATGTTGGTATGCACAAGTTTCTTTGAAATCTGCATTTGGGGAAGCATCTTACTCGCCAGCTCTGTCTTCCATGGTGGGCAGGTAAACGCGACGCGTTTGTGGATAGCCTGCGAGTGGACTTACGACAGTTCAAGTACAGGGATCTTTTACCGCGTACAACCGTAACTTCACCATAGAACTTGCCTTTTCAGGTCATTGTTTGCGAAGAATGGCGAGGCTGTAGACCCCTGGTGAGCCACTGATTGAGGTCTGTAGGTATCTCAGCTCTGCTGCATGTCATCGTATGTCAGCAGCTCTTGTGCACGGTCATTGGCTGCAATTCGGTGCAATTTTCCAATGGTGCAACCCTCCAACTTGTCTGAAAATCTCCTCTAATTAACAAGCAGTCAATCTAGCCTTGCGTGATCAGTCCACATGTGTGAATGAGTCCCCGCGAAAAGTGATGTAAATAGAAGTGGGATCCAGTATACCTACCGCTATAATGAACTCACTGGGGTCCGGCCGCGCAGCTAGTAAGTGCTGTGCAACGTTCCGTGGCGTTGGCTTCAGCAGTGGTGTCAATTTGGCGGTCAAGTCTCTTCGTAAGCCCATGCGATCGCAAAAAGATTTGATCAAGTCCATTCTCTTCACCTGCACAATAGTTTCTGCAGATTTTCGACACTTGAGGGTAATCATACGACTGGCTGTGGCTCGTGGCACCAATTTTGGTTCAGTCAACGTACCTGAAGACTGACTCGATTACAGTGTGTATGTGAGCAAATCAGCAGTGAAACGAAGCCCTACGAGTGCCCTAGCGCCACCAATCGTCGGTCATGGAGATTAGAATGCATTCGCTATTACGCAGCCTGCTTCGCTCTTTTGCCTTTTCTGATGACTTCTGCAGCTGCGATGGTACCCTGCTTTTCTTGTCCAATAGAACTTCACAGTTTCCCCTCTCCGTCGTAGCTGTGCCGTCTGATCACAATCAGGGTATCGCGGTGTTGAAAGCGTACTAGCGTTATGCATGTGTAAGTTGACAAGGACGATTAATATCCCATGAGGCTCCGTCAGGAGGGGATTGCAATGTTACCTTCACTACTTCTGCTCTCTTTTGACACTCTTCTGCGCCCAATGTTGCATAATGGATGGCCCGACACTGGAAGACGGCACGACAAAGCCGTTGCAGAAGTTTTGGACAGAGTCTAACTCACTCACTGATCGAGATGTCTTGAAATACATCAAGTGCCTGGATACGCAGAGGAATGAGAAGGAATCTAGAGATGAAGCAGATCATGCCATATGGGTGTCACCACCGAACCCACTTTGCGCGGCATCGTTCGGGGATGGTGGAATGACCGCAACAGTGAATTCATACGGGCTGCTGATGCAGTTTGGCGACTACCTCGGCATAGGAAGGTCTGGCTTGTTCACTGCAGACCACGACTCTGTGTCGGAGCCTTACCTTGTCGCCAGTCGAGCAAGGGATCTGGATGACATGACGAAAGAACCTTCACTCCTCCATGGAAATTATGGATTGTCTCTAGGCGGACGTGGGCTCGTGCTGAGACCAGGAATGCAGCCACAGCTGAGTTGGAAGCAGTGGAGATGGCCATGCTATCGGTATACCCCTGAGAAATTCGGCGACTCAAGAAGTAGCTTCACCGTTGATTGGATGGTACATGGGAAGACCCTATTGCACAGATGTGTCTTGGAAACCAGCCCCCATGAGAACTCAGAAATCGACATAAGATTCTTGAAAAACCTACGGATTTCGGAACCTCGATCACATGGGAGGCGGTCTCAGTACAAGATTCGATGGGAAAGAAAATGCTTGCATGGAAAGCGGACCAGGTCCTAGCAGATGCACCTGGATATGGCTAGCTCCTTACAAGCCATCACAAACGGAGCAGGAGGTTGTCCAAACAGAAGACCCTGGACAAGAAGCTTCAGTAAATCCAGGAGAGCCAGAGGATGAAGGTTCAGATGGGCAACCATCAGAGACTTGGCCACAGCCCACGGAAATATCTTTGGGGTACTTTCAACATGAAGGAGTGAAACCGCCAAAGATTTCGATCACAGAAGCTACCGAGAATCAAGATCTGGAGACTTTGGCTAATGAACGCAGGGAGAAAGTTGAGAACACCACCAATGGACCATGCGTTGTGGCTGTAGTCGCTGCAGTGTTTGTTAATGGCGTACCCAAGCAATTCCAAAACGAGCAAGACTGGTCTTCTCCACAGATTTGGACGGAAGAGTTGCGGAAAATACCCCGGAATACTACTCACGGAACGAAAAGACTAGACATCGTCACAGCCTACCGAATGCTCTTGCTTCCTCCATTCGGAGTAGATTGGACAGATCTTGTTATCAGAGCAGAGGATGTTGATATGGACTCTTTCACCAAAAGCGCTGCACTACATCCGGAATATTTGCTTTCTAGTGGTGGTCACCTTAAAATACCACAGACCTCTCTGGACGACATTGACTACGAGACCAACGTCCATAAATATCAAGATGGGATACAGGGGCCCGACAATACATCGAAAGATTCAACGACGGACGCCATAATGAGTTCAAGTCGAGTCAAGCACGTGTTTGGAATACCACGGCCGGATTGTTCACCGTCTGACCATATCGAATATATGATATGGAGGAATTTGGAACATATCCTGTCAGTCTGTTCCGTTCCTGTCGGTTCCAAGACAGACGATGGAATACAGCCTGTCGCACTTACGTGTGGAGATATGTCAATGCACCGCATTTGTACTTCAGCCAGCTTGTGAGTCTCCTGTAGAAGCCAAGAGAGCAGTCTTCTGATCATCACATGTTACAAATTTTGCCATCCAGTTTCTGATAGAGGTGTCTAAACGCTTGCACCACTCGAAAGACAAGCCGGAGGCCGTCAGAAATCTCCAGGAACGAATCAGGAAGGTATGCCTGGGTCATATTCTCTGGCTATTCTCTACCGACAAGTCGAAATCCGGTGACTTTGCCGCCAACTATTGGGTGACTGGCAAAGTGTATCCCAATGAAGATGACAGTTGGTCATGGCAGGCCTCAGAAGGGGTGGTAAATACTTCATTTCAAATCCTGAAGGCAGCCGAAGTATCAAGCTTCTATACTGGGGATGAGACAGCACAAAGCCTATGTCAATGCCTCTTGACATACATTCGCAATCCATGGCTCAAAAGACTTCACGAGATGGACCATCGTTCCAAGTTCGCATGGCCCCGTGCTGTGGAAGAAGGCATTAACATATTCCGATTGGATGATCACGTGTGGATCTGGAGAGCTCTCAAGGCTCTCCATGATCTGAATCTTTGGAAGAGATGGAACCATAGCTCAGATAAAAGGGGGTCGTCTGTCACGGATATGCAGCGAGAAACCCTGGAAAGATTCACCATGAAGAATGACGACTCTGGAAAGAGAATGTTAGCTGGTATGTTTCTACTTTTTCCTTTGTTGTCATCCAACGTTCCGAATATTACGACAGGCTGACGTATCTGTCACTTGTAGTCACGCGGTCTGTCAGGGAACACCGTTTCCTCTTCCATGCTCGAGACACTGCACTTTTCTACGGACTTGAATTTTTCCAGCAAAGCACATCCTCTCGCGAATTGTGGGAAAACACGGTCCAAGCGCAAGCCCAACACGACGACAACCAAGAGACAACATGGGACAACGCTATTCGATATGCTTTAGCCATTATCATGGGATTATGCGGCTCTCCAATTAATCCATCCAAGAGTGCTTCAGAACACGTTCAAAGTGCTGTACAAACTTTGCTTGGAACTACCAGCCCAAATGGCTTTTTCCCCGGCCAGCTGTTCGAAAGTGCAAACGGCAAACCCGTTCCGGTGCTATTTGATGAGGAAGCATACAGAGACTTCTACTTCCACGCTCACTTCGAGATATCCTACATACTTCTGCTCAATCTTGATTCAATTTCTCGGCTGAGCGCTCGAAGTATTCCCAAGCAAAAGGAAAATAGCACTCCACAAAGCTCAAGCCCCAAAGAACTATCCCGACTGGGTCACAATGTGCAGAGTCAGTTAGAAAAGATCTCGAGTGGTTTGGAAAGCTTGACCGAGAGGATATCAATGTAACAGGACCACAAAATAAACATGAGCAACGAAAAATATCAAAGACGGATCGCAACACCCATGCAAAAGATTTTTCCATTCGAAAGTTCGGCAGAGTCTAATAAGATCATGGAGATAGACGACGAGTGGCTATTCAACTATCCGGCTTTTCTCGAAAAGCAGCAGTCACCATTACCAGCTTTCACTGAGATCAGCACCATGATCAGAAGAGCAAAAAGGATGGCAATCGGAGATCTGATATCTCAGAAATTGGAGTTGAGCGCGGATGATGAGAAACCTTTCGAATTTTCAAAGCGAGGGCGCTGGTTTGTGGCTGTCACAGATGTGCCCAGGCGAAATCATGCCGGCAAGATGAGAAATAGGCAACAATCTGGCATTCCAACAACTTTTCACAACACAGAAGATCTTTGGAACACTCTCAAAAAGCAACGCACGGTGGAGCACGCTAAAAAACGCTTAGTTTGGATACGCGAACCAGACGCTGAACTTGCGATTGTCTTCTTTCTGACAACCCCTACCGTCTACCAATCGTCATTATCTCTTTTTTTTGATCACCATTCGAGGCAAGTAACTCACTTCTCCGATGAGACGAGCGAATTACGTAACGAATGGAAAACGGAACTTCTTTTCGGCTTCTATGTCCTTGCCAGCAACAAAGACACTGTACACCAACAGTCCGGTATCCCATCCGCGTCTGCTAAGAGTCTTCCCACAATCCAACGGAATATTCTGGTACGATCTTGTCTAGGGTTCCGGTTTGAGGGTGATATATTTGATCGTTACTGGACCTGTCACTTCATCGATTTCGCAGAGGATTCAGCGAACTCAGTGCCGAAGAAAGCCCCATGGATGCATACCGAGTACGAATCTTTCATACAAAGCTTAGAAATTGCGCGTTTGCTGAATGAGGAATCCGACTGGAGTCAACGCAAGGTTTTAGAGTTGTTCCTCGCTGGACGAATGATGAACACAATTCTGCAAACTAGCGGAACAACTATCCAGAAGTTAAGAGACGAAGTGGATCGCGTCCTGAAGTCGTATGCCCAGTCGAGCAGCGACCAATATCTAACAGTCCACTTGGTTTTGCCAGAACTCTTTGAGTCGCTGGACATGAGTTTATGTGGTATAATTGATGCGATGAACATGTGGGACACCAGGGAAAGAAATCGCGCACAGCAGCCTCGATGGACCAAGAATGACGAACGGAAGTACCGCAAACGCATCAACTACCTTCAAGGATCCATTCAGGGAAAGTTCGCAGAATTGAAGCAATTGCAAGTCGACGCTCGGGCTTTGAGAGAGAAATTCGTCCTTGATGTCGCTAAGATTAGCGAGCATCGCAGTCGAAGCAAAGAAGAAAATTTACGACTGTTCACTTATGTGACCGTTGTATTCCTGCCTTTGGGTTTCGCGACAAGCATTTTCAGCATGGCGGGCACACCAGACACCCCTCTTCTGATCGATATGATTACTTGTGCTATTGTCGCACTGATTCTGACTGTAATGATGCTTTTGAACGCCCAAAGTCTTGCAGGTATGGCCCGGGATACCTCACGAGCCATTCACACATTCTCGCTCGAGAAGATGGAGGGAAGCCAGCTTGCGAGATACCGCACGATAAAACACACCCGATCCGGGACATCGAAAGGCAAGGAATTTCTCAAGACAGAAGATGACGAGAAGTCGTGGTACCTCATCTTCTGGATCGCATATGTGCTTGTTGAATTCCCTGCGCGTCGAGTGTTTGCGGCTAGTCGTGTGCTAATCTCCTTGAACCATGGCAAACAAGTTTCAAGGAATCCTGGGAACACTGCCGCCTCTGCTCCAACCAGTATTATTGGTTCCGCGTTCCAGGTATTCGGCGGTCTTGTTTTCTCCCCTGTCTTCGTATCTTCCTGGATCATCCAAGTCGCCATTTGCAACGCATGGGATCTTTTGCGACTCTTCTACGGTATGTCCTGGCTGGTATTGACCGGAGCCCTGAGATATCCAAGCTGACCATATTCAGGGATCATGCCATCGTTGGTGTCTCCGTCCAGCACCACGTTGAACGACGAAACCGAAACTTACCCTGACGTTTGGTTCAAGCCCGGGAAATGGTGGCGCCCAATCCGAGAGATGAATCAGCGTCTCAAACACAAAAGAGACTCTCGGGTCGAGGTCGCCAAGGCAGAAGTTGTCAAACCAGCAAATGAAGAGATTCCGGCGAAAAGTGATATCAGCGAAAAGCCAGAGGTAAATGAAGGATCGAACAGTGGGTAAGATTGCGACAGTGTTTGCGGATATGCATGGGTTAGACAAAATGTTTCCGCGGGCAATCAGGATACAGTGGCGCCTCACATAATGGATTTCTGGTAGGAAAGCGAAATCAGTTGTAGCGCTACCAGCTTTGGTAAGTAGGTACATAGGTATATCATACGCTAAGGTGCATTTGTTATAGATGAGAATATGCACAGATACTTGAATGCGGGGCATCAGTGGGGGGTAATCGATAAAGATACCTCGCGCAACCAGAGGCTGGACTATATGGTTCATGCTCCATCATTTGGGTCGTAGCTAACACAACAGATTGAGTTCATGTCCTGCATCTGAAAATGCTGACACCAATACCATATCAACTTGCACGACCTGTTTTGAGCTGTTATCGGAGGCTTACTTACGAGTCGACCCGAACACCGAGAATGTCATCAATTCTTAGTATAAGAATCTTGGCTCCTCGGAGCCTCACCAAGGCTTATCGTGTCGTCCCGCTCATATACGTAAATAGCATGCAGTGTGGTTGCACTTGTATGCGGTGGTGTTCTGACATAATGAGGCTGAGCGGCCAAATCTTGGGGAAGCTGCAAGAAGTGATCATGTGGTAAATCCATGCTTAAAATATTGTATGCAGCCGCTTTAGCGGCCTATATCTTTTGGCCCCCTCGTTGCAACCCACCGCTTACGTCCATACGGCTGCACACAGAGAAGAACTGCTCGGGGGTAAATGCCGTGAAATCTGCGGGAGCCGTCTGTACACTTTCTGATCGCCATGCAGCCGGACTCTAGGCCATGGACCTTTTGAACCTCATCTGCCGTGGAGTATATTACACGCCATACCCCAAGGTGAAATCTGTGGTACTTGGCCAAATGCATGGTTATTGGTTAACGAAAACAGTCCCCGGAGCATCGAGGTGACCATCTTCACCATGGAAAATTTCAATCTGACAGTTTTGAAGGACTTTACAGACTCATTCTTCAGTCAGACGTACTCTTTCGATGTGCAAGCTGTTTGTCGTGCCCCCAATAGCCGGATTGATGGTTCCACACTCGAGGACGCCTGCAAGATCGAGTGGAACCCCAACGGGACTGTACGTTCTTATGGTCCTATCCAGCATGGCGAGTTTGAAGGAAACCCGGATATCGCTGGGCTTGGTGTAGGTCACTTCGCGACTCGTGCTCAGCTTCAATACTAACAACATTTTGAATTAGCTTTTAATTTATTTTGCGATCGGGCCATTCGTGTGCATCTTTGGTTCTGGTTTTTCTCTGTGGGAATTCTTCTTCAAAAGAAGAGTTTTTGAGACAGTTGAAGATCGATTCCAAACAGATCCGGAGTGTGTAACGTTCTTGACATACCTCCATTCGCCAAGATTTCCTATCACCCGTTGTTTTCGCGAAATGGAACTGTAGACTGACCCTCGTTGCTTCTTTTGATCAGGCAACCGAGATATATCCATTGGCTAGCGGGATTGAGAGAACCCTCCGCCGATCAAGGCCGAGTAGTCAAGGCGCTGCGTGCCTTGCTCAAAGCGACTGCCGATGCTCTGACTGTCATTGCTCTGTCATACGTTCTCAATTTTGGAATTTCCGGAAAGTGTACCATTTCTGGCTATCATTACCTCTTCGGCATCAATACAATGCTCATAGCTTTTGCTTCCATCACCTTGTACGTGGCTATCGTGCGAGACTTCTGGGCCGCGCCTTTCGCGGCCTTGTTTCGAACATTTGCGCACGTGGTCATATTCTCTCTTATCGGAAGGATATTATTTTACGAGTGGACTGTTGGCATCATGCCGGAGCCCATCTACTATTGGAGTAAGGTTGAAGACACCACTGATAGCGCCTTATTTCTACCAATGGCATGCTTCTTGGACCATACTCTAAACCCTTTGGTCAAGCTGAACTCAGCGCAGCTCGAAAGGATTGGTTATTGGGACAGCCCGAAGAAGTTGGTAGAACCTATTGCTTTCATTCTTTTATCATTATGTTTTGTCTTGGCGCACATGGCCCACCTGGCCCAGGCTAAGCACCGCTATTTTTCAACAGACGAAGAAGCTTCAGGGAAATTGTGGGGAGGCCATAAATATGCAAAAGGGGCCAAATGGTTTTGGCTTTTCATTGTGGTGGTATGTACATTAGCGAACGGCTTTTGCTATGGTCATATCTTGGTCCTTCGGCAATGGATCCTTGCTTCGGGATGGATGGAAGATGTGCCAGGCTCAGAGCAAAGTGATGAGGACGACTTGTTTGGAATAGGGCAGCTGGGATATTTGTGTACTTTTATCTGGATTGGACTCCTGGTTCTCGATGAAATACGCTGTTGTGGTCGCAGTCGCAAGAACTAAGAGAAGACCTATATCCAGTACATTTTCGAAATATGCAGCCTACATAGCTTCTGGATCATCAACTAAAGAAACTATACACCACCGGAGAGAGCAAAGTCCATTCGGTATTGCCCCAATTTGTGAGTCAGCGGAGGATATTTCAATTGAACAAGAATGAACACTCATCACTTTGCGGTATGCAGCTGGTCTTTGAGGATGTCTTACAGGATATCCATTTTCTTCGAGGGATTCATCTACTTCTAGTTGTAAAAGAATGCCTGGCCATTATGTACAACCTCTAATATCCCTCCTTCTTATTAACCTTGTTGACAAACTCCTTCTTGCCTTCAGCTAACCTCTGCAAATTCAGCGCAAGAATGTCGTAAACCCTGACATTGTAGGCATTGGAGACTCCACTGACGTGCGGCGTGATGAAAACGTTGGGCGCCTTCCACAGCGGGTGACCATCGGGCAAGGGTTCCGGATCCGTCACGTCGAGGGCGGCACCGCGAATCTGCCCTTGCTCAAGCGCAGTCATTAGAGCCTTGGTATCGACAATAGGGCCGCGCGCGATATTGGACAGAAACGTCTTGCGCTTGGCCAGGAGCTTGAATTCGGGTCCCGAGATGAGGCCCTTGGTGCTGGCCGTCAGCGGGACGGCGACCACCAGCACGTCTAGGTCTGAGCTCAGAAACTCCTCAAATTGGTTGTCGGCGCCCGAGAGCCACTTGGACGGAAAACTTCCCTCTGGGTCACCCGTCCCTGGCACAATGTAGCCAGTGTCCTTACGCGACTCTGGCGTTGTGCGCCGGCCGTTGGTATAGGCTATCACGTCCATACCCAGGGCCTTGGCGACTCGTGCCACCTGTCGGCCAATACTGCCGTAGCCAAGAATGCCTCTGGATCCATCATGTCAGTCGCATGGCATCTTCATCAGAGTCATCAAAGTCGTCACTTACACTCGTGCCCCTACAGCGTCTTGAAGTGCCGTGCTGCGCCGGTTCCAGTGGCCATCTTTTTGTTGATCCAAGTAAATCGCCACTAGCGCGACATTCAGCCCAGGTCCTCATTGACTCAGCAAGAGGTGCATGAAATTTACTTACATTCATGTTGATGCATCAGATAGGTGGTAATTACCCATTCTGCAATTTGGGGGCTGTCGGGTAGTGTTAGCAGAAGAAGCACTTGATGCGAGGATGTGCACATCCGTAGCAGTGATGTTGACGGGGAAAGAAAATGAAGAAAGAAACAACGGACCCGTGAACTCCATTAGCCGTCGAAAACGCCACATCAGAATCCTTGAACAACGGATTGTCCAGCAGGTAATTGGCGCCGGCGCTCTGGAGCTGGACGAGCTCGAGCCGGGGCGCCTGCTCGATGGTCGGGACGAGGGGGCCCGTGAGCAGGACCGTGGCCTTGCTCCAGTCAATGTCCCGCGTGCGCGCCGCGGCGGCGGCGTCGAGGCTCCACGGGTTGATGTCGATGTGCTGGACGTCCAGGTCCCGGTGCGCCTTCTTGATCTTGCTCACCCACTCGGGCGCCGGGGCCGTCGGCGATACGATGAGGAGCTGGTGGCCCTTGAGGCTCGGGTTGGCGGTTGACCACCAACCACCGAGAACGCGTTCCAGAGCCATTCCTATCCGATATCTAGCCTTCCCTGAACAGTTCAGATCAATTGATGATTTATACTAAATGATGATGATTTTACCGGAAGAGACGAATGTATTTGGACGGGAATGTTGAAAGAGAGTCTTGGATGTAGCTGCCGATTACAAAAGAAGCGCTGTGAGCCAGGTCCGGAGATAACGAACCCCGCTAGTACGCCCCCATCATTGGTCAGCATCTTGACATGGCCAACTGAGCAACAGCGCATCGTTGATCATGTCATAGCAGTCCTCAGTTGCCTCATCGGCCACGCTATGCAGCATGCGCATCTGTCAATTGATTCTTCGCCAATAAAAAGTTGATGTACCATATGTGCTGGTCATATAGCATTTATCCTGCACCACGGAATTGAGATTCCGGACCGTACCCAAATGCATTTCTGTGTCTCCCTTTCCCATGCCGCCGCGTCCTTTCAATAAAGGTAATAGTCTATTCCTCAGTAATTTTGCGTTGGTCGCTGTGGATAAAATGTATAAAGTACTCCAGACTGGTATGCTCGCGAGAATAGAGCCAATTGACGGCGTTACAGGGCTCGGTGGTTCCAAACCACCACTGTGCCCCACCCCTCCTAGGTAGATAGGTACGCATGTACGCCACTGGACCTGCATTGGCGTAACCCAAATTCCAAATTTGGTACAGATGCATTGGATCGGGGACGTACATCCTTACATAGCTTTGTGGAATTAACTTGATGCATTCCCCGAGTCGCCAACAGCTATACAACTATTCTCTTCAGCTCCTTGACGACGTGCTCATAGAACGCCATGGACAAAGTTGTAGCCACCTCGTCGTTTGTCTCGTCGTCCCCATCCTCCACCTTGAGCAGCTGCCCACCAGCAATACATCGTCGAGTTGCCATTTCATACACGGATCCCATGTTTCCCCTCAAATCCTCTCGGGTCTTTTCGATTAGAAGAAGGTCCCGCACGCCCTCAATGATGGACGGCTGACGCCAAGCCCTTTCGATATTGATTTGGACAATATACTCGACGGGCGCCCAGTGGCCGATTTCCTGCAGGACCACACCCAGGCTGTACATGTCAAAGCTTTTCTTGAATCTTGGCCGATGCATCACTTGACTGCTTTGTATCGATGGGTAGCGATAAAGGTTGTGCATTATATCGTCTTGACTCGCGATTTCCGTGGGCTCATCCTTTCTGGCTGGGCGCGAAAAGTCGAAACCGGAGATGTAAGGTTTGCTGTAGTCGATGCGACCTTTGACATCACGAAAGAATATTACATTGTCCGACCGAAGAGATTTGTGCAGCCAATTAGCCAGGTGAAGGCTCTGTTATTGAATCAGTCAGGCGGCTATTGCTCTTTCACAGCGAGTGATACTCACCAAAAGACAATTGCTCACAGCAAGAGCAAGATCCCTCCTGTCGGTCAAGCTTGGTTTGAACTTTCTTTTAAGGTCGCACTCCAGAAGTTCCCTGAGACTCACAGCGGGCGACTCTTTGTTCGTTAATTCATCCTCGGGTCGCTCGAAAACAAGCCCGAGACGCAAGCACCCTTCTTCGTCACTACTATCATCGGCGCTCTCTTCTTGGTCAAAGTACCCAAGACAATGAGGTGTTCGGAACGCCTTGGGCTTGGGGCTATGGTTCAAAAGAGCAGCCAACTTTCGGACGCGTTCAAAGATGACTTGTCTGGCCGGCACTGCATCACTCGATACTTGCCCATCAAATTCCTTCCATTCGACCCAGACGTTCTTTTTCGTGCCATCTGGTGCTGTAAATATTGCCTCGCAACGCTGAGATGCATTGGGGCTTTGCTGTTTGAGCTCGATCCTTGAAGCATCCAGCTTCAGCTGTTCCTGCTCCTGCAGCTTGCCAAGCTCGAGCTGCGAGGCGGTCCTCTCATCCAGCGCATTGCTTGCTCCTGACTCAATTGACTCATTGAATGCCTTGAACTTGGCCAATTGCGACAGAAGCTGCCGGCTTGATGCCTCTTTTGCTCTCGCCTCCCTCTGCGAATCAGATGTCGGTGCCTTTGTCTGCTGCGCAGACGGCTCCAATTTGAGGTTGAGCGCCATGACCAAGCGTGAGAGATCGGCGATTTTGTGGTGTAGTTGCAGCATACCCCGGTTTGTATCCTGCACCGTGTGATGAATTTCGACCTGCAGCCGTGCATCCAGTATATCTGTCATGTTATCATTGAGCACAGCAAATTTGGAGAGCAACCTCTCGAAGCCGTCCCTGTCAAAGGATGCCCATCGTAAACGTAGCGCGCCTTCAGCCGAGAGATCCTTGAGCTTGGCCATTGCCTTTTTGATGAAGTCCCGCCTTCGCTGCGGCAGGGGGAAATTGGCATCTGAGGCATCCTTTTCCGGCGTGTCGAGCGACTCGGCGGCATCGAGAACCACCTGGATTCTCTGATAGCGTTTTTGTTCGTCTTCAAACTCCTTGAAAAGGCACTGCACCTGGACCAAAAGATCCAAGACGGTGGTGCGGTGGATGAAAAAGGTGTTTGTTTTTAAAATCTTCTGCTGGTTCTTGCCATCCACATCAGCCAGCCCCGACGTCTCGCTCCAGGCGAACAATCGTTGCTGCTCCATGCGGAGGCGCAGATTGAGGTACTTAAACTCATCGGGAAAGTTTTTCGCCGTTACCAACAACTGTATTGCTACCATGCATGTCAATAGACGAGAATACTTATGGGTACAACTCGGCACAATGGGAAAATTTACCTTGCACGCAGCCAGTGTAGACCTGAAAACCAACGCCTGCGACGCCTAGGGCCAGACCGGCAGCGGTGACAGGATCCATCTTGAACCGAGTGAAAGCATTTCAGGATTATGAACGAGATCACAAGTGTCGCCGGGACATTGACCACCAGAATTGTGATGATGGTTTCGTCACACCAGCGGCTGAGATGGGAAGACTCGGAGCTGGTTTGGGTAACGTGGTGATTAGGGAGCCGAGACCCCGCGTCGGGAGCTGAAGCTGAGGGCCACCATACTGGATTGTGTAGGTACCCGGGGACAACCCCACTAAGCCACTACGCCAAGCCCTGAAGAAAGTCGCTAGACGCGATATCTGCAGCCAAGCATCAGTATAATGGAATGCACAGGTTGTTCAGCACTTTCCTAGGTCTTCCTCTAGTATCTTAGTATGGTCCCCTCTAAATGATTCGTCCCTCTCATCGCATGTGTCCAAGCTCTTACCCGATGGAAAGTTTGAATCCCTAGACACTACCGATTGGTAGTGATTGGGAAGACGGCAATACATCACTTCACGTCTCATGATCCCCAAGACCCAGCAAAAGTCTATAAGTTGCCATTGACATTTCATCGCTGAGTTCTGCAAACCTGGTATTGATATCTCCCTCAGAACAGGCGGAAACGTCGGACCCAACAACACAATCACGTCTCGAAGAGGGTGATAAGATTGTAAAGGAATACCAGGCCAACATAAGTAACCGGGTTCTTGATTTAATCTATCTGTTGAGATAGAACGAGGTTACGGCGAGTTAAGTCATCGATTAGGTGGTTGATTATTATATCTTTACGTAGCTATGAAGGTATTAGGAACTATATGTAGGTAGTGTTAGTGGTATAGTGTCTACTACCTTTATAGCTATATACAGATACTGAACCAACTAATCAATCTCTTCACTAACCATGGCCTCGGTCTATCTCAAGGCCGTGTGCCTCCATCAGTGCCAGCCGATCCCTCGCCCACAAAAAGTCCCTGCCAGGCTCGGTATCCATTTGTCTCCATTCCGTCATCTCCCAGATAGGGTGGGTAACTCCAAAGGAGATATCAGGCCAAGTCAGTGTCTTAAAGCCTCTACCATATTCATCCCATGCGTAACGGATCAAGGCAAGTCTGCGGATGCCACCTATATCGACCAGCCAGACGGGCCACGACGGGGTCGGAAATCGTGCCATGATGTTGTAGACAAACCATCCGTGGAACTCCTTCTTAGCATTGTTGTCACTCAGGTCTGTCGTAGGGGGATTGCACCCGGCACGGCAGAGTAAATCGAATAGCTCCCCGGGAATGTCCGTCTCTCCCATGAGCCAGCGCTTGATCTGGATGGGACACTCATGGCCAAATTCCAGCCAGTAAGCAATTTGCAGAGGTCCAGTTCGGGCGGCGCCTTTACAACCAAGCTTGCACGGCGAAAGATGCTTCCGATCCCCACCTTCAGGCAACACCATGCCATGGACGTAGTGACCGCAAGCATGATACTGTCGCCGTATGTAGAAGCATTTCTTGCATCTTCTAACTTGGTCCATTGGATGTACGAAAAAGGCCGCATTGTTGACGGGCTTGCTACACTGGCCACAGACCTGGTGGTGTCTGCACTCTGCTCTAATCAAAGTGGGGCGCGTGTCGCGAAACTGATGTCTGTTGTTTTCAAGAGGTGTCTGGGTCAGCTAGAGGATTTCATTGGAGTATGTATATTGCGCGTGGCTATAATTCAAAGAACTTGAACAAGGTTTACTAAAAGTGAGAATGGAGAAATAAAGATAAACCAAGTAAAAGAAAAACAACAAAAGGAAAAGAAAAAGAAGAAGGAAGAAAGAAGGGAGAAAGAGAGAAAATCGACAGCAAAAGAAGGCATCATTGAACACTTACTGGCATATATAACATGTTGAAATTAGAGGCTGATCCGGAAAGAACATTTGAGGCATTCCTGCGTTAAGGATCCCGATCGGAGTGTAGGGAACCGTGTGCACGGGTCTCCTGGAAGAGGGATTGAAGGGATTGGAGGGTCCATCGGTGATGATGCGAGGCTCTAAGACTCGTGGGATGCATTAGGGGTCAATCTGATGAGTAAGAGACATCGTGAAGGGTCAGTCGTTCTTTGTTCCTGTCGATGTATGATGGTTCCTGTATCGGGTGAAGTACGCGGATTAATGGAATAGCAAGAATAAAAAGGTATTTGATGTTACCACCTCAGGTAAATTGTTTGTGAAAAGTGACGACTTAAGGTGTTTATGAGTAGAAGTGGTTCGGAAAAGTATGGATGGACAATGATGGACTGGCACAACATGAGAACGAGGGGGAGCTTCATTTTAATACTGAAGGAACGATCGATGGCGGACTGATTGGGAGCTTTTCCCTCACTACATTCTGCAAAGTTCATACCACTTGCTGCGTGATGTTGATTTGCGCCAAAGTATCAAGGTGTTAATGCAAGATAGGTATATTCAAAAAGTAAACGGTTATGTACATGGTGTTGAGAGGAGATTTGGCCCAATCAGAAAGCAGCCCACGAGCCCAAAAGAGTATTCTAGACTTGGCACAGAAATTCAAACAATTTCCGAGCACCAACCTGCCACTGTACGTCGTTCTGGACGTGGTGTCCAGCGCCATCGACGAAAGTCAACCGAACCCCTTTCTCCGACTCAACCACTTCTCCCCCACTATCAGACTGCCCAACCTGCGGGAGAGAAGTATCAATCCTTTTTCCGGCAGCCATTTGCCGTACAGCCTCGCGATATGTCATGGCAGACTTCTCCTGGACATCCCTTGTCATTAACCTGTCGCCGGTACCTGCCATAATGAAAATCCTCTCGCCCTTTCCCCACCCAGTAATGTTGCTTACAACCTTCTTAGCATCAATGAAGGACAAGAGCATTCCCATGGGCCAAAGAAAGCTTTCGTAGCGACTGAGGTGCCTCTGGAAGTCGTGCAGGTCTACGTCAGGGTACCCTGGACTGAAGAAGGCCTGTCTTGTTAGGTAAGGGTGGGAGAGGGGTGAGTTCGAATGCCATCCATGGAAGATCATCCGAATACTGAACCTATTTTGCTGTTTAGCACGTAACCCACAAAGCTCTTCGGCAGCAATGGAGAAAAATAGCATCGCACGATATTAAATACAAAGTGACAGTTGGTGTCCTGAGCGGAAGAGCACACTTACCAGGGGTCTAAACGCCACCAGTTGTAATAGACTTGATATCTATCGCTCTGTAAGTCAGTAGGAGCTACACATCGATCAGGACGAGGACAATACGCACGAGCCTGTACCCGGAACAGCATCAAGTAGCCCAAGGGCCTTGATTTTGACGTCGCCCTCATTGACAATGAACTGGCACAAACCACCCCCACTAGAGTGCCCGACAAGAACCACCTCGCTACCTTCCATCCTCTCCACCGCCTTGATGCCCGCCAATAGGTCGTCTCCGAGCATACGCTTCGTAGTCGCATACGACATTCGGAGAAAGGAAGGGTACCAGCTCTCCCCATGACCCCTGGTCGACACGGCGAACGAGGCGATGCCCCGTTCCTGCAGGTACTGCATGTAGGGTATCCAAACCCACGCACAGCCCATACCTCCATGCGCAAAGACCACGGGCGTCTTGGAAGTTGGCTTTGTTGCTTTGGCGCATAGAAGCTCAATGTTTCCGCCCGCAGTCTTGATGAACATTCTCTCTATCCCAGTAGGCAGCGAGGACGGAGGACCACTTGGCCGCGTCCAGTACAGCCATTGATAGCTCAAATAAAAATTGATACCCATGATTTTTGAAAATATGTAGGAGAGGTGCCGCTATGCAAAGGCTATTTCAACCTTGAATCTGCGGTTAATCACTTTCGGTAGACCTGAGGTGAGGGACAAGATGTGAAATCAGAAGAAGTTGATGAATGACTAAATCAATCCAAGTGGGCCTATGAGCTGTTATAATCAGACAGCTCTTCGTCCCAAGAGGTCTGCGTTGCACACGGAGCAATTCGGCCAAGGTGAATCATGAAGTACCGGAAGAAGTAGGAGGTGAGCGATCGAGCTGAACCACCATGTGAGCCTTGGCAATTCAGCCCTCGTTTTCTCCGGTCCCATGTCTAGCGCCAGTAACGTAACCTTAAGTCCAAAGTAGATTCGTACCTACATTACATACATAAAAGGCTTGAACGTACATGGCCTATGAAAGCCTGACACCTTAAAAACTACGACGCGCTGACTACAGCTTTTGATTACAAGCCATCGGAGAAAGGTCATCAATAGGTGACCAACGCGGCTGTGGTACCAATTGCAAGCTAGAGAGAGCCGTCAAGTGGTATTGGCGACTAGCCAGAAAGCAACAGAGGTGCCGAATAGATTTCCATGAAATATTCACTTGGTTTAGTATCAGCTGTTGGACTCCGTTATGTCATCAGTTGAAAAATATTCCTCGGACCAATTTTAGAGATAAATGAAAGATACGCAATATAATGATGCAGCACTACCATTTGCACATACAGCTATCATAAAACTGATTCCCGCCAAGTTCTCTCCCCCTAGTGAGCAGCTTCATTTGCAGCATTGTCTTCCTTGTCATTCGTCTTTGGAATTGGGACAATCGTTGTCTCTGTTGTGTAGCACCGCACGGCTGTAGCAATCCGCTTTGTAAACTTCTATATCTTATTTCAATGATAATACGGCCTGTTCTCACGAAAGCAAAATAATACTCTTTGTTTTACAAAAGCGCGTCGAGTTGATACCTAGTGCTATAACCCACCAGCAGATAACCACCATTGAAATGGACCGCGCAGTGGTCAGTCGAGGTATCAGGGGCCAGTTTAGTGGGGTTGCGCTCGGACCATCGCTAATTGAGTCAGTGTAGCTTCCTGTTGCCGTGGATGGCTCTAGCACAAAAATTGCTTTGCTGTGAAGGAACCTTGATGGTATCTGCGACCGACTGAACAATCAATCCCCCGTGACGACTTGACTACGTTTTCGACTTTGGATGCGAGCAGCCTGCGTTCAACTGTAGGGTTCATAATACTCAAGATGGCCGCAAATGAGACTCTTGCATCGAGTCTCGGCTTTATGACAGATGCTGCTCACCTCATCGCAGAGGCATCCCCCGAAACTTCGGCATATCTCATGAGCCAGCGCAATGCCCTCATGTTTCACAGCGATCTACAGCAAACAGATGCCCAACGGCAGCGCGTCTGCGGCTCATGTGGCCATATCATGGTATTGGGGTCGGGGGATCTTCTAAAGGTGGAAAGTGAAAAGACACTCCGTACAAAGCGCAATCTTCGCAGACAGGAAGCCAAAGCACCCAGCTCCTCGGAAGGCACAAAACACAAGGTGTTGACTTGTGTCAACTGTTCCAGCTATACCGACATAAAGATTCCGGCTGCACCCAGTCTTGTGCGGAATCGTACTAAGCTGAGGCAGGCGGCGAGAAGGAAGATGGAGCCAGCAAAGATAGAGAAGCCAGTCTACCATATTCCACCGCCACTCGTCACGGAACCTGCCAAAAACGCAGTTTCGGCAAATGCAAGCAGCAAGAAGAGAGCCAAGAATCGAAAACAGGGACTGCAAGCGCTTCTTCAACAGTCCCAATCCTCATCTACCAACAGTGGGTTTGGTTTGAGCCTGACGGATTTCATGAAGAAATAACCAGGTCGGGATGAGTCAGTCGATATCAGTCAGTCATTCGGTCGTGCAAAGGCCGGGCTACCAAATTCCGTCCGAAATTGGCTCGAGTCTTTCTCAAGGCGGGCGTCTGGCCATGGGAAGCTGATCTCTCATGAAAAGAAATCATAAAGGATTCTTTCGAGGCGCAGAGCTATTTCCCCGTTGTACACGATGGAGAAGACACAGATGAGTAAGCAAGCTGGCCATTGAAATGCAGGAATATTCTCGAATAGGCCAAGGGACTTCAGCACTCTGGTCAAGAGAGAGCAAATCTGCTTAGTGAGCTTTCAACAGCTTCGTCATAGGCGGTGCCCAGGCGAAATGCCCCGCTAATGCGCCTGACCCCTCCATTTTGACTGCACCCTGCCCCTCCAAAATTTTTATCGGCGACCAGCGACAAGGCCCAAAACCCCGCGACAGCATCCAAGTTTGCGACAACTCCAAGAACAACATATACCAAGCCGCAACAACACAGAGAACAAACAAAATGTCGGCCAACGGAGAACAAGCTCCCCTTGAGGGCGCTTCTGCCCCTGAATTCTTCGAATCTATTGGCAAGAAGGCCGATCAGCTGAACGGTACCGCTGGGCAGGACGATGAGGCCGAGCCCAAGGCCGTCGAACAGATCGAGTCGCTATGCATGAACTGCCACGAGCAGGTACGTTACTGCACCGGATTCTGTTTCGTATAGGCGTAATCGACTAACTCATAGCCTCCTAGGGCGTCACGAGAATGATGCTCACCATGATCCCCTACTTCCGCGAAGTCATCGTCATGTCCTTCTCGTGCGACAAGTGCGGCTTCTCCAACTCCGAAATCCAGGCTGCTGGAGTCATCCAGACCCGCGGCACCCGATACGAACTCCGACTCACCGATATGGCAGACTTTGGACGTTCCGTCGTCAAGTCTGACTCGGCGGTTGTCAAGTTCATTGAGCTTGATGTCGAGGTCCCCGCCGGCCGCGGTCAACTTACAAATGTCGAGGGTCTTCTCACAACTATCATCGACGACTTGGAGCTTGGTCAGGAGGCTCGCAAGGAGCAAACACCAGAGATCTACCCCAAGGTTGCAGAGATCATTGCCAAGGGCCGATCCATGCTGGCTGGAGAGTCGTTCCCGTTCAGAGTCTCGGTGGATGATCCCGCTGGCAACTCGTGGATCTCGCCCGACATGAAGGATGGTGTAGGCAAGTGGGCTAAGAGAGATTACATCCGTACTCCGGAGCAGAACGAGGCACTCGGTCTTGGACACGTCGAGTCCGTCATTGATGCCACCCAAACGACAGCCGAAGAGGATATTATCCCCGACCAGGTCTACGCCTTCCCTGCCACATGCCCAGGCTGCATGAAGCCCTGCACTACAAACATGAAGATGGTCGACATTCCCCACTTCAAGGCTGTCGTTCTCATGTCTACAGTGTGCGACGAGTGTGGATACCGCTCCAACGATGTTAAGACTGGTGGAGAAATTCCCGATCTTGGAAAGAAGATTAGCCTCAAGGTTGAGTCGAACGTCGACTTGGCTCGTGATATTCTGAAGAGCGAGAGCTGTGCTCTTGAGTGCCCGGAGCTCCAACTCCAGGTGAATCCCGGTACTCTGGGAGGTCGCTTCACCACTGTCGAGGGTCTCCTCACTCAGGTCCGAAATGACCTGCACAGCCAGATCTTTGAGTCGGGCGACGGTGGTGACTCCCTGGCTTCCACTGAGAAGTCGAGGTGGACAGAGTTCTTTGAGGGACTGGATGCTGCCATCAATGGTGACAAGAAGTTCACGATCATCTTGACCGATCCCCTTGCCTCGAGTTACGTCCAAAAGTTGGTGGACCCTGACCAGGAGGACCCTCAGATGACTGTTGAGGAGTACACAAGGACAGACGAAGAGGAGGAGGACCTCGGTCTCAAGGACATGAAGACCGAGGGCTACGAGGAGGAGCACCAGACCAACGGCACCGCATGATGATTAAATTTGGACGAGCGGCATGAATCAAAAGTTTGGGTTGTGAATTTCAAGAGCATATAGATACCTGGTTAGACTTGAAAGCTGATCGTTTACTGGAACAAGATGGATCTTGATGTGCGACGAGTGATCAAAAACTACAACCACTCCAGAGATGAAGGCGAATAGTTGCGATCAGCAATGATCAGGTCGTCTTGCCGGTTCGCCACCTTTGATTGGTACATCAAGTCTGGACGTCAGAATCCATGGTTCGGATAGGTGGAATTTTCAAATTCTTGGAAGAAGAGATCAATTGGCAGCCTGGCGATTGTATCAATTCTCATAGAAATCAAGGGCGAGTCGCAAGCATGTGGAGTCCTTAAGGCAACGGCAGGTGATATTGAGATGTTCCACAGCCAAGAACCTCGGCCTGCCAACCATGATCAATTCTTTTATTGTCCATCTCGTAATGAAAAATATGGCGTAACAGAAGCAAGCAAGTTTTCGACGATTGTCATTCGTTGAGTGGCTTGATTGGGCTATGTTGCTTTTATGTTGTTTCGATCATAGGAACTGATCTTGGCGTGAGTCGGCACCCTCGACAAGGGGGATTGTAGCAAAGTCGGCATCCAAGTGATATATAGGGTATTCCTGCTCTCTTATTTTCTTTTATCATCCCATTTGCTTTGGTCCATCTTCAAACATACATAGAACGACCGCTCCATCTCGGCCGAGTCAGTCATTCCAAGAGACCACAAAACAAACATAATTCTCTGTCCTCACTATTTCATCGACCTAGCAGGCGCTCGAGCGTAATTCAATGCGGCTTTCCCCGCCAAGGCAATGCTCTAGTATAAAGTAGCACCGTGGAAGCTTTATCCACCAACGAAAGGCGAGATCGAACATGACCCCATGATGGCTGCCAAGAAAGCCCGCTTATTCGAATGCCGGCAGCCCCCCTGCTACCCCATACTTTGCCCCAGATTTTATATTCTCCGTCCCCCAAATGGATCTGCATCCTCCGAGAGCTGAGTTCCAAGCCTCGGGAGAGATGGGCCAGGCCAAACTTCAGGAAAATGTATAAATACGTGGTGTTCTATAATTCAAAGTTGGGTATGGGGTGATGAGGACTAAAGACTTGCACTATAAAAGCAATCATGGCATTCAAAACTCTCTTGACGCTCCTCACCAGCGCCACGGCCGTCCTGGCCGCCAGCCGCACCACTACGCCCTCTGGCTGCTTGCACGTCGCCAAGTCGGGCGGCGACTACACCACCTTTCAAGCGGCCGTCAATGCCCTCTCGACCTCTTCGACGTCGGACCAGTGCATCTTCATCGACCAGGGCACGTACACGGAGCAGGTCTACATTCCCGCGCGCTCGGCCAAGCTGACCGTCTACGGCTACACCACCGACACCACTGGCTACGCCAGCAACGGGGCCACTATCACTTACAACAACAATGCGGCCAGCGCCGGCAACAATGATGCGAGCGCCACTGTCCGTGTCTGGTCGGACAACTTTAAGATGTACAATCTGAACATTATCAACTCATGTAAGTTGAAATTCCAATTATACACATTAGCTCTCTGCGATACAGTAGCTGATCATTACGGTATCGTACTGTAGACGGCAAAGGTTCCCAAGCCCTGGCTCTCAGCGCGCAGAGCTCGGGCGGCTACTACGGCGTGTCGCTGTACGGCTTCCAGGACACGCTGCTGGCCAACGAGGATCAGCAGTACTACAAAAAGTGTCAAATCACCGGCGCCACCGACTTCATCTTTGGCCAGCGGGCCCAGGCGTGGTTCGAGGCCTGCGACATTCGGGTGCGGAACGGAGGGTACTACATTACTGGTGAGTTATTGCCAACGTTGATGCATTTGATACGAGTAAACGGGAACAATTCTAATGAGCTCTTCTTAGCCAATGGTCGTGATTCGAGCAGTAACCCGTCGTACTATCTTTTCAACAACTGCAATATCGCTGCTGCTTCTGGCGAGTCAGTGTCAAGCCGCACCTATTGTAAGTCTTCAAAGCATCACCGCACATACCCGTTCCATGAGTGTTTGCCGATCGGGGACCAAGACTTCAATTGGCGTACGTATTCAGTAGGAAAGCTAACAGTGTGAAACTTTGCACAGACCTCGGCCGACCATGGCGAACCTACGCCCGCGTCGTCTTCCAGAACACGGCCATGAGCTCCGTCGTGCGCACCGAAGGGTGGACCACGTGGGACTCGAGCACCGACACGTCGCTCGTCTACTACGCCGAGTACAACAACTCGGGCGACGGCGCCACGGGGCCTCGGGTCAGCTGGGCCAAGACGCTCTCCTCGGCCGTCTCAATCTCGACGGTGCTGGGCAGCTCCTACTCGAGCCAGGGCTGGTACGACTCGACGTTTTGAGGACGGTAGTTGACAGGCTTTTATTGGCTGCTGGAACACATCCGTTTCACTTCTTGTACATATTCATCCAATCTTTTTGGCAGTATATATGTTTCAAATGATTTTATTCGTGTTTTTCTACCTGTCGCATGCGACGTGTTTTTTATGCTATATTATTATTTCTTAAAACTCGGCAATGGCGATACCAGTGATATCTCCCAGCTCCGGGAACAAGGTCGTCTTGGTCTTGGTTTTGAGGTCGACCGAGTAGACGCCTCCGGCCAAGTCAGTCACGAACGCCCTCTGCGCCCGCTTGTCAAGGGCCAGGCCAATGGTCTCATGCAGGCGGGTAGCGAGAACCTCGCGCTTGCCTGCAACGACGCCAGAGTCGCCACCAATCTGCGCGCGGTTCAGCGAGTTGCCCGACGGCGGGTCGCCGCGGTCGGTCCAGTACAGCGCCCGGCCCTCCTCGTCGTACTCGAGGTCGATGCACTCGGGCAGCCTCTCGAGCACGACCTCGATGGTGTCGGCGGGGGCGTCGGCGCGCGCGCGAAAGATGCGGCCCTGGCCGCCCTTGCTGGGGCCCTTTTGCGTCCAGTAGAAATAGCCCCGCTCCTCGTCGACGGCGATGCCTACGCACCACCGCAGCATGTCCTTGCGGTCCTCGTCGGTGCTGCCGGTGGACAGCAGGACCTCGATTCCGGAACCGTCTAGGTTGCACCGCATCACCTTCATGCCCTCGCGGTCGCACCAGTACAGCTTGCGCGACTTGTGTGCTATGGTAATCTGCTTGGGCGTGTAGACGCCGACGGTGCCGCTGGGGACAATGGTCCGCCGGTTCCGGCCGTCGAGGTCGGCGCGCTCAATGGAGCCGTCGTTGGACTTGAAGGTCGGGCCCATGTTGGTCCAGTACATGTGGCCGTGCTGGTGGTCAATGGCGATGCCGTCGGGCATGGTGCGCATGTTGCCGATCACGGTGCGCAGGTCGCTGCCGTCCGTGTTGCATGACATGATGCGGCCATTATCTTGGTTGGGAAACTTTGACAGATCCGTGTCCAGGATGTAGAGACGGGGCAGTGCTATCGAACCCATGTTGATTGAGAGTTTTATGAAATAATGGAACAAATGTAGTATGGTGTAGTATGGAATGAGGCCGTATAGTACAATTAAGGAAGATCTAGTATATGGGGGTATCTGATTGATCAAAAGTCTTCAAAAGGTATGTACAGGTGAGATGAAACGCTTATTATTCTATAGTGTATGCAAAGTGGGAATGGAGACATGAAGAAATCGTAGAGGCGTCCATGGCTTTTTAATAAAATATGCCTCGAGGTAATTATGACATACCTCCTCGTTACCTAGATACCATCTGGGCCCCCAAGGACGGAGCCTCCGTTGAGGCAATGAGCGACGGACCATTTACGGAGTTCATTCGGACTTATCAAAAGAACATGATGCTTAGGCGCGAGCCTTGTAAAAAGCGATGAAGTCGACACAGCCACGTGAGCACGGTACCTATCGAGAAACTTGGTAGCTCCTAGCGATGAAGCAAAAAAGGGCGAAATTTCCCCTAGTATATCTCTGGTCGTTGTCGCATTATCGTCGTGATCAAAAACTTTTGTGGCTCCCGAGACTCCGGAACCAGCAACACAAGTAAAAGAGTGGGGGGCTGCGTGCGTCCCGGGGCTCCCCGACCCACCGCGGAATTCGATGCGCTCTCACGAAACCCAAGACTTCGGGGCTCCAGACCAGGGGGGCATTGGATCTACGCCAGAAAAAAAAAAGCAGGTGGAAAATTTGTGGAAAACTCCACATTTTCTATTCCCTGTCGTTCATATGTCCAGTGTTTGGGTCGATCTCGCTACCTTAATCTTTGTATGCGCGGGTTTCTGGGAAACAGTACGCTACAGTACCTGGATGGCAATCTTTGAAACAAAATGGTGTCAAGATTTAGTATCCAGCGGTGAGCTTTGTCGAGTGGAATTTTTGCAGACGCTCTTGAGTGGTCAGATTTATGCTTCATGCTGTGTGGAATCTTTTCTCTGGTTCTCTCTCCTGGACTCAGGGGAAGTCAGCCTAGACTCATGCCAGAATCACGCCAGAATTGAGGCCCGGTCGTAGAAGAGGCGGTGTTGTTGATAAATGAGTCCAAAAAGAAATTTAAAAAAAAATTGCGCTCTCTTTATGAAGGGTTTTTGTCGTCGCAATGTGGTTGATCATGTAGCGCAAACGGGCATCTGCATCCAGGAGGCTATAACTAAATACGAATATCCTAAACTGAGAAATGGTGCATTCACAATGAGCCGAATCCATTGATGAAACACTTGATGCGCTTCAAAATGTTCAATTATTATAGTCTGACTTTTAATCCTTCTTGGCCTTCTCTGCATACGAGTCCCAATCCCTGCGAACGTTCAAAAGTCTAACCAGCTCCTCGTCTCTCTGCTTGGTCAAATCCTTGTACTCGCGTCCGGCGAGGGTATCCCACGTTCCGTCAATGTACTTCTTCTTGAGCTCGTCGTTGACCACGGGGTCGGTGGGCGCCCACCAGGTCTGCAGGGGCCCCAGGAGGTGGTCGGTAAAGTGCTCGATGCCGCGCTCCCCACCTCCGAGGTGCATGAGCAGGCTGGGGCCCATAATTCCCCAGCGCAGGCCGGGGCCGTACGAGACGGCGTCGTCAATGTCGCTGACGCTGCAGATGCCCTCTTGCAGCACGTACATGACCTCGCGGATCAGCGAGGCCTGGAGGCGGTTGGCCACGTGGCCGACGACCTCCTTCTTGACGTGAATGGCCTTTTTGCCCATGTTCTTGTAGAACTCCAGGGCCGTGTCAATGACCGTCTGGCTGGTCTGCTTGCCGCCGACAACCTCGACCAGAGGCATCAGATGCGGCGGGTTGAAGGGATGGCCAATGACGAGTCTCTCGGGTCTGGACTCGGGCGTCATGCCCTCTTGCATGGAAGAGCAGGTGAGACCGCTCGAACTCGACGAGATGATGGCTTCGGGCTTCAGGTGCGACGCCATGTCGTTGAGGAGCTTCTGCTTAAAGTCTAAGCGCTCAGGTCCGTTCTCCTGGACAAAGTCGACGTCCCTCAGGGCCTCGGCCATGTCGGTTGTGAAAATCACACCTTCGGCCTTGGCAGACGTGTTCTTCAACAGGCCGATGGAAGACAAGACGGGGAGTGCATCTTGCACTTGTCTACGCAGAGATGCCTCTGCTGCTGGGTTGATGTCGAATGCCTTGACCTTGAGGCCCTGAGCCACAAAGAGTGCTGACCAAGAGGCACCAATGGCACCACAGCCAATGATTGCGACGCTCTGAATGCCTGACATTTTTTCTTCCTTGTTCGTGATTTTTCTTGCTGTTGTGTATGTGATTTCGCTTGTAATGAAAGGCTTTGGGGTATCAAAAGAAACGATTGTCAAAAGACGAGATAGTGCAAATGGTATATTGCTAATTGATTGTACAATGATCGTATATGAACAGACTCAATCGCGGAACGGGTGCCGGGCTTGATATATAGTGCGATTATGCTACGGAGCCTCTGGGCGGATGCATGTACGAGTATACCTATACTGGGGGGCCAAGGAGCCACAAGCCATACGGGGCTAATTGATTCAAGGGACTACTGACCTCGGTGCGCGAGAGCTCTCCTGTATTCATGCCCCGGAGATATGAGGGGATTGCCTGAATGAAGCTTTTGGCGACGGCGGAACCGCGATGTCCGGAAGAGGTCCGAACTTTCTTGAAGGGGATGACGTCGACCCACGTGGTTCGGGAGTTGAGGTGTCAAATCTTGGGGCTGATCAACAGGTACGTATCACCTGCAGAGAACTTGAAAGAACAAGAATAGATACTGTCAATATGGCACCAACCAGCAGAAGAAACAAACAACTTGACATTCGGTACTAGGATCGCCACTAGAAATATTTTAGCTTCACGACTCATTATCGTTGTTTGTCTCGACTCTCGAGTTGACCGATGGGCCAGTGACGACCCTTTTTAGCGGTGCATCCCTGCGGAATGACGCCAACTACCAGTCAGCCAAGATTCCCATTCTTCCAGAACATTTCTTCAGCCCTATGCAATTTTGCAGCCAATGGTGTCTCCGCCGCGGGATGCGATTTACAAATCAGGGATAGTGTTTGCAGCAGCTCCAGAGTCCATGGCGGAACGAATACCGCCACAAGTGGGACCCCTCGGGCACCCTTTGGCACCTACGAGCAAACTACGGCGCCCCTCCCGCCTCGATAATGCTTCGACTCTCCCAACGGTCAGCCGCGTCCTCGACGGTTTCATCAACTATCGGCCTTTTGGCAAAGCGAGATGCGCATAATCGGCACAAAACAAGAGTTGCTAGCCTTGGTCTGGGACGATCCGGGACAACTTCTCTTTGGTACCTGCGTATTGTACTTGTAGCGCAGACTTGGAAAACGAGCGATTTTGGCTGCCGTCGTGAGTAACTACTACCATCTGATCTATGCTCGAGCTGGCGGCGGTTCGAGGTCCGATACCAGGTTGCAGTGGATGATGTTACTGCTGCTTCCGCTACGGACTATCAAGATTCAAGCTTCGGCCCGCCAGTGCGTACCTCTGTCATTTGTGGAACGCACTATCGAGATTCGAGGCCTCGGTGTCCCCTAAAGAGTCTGTTTCATCTTGTCTTGAACCACTCGCTCCATGCATATATCTCTCTCACACCTTGGTACACCACTAATCACATCTCGCCCCCTCGGCCTTGACTGTCACCGCGAACGCGACTGGTTGGGCAATTGCGTTTATTTCTCTATGCACTGGTCATGGAGGTGCCGTCTGCTCCCCAGTTCCGTGTTTGTCGGGCCGGTGGGTCCCCTCGCCACATATGCAAGGCCCGTAGCATCGGCCGAAAAGCCTGCTCCATTCGGAGATGGGAGGGCGGAATGAATCAACGAGGGATATGTGCAGATCTAAGGAAAAAGGTATCCATCACTGTCTGCAGGTAGGTAGCGGTAAGTTTCAAACAGTCTTCATGTCCATGGATATATATGTCCATGGTTCGTCTTCTACCATCACCACTTCATTCCTCGCATCTTCACATCAGCATTTTTTCTCTGAGATACCCCAATAGACCTATAGGCTTGCGAACATTTCTTTCTTTTCGTTTTTCTATAATTAGACCAATTTCTTTACACCAACCTCAACAACAACAAATACCATCATCATCACCATGTCTCAAGAGCCTAGAATCCCCGATGTCTACGGTCCTGGTTCCTACACCGACCGGACCTTTGTCCCTGTGACCAAGGACACTGAGCGCATCTTCAGACTTATCGCTGCTCAAACACCCGGCTTCACCCAGGATGAGAAGCTTCTGTCCAAGGTCAAGTTCGTCGGCGAGGACTTCCCGGTCATCCCCGGTCCCCTCAAGGCCGTCTCCGTGGCCGCATCCCTACACGCCATGGCCGGTGTTGTGGCCGACGAGATCCTTGCCATTAGAGGAGTCAAGGACGACAACCGCGAGATCACCGTCAACACAACTCACGCCGCCTTCTGGTTCGGCTGCATCGCCACCGCCTTTGTTGGAGGCGAGGATGTCGTCTCCCTCACCAAGCAGGGCAAGCTCAAGCAAATCGTTCCCGACTTTGAGCAGGGCTGGACTGCCACTCCTCTGAGATACCGCACCACTGGTCTCTACCCGACCGCCAACCCCGATGTCTGGTACTCTCTCCACGGATCCATGAACGCTGCCCCCGTTCTCCGATCCATTGGCATCGACCCCGAGACCCCCGTCAAGTCCAACCAGGAGGCTGCCGAGCTCATTGCCAAGCACACAAGCCAGCTTACCCCCGAGAAGCTCGAGTTCAACAACCTTCTCAACGGTCTCTGCGGCAGCGTCTGCTTCAGCCCCAAGGAGTGGAACGAGAGCGAGATGGGCAAGTCTCTGGCTGCTCACCCATTTGTCAACGTAAAGGCCCAGACCCAGGCCATCCCCACTGCTCCCGTCGCTTTCCCGCCCCTGGACCCCAGCGACAAGCGTCCCCTGGCCGGTGTCAAGGTTGTTGAGATGACCCGTGTCATTGCCGGACCCCAGATTGGCACTATGCTGGCCAGCTTCGGCGCCGACGTCATCCGCGTCAACCCTCCTCACCTGCCCGACATCAACATCATGCAGCTCACCCTCAACGCGGGCAAGCGCACGATTGGTATTGACCTGCGCAAGCCCGAGGATGCTGCCATCCTGCAGAACCTGATCAAGGACTGCGATGTCTTCATCCAGGGTTTCCGTCTCAACAAGATGCCCAAGTTCGGTCTCGGCATCAACGACATCCTCGCAATGGCTGGCGAGCGCGGTCGGGGCATTGTCCACGTCTCTGAGAACTGCTACGGTCCCGACGGTTACTACGCTGAGCGCCCCGGCTGGCAGCAGATTGCCGACGCCGCTTCGGGTGCCGCCTACGTCACTGGCCGCTCGCTGAAGCTGGCCGGAAACGAGGCCGTCCTGCCCTCGCTCCCCGTCTCCGACATGACCACCGGCGTCCTGGGCGCCCTCGGCACCCTGATCGCCCTCCGCGACCGCGCCACCAAGGGCGGCAGCTACTCGGTGCACGCCTCGCTGACGGCCGTCAACACCTTTGCCCTCAAGGAGGAGGTCGGCCTGTACTCGCCCGAGACCGTGGCCGAGTGCGCCGAGCGCTTTCAGTGGGAGGAGATGCGCGGCTCGCACCACGTGCTGGACCTGCTCCTGACCGTGTGGAACGGCTGGAAGCGCGTCCTCGGCGACAAGCTCGAGGAGGGCAGCGGCTGGTTCCAGTCCTTTGAGCAGAGCGCCTACGACGGCGGCAAGAGGCTCAGCATCCTCAACCCCGTCGTCAAGCTGAGCGACGCCGCCAGCACCCCCAAGTGGTCTACTCCCAGTGTTCCCTACTGCCACGAAAAGGCCGAGGGCATTGCCTTCCACTAAATTGCTTGAATATGGCAATGCGGGATATATCATGTACATCATTTGTTTTTCATAGAATCATAGCATAGCGAAAATGGAATGGGATAATCATCATACATATCACAACGTCTTTTGCAACATTGTACTTATGACTGGAGTACACAACAGCTGTAGCAAATACATTATTTACAGTGCATGGCGCTTGAAGACAGCTGTTTTCTAGTTTTGTTCGAGTGAAATGTGAATTGTTAGAGCTGCGTATAGGAAAAGTGCGAATGGGTATCTGAGCCATTTTTGCGGCTCAATTGACCCCCGCTTTGGTATTCAGCTTTGATGGTTCCCCCGCACCCTCGGTCATCCGAGTCAGCAACGTTAGAAGTAAACAACTGCGTGACACATCGCAAAGCCGTGTATTGAATTTACCGCTAGTGATCAAGATGGTCGAGCCCGATCAGCTATGCCAGATCTGCGCAGAAGTCGATTTGTACCGCCTATTCACAGGCCCTCGGTATTTTCCACACGGACCAAAAGAGCCGATCCCTTTTCAAAAGCTTGGCACGTTGAAGGATATCAAGTGTAATGCCAATTGCCCGCTCTGCCGTCTGGTCAAGCATGTCCTCTACGAAAACGTCGACGCGCCTCTACGCGATATGCGCTTCTTCTATGTCAAAGATATAGATGACGACAAGGTACAGTGCGTACTATCTCCCATACGGCAAGACTACGACGAGGAGATGAAGTATGAAAGTCCCCAGACCAGAGATCTTGTAGCAACAGAAGTCGAGATTTACTTGCGCGGCACGCCAGATTGCTCACCTGAGGAGGCGGAAATGATCCTCAACGGATCCGTCGAAGGTGGTTTTCAGTTGCTGTCGCCCGACTCCGTCGACCCTGCGCGCCCTCTCGCGAATGGGTTTCCGGTCACGACCATGCAGAAAAACCTCGAGCTGCTTTCGCAATGGTTCAATAGCTGTCGGAACACACACAATGATACCTGTCAGGGGGGCATTTTCCAGACAGCTTGTTCGCCGGCTGGGATCAGCAGGATTCGAGTCGTCCATGTACAGAGTCGGACCATCTCAGAGTGCAATATTGCAGAAGTCGAGTATGCAGCACTAAGCTATGTCTGGGGGAAGAACAAGGAGGCGCGCGTGAAGCTTGTATCTGACTTAACCCCGGAGCTTCGTAACACCGATTCAATCTCCGTCTCTTTACCATCCGAGACCCCTAAGGTTGTGGATGATGCACTGCGCATTTGCGCTGCTCTGTCCATCGATTACCTATGGGTCGATCTGTATTGCATTAACCAGCACAATGCACAACAGAAGACAGCGGAAATAAATGCCATGGGATACATATACAACCACGCGCAGATCACCTTAGTCGATGGACACGGCAACATGTCGACCGACGCAAACGTAGGGCTCCTGCCGGAAGACATGACGAGTGACTTGGGCGGAAAGCAGCGGATTGAGACCATTGGTAACACGTGCTATATCACTTCGCTACCCAAAACAGCCGATCGTATCCGTGCATCGCAGTGGGCAACAAGGTCATGGACATATCAAGAAGGGGCCTTGTCCAGGCGTGTTGCCATGTTCAGCCGATTTGATGTCTCCTTCATGTGCCACGCTGGACTTTGGTGCGAAAGGCTGCATTCCGGAAAATACGGCCACAACGCTGACTTATCAGATCTGTACCTACGTTCTAGTGGATATCGAGTACTATTGTGTAACGATTGGCTGCAAAACGTAAAGTGGGACTTCAGTGCATACGATAATGTACTGATGGCGTATACCGACCGGAAGTTGACGTTCGAATCAGACAAAGTGGCGGCAATTACAGGATGCTTCAATATTATGTCGCAGAACATGGATCTGCATTTCATTTGCGGCCTTCCCAACAAGGACTTTCATTACGCACTGCTTTGGGATAATCAAGTAGACCAGGTACGAGACGGATTTCCAAGTTGGTCATGGGCCGGCTCGGTTTCAGGGCAGCAATACCACACGATTTACCCACATCAGAAGGCTTCCGGATCTCTGGTTCTGGGCAAGGTGGGCAATATATACGAATATCGACCCGCCGATGCCTCGATGGAAATCGAACTAGCTGGCAGCCTGATCTGCGGACTGGAAGCGGCCCACCCGCCCAATAGATGTAAACAGCAGCCAGCCTCCCTTCAATTGTGCACAAAGCTTTTCACCGTCGGAATTACATCCGAAATGGCACACTTCTCTGTTGAAATTCTCGCCTCGAATATAGATTCAGATTCAGATTCGGAAATCAATACCAAATCCTCAGAAGCCATGTCCTGGGATCCAGAAAAAATGTACTCTGTGGGGCGATCTCTGGTGCTAAGAACCTCGGGTGGTAGCCAGTATTCAGAGCACCGGCCGTTCGAGTATAGGCCCTGGCCTCCAATTCGAATTCGGCTACCATACTCACTTCGCGGCTCTACTATCACCTGGCTTTTACGCGATGGTATAGATCTAATAAACATACTAGATATTGACATGTTGGAGGGTGACGCAGGTGGTGACTCATTACCTTCACGTCGTGTCTTCTGCTTGGGCATAGATAGAAGCCGGGGTGGCAACCACCGGATGGGAACAGTGCACATGACACGAGAGATGTGGGAGGCGGCTGATCCTGTTATCACGAGGATTGAGCTGTCATGAGTTTCCATCTGACAACTTTCTATTTAGAGGCATAACCAGCACGTAACCCGCATCGCCTCCGCATAATAATAGACAGTAAAGCGCCATTTTTCCTTGCCATTATCATTTCTTTCACTTCCAAATCATCCGCGTTGTGAACCTGACCACTCAATGTAGTGCTGGCGTGGCCAAAGATACTGTCTCAAAATCGTAAGAGTGCGCCTAGATCGAAATCTGGGATGGCATGTGTACTTTTCCTAAATTGGAAAAGTTGTCCTCAACATACTGCACATTGAGATGTAGCGGTATAATGAAGCGAGAGTGAAATGACGAGGCAGTCGTAATCTCCCTCTTCTGCTTGGGCACAAATGACTTTTGCACGGTGTCTGTGAGGGTCTCTTCAACCTTGATTTGCGCATGTAGGAGCTCCCTCCCAAGCGCCGGGACGTTGGCTCCAACCATTTGTCGAACAGCAGTGAGTGATGAGTCCAAAGCGCCAGAGATCCAGGTGTGGTGTTTGGACAAATGCTCACCGGCAAAATGTACATTATGCTCCGGCCTCTTTGCCACCTCGTGGAAGCGAGTAAACTGACCAGGGAGGAACATGGCATCACCACCACAGAACTCATTCGACCAGAGTACATCAAACGCTTCCAGGAACTGGTCATGGACGTCTACCTTCTCGTCTTTATAGAATGTCGCGAGATCGTGTAAGCATATCTGAACCCGCTCTTGACGACTAAGTGAACCCCATTTGAGAGCGTCAGACATCCAGCAGTATAACAAAAGGACGCCCGACCCACCGTGGCCGATATGATCTGAAGGGTACACAATCCAACGGAAACGAAGATCCGTTGCACTATAGAAGACCTAGTTAGAGATGTTATGTATGTGGTACACACTTTGAAAGACTTACCTTTGCCCGCCAAAGCAGGGCTCCGAGGTCTTCTCCCAGAACCGCGTTCGGAAGTGCAGACCCATCTTGTACAAAGGTTCAAACCAGGCACCACGCAACGACTGCTCTTTCATGAATGACCAGACTGGCCGCTGCCAGATGGTGTTGATAGCTGCAGGAGGCATGGCCAGGAGGACCTTGTCGAACGTGTAAGCCTGACCGTTGGGACTAGACACCCGAATCTCCAACTTTCCATCAGCTCTCTCAGAGATGGTGCGCACTGGGGAATTGAGGTGGATTCGATCTTGACCGACCACTTTGGCACATGCGTCAATCAAATTGAACATGCCTCCATGGACCGTTGACCAGTGTATGGTGTTGAAGTCCATGTTCTGCATGATGAGTTCGGTAAAACTCAAGTCATACTGATTGGTCTGGCTGTTCATGAGCTCGACGTATTCAATAACCTCATGGGGCCAACCATGTTGCTTTCGAAGGTAATGACGAAATGAGTATTCATCGTACTTGAGTAGCTGTCGGAAGCCCGCCTCGAAGTCCCGAGAAAGCAGATCCAACCAAGGAGAGACGACTTCTCCGAGGAGGGCTCGAGCGGACCTGCCGCGGTACTCTGCGGGTATGTCCAGCACCTCGCCCCAAGAAGGATCCTCAAAATCCAACTTGCGACCTTTGAGGAAGGCCTTGTTGTTCTTGTGCTCAAGGATATATGGTATGAGCCTGACTTGTGTGTCGGGGCCGTTGTTCGCATTGACGTACTGGACCAGGGCAAAGAACTTGTCGTGTAGAGCAGAACGAGGAATTCGCATGGCACCAGCTTCAAAGTAGACGTCCTTGTTCTGGCCGCCAAACCTATGGGTGAGGATGCGGCCCCCAAGGCGAGAAGAGGCTTCGAAGATCGTGACTTCGTGGCCTTCTCGGCGGAGCAACATGGCTGCGCTCAAGCCAGAGATACCTCCGCCAACGATCCCAACGTGCATATTGAGGACAAGTGATGAATACTCTTGAAATTCAAAAGGGAGTCAAAGCTTCTTCGTGACTACTGTGATCTTTCGAAAGCAGTAGACGTGTTGACTTGAGTTTACATAAATAATCAACTTTTGCCACAGATGATGCCAGCAGTCCTGAAGAATTGGGTCTAGCTAAAATGGAATCACCTAGACTCTGGGCTTCGTCAGCAGTCAAATTTCTGTAGAATCTACGTAGTCATCGCCAAGGGTTGCTACATACGAGACCATAGCACCCATAGCATGAATCGGTGCTCAGTCAGTAATGTCCAACCAGAAAGATAGTGCCGTCGCAGGCGCATTATGGTGATATCTTCAAGTACACTGAGGTATCAGTTCTTGTAAAGTACAAACTTTTGATTGACCTCTCAATTTCTGCGTTGTAGAAGCTATACAGAAGTTGCAACCAAGGATTTTCTTGGCATATAGACTTTTGTGTTCGCAGGCGGCGCATGCAAAACCAAATTTGTATTTGAGCGTTGTTCGCTTTGAGTATTATTTCCTGAACGGGCTTTTCAAGGGTTTTGACCGGTTCAAGATGTACGTGTCATACGCCCTGCGTGTCAAAGGAAACGAGATTATTGGTATGCTAAGCGACACCGTTTTAAGCTTAAGCGACATCATTCGATATTCCCTAACAGGGCGCTTACCCGGTCGATGTTTGTTGCTTGTTGGGACGAATATGCATCGCATGCAGTCAGCAATCAACGCGTGCATTGCGTTGAAGTCATTGGACCGCCTAAGACCTGTTGTCCTGAAAGCAAATACTCCAATAAGAAGTGCATACATTTGGCGGCTCGGCGGACCGCAACCAAGGTTGGAATGTTTTCTTTGTACGTAATTACTTCCAGTTTCAGTGCGGCAGGTCCTCGGTTAGCACAATCCGGGGTCTGCAGGGACTGCGCATTGGCTGACCGCGGAAGATTCCTATTGGTCTTGGAAATGCTTATAAGCTGGGCTCAAAATTGACTTGGACTGCCGAGCTCTGAAGCAGTCCCATCTCTATCCCAAGATACTTTGATTCACAATTTCTCCATCACCGATTATGGCCGTCAGGAATTCTATTGAGACCCCTGAGGCTGTCACGGCTGTTGCCGAGGCAAGAACTGTTGACGAAAAGACGGAGGTGGCCGCAGAGCGCATCACCGTCTTGGAAGATGGCGACATTCCCACAAACTGGCCGGCCAGAAAGAAATGGTCTGCGACATTGATCATTGTTTTCATGACGGCAACCATTACCTTTTGCTCCAGTATACACACTGCCGCCATCGGAGGCGTAGCTATCACATTTTCATGCTCGAGAACTGTTGCGACACTAGGGGTAACGACTTTCCTCATCGGTTTCGCTACTGGTCCCTTGCTTTTTGCACCGCTTTCTGAGGTTTGGGGACGACAAATCGTCTTTCGCATCACTCTATTCCTCTTCTTCTGTTTCAATCTTGGTTGTGCTTTGGCGCCGACAATCGAGGGGCTTCTCATCCTGCGCTTCTTTTGTGGCTTCTTTGGGTCCCCTGTTGGTATGTACCGCCTCGCTGTCCAGGGGTCCTTGCGCAAGCCACAATTAAATCTGACATGCTACAGTAACCAATAGCGGTGGCTGCCTGGCAGACATATGGCCTCAGAGCCAGCGGTCTGTGCCGTTCGCCTTATTCACTACTGGAAGCTCACTCGGGCCTGTCATTGCCCCTATTGTGGGAGGGTTTATATCCGAGGTGAGTGCTACGCCGTTGCTAGACCCGGACTTTTGATCACTGTTACAATGGGCTGATCCTAGATCCGGGGTAGTATTCGACCTGGAGGTGGTAAGTCCCTGCAGATCCCGCTCGGCTATGCATGGCCCAAGGCCTAGACTCGACACATGGCATCTCCATCACTCACGGATCTCCATTCGCTACAGCACGTGTATTGCTGACAATCAGCCTACATGATGCGCGTAGTGGTATGATCCCACATGCGCTTGATGCCCCCGCATATGGCCTATGCCAGCTGTCTTTCAAGCCACTGAAGAATCGCTGACCGACGGATTAGGAACTATTGGGCGGTTAGCATCGTCTCCGGGATAGTATATGCAGCAATGCTATTTCTTCTGCCCGAGACCTACACTACGGTTCTGCAACAATGGAGGCGGAGAGAAGCCGGAGTGGCGGATGACGTGATGCAGCAGACTTTCAAAGAAAGATATTCCACCAATCTCGTCCGTCCTTGGGTCATGTTGCTTACCGAACCAATTCTGTTCACCCTCGGCTTATATTCCGCATTCGTGTGGGGTATCCTATGTAAGTTCCTTACGCATCGCGCATGCATGTTCCCATGCCATGAGACTTGATCAGTATCTCAACTGTTTTGTTCCAAAGTTCCTGTTTCCTCTCTCTCAATGGTCCTTCTTATGCTGGCCACGGCGAAGGCTGTTGACATCATGTCTCGACATGATGTCTTGACACCTATCTCCATTACCCAACAGATACTACAGTAACTGATCCCGGTGAGCAGATCTCAACTTTACAGCCTACCCGGTCGTATTCCAAGGTTCTAGACATTGGAGTCAAGGAATTTCTGGTCTTTCCTTTCTCGGTATTGGCGCCGGCATGGCCATAGCAACAGCGAGCTCACCATGGATCAACAACATCCACGGCACGTACGTAAGGAAGTTAGGTCCGCAGCCAGAGGCGCGTTTACCGCACTTGATCATCCTATCCTGGTTCATCCCTATAGCAATCTTTTGGTTTGGCTGGACGGCTGAGCCTCCAATTCACTGGATTGTTAGTATACTCTCCGGAGTACCCTTCGGGATAGGCTTCGTCACTTTGTTTCTTGGCACCAATGCCTATCTGACAGACTGCTATGGGCGTTTCTCTGCCAGCGCCCTTGCTGCGAATGCAGTCATGCGATCATTGTTCAGCGGCGGCTTCCCACTTTTTGCGGCACAGATGTATGTCAATATGGGAACTCATTACGCCAGCACGCTCTTGGGCTGCATTGCTATTGTGATGGCTCCTGTCCCGTGGCTGTTCTACAAGTACGGCCCTTGGCTCCGTGCCAGGTCCAAGTTTCACTTGTGGACCGTTGAACTGGAAGAAGCGGAAGCAGAAAGATGATGAATCAAACTTTTGGGAAATGGGCATAGATTCCGAGTGCTTCACATGGCTCCTTCGTTCAATTAGCTTCGGCTCATCAATAGACAGCACTAGCTAGCGCTTCACAGTACCCATGTATAATATCAATGTCTTGTTCTCCCAATAATGAATCACCAACCTCGGTATTGTAAGCCGTGTGAGGCCTGTATAATAAAATGACATGCATCGCCGAAGGACTCAGTCTGACCAGTAGGATCACGAACCTGAGGCTTGTATGTGCAAACTGCATGCACCCCAAAAGGATTCGTTTCGCCCAACACAAGTCTTGCTGTGAAGGTCGTAAGATTTAGACGAACTCCAAGCGAAAGATGACCTTGCCACTGTCGTCGAAATTCGTTTCACCTACCTCGTATTATGCTATAATCACACAGACCTGTCGCTAGTCACTAGTCCCAGGCTTGGCCATAGCTATATAACACTCTAAGTTATGGTTACAACGCCATCTGATCCTCCGTATGCGTGTCAGATAGTTATGCAGGATCTTCGAGGGATCTCGGACTCGTTTTGGTACTTTCCAATACAACATGGAAGTACAGGCAAGTTCTCAGAACATAGAATACATTCTAATGAAGAGTGGGCTTGATTGTATGATTGAGTTTCGATCACACTTACCATGTCTGAATGATTGCATCTGGGACAAACACCGACTGCGGACTCATCTGGGTAAGATATTGGATGATACGGGAGATCTTTGAGATCAATCATTGGCAACGACAGTGTAAGAGGTTGGTTTGTCACCCTAAGTAAAAGTATATAAGACTTTCGAGAGCTTGTCTTCTGAACAACGATTTTTCACCATCAACGCTTTGAGCACCGCTTCCCACTTTTCCAAAGTCCTGAATTCTACTTTAAAAAGAATAATACTTGACTATACTTGAATTATACTCAACATGCCTGCCAAAGGTCCTCCTGTCATTGACTTCGGCGACTTCCTATCCGGAGATGAAGATCGTATGCAGAAATGCGCACAAGAAATCCGCAAAGCTTGCATGAAGGAAGGCTTCTTCCAGATCATCAACCATACTATCCCCATCTCCTTGCAAAAGGAGATGGTGGAGCAGTCGAAGCAATTCTTTGCTCTCCCCGTCGAGGCAAAGATGAAGCTGGACAAGTCTCAGAACAAGTACAACCGCGGATACCAGGCCATGGCGTCCCAAATGATTGAGGCTGGCACCAAGCCCGATCTCAAGGAAGGCTACTACGTCGGCCGCGAACTTCCAGCTGATCACCCTCATGTCAAAAATGAGAAGTTCGGCCTCGGTCCCAACTTGTGGCCAGAGGAACTTGGAGAGACCTTCCAAAAGACTAGCATGCTCTGGCTTGAAAAGAACATTGAGTGCGCGAACCACCTCCTACAGGCCCTTGCACTGTCTTTGGGGTACGACAAGGATTATTTCAACGAGTTCTGCCAAGATCCCATGGCATTCTTCAAGATGATCCACTACCCACCACCACCAACGGAATCCACAGAATTGCAGAAGGGTGAGTGCAGCACACGCGTGTGTCGGTGGAAGCCATCAAGAACTGACATGTCGGATTAGGCCTTGGTGTACACCGTGATTTTGGTGCCGTTACAATCTTGCTGCAGGACGGCGTTCCCGGTCTCGAGTACTGGGATGATGAGTACAATGAATGGGCTTCTGTCCAGCCGCTGGAAGGAGCTCTTGTCATCAACTTGGGCAACATGTTTGCACAATGGACCAACGACCTGTAAGCAAATGTCCTATGGAGAATGCAAGAATCGTCTTCTCTTCTTACTGATACGCAAGCAGATATCGTTCTGTCGTTCATCGCGTCATTAACTTCACCGGCGTGGAGCGCTATTCGTTTCCCTTCAACTTCAACGGCAATCCCGATTTCGTCATCAAGTGCCTCGAACATGCTCGTGAGAAACCCGAGGACGAGAAGTACGCTCCGGTCACTGTGGAGAACTTCATCAGACCACAATACGCGTCTACCTATGGCCGTATTGGGAAGTACGACGTCGCCCCCACGGCTGGTGTAACCGCGCCTACTCCTGCTCTTGAGATCGAATCCTCAGCTTAAACTTTTTGACTAGCCTTCACCTCCTATAAGTAGACGGGAGATCAATATGAATGGAGAAGAAAGGGGAAAGATATCAAGTGCAAGATGAAAAAGGAAACACAAAAAGATCTCTCACCCTTTGGAATTTTGAAGATGGAGAAGTCGGTCATTACTGTAAACAAGTATCTATGCAAGTCACTCTTTGCAGCTCTCAGCTTATATAAACGGTTGGCTCCTGATTCAGACTTCTCTACATGATTGTGCTACGATGTAGGAGATTTATGACTAAAGCCAGGACATCCTTGTAATTGAGACAGAAAACGCAAATCGCAGAAATAAAAGCCGATTATATAAATTAATAGAATTGGCCATGCAGAAAGATGGCACCGTTGCAGGCCCATAGTAACGGCATCTTCAAATATGCCGTGACTTTTATACTAGTGCGGGTTGTTTCTCATAGCGTACTCGGATGGTGTGCAAAGCGATCCCTACCGCGGGACATTCCACGAGTAGTGTGAATATGAAAGCTAAATAAGTATTTTATCGTCGAAGAAAGACTAATTGCCGATAACTATGGCAAGAAAAATTCATAGGGACGGCATAAATATAAAGATGACAACTGCGAGAAGTCGGTGCACCAATGTCAACACGGGATTATTTGGGCTTGGGCGGGTAGAAGCTTAGGAAATTTTCAAAGGATAGGATGAGTCAAAGTGCGGTAAAATGATGGTTATTTTTGGGAAGAAAAACTATTGGTTGGGGTGCTATTTGGGCAGACTTAGAGAAGGTGCAAATAACATCAGACAACATGGTTTCTTGGCTTAACTGTTCTTCCACAACTACTATCAACCTATCCCCGTCTACAGCTTCAGTGGTGTTTACATTTACCTCGTGCCTTCCGTCCCGCACCCAATGGCGGGATTTGACGGGCACGACGAAAGTAAACGCATCGTAACTGCAGTGCATAGGAAAATTTGAATAGCACAAAGATGCTTCTGCAATTTCCTCCTTAAGTAGCTCTCCCCATGTGCTCCTTCTACATCTTCTCACCAATTACTACATAGTTCCTCCATCTCCCACATCCCTCCCATTCTCTCTCTTCCTCTCTCAAACTCGACAATCTCTCCGCTCATTCATCTCCCGCACAAATTCATTTTGTTACAAAAGCTTTCAAAGGCGATGGATCACAGCAAAAGACCTGGAGCACAAACACACAAAACCAGGGACTCCTTAGCCGTCACCAATCTGATTACGAATCCCGCGATCACAGGACATGTCTACCTGGCGAAAGTGGACCACTTTCTTCTTCTTCTCCTGACGGCCTATAAAGACGTCTCAGTAGCGCGCACAGCTCCCTCAGTCAACACCAACAAAGACCCACACCAACATCACCCAATCCGCCGGCATCATGAGTCCCCTTCGTTCCGTCCGTGTCTTTCTTGGGGCACACTTTGTGTTGCTTTGGATGAAGATGATGAACGTGAAGCCCTGGGTCGCAGAGATCATTGCCAACTGGCCAGCGCCTTTCGATATCCACGCAGAAGTAACTGCATATATGGGACCGTGCCTGGGCACTGTGGCCGTCGTTGTCTGCGCCTTCGTCGTTCCGTACGAGTCCCGCCACCACATCTTCGACGAGATGAAGCTGCCCAAGGACCCATGGGCAATGTCCTTCACTCTGAGCTCCCTCCTTGAGTCTGTCGCTACTCTCCTTATCCTTATCGGCAAATCCGCCAGTCCGAGCCCAAACAATCCTGCATTGGCACAAGCACACCGGATCCTGGCAATTGTCATCTCTATTATTATGCTACTCTCATGGATTTTTCTTGCTATAGGCTTGGAGGTGGAAGTGTGATGAACGGTTCGATAAAGCAAAATCTGCATGGTAGAAAAGGTTACGAGAATTCGCAAATAAAACAAATCTACGGACATGGGCTGATTCTTCACTATATCTCTCTTTTCGATTGAAAGAAATAATAAATAAAGATAACTTATAATAAAAAATAAAGAGAGAAAAAACATTATTCCAAATATTATTATATATTCCGCAAGTGTACCCTCCCATAGAAGACTCCTGGAAAAGAAGAGGTTGGCGAAGCTGGGGTAGAAAACTGATTGATTGTGAAGCCCAGGTCGCCTCACCGAGGACACCCAAAGAAGAGGTCGGCGAATCTGGAGTAGAAAAGTGATGTATTGGGAAGAAAGGAGGAGTGAACCTAAGGATACCCTTGGAGAGCTAAGAGGAGAGGAGTACTACGTGTACCCGCAGGGTATACTAGCTCCTGGTATCAGAGATAAAGTTCTAGTTCATACTGACGCGAAAGATGATTTAAGACGATGTATTATGCTCTCCCATATCTCAAGGCAACAGAACGAGATACCAAATGATAGGTATCAGCGGAGCTGAGTATTACACTATAGAAACTGAAGCACTAATAGGACTACTGTATTTCTAGGAAAGAGGACAGGTTTTCGTTTTTCTCTTCTATTGTTTGCGTTGCTTCACTTGCATACTATCGGAAAGCGCGCCGGAATTGCGTGGGCACTGTAAGTGCAGTTGATGCATGTGTATGTACCTGGTGTGGGCAGTAGCGGCTGGCTAAGCCCTAGACAGCAGAACGTCAACACTACATGTAGGTTCCAATGGAATCTGTGCTCCACCGGCCTGCGTCATCCCTCAGTCAATTTAGAACGAGAGTCGCTGCCATGTCACATCTAAGAGCCAAATTTCCAGGCACATGCGCCTCCCTAGCACGACAAACTGCCATGTGGCATCTGCGAGTAACATCAAGTTAAAGTCTAGGAGAAGGCGCAGAAGGCAGGGTCGAGACGTGGATGCGAGTCTCGGAAGGACTTGCCTCTAAAGCAATCGGTACATAGGCCATACGTAGGTAAATATAGCCAAAGATTAAGAGTCAAAGAGGACCAATGGAAGTTATGAAAACCACATCATGGCAATGGAGATGCAACCCATGTGAGAGCACCTGAAACGATCGCCAAGTGCCCTGAGTTGTATAGAACTTACTTCGTATAATTGGTGTCCAAAGTAAAGGGTTGGTATAATTTATCTTGAGGTCATCTATGTCAAACGCATAAGAACAAACAGCTTAAACAGCGTTTCCTATAGTATCACGTGAAGACAATCATGCTGTAACTCCACCTCGTGGCGTATCATTAGCCCATCACAGCCAGCACCGGCCGCAAGTCTAGCGGCTTGACGATTTCAACGTTTCCACAACCACCGCTTTCGCACTGTTGTCACGTACGCGTGCTTATTCAAAGGATCATGTAGTCGTCAGATACTGCCCGAAACGCAACCGGGGATTAAGTCTGGATATCGGAGTTTTTCTCATTGAAGCGGCGCAGCTATAATACTCCGAAAAACTGATGGGGGTCGGCTCCTGTGATCCATCGCGTGAAAACGCTAAAATTTAGAAACTGGGTACTTTCTCTGCTCTCGGAAACCGATCAAGTCACGTCTTGATGACGATTTGATCTTGATAAGCATGGGCCTTCATAAAGGTATCAGTTCCTGTACAACGCTTAGCAATAGGACGTCCGCAATTGCAAACGTAGGCTAACGCACTCTGAATGCAAGCAAAGTCTTGTTTAATTGTTGAGTGTTTCCATCACATCTTCTGGTTGCTCCTTATTGCCCTGCTCGTAATTCCTTTCTTTAGAGATAAGTGCTTCTGCACTTAAACACCAGAACTGTGAAAATGAAACCGGAAATAGGTATACTGAGAACTATCAGAAACATAGCCCAATCGGGGAGTGATGGTGGATGCTGGACTATCTCGCTGCCGTCTAGGTGATCTAAGGGATCGACAACATAGCGTTTGATCAAGTCAGCGCAAGCGGTCGCGATCTCCTCGTTGTGTTGCGGTAGTGGCGCCATGATAGAAAGGAGGATTGGGGTGAACGGCTAAGCTGAAAAAGAATTGGCACGTTTTAAGCCTGGCTCCATAACCATTCAGAGTGGGAAGCAAAGGAAAAGAAAGACAGAAAGACAGGTTGCTGATCAGCTGTCTTATAAGAGATTCCTTGCCCTCGTCTTACTTTTATTAAATCACAAACTGACACGACGAAACTTCAGCTTTGCATAATCTCTCGAGTCTTAAAAACCTACAGCGGAATGGCGACCGTTTTATTACCACCTAAAAAGTGCCGTCACTATGATTTAGGTATTATTGATGATTATATTACATAACAGTGTTCCCGAATATTGCATTTCCCCAGAGAATTCGCCGTTGCGCATGACCACGCATTTATATAACCTTATGCTTTAGGCTGGATTTGGCATACGCCATCAAAGGACTGTCGGGATAACATCGCAATTCAATTATTTAAGTACCGGGATTGATCCGTTTCTCTTTCCAAGAACTTAAGTCTTAGCTTTGTATTTTACCTACCTCAACCTACTCAAGATGATATTGTAACTGACTATCTATTAATTCGACTACTGTGACAAAGGAAAAAAGGACTTGCTTTAAGAGAAGAAAAAAAAGACTGCAACAAAATCTTTACCTGGGACTAACTATCTCTTCGGCGTGACGTTTGCTCTAGAAAGGTCTTCCCTAACACTAAGCCATGACTAAGTTCTTCACAGACCTCGCACTCAACAGCAACAGGATATGGACGACTGTTGCTCCCAAAATGACAATTCCACTGAAACTTCACTTTCCCAACACTCCGGTCAAAGATATGATCTTTGAGATAAATTAACGCTCTTCCACCATTTGGCCCTAAAGGCTGTATTTTCAAGCCAAGCTCTTGTACTTTCGCTACAGATATGATATTTCCTCGCGCATTCGGAGCGGTTGATGCTTTAACGAGGTTGCCTTGCGTCGGAAGTTTTGTAATATATCCACAAACACTCCCGTTAAGATAGTCTTGCCGAAAATCTAACACAGCGATATGATTCTCCCTTGGAGTATCTAAACTCGAACCTCGTTGCCATGGAGATCTTTGTGAAATGTTGGAATCTGCACTGTGGGCTTTGTCTGTCCCAGACGTACTCCTTGAGTTACGCTCAGATCCATCGGTTGACCGAGATATGGCGGTGTCTGGCAAATTCCCGTGCTGACCCATCGCTTTCCCCAATTTGAGCAAAGCTGCTTTTCCACCCTGATTCTGAGACGAGGCTAAGAGGTCACCGCCATGACCTCTTCTTTGGTAGCGAGAACGAAGCTCTTTTTGCAATGCTTCCATGCTCCTGACGTGCCCATTGATGATTTTTCTCAGGTTCAGACTATCATGAGTTGGAATCAGCACGTTGATACTGCCATCACATTTGTGTCTACTATGGATCGAACTCACATCTGGCTAGGGAGACCAGTATCTCCTCGTGAGCAAGGTCGTGTCTCGAGTCCTCCAGCAGCATTAAGAACCTCCAGCTGTGCTGTAACCATAAGCATGCTTATGGTCGTCTTAACACTTTCCATATGTGGATGCAATGCTAAGATTGAGGACTTCTTGATACTCCACATAATGCTTGTCCACAGCACGTTCCTCCTTTTCAATGAGTCCACTTTCTTCTTAGCATCTTTTAACCGCTGTTCGACGAGCTTTGACTCATCTTCGATGTCTTGTAGCACCTTATTTCTCGACAGGAAATTCATCAGGGGAGAGCCCGCATATTCATTGAAATGCCGCCTCAATGATTCTTGAGCAGCTCCGATTGTATTCGAAAATGATTGGACCTGAGTCGCAAAATGTTCTATTTCTTCTTTGGATATTCGGGCATCGCGAGCAAAGTTAGCTAGTGCATGCGCAAAGTGCCTTCCATAGGCTGCAAGTTGAAGAATAGCTGTGATGCTAGCAGCAAGGGCTATAGCCTCAGCCATGTTGATCACGGTCTCCAAAATCAAGGCAGTGGAAAGACATGGAACTTGTGTATAGATATTTGAGTAATCTGGTCTTAGTCTTTTGGATGTTTGTTGATCAAATGAGGCAATGTTGAGGCCCTTTATGACTTGCCAGAGAAGAAGGCAACTCAGCCAAGACCTAAGTCGGTTACATGAAGCGAACAGATGCAAGCCATGCATTAGATAGTGTAGCCACGCGTCGATATCCAATTGCTTCTCTGATAATGGTGTGCTATAGGCTTTCTGGTAGGCTCTTTAGGTGCATTTGGACGATGGCAATTGGTCAAGGGTGAATCTGAAATATGCCCTGCCTGCATTGTGCTATTAGCGTTCCAATAGCAATCCGGGCCCAACAAATCAAAATGCACAGCCGACGAAGCGGCAGACTGTACCACACTGATAAGAAAACAGTCTGACGAAAAGGCTAATCGAGCCAGAACGATGACTATACAGCTGCAGAGATTGCAGTCGCAGAAAGTTGGGAGCGGGGCAGTTGAGCGAGGGCAAGTGGATATGTTTGCATCTACATATCAGAAGGATATGTTTGCAAATTGATAACGTTGGTGAAGTGTTTGGGTTATTCGGGGCAATCTACGATATTGTTGATGGGGATCAAAATGTACCATCAAGGACGCTGCGCGGTACGCGGTTGAGAGGATAAAATATTTTTACCAGGAAACCGTTCCGGCATATTACGTGTGCCAAACAGAGCTTCCAGATTTTCATGTGCTCTCTTGCGCCTGGAACCTAAGCCTGTGCACTGCGGTTGCCATCTACCATGGCGGGGATCTGGCCACAACATCAAGAAGGGAAGGGGGGAGTAGGGGGCGGGGTGGGAGGGGGTTTTCCACCATGTAATATGTGTGTGATTGTCCAATCACTCACCCAGACTCACCGAAGTGAAAACATTATACGATTAGCGCGAACCTGACGTCGCAAACTCAGGGCGATGATCAGTCGGAAGATGATGATCTCATCTCCACTCCCAACTCCCAAGCGCCCCAAACAATATCTGCAGTTCACCTGTACAAACGATGGATCGATTTGTTACTGATTTGACGCCGCCACTTTCTCAACTTCAATAGTTGGGGGGCAAGGCTTCGCTAGGTCTCGGCGAATATAGCTCAAATTGCTAGATGGATATAAAACAATTGCAATGCACCTAATATCCTTCACATTATGAGGAGAGTTATACGCCATCCAGCGGGGTCAGTGAGCCACCTCTTACGGTGGTACAATATAAACCAAAGTAACATCCTTTCTCTAGGTAAATATATTATTTCAATACCGAAATAATATTTAAATCGTCGCTGGTTGGGAAATCTCCAGTATTTTCTAATTTATTTTTTTTGTTCTTCCGGCATCTTTCTTTCTCTTTTGGCCAATGGTCTTTCCGCGGCAATTGCATTTGAAAATCGTGATCTTGACATGATCATGAGAGGGCGATTATTGAGCAGACATTATATCGACCGACGACACTGTTGTAGACTTGCAGCAGAGTACAACGTAAGACTTTCGATTCACTAAATGTATATCGGTAAACGTTTAAAAGAAAACGCGTCGTGTATATTTTCTTCTTTTAACAGCGAGACTCGATGCCTATTTGATACTCAAGTTCCCATTATTGCCCTATATACAGTCTATCCCCTAGTAGTTCTATCCTCACAAACAATTCACCTACGCCGAGTATGCAAAAGAAAATATGTACATTGTCGCAAATTTGAACAACGAATTCAAAGGAGGCTGAACCTTTAGCCAATGTACTCTGCGCAAATCAGGTCACCGCCCAGATCCATGACATCGGCGATAGTAGCATTGGGAATCAGGCCCACCATCCACAGGGTGTGGTTGAGCGTGGTGACGTTGCTGCCGCCGTCGCCAAAGTAGTCGGTCACGTCGGTGCCCGGGTAGTCAAAGTCGTTCTGGTCCAGGTACGTCTGGGTCGGGATGTTGCGCCCGGACATGTCCGTCAGACGCGACGACAGGTTCATCGACTGCCACTGCCACCAAACTCGGTCCAGATAAGTATGGTGCAGGAAGAACAGGGGATCGCCGGGCGAGGCGACGACGTCGAGCATGGTGCCGCCGATGGCTCCGTGGCCGGCGGTGTGCGGGGAGGAGACGAAGCATTGCCTGTGGTTGGTGGGCGGGACGGGTTAGTTATACTACTGATGGAAGGGATCAGATCGGATCGGGGGTGGGGCAAACATACCATGCCTCCTCGTAACTCTCCGTTGCCATGCACTCGTCGAGGTAGGTGCTGTTGGCCCAGGTGAAGCCGTTCTCGTTCAGGTCGCGGGTGAGGCAGTAGTCGGCATAGTTGCTGGTCTGGTTGATGTGCATGGTGAGGTTGACAAAGGGCCCGTTGGCGACGCAGCCGTCGTCGTCGAGGTCGCCCGTGCCAAACCCGGTGTCGGCGTCGAGAATGGAGCACTCCTCGAGGGTGCCCGTCTCCGTGTCCGACAGCTCGTCCCAGTACGGCTGTGCGCCCGTGTAGTTGCACTCGGTCTGCAGGATGATCTCGTGCGCGCGCATGTACAGGCGGTGCCACGGCAAGAATGCACCGACGCCGTGGATGATGTTGGACTGCACAATGTGTCCGTACATCATCTCGTCCCAGCGGTTCAGGGCACCCTCGATGCCAACGGTGGGCGGCAGGGCCATCAAGCAAAGCTCGGCATCAATGTATGCCGACTTTTCATCGTCGGTAAGGGCAGACCTGAATATAGATGTTAATATTGATAAGTCTTTTACACGACTCGAATTATTCATCTTACCAGGCCTTTCTCTGGTTCAGGGTTGTGCACTCCGGAATAGCGTCCATTCCAGCAGAGTCCCGCTTGGTCACATCTTGACCGGAAACGATGCTAGCGGCCCCGAGGGCAAGCAGAGCCAATGATCGGGTAGATTGGATACCCATTGTGTGAAAGAATGATCGTAAAAGAAATGAATGTTTCTCTGAATGCTCAAAATGGATGTGGCCAATTCAACACCTGCTTGTGATTTTGGCTTGAATGAGAGAATGGCAAGTGACTGGTTAATGAGTCTCTTGATGATTTCAAAAACAGCTGAAGATCGACGGCGACAACCATATCTTATACTTGATCTTCTCGCGCACCTTCTAGCATTTCTAGAATCCTTTTCGCATCGTCTGCAGTAGTATGCAGATCGCCAAGCATCATAGCTTAGGGTTACACCCGGGGGGACTCGTAAGCTGTTTGCTGGGTTATACTCCAGCATCCCGGCGGCAATTGGTTAGTAGGGGCTCCGCAAATGTTGGAAAATGGATCATATTCTGCTATCTTCCTCAAGTCTCCCCGGCCCGGCGACTCTCCGGGGCCAAAGGCCCCACGATATTATGTGCCTTGACGTCTTTCTTTTGATGGGTCTCTCGCGGTAGTTGAGCCGCTCAGACTATGGGGTGGGCATTGCCTTAATTTGACTCTTGGCCCGGGCCACGACGTTGTTTCGACCGCAGTACAGTTGCAATTTTCCACCAGTCCACTCTGTTATCCTATTTGTTTCTTTGATGCTTTTCAGGTGAAGCAACGTCGGCTACCTCGTTTAACTCGTGTATCGCGGCTCAAGTCGGTTGCGAGCTGCATTGTCTAGGTCGAAGATGCAGATGTCCCCTTGTCAAGGAGAGAAAACTTCCGGCGATATACAAAAGCTATCCGATGTTACCGTATTGGTCAGTCGCTGTCCAATGACGCGTCTCTTCTGCAATAGTCTACATGGCCATGGTTCATCCCAACCTGAATCTACCTTGGCATTTTGCTTGGCCTGGTTGACTGACAGGCTGGGCACGCTTACCAAGCCTACCTAGAGTATCCATTCGATCCAGAAATGGGACTAGGTCGGAAGCCTTAGCACAGATGTTTATCCTGCCTAGGTCGTGCAACAGGCAAAGAGCGATACTACTCGACTCCAATGCGGCTCGATCGACACCCATTGATACCTTAACGAGTTAAAAATAGTGGATGGTTGCGGCTCGTCCTGAGCAGACGCGTGTACGAATACCTGCAAGAGTATAGCCAGCAGCATGAACCAGGTTGAGGGCGATCCCACCCCTGGTTTGACAAACCCGTTGCGTTGCATTGGCCAAGGGGTTGGTGCTTTTGTTTTCCCCACGACGGGTGCTACAGTGTGGACCCCGAGCCGCAAAAAGACAGTCGAGCCAGTCAGTAAACAGCCTCAAAGGAAACAGAAGTCGCATCAACGACAGTGAAATACTACGTGGATTCATCACCATCATGCATGTCAAGTCAAGAAGCATCATGCAGAGCGCCGAATTAAGCACACTACATCGAAACTTTTGACTGCATGGCATCTTCGATACCTTGAGTGCAACTTGCCGCCATACTCCCCACTCGTTCCCCAGAGCCAATTCTACACAGCATACCTCCCCTGATGCATCGTGCGTGATACACAAGTACGTATTGATGGGCTTTGCGTGTCAATATGCTCTTGCCCTCGCTAGGAACGCGTAGATACAAAGGGTATCCCTTTCAGTGGGAAATCAGCATAGCCAACACAGCCACTCGGTGGCTTTCGTAATCCTAATTTCGTTGTTGGCGTGGCGGTTAGGGGGTGACTTGAACCATGCATTTTCACAATTCGCGGCAGAACAAGAGAAGAGCTTTCTGCGTACAAATTTGCATGATCAAAGTTAGCTCACGTGGCCCCCTGGAGCTTTGAGTAGCATCCCGCGACACAGCAATGGGTGGTAGTCGTCCTCTTGTGGGTTGTCGGGTTATACAGTACGCGCGCTGGTGAGTGTATCCCTGGTTCATGATCGCGATCTTCAAGGCGTCGCAATCCCATCCCCAGGCTGGATCACACCTCTATCTTATCAACTATAGCGACCCACCCACTATAGTGGGCGATAAGACATGCTCCAACTTTCAAGCATGAACAATCATTGTCCGTACTCGTTCCCATTCCCACAAAGCAAAGACTGTGTGTTTTCAAACATCTCAGTACTTCTTTCGCGCCATGTCGACGAATCTTGTGGCGTAGTTTCTGTCAATCTGCAACAAACATCTCCTATTCTTAGCATGTTTCGTCCTACCTTGCACAACAAACAGATCCGCCGTGCACAGCCCTTTTTAAACCCCGTTGCGACTGCGACGCTGGGCAAAGACTTGCCCGGCCCTATGGGTATGGACTTTTCCTCAAATTCATATATTTAAGCTTTTGGCAAGCCACTGTCCGCGCACCGCGCACCTGCAAGACACAAAGTTGGCTCCAGTCCAAAATATAAGCATACATTATTTTTCCCGTACCGGTGGCTACTTAGTCCATGGTGTTTCTGGTTTAGCTACTACGGCTCACCCAAGTGGCCTGCATGGTAGTGGATCTGAACAGTGGCTGTTAGCGCAGACATAGAAAACGCACTCCTTCTCACCTCCAGCTGAGCCAATTCCTATACCCGAGGGCTGTCGGCCGAACGCCCTGGGGCACAGAATGATTCGAGCGCGACTCGCAAGACAGATCTATGCTCACAATATTGTGGTGTCTAGTTAGAGTCACAGAAAGAGTCATGCTAAGTTACGCTGTACCGAATGAATCACTCTAAGATGAGAGTGCGGTCTTCCTCCAACTTCACACGATAACCTCACCACTCTGTGCGTCAGACGCCTTCATGCCTCTGTGATTAGGTCGGCTACACGAACAATACAGTTCTTTGATTACTCTACCGGCTCCTTCATTCGTAATCATTTGCAAGATAGCTACATGAGCGCAGACATTTTTGGCGACTGATCAGCCATATGTTTGAGCACTCTCAACCCATATGTACGCTAGCAATCCACCTGTAAGACCTAACGTTTTCTGCTCCTATGCGATCTGTTCTTGAGCGGCCGCGTGAGACTAGATCCTGTCGACTCCCAAGAGAAAGTATCCGAACAAAGTCTCCGGTGCTAAGACATGTCGAGTATTGGGAGGAAATGTCTCTTGTGGCAGGCGAATCGCTTCAAGGGGGTGTTATATAGTCGACGTCTTATCGAACTTAATTCGCCCATGCCTGACCAGAGGATTTCATACTGCAGCACTTTATTTGGCGGTCATTGTTAAAGTTTCCTTAAACACCTTCGTTCATCATGACGTCTCCCTCGAAAACCCCAGGCAAGAGTGTCTGTGTCATTGGTACTGGTGTGTTGGGCCTGGTCGCCATCAAGAACCTCAAGGAGCAAGGTCTCGAGGTGACGGCTTTTGAGCGCAACAATGGCATTGGAGGCACGTGGAACCCGGCATCGGGCAAGCTAGATCAGGTCACGGCCACCGAGCTGACGACATCCAACACATCCAAACAAGTGGTTCGTGGTTTTGAACAATGGTCAGTTTGAAGATATGTTGACTCACGATACACACAGAACTGTTTCACGGATTTTCCGTTTCCAGACGGTAAGTAGAACATGGAAAATTACCGTAGTATCTGCACTTACACGCTGTAACAGAAGCTGCAACGCATCCGTCATCAAAAGGCATTGGTGACTATCTAGTTTCGTATGCAACCCACTTTGACTTGTTGCGTCGTATCCGATTCTCAATAAAGGTCGCAAAGGCAGAACGAGATGATGCAACGGGCCAATGGATTGTTCATACCGAGGTCTCTTCCGCTGATGGAGCTGCCGAGACGCAAAAACATACGTTTGACCGGTTAGTTGTTGCGACTGGTATCTTCCAGACAAGGAAAATGGTTGATATTCCCGGGATTGAGAAGTTTGCCGGCGACTTTGTCCATTCCCGGGAGTTCAAGGATCCATCTCAGTATGCCGGCAAGAATGTCATGGTCATCGGCATAGGCGCAACGGGAGCCGACACGACTTCGTTTCTGAAAAAAGTGGGAGCGGCAAAGATCTACCTGAGTCATCGAAGCCAGACATATTTGGTACATAAAACGATTGCTTCTCCTGACAATATTCTCATTGGGAATCTATACTAACTCTTGAATAGCTTCCGCGCGTCGTTGAGGGCAAAGCCTTTGACCATTCCATGTCCTACCGCATGGGCTGCATCATGCGATTCATCAGCGGCTGGACGCCCAGCGTGTTCCTCGCCATGATGACCAAGGGCATGCAAGCAGCGCAGCACAAGGCCTTTCCGTGGCTCAAAACGCACGCCTCCTTCTCGTCGCCGCGGCCTCCCCCGGGGGCCCCCATGCTGTACCGCATCCCCATCTTCTCCGACGACCTGGCCCAGAACCTGCGCGACGGCGCCGTGCTGTCCGTCGCGGGCGTGTCGCGCGTGACTGGGCCCCGCGGCGTGACCTTGACCGACGGCTCCGTCGTCGACGACCTCGACGCCATCATTGTCTGCTCCGGATACCGCTACGACTTCTCCGTGGTGCCCGGGGCCGGCAACCCGGTCGACCCGCGCATGGCGCCCGACGGGTACCGCCGCATCCGCGCGGCGCCGCACTACGAGGACGACAACCCCTTTCCCCGCCTGTACCGGGGCTACATCTCGGAGCAGTTCCCCGACTCGCTGGCGTTCCTGGGCCACCTCGTCATCATGGGCCCCGCGTGGGTGACGTACGACCTGGCGACCATGGCGCTGGCGAGCCTCTGGAGCGGTTCGGCAGCAGCGCCTGCCCCCAACCTGATTTCCGCCGACATTGACGCGCACTACGCCGACATGATCTCGGCGCTGCAGGTCGACAAGGTCACGCACCTCGGCATCCGCGTCCGCGGCGGCGAGACGTTTGACTGGCTCAACGACACGGCGGGCACGGGCCTGCCGTCGCTGCTGGGCAACCTCTTTAGCCTGGCGGCGTGCAAGCTCTGGTGGCGGGACCGGCGCTTTTACAATCTGCTCATGGACGGGGTCAATGCCCCGGCCGTCTACCGCCTGTTTGATACTACCGAAACTGGAGGAGGCGGAGGGGGCGGTCGTGTGCCGTGGAGCGGGGCGCGGGCGCATATCGAAAAGGTAAATGCGCAAGTTAGGCGAATGGGAGATGAGTGGAAGCGGGAGGACAAGGCAAAGTCGAGTTGAATTTCATTTCTCCGACATTTACTTGTGCAGAGCATACGTGTAACATGCTATGCATAGTGAGCTAACAAGTTGAGCACAGTTTCTTGTGAATATTTGACTCGTCTGTAATCGATCGTTCTCGGAGATATATATCGACTTTTAGAACAATAAATAGAGAGAACCTAGAAATATATGGTATACATTAGTTGCGAATGGAACACACCCTTGATGGTCAATCAGTCTGACGTATGGCCATGACTGGCCCTTAATGTTGAACACTTTATTTCACTATGACAGCCTGGGTGATCCCTCGATGATAGCATCCTTCCCCTACATACATCTCATCATGGTTCCATATCACCAAAGCTTCTGACCTGAGGATCTTGTCCTTTAGCAGACATGCAGGAAACGTGCCGGGGTCCTCGGGAACGAAATTTCGCGGGGATATATACAGAATCGGAAACGTAGAAAGAGAAGACGCAGAGGATAGCTTTCTATCAAAGTCGTGTCCATTCTATGCCCCTTGAGTCCATGTCGTAACCTCTGGACTCGATTATTAGCCGACACTTGATCTTGCACGCCGTTTAGACCTTTCGCTCTGCTTATACATTTCACGTTGAAAATAAGGATGAATGAACATCCTACGTTTTCCCGGAGTAGTATCTCATCTACAATATTGTGAGATCATTTCGTTCACACCAGAGATAGAAGCCTCCAAAAAGTTGAGTGATGTGGCAACTCCTGGCTGCCCAACTACTGGCGGCTCTCGCCCGAGTGGCTGCTTCCCAAAGTATGAAAAGTGTGGGTATATCTCGAGATCATCATAGTTAACATTGCAATGGAATTCCAGACGTTGATGAGCCATGTTTGTCAATGATTGGCGCTGAGATGGACCTTATCTCAAAGGCACTTTTTACGAGTGTCAGTTTCCTGTGAAGACCATCACGATATTGCAGCCTATATCCATTTCGGTGCATAAATCCTGTACAGAAGAGGATCCAATGTTTCAGTGCCTCTGCTGCGAGTGCCTCTATTGAACAAATCTAGCATGCCATGAATGCGAGCCAAGTCCGAAATGACTGACTCATGTATATGTTGCATATTTGCAGAACAGCATGGTTGGCTGGCTCGAGTCATGCATATTGTTTGCCAGCTCACCGGAACTTTTTGTGGCAGCAAGGTAGTGATATGGGCTTGATAGAGCACCAGAATTCCGTAGCACAGTAAGCGGGACATTTGGATCTCGTACCTAGATGAGGGCTACGAGGGCCCCAATCTCGACTCGTCCCTTTTTTTATTATATGAGTTAGGGGCCAATTTGGCGGTGTAGCTCAGGAGTTGTACTCTCCTGGCCAAGCTTGGACCCGCCTGGCCGCCCAAAAGAATACTCCAGGGCATTATCGTGGGACAAATGTAACCGCACAGAGCCCCAGGGAGGGAGGACAGCACTGAGAGGCGACCAGGTAATGTTATATTGCCCAAGACTTCTAGAAGATGACTAGAAGCGGAGTATCGAGGGGCGCAGCAGCGCGAGAGAGGAAAAGAGCCCACTGCTACAGGACATGGTGACAATCCGATTGGAATCAGGCTTAGTGACAGGTGAGGATTGCTGGGGTTGTACTCTTAATAACGTGGATCGCAACGTCGGGTCGTGAATATGATGATGGTGGCGGTGGTGGATTTATGACGGAGAGGTCAAAGTGAATGACCAACGAGAGGCCATCTTCAGGCGAGGGTGCGCCGAGATGGTGAGCGGCATTCATGATTACCTTTGAACATCAGACTATGTCTAAACTATTGAGGTAAAGACCGACTTCAAATTTGTCCCGGTGAAATGGGTGCGGCGCCGTCGATGACGACGTGAGGAAATAGGGGTATTCGGAACTAGCTAGGGAGGCTGAATACTAGCAGTGGTAGGTTCTTGGGCTAGGTTAGTGCATTTCAGGGTGCTTCACTTGTAACGAATAGAAGCCACGGCTGCTGGTCCACTCATGACGACCAAGTTCTGTGGCGGGTTAATTAAGGCTATTGCCAACATAAATTTCATGGTATAGGAAGAAAATATTGCTTGGGTGCAAATGATGCAACAACGGGACAATTATCCGATGCGTGTAAATAACGAATTTGATTAGAATCGCCAGGGTACGCTCAGCTCCGTGGATGCCATCAGACTGTGGAGAGGGGATTTCTACCGTCGAGAAAGATTTATCCTCACCACAATGAACTAGGTGCCTTGGATAGGTCACTCCTTGGGAGAGATGACTAGACGGAAACCGTGCTGGCGAGTAGTGAAAGAAACACTTGTTCTCAAAAAAGGACGATACATAGACGCTACAGACTATTCATTGTGCGTGCAGCTCGTTAGGCCGCAAGGTCTAGAGTATGGGAGAGACGGAGCACTAGTAGAGGAATCCGTGGGCAATTACCTTCGTTTTCCGCCTTTTTGAGACGCACGTCAAAAGCACCACCGGGAAATGCCCGGTGCAATCGGTAGGTGACCGGGTCGCGAGCCGCATCCAAATGAGAAAATATATCAAATCGGCCTCAGAAAGACCGTACCGTAACCCGTGTCATGCCAAGGCTAGTATGGATGAGCCGAGCCGCTGCGATATTTACACGGTCTTGTCAAATACTGTTGCATCAGCTTGGTCGAGCCCATATTGGGTGGTGTGGATGCCCATGAAATCATTTCGCCGTCATCGTTGCTAGGTAGAAGCCGCTGGCCAACGTGTCACGAACCCCCTCAAAGTCGTGACTGGAGTCGGTTGAAGCGTTCCATGGTGGTAATTACTCGAACGAAGGCGTCGGGAATGAATGTGTCAAAGCCACCTCCAAGAGTAATTGTCGTCTTTGGAGAGCCTACGGCATCTTCGGATGCCAGGTCTCGTGCTCTGTTTCCGAAGCGAAGCAGTAATCTCACTAGATAGCGATATATTGTTGTTGGTGGATACGTGCAGTGAAATCATCATAGTTCCAGCAAGTTACGTAGGTAGTATGTTGCGAGGCTGGCAGACTCCAGCTCTACGACTTGGACCGCAGACTGACGGCAAGGCTGGTCACATGTGGGTGATTGGTCGATTTGAGCCTTCTTGTAGTATAGCCGCGAAGAAGAAAGGTACCTGTCTACTGATTACTTGCAGCTGCCTGGATCCTTCAATGTTTAATTGATCTGTAGATCATGCTCCAGTTGGATGAAGTCCTGCGGTACTTTGTGGTGAAGTGAAGAAGGACTTGGGGTCTACTGCGTGCGCCCCGATTCCGACGATTGAACGCAAGGGTGAAAAGGCCTGTTGCAGCATTTGTGCCCTCTTGCGACCGGAACGAATGGCAACGCTTTAAGGCGGGACGTCTGTAAAGACCAAGAAAGAAAAAAATTGTATCCTGATGGAGCACTGCTGAGACTAGCTAGCGGCCAGCTGAAGGGGAAAAAAAAAACATGAGCGTGTGCACAGGATCTAGCTCCGACTTCCGCGGTTGCCCTGTGCACCAAAAGACATTTTTCTCTCTCTCGTCTCCATATGTTGTTTTTTCTTTGGTCCTTTCTCGGACCCTGCCTTGCAATTGTGAAATTTTGAGTTCAGTCGATCGCGTGGCGGAAAATGAGGTAAGAGGTGCTTTATTAGCTAAAAGACAGTCACCTTGCATCTTCTACTACTGCATTGCGAAAAGCTGACCGAATGGCGTGTGCATCGTACATACATACCTGTAGCGCCCCAAAGCACCTCGAGGCTCAAGCTGCAGCCGCTACGCCGCCTGTTGCCTGTAAGCTGTGGCAAGAGAAGGAACCTTCTGCTGGCTGTCGCATTACAGATGTACTCATGTAGCAACGACCTATCAAATCGCGTCTTTCTCTCTCATCACCTGACATATATTCTGTATGTATAGGCATCTCCCTGCCCGTGATATCGCATTGCTTAGAAGCACCATGTCCTCGGATATGTCCTTTTGGAAATTTGTATGGTCGTGAACTGTGATCAATGCAAGTCTCAATAAGTTTGTAACCATACAACCAATATGTGACCCCTAAAATGAGAAAAGCACAAGCCCACGGGGCCCGTCCCGCGAGCCACCCTAGCGCCCCTCTTCCCTAAGTGCTATCCTTAGCTTAGTTCTGACAAGCATTTGGGTGGTCGAAATCCTGGTAGCTGGAGGTCTGCTGCTACGGAGCACCAACGCACTTGCACGGAATACCTAGACGCAGCGTGCTGGACACGTGCATTTCATTCCAAGTTTTAGGGTAGGGCGCTGCCTATAGGATGGGACCAGTCTGCGTGACTGGTGATATGCATTATGGCTGGCTGCCCGACTATACCTACCCATGTACTAGGAACAGATTGCTCTTTGTTACGCATATCTGAACATCAAACATTGTGGGTGGATGCATTCATTCGACATATGTCTGCCGGCATAAAATCGCCGCTTACATACCTCGATGCGTCCATGTACAGATCTACCTTGATCTCATTGCGACGGGGGGAAAAGCAATATCGCCATGGCCTGGCCTGGACGCTGGAATCGCGCACCTCTTGTACAGAATGCAGCTGGGGGAAAACGGTCTACTGGGACCGCCCACTCGGCGGGGGTCTGACGGATTGACGGATTGACAGCGGCTTTCTGGAATATCGGCTCAACCCTGTCAAAATCGACTTGACTGGAATCCACTGATCCAGCCAACCGAGTTTCAATGGTCGGTATTTTCTACGTACAACACCACAACCCGCGTGCGTGCCTTTGTTTTTTGCCCACTCTTGCTTTGTCCTTTCTTTTAGATGAATGACGGGTACGCTGCCGCTAATCAAGCAGAGGCAGCCATGGCAGTAGCATGTCTTTGATGGCTCACTGAGCACGCCCACGGTTTGGGTCGACTACTGGCAAAGGGTTCAAACTTCACCGTAGGAACGAGCCGTACTTTTAGTACAGAATTAAGGCCATTACCTGCCTGGTAGTCGAGATGGTGCCGCTCGTCGTCCTCCAATGGCACACAAACCGTCCGATCCAAAGAAACAGACGATTTTGTTTCTGGATGACATGCAGAGATACTGCAAAGTTACGGCGTTTGTCCAAGCGGATAGCCACCTTTGGTTTTCTGGAACTGGGACAAAGTGAGCCCAGTAGCACGGCACACTTCAGGGTCTTGCTTTTCTCACTCGTTGTTTTTATGCGGCCGGGCTGACTCTGTTCGCATCACGGACGTTGGATCTGGCGCAAGAGCTTCTATACATGCTTCGTGTATATGATTATCTACCATATCAACATGCCAGGCGACGACCTATCTGGTGCTGTGCATGCTGGTATGCAATCTGATTCGTTTAGCTGATGCATGATGGCTTATGTACAGACCGGCGAAGCAAATTGACGCAGCAGCATCAACAAGAAGCGACTAGCAATTACATTGTAGTCGCCATCCATCCATCCATTCATTCATTGCGCTCACCTGGTCTCTGTCTGCCTACCTATATTACTATCTGTCCCTGCTGCCTCACGGACAGCCGACCAACCATTTCCAATCGACGTGCATGGTAGCCTCTTTCCTGCTGACCCTCTCGCGGCCACACCCCCTTGGATGGGAACCCGGCAGATCTGGCAAGAGACCCAGATCAAAGCCCGTCATTTTATTGGATCCCAGTGCGTCGCATAGTGTTGAAAAAGGCAGATCCCCACAACCAATACCATTCCAAACCCTCGCCCCATGACACACAGGCCGTCGTCGAGTAGGTACGAAAGGAAGAAGGCGTCAAGGACAAAGTAAAGGGAATGAAATTGAGGCGCGGTCATGGTTGGGATCAACCTATGGTTGTGGCCACCATTTCATGATTGATGGTTCAACTGACCTTGCACAACCAAGTACGAAAGCGGCTTCTTTGGGCTCGACATGTGTTCTGTAGTCTTCATAGACATTAAGAAAAAAAAAATGTGGTTCATACTTGCTGTGACATGGGATCGCTGTCGGTCAACTACTAGACAGACTGACTGGCAGACAGGGCGAGGCGAAGGGGAAAAAAAAAAAAAAAAAAAAAAAAAAGTAGAAGAGCAGCATAAACAGTTGCGCGCGCACATACCTGAAAGGTCTCTTTGCTTTAGGCACCTTACTCAAACTACATTACATTGGCCCATAAGCATCCATCTATTGAATACATACCAGACAAAATCATAAACTATTCCGCCCTCGAGTACCAGATAAAAATGAAATCAAGTGAAATTAAAAGAAATGAGGAGGGCAAAAATAATAGAAAATTTATTGGTGCCCCAAAGTTCCCGGTTCTCTCAAGTCTGCTTTTTTTGTCTCGTCTCCACGAGAGACTTGAGCCCAGAGAGAAGAGAGTCCACTTCTTCTAGTTGACCGGCCGCCCCCCAAAATCCTAGTACACACCAGGGTTCAGTTCAATCTTTCCTTCTCCGCCCAAACCTCTTTTGTCGCCGAACCAAATTTTCTCCTTGTTGATTTTCGAACCCTTTCTACCCTCCAGATCCTCTTCTTGACCTCGACTAGAGAGAGAGACCGAAAATCTCGTCGTCGACCAAAGGGCCATATCTCCTTCCTGCTCCTCTTCAGCCTGCTTACCTAGATTGTTGTCGTTGTTGCATTCCTCCGTCAGAACTTTCTTTGCTCTTAACTTCCCCTCCTCCTCCAAATCCGTCCCTCCACCCCCCCTGGCGGTCTCGCCTCATTCCTACCGTACGGAGTCTTGACCTATCCGGCTTGGGCCCTCCGTGACGAAGTACGACGTGGTTTTCGGCTCCCTGCGTCTCCCCAACCCACTTGCCAATCCAGCTGCATTGCTTGCAGTTCCAGCCTTCCACGACTTTGCCGACGTCCGCACGATCCTCAAACACCGACGATCTTTCCTTTTACTTGTTTTTTGTATCGTCCTGTCTTCTGTCATCCGCAGAAGAGTTGGGCCTTTTTCACAAGCGGATCCGTCACATCTGGTCAGGGGCTTGAACGCTGTTCTTGCAAGAGGGTCGTCACGCCTCTCGTGTTAGCTTGCACCACCACGCCGTCGTCGTGCGCAGCGTCAACGTGGATTGCAACGGTTGCCGTTTGTACTTTGAAACTGTCAAGCAATCACTTGACAGTCGTTTTCCTTTGGCAGGGTCAAAAAGGATTGAGGTTTGCAGCTCGCTAGCAGTACTAGCAGCTGTGCTTCGGTCCGACCTCAAACCTTGGACGCTATAACGGCTACCCGAGAACACGATTTCCAACCATGAACCAACAGCACGAAATGTACTACGATTATCCGACCGCTTCCAACCGGTCACCCAGCTCGACGAGGCAGGGCTACGCTACGGTCGGTCTTTCAGGTCTCAGCGCGCGCGGTCAAAGACCCCTGGATTCCATGGCCCAGGCTCCTTCAATGTACGGTGACGACCGGTTCGGTGGCGCATCTGGCTACGACACAATGTCCAGAATCGATCGTTTGGCGCCGAACGCCAACTATATGCTGGAGAATTCGCAGACATGGGCCTACAACGGAGGTGGTGCCCAAATGAACGGCCCCCTGAATGGAAATAGTAGACTTGGTTCGCGATCATCAGCCCGAAGACCAGGCCTTCCCAGCGTAAGTCCAAAACCTTGACATATGGTTATTGATCTTGCAGTGCATAACTAACCTTGTTTCTTCTGTAGACCTGGACAGAGCAGCCTCCCCAGTCTATGCCCTCGATGAACCAATACTATGACAACATCCCTAGCGAACACGACATTGGAAGCATCACGGATCACCGTGGTCTTAACACACCGGGCTCCATGGACGAGCAGCTCATTCCGACAGCTATTGTGATCAAGAACATCCAGTTTCAGTGTCGAAAGGAGATCTTACAAGGTCTTATGGCCTCGCTCAACCTTCCCCAGCCTTATGCTTTCAACTACCACTTTGACAAGGGTGTCTTCCGGGGTCTTGCCTTTGCCAACTTCTCGACTCCCGAAGACACTTCTATTGTCATTCAAAAGATGAACGGACTGGAGGTCATGGGGCGCAAGCTACGCGTCGAGTACAAGAAAATGCTTCCTCAGGAAGAAAGAGACCGGATTGATCGTGAGAAGCGCGAGAAGCGTGGTCAACTGGAGGAGCAGCACCGTGCCCCTCTCCCTCAGCACCAGCAAACCGCCCTCCAGGCTCTTGGTGTCGGTGTCAACAAGCAACCCAACGGCTCGCCTATCCGTAAGCGCAGTTTTCACTCCCCGACCCTACAAGCGCCGGCTCGCTCACTAGTCCTAGGTGATATCGACTTGAACAACCCAAAGACGCTTGAGTTCTACACTGAACTCACCATGTTCCAGCGTGACCAGACTAGAGAGACGTATATATTTTCTCCGGATATTTCGCCCGAAGAACGACGCCAGATCCACATCCTCGCCCACAATATGGGTCTTGAGCATCACTCGATTGGCGAAAATGACAGGCGCCAGCTGCAAATCACCAAGAAGGCTCAGCAGTCGCCCCCAATGCACGCGCCGCACCAGCTGCCGCCAAATGTTTCATGGGAGGATCACAGGAGAGGGCTCAGTCGTGCCGCCACCTTTGATTTCGCCGAATCAAGAATCGGAGCCAATAGCGCATACCACACAATTGGAAGACAAGGTCCGACTTTGGAGCTTCCCAACTCGCTTGAAAGCGGTATTCCGAACAACCTCCGCGCTGCCAAGAGCTTTGCCGATCTGCGAACTCATAGCCCCAGTCCTGCTCCGTCTGGCTCTAGTTATGCTGGTATTGGAAACGGCCTCGGTGCTAGATACGGCGACTATGGTTCCCTTGCGACCCCGCCGAATCTGACACCCACCTCGGGACAGAACCCTGGCGCTAGCACGGATACCTTGCTGTCCGGCGGTATGGGCTCTCTGAGCTTGGGATATGACCCGACTTCGCAGCATCTTCGCTCAACTCCTGGCGCCATTGGTAGCCAGAGACCCGTTGGTGGCAACACTTCTGCCCCCAGCCGTGCCGCCCCAGATAGGCAGCCACGCGGACCGGAATGGGGTGAGGCTTTCAACAGCCGCAACCGAGGCCACATGCAGAGGAACAGTGGTAAGTTCAATTCGACTACACGGGTACTGGTGAGCCCATGGAGACTAACATTCATGTCAGATTCCTCCGATGCCGGCAGTCGCACTGCTGCTGCTCGATTTCATTAAGATATATGACCAGTGAAGAAAATCTATACGTGATGGCATCAATGCCCCCGAACATCTATCAGTCAACAATGAGAGACGATTTACGACATAGAGACTGGACGCTTTCATAGCCATTGAAAGCTCAGCATTGGACGCCAATAGTTGGGGCCGTCACCGATATTATCCATCTCTCAACGAATTTCAAATTTCCGTTCGACCATATTGGCGCAAGCACCGACCTAATACTCCCTGTAATATCAACTCTCGCCATTTTGTGTTTTTGGAGTTCTATTTTTGAAGTTGCATTGACCCGCGGGTTAACTGGAAGTCGAGGAAAACAAGACATAAAAAACAAGGGATGGCTCACCTGACAAGCACAAATTTTTTTGTGTGTTTGTGGGTGGCCTGGAGGGATCGATCTGGAACTGGGGAGGGACGTTCCAATGGATCCGTTTTATATACCCCTCGGTGACGACTGACGCCAGCATTTTAACGCTAAAAACCTTCACTGGATACACCATACAGCGTGTTTATGGGCAACCATTCATGGCATCACGACTCTACTTCTATACCCTGCTGGGATTTCTCTTCGACCTTGAGCACCTCTGACGGGCGATTCACCTAGAGAATCCCTTTTACGATGGATACGCTGTTATGACGCATATGCACATCATTTAGATGGCAAGCGCGATGCTGGCTGGCTGGACTGGCAATTGGACTGGCAATGGACTGGCGATGAGACGTGGAAAATTTTAATAGATGCCCTTTCCTGGCCTCTTTGCGGATGGAAACATCTGTGTAATGCCACCACAGGGAGGGCTTGGGTGCCGGTGCTGGTCGGGGTCAGCAGTCCCGCTTGATTGGACATGAAAGAACGAAACGATGAGAAGACGAACAAATGGTGGAAGATGAATTTATTCTTCGATGCGATGATAACAACATGAGAGATGTGTGAAGAAGGGATGAGTTGAGCCAAATGGTGGAGAGACAACGAAGGCTTGAATTGGGACGGATTTTCCTGTATAACAGTCGCATCTATTTGATTACGCGTTCCCTCTTATGCGTTGCTTGCCATCTTGGCTTGAGCATTATTCATCATGAGTTAGCAGCAACCCTCTCACAACGCTTGGTTACATTGTCAATGCGCGTTCTCCCGGTCATTCTAGCTGTTTTCTTGCGACACATTCAATGGCGTCGGAGTTACTGCATGGGCCGGGCGTTGAGTATGGGAAGCATTTGAGGCGAAATCGGTGGTTGGTCACTACTCAAAGAGTCAGCTTACAATCTCTTATGAATTAGCGGGTATTAAAAAGTGGTTTCAACTGACTTGTGGTTTGCCTCTTCTTGTTTGCGCCGTTTGCGTTGTCGATTATCTCGGGTCTTTGCTTCATACCTTGGAAGGTCTGATGTGGCGATACGATATACTAGTTTTCACATTGAGCTACGAATACCAAACATTCATTTCCCAATTCATGCAAGCGTCTGGGCAGTCAGATTAATGTGACTGCATCAAACATGGAAAACTCGCGAATGGATTAAACAATACTTTAAACGAGCCAAGTACGGAAGATGTTCATGAAACTATGGTCTTATTTTTTATCGGTATTAAGTGTTTACCTTTCCCTATGGCATTGTTGATTCGACGAAGATTTTGGGGCCCTTCGTATTGGTAGCTCTATCTTATTTACATTCCCGCCCTCTAGCAGTCTCTTCTCTTTTTTTTTCTTTTCATGAATAGTATTGTTACAGTGACAGAGTAATGCAAAGCTTTTTTCGATTGTGCCGAAGTACTGAGTCTGTGGTCATTCTTGACTTTTCGAGTTTGCTGGTATCTCTTTGTTCCATTGGAATGGAATCCTAGAACGGCCTTCCGCAATTCGTGTTTGTTGCAAACTCGAAATGTTGGAGAATAATAATTTTCTGCTTGCAACCGAGCAAGCTTTCCACAATTCCTTTCGTCATGGAACCAAAAACGGGCAGCCATTCAAACCCACTCCCTCGGCGTCCTGAGCACATCTACTAGTTGCTGCTCGCGACTGTCTGCCTCGGGCTCATGGTAGTACTTCCAAGAGGCCGTGAGCGGCATGGAGACCAGAATACTCTCCACGCGCGGGCTCGAGCCAGCCAGTCCGAATTTCGTGCCCCGGTCGTGCAAGAGATTGAACTCTACGTAGCGACCGCGCCGGAGCTGCTGCCACTCCTTTTGGGCTTCGGTGAAGGGTTCGCCGCGGCGCTTCTCGACAATGGGGACGTACGCCTCGGGGAAGATTCGCAGCACGTCCCGCGCAAACCCAAAGAGGGATTCCAGTTTTGAAGTCTCGGAAGCTTCTAGGTCGTCAAAGAAGATGCCGCCAACTCCGCGCGCCTCGCCGCGGTGCGCGTTCCAAAAGTACTTGTCGCACCAACTCTTGAACCGGGGATAGTACGCCGCGTCGTAGCGGTCGCAGACGGCCCGGAGGCGGGCGTGAAAGTGCGCGGCGTCCTCGTCGTAGAGATAACAAGGGGTGAGGTCGGCGCCGCCGCCGAACCAGCAAGAGCTCAGCCGGCCCGTCGCGGCGTCAAAGGTCTCGAGGAACCGGCAGTTCATGTGCACCGTGGGCGCCATGGGGTTTTTCGGGTGCATGATGAGGCTCAGACCCACGGCGGAGAAGGGCAGCGCCTCAATACCCTCGGGTATCGAGGCCGGGTGGCTCGCCCGCATCTGGGCCACCGCCGCGGCGCCCGTCATGGTGCCCTGCACCACGCTCACCATGACGCCTCCCCGCTCGAACACGTTGCCGTCCTCGATGACGCACGAGATGCCGTGCCCGCCGTCGTTGGGCTTTGTCCACTCGTCCACGCGGAACTTTGTCCGGTCAATCTCTTCTAGTCTGGCGACGATGAGGCGTTGTTGCTCCTTGACCACCTTTACCCATTTCTCGTAAATGGGTGAGTGTTGTAACGTTGCCATTTTCGGTGTGTGCTTTTTATTCTTCCTTCCCTTTCTTGTAGTTGTATTGATTGATTTTCGGACCACTCAAGATTCTGAAGGCATTTCTGTAATTTGAGCGCAACTGCAAGTGTAAATAGGTACGCGAATAAGCGAGCGAATTAATGATATGATACGGTGTCATCCTCGCCTCTTGCCGGCATCATCCATATAGCCCCACTTTTCGCTCTGGCTCTCGTATGATCACGTTAGATCGTAAGTTTTTCGGGTTTTAGTTCAAAGAAGAGCTAGAAAAGATAGAGTCGTTCGAGCCGCATACGATCAGTAACATTCGTTCTTGAGGTGAAGCTGACAGAGATTGTACGTTGGTAAGAAATGATAGTTAGGGCGAACTACTGGTAGAATGTTGGTAATACGTTGCAATTTGAAGCTTGACGACTAGATCCATGTTTACCATCCCCAAGACATAGTGTATAGAGTCGCTTTATGAAAAATATGGCAATATACTTGCCCTAGTTTCAAACTTATAGGTCTGCCTGTTCGTAATGTGCATATAAAATCGCGTGTTCTGCCATAGCATTTAAACAAACAGTATGACGGCAGCTTACAATGCTGAAGGTACTTAAGAATGGCGAATTCACTTACGCTGCAAGTAGTAGGAAACTCTTATTTCAAAAGTGATCGTTGCATTGTAAGATGAGCCGGCGCCTCACTTGCAAGGCAATATACTATGATGCTCAAATTTGCCTTGGTAATAACATGGACGAAAACGGCATATTGAACATGTACCCAACTCGTTGTACTGACTTCCAGTTGAATACCTAATCAGCGTGAATATTGATAAATAATGTTAACACGTTGATCCGTATCAATATGACACCTCAATTGTTCTGCCAAAAAGTGAAAAGACTAATTCATACTTAAACCCATCTTAAATATCATACTACGATACACTCTTGCATGTTAGCTGTATTATTTTCTGAAGTTGGTTGGCTGGTTAGAGTGGCTCGACCATTGAGACTAGAAGTGTGGCGCTGTACGCACGAGCTCAGTCAGTGGCGCATGCTGGCAATGGGCTTGCGCCACATATACCGGGTCCGAGCGTTCAACGTATCTGATCTCCAAGTGACCTCTCTCCAGTCAGTCGGAAGCATGAGGACTTGAGTAGCAAGATACTGGCAAGAGTCGACATGTCTTCCACAATTGGATCTTTGGTCTTTCCAAACCATATGGAAGGCATAGACATCATCAGCCAAGTCACTGCCCAACCCAGCATTGGGTCAAAGTTCCACAACCAAGAGCTGTGGTTGCCCGTTAGCTGCCGCCAACCTTGACATCTCAGCCAGCTCGGGCTTGAGGTAAGTCAACATCAGAGGTCAGTTCCCACGCACGCTGGTGCTCCTTTGCCGTCCAAAAAGCTCGTGGCAGGTTCCATGAGCTCTGACGGTTGGATTCTCGGCTTTTTGGACATCATCAGTCCATAGCCTGCTCAAGTGAGGCGTCCCTTTATCTTCCCTATATCCTCACATCGTCTTTGCCTTCTCCTCAGGCTGCGCACTAGGTCCGTCTGGCTAGCCGTAGTTTCTCCGGCGTACCAAACCCGCCAGACAGACACCTTATCTGATGGGGCGGACATCGGGCGCGGCACTCGCACTTTAGGGACAGCTGGCGCCTTGCCATGACAGCAGCCTGGCAGATCTCCAAGCCTTGAGCACTCTCCAAGAGGGGAAGACGAAGCTGTTTAGGTGGTGGCCGCTCAGTGTTGGTGCTAGCAGGCAAGCTCGCTACTGGTGCCTGCTGGGAGGCGCTATGCAAAGCAAGCAAACAAGATGGGCGGGCGCTGCCTTGCCTAAGGTGTCACGAAATGGGGGGGTTTTTGAATTTGGGGTCGTTTGAATGAATTTACAGGCGCCCAACAAGGCACATTTAGCAAAAGGAACCAATCCCAAGCTCTAGAGGAGCTGAAAGGTCAACATTGGGTTACCTAGCAAAGGTCGGTGCCTCCCCTCGGCAGCTTTGATACTGATTTTTGAACGCCGCCCGCCATTCGATTTTCTCACCACGACCATTCCGAACGACCAAGCACAGCCAAGGCCAGCTTTTAGCCAGGATCGAGAAAAAAACATCAACAAATTTCCATCTTGAATCTCTACTCCAACCCAACGCGTCGCAAACCATTTACAACACTTGTCGCCATCGACTTGCTGCATTCCAACTCCATCTCGACACCAAACATTCGCACTTTGCGCGCATCATCTCTCATCGTCATACGCAATGGCTGGTGGAAAGGGCAAGTCAGCTGGAGGCAAGAGTGCCGGTGGAAAGACCTCGTCCGCCGATGGTCCCAAGAAGCAGCAGAGCCACTCGGCTCGTGCAGGTCTTCAGGTAAGCAATTCTGCACGTCTTATCTGCTCTGGCGATGGATGCATCACAATCTCGGACATTGTTTTCGTCTTTGCGACTCGCGACTATCAACCTCGAAACCTTGAATACTCGACGCAACGAACAAACCCACTCGAGCTCAACCTGCACCGCACCACTCGACCCCACGCAAAATTCACGACGATGCACACCACGACATTGGAGAACGCGTCTGCATCTGTTCATGTTTTTGCGCACATGCTAGCAACAACAATCACGATGCACCCATTTCGATTTCCTTTGCGCGCATTTGCACCATCATCATTATGAGCGCGTCGCATTATCAACAACACCACCCCTCCATGAATAACACACGACATGGGACAAGAACATTGCGCAACATTAAACTCCCGCAACATCCGACGAAAAAATGCGATACGTTCATCGCCCGCCGCTATGCTACCTGCCGAACACATGCTTTGATCACTTGGAAGTCGTCAAAAATACCTAAACTGACATTTCCCCCCTCACAGTTCCCCTGCGGTCGTGTCAAGCGTTTCTTGAAGCAGAACACCCAGAACAAGATGCGCGTTGGCGCCAAGGCAGCCGTCTATGTCACAGCAGTTCTCGAGTACCTGACTGCCGAAGTCCTCGAGTTGGCAGGCGTGAGTCATACCCTTCCATTCTGTTGCCTGTTCTTAACCCCGCGCGTCACTCTGCCTTGCAAACATGGCCCAATACTGACTGGCTACTGTAATACAGAACGCTGCCAAGGATCTCAAGGTCAAGCGTATCACACCCCGCCACCTGCAGCTCGCCATTCGTGGTGACGAGGAACTCGACACACTCATCCGCGCCACCATCGCCTTTGGTGGTGTCCTGCCGCACATCAACCGCGCTCTGCTTCTCAAGGTTGAGCAAAAGAAGAAGAACAAGGCTATTGAGGCTTAGGTATCGAGACGCTCTTGATTCTTTTGTCTTCAGCTTGTTGGTTTCCGGTTTGGTTCGTTGGTTGAAAGATCTGGTCTTGGTCTTTTCATTTTTTGCAGAGCAGACAGTACACACAAAAATGTGTACGAGATGGCGCCCTAGTGTTTTTGGGCAGATTTACTGACACGAGTGGTGAAAAACAAAAGTCAAATTCTCGTCAAATTCTCGTTGGCCGACTTCGACAACGAGGTGGATTGACTTCACCCGTGTTCTATCGATAGGCATGAATGTATAACAAGTGGTTTCGCTGCTCCAAATACTGTGTCTCACAATGCAAAATGTGATGATATGAAATCATGATTTGTATCCAGACACCTGAGTCAAACTATCCAGATATCTGGCGAACCTAATCGTTCATACTAGATTCACGGATCGCTTGTTTATTTGCCTTCCAGGCACAAATTATCAGACGTTTGGGAAATTCTTGCAATTACTCACAATCATTGCCATGTAGGATCAATCACTTGATGATCCCATCATTTCTATCACACTACCTACCTGAGACTCATCACGCGGCCATTTCGACTCACCTTTCTGGACTTCTACGCGTCGTGGGGCATGAATGGAATAGGGTCCGTGATGTCTTCATCTCCCACGACAAGCAGAGCCTCGGAATCGCACTGCGGGCAATACGACTTACCGTCGTCACTTACAAATGTACTGCCACATCTCACACAGTGCTTAAAGAGATCTGCGGGATCAGATGGAGCCGGTGAAAATGGTGAAATCAGCAGATTTAGAGGCACGATGTTTCCTTCAAAGTCGGAATCCGTCTGCAAATCAAGGGCTGAAAACATTGCCTCATCACCTGAGCTGCTTGAGTCGAAATCGGGGGCGACCTGATGTTCCAGAGCAGAAAACATGGTCCCGTCGTTTGAAATGTTCGATGGAGACCCGATACTCATATTGAATCCAATTTCTTGAGCATTGGGAAAAGGCTGAAGCTCGAACGAGGAGCCAAATGCCTCATGGCTGAATACTGGCGATACAGAGTCGGGAATCACATTGAAAGCAGACTCCAGAAACGGCGTCTCCTCTTCCATCATAATTCTCGCGCTAGGATCACCAAACATAATCTGTGGCTGTTGTTGCTGTTGCTGCTGCTGCTGCTGCTGCTGTTGTTCGTGCTGGACGTAGGCTTGCAACAGACCGTAAGCATGTGGTTCACAGTCAACACAAAACAGCCCCATGGCCGCAGATCCCTCACACCCTACCGTGGCGCAGGCCCTTGTGCAGAGCTGGCAAAACGGCCAGTCCCGACCAGGGGGGATCATGGACGCGCAGCCCCGGGTCGCGCAGGGCTGCACGTGGCGGCACGCCGGACAGAGGTCGGCGAGCTCGTCGCTGGCCATCACGGTCGCGCAGCCGCCGCGGGAGCCGTCGGCGTTGGCGCACAGCTTCAGTCCCCGGCACGCGAGACAAATGTCGACGCTGGGGCCGTCCCGCAGCAGCGAGACCCCGTTGGCGCAGCCCCGGCGGGTGCAGGGCGTGGGCGGCAGGCAGGCGTCGCACCACGCCGAGGTCGTGGGCTGGATGGCGAGGCCGCAGCCGCCGGCGCAGAAGGGGGCCTGGTTCAGATTCATGTTGGAGGCTAGCTATTACCTGTATTAGCTCTATCCAAATCCCTTTCCTCCAGTTTGGTTCTGGATGGTGCTCTTGGACAAGATGAGATGATGCAAATCGTTCTGCTTAGCCAGTGGTGATGAAGCGATATCATGGCATCAAATCAGGTTGACGGGGAGTGTTTATAAGTGCCAGAGATGTGAAGAATAAATCATTGAAAATGTACAATGCCATTATCAAGTATGTCTGAAGTAGTAAACGGCCCAGCAAACAGACAATGTACAAGAAAAGACAATAAGACAAAGGATCAAGACATACATTGTCAGGAATACACGATCTTGTGTGGGAGTGAACGACCAGACAATGGAATAAGCGGAATCACAATCTCTTCATGGTACGCACGTCATTTCACACGTTGATAGTTTCATGAACTCAGATAGTTGATGCAAAACAGAGGGGTATAATTGATTAAGCTATGTCAGGGTACGATAAACAAATGATTGTATGACGTGCTTATGCAGCGTCTTGATCGAGTAATTTCTTCAAAACACCCGACGAGAGATATCCACTATAGGCAGTACTTTACTTTCCACACAAGAAAGCAAAATCCCATGTGCGATGGTTGAGAGAGGTCCTGATCCTTGAAGAGAAAGAATGGACCTCGACTTGATGTGAAGCACTTTGTAAAATGCCAGGAAAAAAGCCAACGGGAGGCTTTTCCAACTTTTCTCCTTTTCTCCTTTTCTTTTCTTTACCACATGACAGCACCGTCGAACTGGTTGATCTCCTTGACGTTGATGTTCTCCCACATGAAGGTGCTGAACCAGGTGGTGGCGTACATGCAGGTGGCGGCGATGAGCATGAGGCGCTGGGTGGCGCCGTAGGCGTTCTCGATGCCGGTGCGGGTCGGGGTGCCGACGGCGTACGAGGTCTGGACGTCGATGCTGCCGTAGATGTCGGTCAGGGAGGACTGGGCGTCGGCGGGCAGGAACTCGGCCAGCTTCTTGGGGAAGATGCCGGTCCACATGGCGGCGGCGATGGTGGAGCCGATGGACTGGCCCATGGCGGCCACCATGCCCTCCATGGCGAGCACGGCGGGGATGTTCTTGTGCTTGGACACGGCCATGACGGTCATTTGCTCGCAGATGACGAGGGTGCCACCACCGAAAGCGATGAAGATGAGGCACATGACAACGTAGCCAATGTTGACGTCGGGCTGACGGAACTTGATCATGAGACCGACACCGAGGACGGTGATGGGGACACCGAAGAAGACGGCGGGCCACTTGAGGCGTCCGTTGTAGCGCAGGAAGATACCGAAAAGGATGGCCCAGAAGGTGCTACCCATGGTGTAGACGTTGCCCATGTAGGTGGCGTGAGGGACGCTCAAGTTGTAGACGACGATACAGAAGGAGTAGAAGTAGTTGTCCCACACGTACCAGGCAGTGTAGATGGAGGCCATCATACTGTAGGTGAAGAAGATGGTGCGGTTCTTGATGAGGTACCAGGGGATGAAGGTGATGGGCGCAAAGTACTTCTCCCAGATGACGAAGCAGCCAATCAGCAGACCGCCGAAGATGAAGAAGCAGATGATCAGGGGTGCCTTCCACTGCTCGGTCTGGTAAGAGTACAGGGAGAAGGCGAGGAGGAACAGACCAATACCGGCGGCGGCCAGGATAATACCAATAATATCAAACTCCTTGCCGTAAAAGACAATGTTCTGGATGACGCCACGTCCGTGGGGCTTGACGTGGACGAGTCCAGCCTTGATGGCCTTGCGCTGGTTCCAGTAGAAGAGAGCTCCCAAGGGGGTGCAGACAACGGGGACGACAATGGCCAGGATACCATAGCCCCATCGCCAGCCGGGACCAGCCAAGAGACTGTCACAGGCGTAACCGTAGACCCAAGTGGTGATGAGCCACGGGGAAGAGATGTAGGCAATCGAGAAGGCTCGGTTTCTCAGCTTAGAGGTATCGGCGATGAAAATGGTAATGGTGAAGTCCAGCCACGAGTATCCAGTGTAGTAGAAGACGGCAGCGGCGCAGTAGGTCTCAACATTGTTGCAAGCAGCAAACATGACGAGACCAATGGTCATAAAACCGACGGCGAGCAACAATCCCTGGGGACGTCCAAAGTTGTCCATGTACTTGGCATAGGCAAGCTTGGTGAGGCCAGGGATAAGACCGGCGATAATGCTGGTGGTCGAGACCAGAGAGTGAGAAGAGTAACTACTGACGGCGTAGGTAGTCAGAGTACCGGCGACACCAGAGGCAAAGGCGTTGACGAAGTTGATCAGCCACATCCTGGAAAAGGATGGTCAGTTAGTTATACTGGTCCATGATCTCTTTTTGCTCCTTCTTTTATTCGTCCATTGATACAATTCCGTGGTTCGGTAATGACTTACATGATGTAGGCGGCAATCAGGTGCTCCCGGGTCCAAACTTGAAGGGTAGCTTCGGCAACCTGCACACCGAATTGCAGTTCCTTCTTCTCCTCGACGGAGCTGGCAGAAGAGCCAGTGGCTCCAGCCGGCTGAACAGTCGGATCGAGCTCCTTGTCGTTGTTGTCGGTGCCCAGGACACCTTGAGGCTGACCCTCGGTGTCGTTTTGCTTTTCCTGAACGGTGACATCGTGGCCAACGTTCTTGGGGCCAATGAGGCCTCGGAATTTGAGACCCATGGCGACTACGAGAGCTTTGGGTTGTGGTGGTTTCCCTTGGTTGAGATCAAGTCTGTATAAGAACTTGATCCAAGATATGGCAAAGGGAAAAGAAGGAAGAGATGCACAGCTCACGACACAAGGAAGGAAGAGAAACGACGATCAGATTGCGGCGCCCCCAATACTACTATATATTCGCGCGGATGCAACTTTCGGTTGGGTGGCGGGTCCCCCGTTGTATGCTATGCAGCGCGAATCACTAATAACTTATGGACTCCCGGAACCATTTCCACAATGAATTAACCTCTTCCTCGGTCGGCCATGGGTATCGGCTCCGAGTCCACACGACACGCCAGCCAGCAGAGCCAGCAGGCCAGAGGCGAAAAAAGCAGAGATGGGTATTGGTAGCCCGACCTGACCGTAGGTAGGTAAAGAGACACCAACCAGAAGACCAGGTCCCAAAAAATTATGAATACACACACTAAAAACTACTGTGTACATGGACTACTACACGCAAGTCAAATCCCCGCCCCGGGCCCTGCCCTGTCCTTGCCTCGCATCGCATATCCCGCCTGTTTCTCCCGTCTTTGCCTTGCCCGTCTCGGGCCCAGGTCTGAATGCAGAGATTTTTCTCTTACAAAATCCAATAACACGCTGTCGGATCTCATGTTAAGTGGACATGGCTCCCCACACCACGGACGGACGAGGTTGCTGCGTTTGGCAAGCTGAGCGACACGAATTATCTTATCAGATGATCAGACGCCGTCCAAAAGGCCTCAGGCCTCGGGATGGTGGGTGGACCTTCGCGGCCCTTCGGTTACGAAAACCTGGCAGAAGCGGTATAGCCTGGCTATAGCGTCTGCGTGGCCGGCGGCACCATGGGTCGCGATGGATCCAGGGCCAGTCAGGCATGGCACGGCACTGGCGCTGGGTTTCCCGGCCCACACACACCTTGGTCGCAAATCTTCCCTGTCGCGTCTCCGCTGATTAGATTATCTTTTCCATCTGATAGCTGCGAACATCGGCCGCCATTTCTCTCCTACCTAAAGTTGTTCCGAAGGGGGCACGTTGAGAAAACTTTTTACTGCTCATTCTATACACTACCGCCAGAACCTCTCTTTTCTTCCAATGACGACCTAGATCGATCCTTTTAGGACACGACCGATGTCTTGTTGGGCCGCCGCCGTGTACAGAGGTAGCCACTATTGTGGTTTTAGTCGCGCCAGCTGAATATGCAAGTGAACTGAACCGTCACCAACGTGCTATTCCCATGTCCACAAGGGTTTTTTCATTATTCCCCTTCCCTTCTACTAGTGTGCAATTGTGGTCTGTTGGAGGATCAGAAGCAGCAAGCAATTTTTGGGAAACAGGACAAAAAAAAACTTTCAGTCAAAGAGGGGTTTTGTATTCCTCCGCTGTGGATGTGCCTCGAGTCCCTACCTACCTCCCCTACCTTGCCCATGGCACCATCTGCAATGACACCCTACAAGCAAGGGACTCGAGGGATCACAAGTCAGACCCCCAAATCATTCGATCTCGCGGTTGGCTGGTTCCAACGTGCCATAACGCCTCAAAAAGTCTTTTGAGATAAAGCCTTTCCATTCACCTCCTTCTCTTTGGTGGATGGATTCGCAATACAAGTCGTCTGTGTCATCTTGGCATGCATCAGGCGTATCGAGTGGGAGAAGAGGACGAGTAACGTAGCGTACAAACTACAAGGTACACACGACGTTCCTCCACAAATTCCAAGCAGTAGACGGTAGACGGTTTACGCTCGGATTCCGAAGGGCTGACCTACCCAAAAGCTACCTGATCTAGTCTTCTTTTGCAGGAATTTACGACAGGACTCACAGGAGTAGCTCAAGCTTGTTCCTCCCAGAAAGTGTTAGGCTGGAACCGTCCTGTCGGTTACTGCTGCTCACTTGCAGTTGAAGGATTTCTAAGGGACCACTTCCCGTGCTCGCAGATGCCAGCTCCTGCAGCATGCACATTGGCACGAACAAGATCCCCATCCTTTCCGGACCTGACCCCGTTCAAGTGAGCGGGCTATTGGGTATTGGGCACCTGCTCAAGAGAATTTTGTGACTGGAATCGATCGGCCCGTTTCATGCCCATATTCAGTCTTTGTCCGTTGCATGTATGTCCTGATACTATTTGATCTAGAAGCGCCTTCGCGCGAAGAAAACCTGTCGATTTGGACAAAGCCTTATGGAGTTTCTACTCATCGGCACTACTATTGGGAGCGAACCGGACTGGTTTTTCGACGAAAATATCACGGCCCGCCCCAAGGACTTGCTTTTGCATCGTGTGTGGTTCAACCATCGGACGCGATCTAGGCCTGCTGGGCGCCGAGATTCCCTCCAAGATGGCTATAGCCGACGCCACCAGGTCGACTTCCTACTCTCTCTGGCAACGATCATCACGTTCCAAGACTTTTTTGGCCTCCAATCACTGAAAATCGATCAAAAGCTTGGCTTCACGTGTATAGGCGCTGTATGCCGTGCATCGATCCAGACGACAACCCAATTATGGGATCCCCCCAACCGTGGACAAATATTCCGTCCACGCGTCCCTCCGGAATCGGCACAGATTCCCCTGGTTCATGAGGCACAGGAGCAGTGCTGCTTTTCACTGATCCAAATTGTAAATCGTCTTCATGCGTGATAATTACAGAACTGTGACAGCATTATACCAGGCCTACGGCCCTGGAGAGTTAAAATAAACTTCTTATTGATCTGTCCCATTCCCGGGGCTTGGCGCTGGGAATGCATTCGCGTTAATCCTTTTACAACATGAACCGGAAATTGGTCATCATACGGGTAAAGCGAAATATGCGTCTGAGGACCCACTGATCTCTGTACCCAGAGGGCCCGCAGAAACTCAGCCATCGATCGTGATGCTGCAAGGTCACCGCTGCTTGTTAGTTGGGAGGCAGTCCATCCGTTTCGTGTTCAATGAAATAACACAGTACAACGATCCTTTATCATCTGTAATCGCTGGTGGCGGTACCCTCTTTCACCAACTCAAAGCCAGGTGTGAGAAAGATGTCAGTGATATTCTTTGTCTAGTAAGAACAAAGCCGGGCAAAATGGTATTTCATATTTGACATGGTATACCTGGTAACTATCCTGTAAACATTTCTTGTCATATCTCTCTCTATCCCTGGAAGTTTCCTCTATACTCATTTCTTTACTGTAACTTTCCTTGAGTCGCATGCCGTTTTGGCACATTCAATCCTTTATACTACCTTCTTTCGAAGTCTCTCATTGAACACCCATCATTTTTACCAAGTTCATCGCAACTTTTCAACGTTGCGTTGGTATTAAGAAAAGAACAAATTATATAGCACATCTAGGTATTGCAATATCAAGCTGCCAGGAGCCGCAACGATTACCTCGGGAGTCTGGTTTTAGATCTAACCAGTCATATACGTTTCAGAAGTCGGGAACGGAAAGACGGATCCAGCCTTGATCGACATAGCCAAGGTTTAACGAAGACAAATAAAATAAACCTAGTCAAGTAGTTCAAGGGAAAAAAACAAAAATGGCATCCCGGACACCCCTTCCTAATCTCAGGGTTTCCATCAAGCCGACGGCCCCATCAGCTGTAGTAGTAATAGACGCGTCGCCACTCAGCCCGCGACCCTTGTCAGCGTCGAACAAGAAGACAACGACGGGAGGACAAGGACGAGGTACTACCATCACTCGTCGACGCCTGCGCGCGAGCCTGCCCCCGTCCCCCGTGGCCAGCCGCGTCCCGCCTCCACAAGCACCTTCTCCGTGGCGATGGAGATGCTGCTCATGCAGAGCCACGTACGACCTATCCGTCACGCAGCGGTGTCTGCTGTGTTCGCACACCTTTTGCTCCCTCTCTTCCCAGACCAGAGCGGCCTCATTATTCAGTAGTGGTAGCAGTAGTAGTAGCAGAAAACGAACAAGCACTCGCAGTAAACGCAGGGTGGACCGGAGCGGTAACCCCATTACGTGCACCACCGAGTTTGATTACGAGGGATGGTCAGCGTACGGGGCTTGGCGGAGACGTGTCACCGGGACGCAGATCACCGAGGATCAGCGGGATCGCAGCTTCCTGCTAAGACGGCAGCACGACTGGCACCACTGCGACTACCCTTCGCAGTGCGCCCATCGCCGGCGCGAGCTCCAGCCCGTCTGGCAGGACATCTTGCTTAGTGATACTTCCTCCGAGGAGGAGGACGAGGAGGCTGAATCTCGTACAGAAAAAGAAAAGCAGCTGAAGAAATCTATCAAGTCACAACGGAGACCGTCCACGGCGCTTAGTCCCGACGATGATCTCGTCATGAACGAGGCCATCAGCCTCGACACTTCTGGACGGGTCCGGAAGCAAACAAACACGGACATGACAGCCCTGAGCGACCAACAAGTGTTGGATCTATTTGCAGAAGACGACGGTGAAAGTAATGACAATGGCGCCATTCCTCTAGACTACATGTCTCAGCCGCGGCTGAGGGTGCGCAACCACGCCGAGATCGACTGGGAAAACTTTAGCAGCGACGACTCGGACGACAGCGACGACGAGGATCTGGTCGACGCGAATGGAAACCTGGTCAAGTGGCGGAGTAATTCGGGAAGAGAAGAGCCAGATGAGAGTGGCAGTCTTCGCCAGAGCCAGGTGCTCTTGGTCAAAGCGGCCAACTCGTTCTGGGGAGCTACGGATTTCTAATCAGGCTTCAGGTATTGGTTCAATCTGTTTTTAGTTATTACCAAGCATCATTTGGTGAACCCAGATTCGGTGACTGCTGGAGCCCACGCATGCTCGTGAGATTTGGGCCAACATTGTCTCAAATATAATATTGAATGTCCATATAGCGTCTTGGAGACATGACTCAAGATGTTGGACTGTTTTATTTGCAGATGTGTAACTGCGCGTTGTTGTAACATTTCCTTGGCGGCCTAGATGATATGATGTCTTTATACGTAGAGTTCTGCGAAACACTTTCGTAAACTGCGAGTTGTCATCAGGCTCACTTGACAATATTGTCAACTTTGAATTCCTGTCTCGATATTGATGACTCCTACACTGCGACTATGTTTTGCCTGAATAAGTATGCTTTGATCAATTCTCAGACTTCCATGCTGTCAGAAAGATCGTCCCACAAGGAACAGTCCTCGGTCATATTCTTGGGAACATCTTCCATAGTTGTCGCATTAGTCTCCAGATGCAACCTCCGACCTGCGCCCGATCCCCAAGACTCCCAGGTGGGAGCAGTCTCGTGTTTGTACTTGTTGGGGTCAAGTGCCTTGATGAAGCTGATATAATAATGCATCACGATTGGCACACTGGGCGCGTTCTCGTTGAACCACGTGCTGTCCACTGAGCTCCGGAGGCTGGTACCCAGAATGGCCGGCATCTCCATGGTGTGAGGTGTGCCGACGCCGTTGGCAATGTTCGCAGCAGTGGTGATGTAACAGCGATATTGCCAGACCTCGTCCGAGCAAAAATAACTGGCCATGCTGTTCGCCATTGAGTTTGCAGGGCACAAAAAGGTGGCATCGCCGTACGCTGCCGAGACTGAAGGGTACCAGGCGGCATGCTTGGGCAGAGGCGACATGAGCGGGTAGGCATCGATGATGGCTTGGAGTTGTGTATCATTGAGATTCGGATAATTGTTCTTGAAAAAGGTCGTCACGTTGGAGCTCGTGCTGGCGTTGGGCACGAAGCCTGAGCCCTCATTGTTGTCCGTCGCCACCAGTAAGGGAACCTTGACAAACTCTCCTCGGTCAAACATGTTCCACTTGTCGTCGCGAATGAGATCGCCGTCCTTGACGGGCAGCCAGTACCACCGGGCCACGGCTGAGGCGCCGGGAAAGGTGCCCTCGACGTCAAATGGCACAAACGCGCTGGTGTTGAGGGAGCGTAGACAGGCCAGGGAGTCGTTGGACGAGAGGCAACCCGTCTCGTTGACGAGCTGCTGATACTGGAACTCCATTTCCTCTGGCTCGGGAGCGGTGGGCCAAAATGGTGATTGGGCAATGGCGCCGACGAAGAGGTGATCGTCTTGTCCGCCGTATGCAGTGAGATGATATGAAATGGATCCTGCACCAGCCGACGTGCCGTGGATAATTACATGATCTGGATCGCCTCCAAACTGTTGATTGTCAGACATGATTAGACTTCACTTGAGGATAGAAGTACCTGTTGGATGTATTTCTGAACCCATTGTAGCAACTTTCTCTGGTCGAGCAGTCCGACATTCAGGTCACCATTCTCTCTAACATCTTCACTTGCCAAGAATCCAAAGAGGCCGACTCGATAGTTGAAGTTAACAAAGATGAGACCATAGTCTGACTTTTGCACGACTTCGCTCCCATTGTAATTGTTGTTTGAGTTGGTGGCGTAGCCTCCGCCTTGAATGTAGACCCAAACAGGCAGTTTTGACTCTGCGGTGGCATTGGCCGGCTTGAAAATATTAACAAAGAGGCAGTCCTCGTTCCTGGAGGAAGAGACGCTCTGATCGGTTCCTACACATATCGCGCCAAACTAGAAAGAATAAGCTAATGTCAGATATTCCATGATATCCCATACCAAAGGCTTGGATTCGGGCCTGGCTTTGTTTCATATTATGCTTACCTCTTTAGCCTCTTGGCTGTCAGCCTCTACCAGGGGATCTTCTGGTGCCCGGAAGCGCAAGTCACCCACTGGCGGTGCGGCAAAGCGCATACCCAAAAAGGCATCCACACCAACGGCATAGTTGGTTCCTTCATACTGGGCATAGTCCAAAGTCACAGTTGGTGCGGCCAGGACCGGTGTTACCGTGTCAGTGGCTGCCAATACAGCACACTGGCCAAGCGTCAGGCCACCCACGGCCAAGACGAATAATTGAGTCTTGTCCATCATGATGGATATATGGTAACAGTATCTGTCTCCAGGTGAAGCGTAAATCTTGACTGGCTTTCCTCAGAGTAAACTCAAACTAGCTATGGGGCGTACTTGCTTGATTTTGTTACCGCCGCCAGCGAGAGTCGCTTGCTACAGCCCGCATCCGCATTCTCTATACCTGCCCGAAGTCCACATTTCTTGACTACCGGATGAAGGGAATAGGCCCTGTATTGACGCACTGACATGGCATGCATGGCTCTCCTCACCGGTATAAGTCCTCCCCCGCATCAATCTTCGTGGGGTCCCCGCAGTGGACGAACCAAAGAAAACGCACCTATAGCATGTGCGGGTGTGACTTAGTCTGATTCGCCTGCGATGCGAGCTGGTGGCGATCCGAAAAGCATGACGACTTAATGAATGCCGAGATTTTGTCAGGCTGGCGAATAGCTAGAGCGAAGTACTTGTGAGTCGATCTTGAGAGTAATCGAGGCGATTCTTCATCGTCCGTCTGAATGCCACCAAAGGTGCCTTTCTCGAGTTTCCCACTACGTATTGCAACTTCTAACACGGTAGAACCTCGAAGGCAGTTGAGGGACGACATGGATTAAGCTTAAACTCTACCTGCATTCTCCACTGAAGAATGGATGGAATTACACCCACAAGGCCAAGCGACTTGCTCGTAGTGCTTTTGAAAATTAGCGGTCACGAAAGTCTTTGCCTAGTCCGGAACATCCGGTTGCGATGTCAACCAAAACAGTATAAACACACAATGGAAGGACCAATAGCCTGTCATCTCCAGCTCCTGAATCGTCATTGATGGACAACAACTGACTCAAACGTCTGGAAACTAGAGCTTAGCTAAAGCTCACCAAGGGCGTCGCCCGCTCGGAATAGCGAGGGAATCAGTATAGACAAGACGATTGTAGAGCACTGATTCAACGTGAGGTGAGGAATGAGCAAGACATGAGTGAGAACACAGGACAGCCGGCAGATGAAGTGAGTGGTGGTCTATGTTGACGCCAGGACAATAATGAAAGCCTTCAAGCTCCCCAAGGTACGTATCTGTGGAGACCTGACACTCTTACCAGTCTATGCCAATTTGGGATCACTCAACGCGTCTCTGCTCTTTTTGTCGCGTCGTTCAATTCAAACGAGCTTGTAGTACTGTATCTACCGACCTTACTGCCTAGAGCCTCAAAAACAAGCAGCAACCAGCGACAGTCACGTTCGAACGAATACCTCAATCCACGAGAATCCGATTTTGTACATTTCGTCAACACCGAGAATCCTTCCATCATGTCCGACTACGAGGATGAGATGGACGTTGATGGTCCCGCGCCATCCAAGGACATCACCTTCTCCTCCGACAACACAGCCAAGGGCAAGCGCAGCGCTGCCAATCTCCCAGTCGAAGCCGAAGACTCGTTGCCATGGGTAGAAAAGTACCGTCCTGTGTCCCTGACCGACGTTTCCGGTCACCAAGATATTCTTGCCACAATCAACAAGTTTGTCGACTCGAATCGCTTGCCACATTTGCTGCTCTATGGCCCGCCAGGTACCGGTAAGACGTCGACGATTCTGGCTCTTGCCAGGCGCATCTATGGCGAGCAGAATATGCGACAAATGGTACTAGAGCTCAACGCTTCCGACGACCGAGGTATCGATGTGGTGCGCGAGCAGATCAAGACATTTGCCTCGACGAAGCAAATCTTCACAGTGGGCGCATCGGCCAGACCAGGCGGCATGGCTAGCTACAAGCTCATCATTCTCGACGAGGCTGATGCCATGACCAACACTGCCCAAATGGCACTGCGACGTATCATGGAGAAGTACACTGCCAACACGCGATTTTGCATCATTGCGAATTACACACACAAGCTGTCCCCGGCCCTGCTTTCGAGATGTACTCGCTTCAGGTTCAGCCCGCTCAAGGAAGCTGATATCAAGGTATTGGTGGACAAGGTTGTCATGGAGGAGGACATCAAAATCACGAGCGACGCGACGGATGCCCTCGTGAAACTGAGCAAGGGCGACATGCGAAGAGCACTAAACGTGCTGCAAGCTTGCCATGCATCCAGTGAGTTTCCCAAGACATGCACATCTCGATGGTAAAGGAACCAAGTATTTTGCTAACGTTTGAATTCTCAGGCACTCCTCTGCAACCCAAGGACGGACCCAAGATTGCCGAAAAGGACATTGTTCGGGATACTATTACGATACAAACCATATACAACTGCATTGCTGCACCGCCGCCCGATGCCATCCAAAAAATTGCCGAGACCCTGCTCAGTACCAGCGACGTGTCGAGCTGTCTTTCCACCATTAACACCCTGAAGGTCGCAAACGGATTGGCACTTGCGGATATCATTACAGCTCTCTCGGAGATTCTCACAACCATGGACGTCAAGCCCGAGGCCATGATCCGGTGGTTAGATGGCTTGGCTGAAATCGAATACCGCATGGCTGGTGGAGGTAGCGAGGCTATTCAGACGGGTGCTGTCGTAGGCGTTATTCGCGAAGGCTGTGAACTGATAGGATGAAGTCATACTAGATCTAATAAATTTCGAACCCATTGGTCCTGTGGCACAAAGTCGCCGCGTGTAGATTGCAAACCATACGCAAGCACAGCCTGCATATCTTTACCGCTGTGTTGCGGGTAATCTTCACGTTGATCAAGTCTGTTGCATTTACTTCCACACTTTCTTGAATATAATAGATCGCGCCGTGCCGTGTGAAAGAGTCATATATCTCCACTGAAAATGATGGTGTAAGTAGCTGTAGCTGATGGTGTCAACATGTTTCATATGGGTCGCTCATTCTACAACCTAGTCATGGACAAAGACGTTTGGGAATATTCATCGCAATGGGGATCGCAGCGGGACAAGACGTTCCTAAAAATAGGAGTAGTATTCATTTCAAAAGCATTGTCATCTGGAACATGCTAAGAGGTGATCTCTCCCAAATCAAAGCACGCTATTCATTTCGACTAAAGCTAGTGTCGAAACTTGGCGAAGTGTATTGGCCAAAAAAGGGAAGAAATTCCAGGTCTTCATTTTGTTTTTTTAACAGGGAAAGGAGGGTCGTGACAATCAGACTACGTAAAAGATTGGGATTACACAGATTCTGGGGGGCTCGGCTCGTAAACTATCATTCTGTCGTTATATAGACTTACGCCCGAGGGTCAGGGCAGATTTACAGAATCTTTTCAGCAATTGATAAAGACTTTTTCGAAATCCTGCCTCGTGTACCATGCGACCCTCGTAAATTTTGCGCGACGCATGGGATTCTGGTGCAAAGCGGTTTTCTTCGTCAAAATAGTACCTTTCTGTTTCAAAGCTGTAGCTTTCTCCGTCAATACTGTTGCTCTCTTCGTCAATACTGTAGCCCTGACCGTTGGGAAGATACGGTATTAATATTTTCCAAGCCGCTGTCGTAAACGGACGATCATCTTCCGCTTTCTTGAAGGAACTTGGCCACAAATCCACATGCATGTACTGAACATGTTTCGCGCGTGTCGAATGGAAGATCTCGACCGAGTACATGGACATCAAATCCTTCATGAATTCTTCGCTCCATGAGGATTCGTCGTGACTTTGTTGTAGGAAAGACTTGATTATATCCTGGCTCCCACGAATAGCTTCTAGTCTGACTTTATCGGTAGCCTGAATTTGAGGGTAATTTTGTTGTAGCAAGGTATGTATTGCAGGATCGAGGTCCAGGAAATTGTCCCGCCTAATAGTCATAGCGCCATTGACTCTCCTCCTGTAGTGGTAGCGGTCGGATAAATACTCTCTCAATGTATCTAATCCATGATTAACAGCATTAACGATGAAAACAACTTTGATTGACTCACCAGAATCCCTGAGAATATACCCCTGATTTTCGAAAGATCCCTTCAGCATCTGCAAATCTCTCAGGATCTTCTGACTGCCAAAATCTTCGGTAGATGTTGCTTTGTTATCGTACTTGACAAGAAATCGCTCGAGCACTTGTCGACCGTGGCTAATTGCTTCGATGGCAAGGGCATCATTTATCTCAATATCGTCCCTATCCAGGTCCAACACCGTAGAAATGAAGCCCATGCCATTCTGAAGGGAAGCATTGAGCATTTTGGGTGTGACTCGGATCTTTCTGCTCTCCTCCAAGAACGATGCCAACGGTGTTGCTTGATTCCATAGAATATGGGCATTCTGACGTACAAGCTCTTCAAGCAAAGGTGACCTAATGTATCGAAGGTATTCCACTGTTTCTGTTTCTAGGAGCAGCGGCCCCGTATATCTTGCAGTAAATCGCGCCAGACCATTTAGGTCTTCACACCCGAGAATCAGTTTGTGTAGGCCGCTGCCGAAGAGATCCGAGATCGCACGAAAGCTTGCAGCACGGGCGTCTTCCAGAATTGATTCGCCTTGTAAGAAATAATCCATTATCTCCTTCACCACAGCTTCCTCGGTCTTGCTGTAGTCCGCTGCAAATGGTTTGTTGGAAGAAACGCCGAGAAGTGCATAAAGTTTATCCCGGGGATCGCTTGCTTGGCTTTCCCTAAATCTCCACAATAGTGTCGAGAGACTTGATCCTTGACTAAACCAGGAAGACATTCTTGATACGCCAGGCATAATGTCAATGATGGCTTGGCACTGAATACTTGGTGTGATGCGAAGGAGCTTTGGTGCAACAGCAAATGTCCTCGCATCGAGCCACCCATGAGTACAACCCAGTGATGCCCTTTTTGCGTTCGCCACCTCTTGTATGATCCAAACTCTACTAAACCATGGATTTTTCGTCAAGCTTTCTAAATCCGACTGTAGAGAGCTCTGCTTCTCGGACGAAGAGTTTTGTAATTGATCCCATAGGACTCGGTACCTGGTGTCCTCAGATGTCCATTCTCGTCTCGCCTCGCGGGGAACTTTTTTCTCGAATGTCTTTAGTTCTGATATCAAACTTCGAGTTTCAAAGTCAACGTCTCCAAGCCAAATGAGAACCTCATCAGCTTGTCTGTACAGCCTACTCATTATATCAACCTGGTGGCCTCGCTCTAGAACATTGCCCTGATCAATGCAAATAGCATCAACCCAAAGGATCCGGTCTTTCTTCACGTGTCTCAAGTGTCGAAGCGCCTTAAAAAGATTCGACGTAATCCACAGAAGTTTTCCATCGACCCGTATTGTGTCGGTTAATGTGTTTGAGCCCCAGCAGTATGAAAGTGCCTCATAAGGAATGAGCAATGTTTCATCATGAGTGTTGTCATCTGGTGTCGTCTTGTCGGATGGGAGATAGGCTTGGAAAATATGGCACTGGAGCTGATCATCTTCGATACCACCCTCAAGCCTTAACAGACGACAAGCAGGCTTGTCCAGGTTCAACGCTTCGTATTCGAAATAGTCTACGATTGGTGGCTCATCATCAAGCTCGTGATGATCAATGTGCCGGGTCAATGATTTCAGAGATTCTCCAACAGCTTTGCAAGTCGATGCGAGGGTCTCCTTGCCAACAGAACGCTGTTCATCCTCTCCACAGTAGTTGGTAACACCGGCCAAGAGACAGAGTGGGCGAGCTTTCATGGTTGACGCAGCTGTCTCAAAACAGAGAAGGTCTTTCTCTGTTTCGACCATCTTACTGGCGACTGATTGCCTAATATGTTGTCTCGAAGATGCAATGAGACCATAATGAACTCCCTTCTCTTTTAGATCCGCGTGCCTTTGCATAGCTTTTGCAACAGCGGCGGGCAAATTTCCTGATTCACCGGCCATGAACAGGCGTCCTCCCTTGTTTGTTTTCTGCGCATCGACATAGACAACGCCATGACTCATGTCTGGTTGTTTTGCACCAATTGCGATATCCCCAACATTAACACGATGCTTATAGGGTATGGAAGCATCGGTACTGACAACGAAGCCTGCTTTGATAGAAGGGAAATGTAGCAGAAGGTCATTAATAATGGTCGCAACGCTAGGCGTATCATCCCTGGAGGCTGGACTTGCCATGACAACATCGTGACAGTAAACCCTTCCTATTGTATAGGTGATGCGTAATTTGGAGGAGTAAGAGTCGAACGGATCGTCAATTTGATCGTAAATTGTTTCATACTGGTCGTGAGAAGACAAAATCCAGGCGATGGAGTATTCTTTCCTTCTGGAGCACATGCTGTAGTTGAAGTGCTAGAGTTTTGGCCAACTAGTGGTGGAAAACAAAGACGTTACTTTTCCTGGGTACCATATTTTTTCTACTAACAGCAGTAGCATTCAAGTTCTGTTTCTTTGATTTTAAATAATTTATATCTGACTGCAAACCAGAGGCATAGAGTTTACAGCTGCAGAAAATTGCCCGTATGCCAAGTTTCATCGCATGAAGGTGGTGGCTGTAGATAATATAGGTAGGCTGTGCTGGATTCATTAAATAGTGCCCAAGTGAGGCAGTGAGGCAGGGCATACAAATCGCAGCGTCTTACAATGAAAGCACTCTAACCTATAGGTTACCTGATTGCGAAAGTGCTAGTTTTGGACTCAGCATACAACTAAAGTGGCCACACCCCAGCCCTGATGCAACACACTAGCGGGTCGCAAGTGAAGCACTCCAAGCTTGTCAACAGCTGTAAGGCGTTCCGACCCCGAGTTGCCTGGGTGGCGTTGGGGCTATACAAACCTTGGAAGGTAGTGTGGTTTACAAGTTCTGAGCCTCACCATGAAGCAAAGTCTGGATGCGTCTATCTGTTGCGATGGTAAGTGCAGTGAAGTGTAAAAACCGTGTATGTCCTAATCCATTGGATGGGTGAACAACTTGGTTTTGCAATCTTCCTCCTTTTCCTCATTTTCCTTTCAATCGCAATACACTCCTATTCGCTTGAGTTGACTTGGGGCGCATTTCGCCAGGACTCCAACACCAAGCAACCTACGTTACTGTCGCTATTAGCGGAGCGGATGGGCTGTACCCCTCTAAAGGTACAGCCTTCATACGATTGTCAGAACTACGAGGTCAAAGAAACTAAGAACTCGCAAAGCTGAGTATTCTACATACCTAGGCGTCTACCAATGAATCGCGTAAGCTGCTTTATGCAAACATTCTTGTGATAAGCTGAGCTTTTATGGTTCTAGGAGTTGCTGAGAATTTACTTGTCATCCGGACTGAATCAGGTTGTGTGATATTTTGACTTCATTAGGCGGTTTCGGAAGGGACACGATCAATCGAATTTTACATGGTGAAAAATTCAAGGTGGAAGTGAGTGTTGACATTCAGAGGCAACATTTGCGTCGGTACAAGTCCAAAGTAGTTCCAAGTTCCTTCCCAGTCTTCTGTCCAGCGGTGTAGCTGAATGCCTTTTAATATACGGCAACTGTCACAGCCATGTACACCGCCTCTCTACCCAAACTTCTCTCGTGGATTGCACACATATCAAATCTACCAAATTAGATGAGAACATAGATGTGTAGCATCAGTATATCAAGCAATTGAAGTCCTTCGATTCATTTCAAGTTTTGTTTAGCAAGACCAAGCGTGACCGCCGAGAATGCAAGTTGTAGAGAATTCCATCCAACCACTTCTGTTGTTAGCACTCACACAAAACATGGCAGTCCCATGCCGTAAACCAAGAGATCCAATTCTCTTTTACCGCCTCGTGCCCTTGCTTTTGCAGATGACAGGATCAGCGCAGCTGGGGCCCCGGATTCTGATTTCTTGGCGCCATGGTACCGTGAGTTGCACTACATTCCCGTTACAGTAGAGCGGAATCACGACCATCCGTAGAGGACAAATTTTCCATCCACATTTGCCCACTGATTCAGAGACAGTGCCCTTTTCTTACAACATCATCCTCTGTTGGTCGCCGCTTCACGCGGGAGGCGCTCAGGTCCAGAACCTTTTCGGGAGAGGCCAAAAACAAAAATATATGCGCTGGCAACCGGAAGTGTTCATTCCTTCAAGAGTATTGATCCAATCCTAGCCTTGCCAATCCAAAGTCAATGTGACTGTGATACCGACTATTCTCCAAGCTCTTGCTTTTATCTCTTGGCATAGATGACCATCGTGGTCTCCAGTAGATCACACGATGTTGGACGGCGGCGGTTCTAGCGGCGGCTACTCCATTGTGATCGCGGTCTCTCAGTAAGGAAGATAGGACTAATTGGTATCGGAAGCACCTCCGTTGATATGCAGAGAAATATATAACTCGAAGTTATGACCGAGTGATCGACCTATTCGCTACTCCATTCGCAACAGTAATTAGTCCCTAAGCAGTATACAAGCCAACATCGACTAATATGCATACCTCGTCAATCCTCTTGACCGTCGCCGCGGCGTTCCTGGACCTGACGTCGGCCCACGGCTTCGTCAACGGCATCAGGGTCAACGGCGGCACCTGGGTACCCGGCGCCGACCCCGTGTGGTACTACTACACGGCCGGTACCTCACCGGCGACGGTCGGGTGGAACTCGCTGAACCAGGACCTCGGCTTCGTCTCCCCTTCGGCCTACCAGACCAGCGACATTGCCTGCCACAAGAGCGCCACGGCCGGACAGTTGTCAGTCAGCGCCAACGCCGGTGATACCCTCAGCATCACCTGGAACACCTGGCCTAGTGACTCCCACAAGGGACCCATCATCAACTACATTGCCAAGTGTAGTGGTAAGTGCACTCTTTTCGATGCTTCTTCGACCTGAAGAATACCTTACTGACCGTGGTACCATCAAAACAAATAGGCTCCTGCTCATCAGCATCCGCCTCGTCCCTGACCTGGACCAAGATCGCCGAGAACGGCTATAACAGCGGCGTGTGGGCGACCGACGGCCTGACGAGCAGCAACTACACGACGAGCCTCAAGATCCCCTCCAAGCTCGCCGCGGGCAACTACGTGATCCGGCACGAGATCATCGCCCTGCACGGCGCCAGCTCCGACAATGGCGCACAGAACTACCCGCAGTGCTTCAACGTGGTCGTCGGCGGCAGCGGCACCGTCAGCGTGCCCACAGGCACCGCGGGCACCTCGCTCTACACCCGTACCGACCCTGGTATCCTGTTCAACCTCTACACGAGCTTCACGAGCTACCCCATCCCTGGTCCGACTCTGTGGACTGGTGCTAGCTAGGCGGATGGAAATTTGCGTACTTTGTCAACTCCGTCGATACGCTCGTCTGGTCTGTTTGGTTGAATGTCAACTTGGACTGTATTGGTTCATATCAATATTAATATAACGGATATGATACCTATCGCTCAACATAATCTGAATCTATGCATCATTCCCACGTGACAAACGGATCTCGTTTTTTTTGCTCTTGTCCCACTTCCACTCCTACAACTCATCATGTGCATGGCCGACCGGATCCGGCACCGGCATCGGCGTCCAAGGCTTCACCTTGCCTCCCGCGATATCCACAATGAACTCGTCGACGAGCTCGGCGGTGATTTCGTCCTCGGTGAAAGGGAAGATTTGCCCGCGGGCGGGATTTTCGACGGCCAGCGCGGGAAACGAGCGGCCGGGCAGACCCAGGACCTTGGTCATGGGCGCGTATTCCAGCGCGTCCACCGTGACAAAGGAGATGAATTCGCGGTACTTTTTCGCCACGGGGCGGATGGTCTCGACGTACTCTTCGCGCTCTTCTCGTGTCTCGGCTAGATAGTAGACTAGAGACTTGCCAGACTGCCCCTCGGAGATCGTGATTAGCGAATGCCAGCAATATACAACGATGAGGGGATGATGGTTTCTTACCTGAGCGTACTTGACCTCTGTCCTCCTCGAAAATTCTCCAACCAGGGGTCTGATGCAGGCCTCGACAAAAGAAGAGAGCGTGTCAATAGCCGACAGGTCAGAGGTCGTCGACTGCTCATTGTCCTTGTTGTTGTAGCACACGACAGTGCTGACCTCGTTGTCCGCCGTCTCCAACTGCCCAAACGACGCGCGATCGTGGTACCGGTGAGCCAGGGACTTGAAGAGCGTCCGAATGTGCGCGTCGCGCGGGTGAATGTGCGCCACCACGACGGCGTCGTCGATTGATTGAAAGGCCGTGATCATCTTTTCATCGAGTTGCGTGATTGTCGGTCGTGCTGCTCTTCTCAAGAACGATATGATGCTGGTTTATCACGTCTTAGCTTTCTCGTCATCTACGTTCGTCGGAAACGGGAAACACCCACGACTGAGAGGTCCTCGGACCTCTATAGGGCGTTATGGTTCCGTGACCATCAAAGAATCTGATGGTCGGGTAGGATATTATGTCGTAATCTTGGCATAGCTGAGATAGAGAGCTACAGTCAATGCTTGAAAGAGTCTTTTCAGTTTCCGATATTTTTTCCCATTCGGCTTCGAGGGCTTGACTTGCGGCACTGGGCAGTTGGTTAGCGAATGCGGCGCATAGAGGTAGTGCATAGATGCTATTGCTTACCTCGAGGGCTATATGGACCAACGTTGTGATTAGTGGTGTTTTTAAGCGCTGGCTTATACGAATCAATTCATTCTCACCTCGACAACTAATCACTGTTAGCACATGCTGGCGAATGGCAATAATTCAGGACGAGAAGTCAATCGAAGTCACTACTCACAAGCAACAAGTGCCAGATTATGTCCTCCTACCGCCCTGATGAAAGCCGCCTCGTCGACATGGTTCCAGGCGATCACCAGAGCAGTATTCGCAAGGAACAAAGCCGCCTTGATCGTATTAATCCTCATCTTTTTGTCGACGCGAGAGTTTGCAAATATTCTACATTAGAGTTCAAGAAAAAGTTCACATCACAAAGCAAGCTTTGAAAAGTATGACGGGGAGCTGGGAGCTCGCGGGGTGCAGTAACAGTCAAGCTCCCCTGATCGTAACAACTTTATCTACTTGGAGCTTCAAGAAAGAGGGCCCTCGCCAAGGGTGTTCCATGTCGCGAGGGGTCCTGGGGGATGCAAATCCGCTTTTTCGTCGTGGTGTCAGGGTATCAGGGGTGCATTAACGTAGGATCAGCGCAAGAGGCGATGCACTAAAAGGGTTCGTGCCGGGGGCCGCTAGAACGTCTGGGGAAGCTTGAAAGTGACACTCGAGCCACTGACCTCGGTTGGACAGGGGGGTTTTACAGCGGGCATCTCTTTAGCAATGGGAAACGCCTCTTCTGGGACCTACAGACGGTTGGGGTTTCATCTTTTACCCGCATCGTCCCATCAGGTCCCCGCTCCAGATTCGTTGTTGAATGTCCGGTCAAGTATGTAATGTAACGGCGGCAGCATGAGCAGATAGGTAGGTAAGGATAATGTGAGATTGGATCCTGGCAGGTACAAGTTGTGTCATAGTCCCGAGGTCGCTTCCACGATCTTGTCTATTCTTCTTCTTCTTTTGTTTGCACTTGCAAATGTAGCAATCAACTATCGTGAGACTCGCATAATTGAGAGTCTCATTCATACCACATATATTATAATGGTTCGGCTCAGACATCTGGCTCTCTGCGCGATTGCGGCAGTCCTCCCCGTCTCGGCGCATAGTCACGATGAAGACCCGGCACAAAAACCTCTGACCTTGAGCAAGAATTGCCATCATCCTGCGTACCGGAGTCATATCTTGTCGAAATCACCTCTGGTCATTTACCTGACGGATTTCTTGACAGCTAAAGAACGCCAACATCTCACAGAAATCACGTGCGTACATGTTATACAACTAATCATTTTGCCATTCTTCTACTTGACCACTACTGACTTGCTGCGCTTTGTCTCGCCTCCAGTAAAGATACATTCAGCCACTCAGCCGTAGCCGACGGAACGGGCGCCGAGGGCCAGCGCGAGACGCGCACATCGCAGTCCACCAACGTAGAGCGCGACGACGTGGTCCGCTGCATCGAGGAGCGCGCCCTGCTCTTCCAGGGCTTCGACGTGGCCCGGTCGCAGCTCGAGCCCGTGCAGCTGGTCAAGTACGCCCAGGGCGAGCGCTACCACTACCACACGGACTGGTTCACCAACGCGGCCGCGCACGCCTCGTCGGCGCTGGGCGGTAATCGGCAGTCGTCCTTTTTCGCCTACGTCGCCGCCGCCGACAATATCACGGGCGGCGGCACCAATTTCCCCATGCTCGATGCGCCATACAACCAAAAGTGGTGCGACTTTGTCGACTGCGACGAGCCCTATGACCACGGCGTCACGTTCCGCCCCGTCGTGGGCAATGCCGTGTTTTGGCAAAATCTGTACGAGGACGGCCGGGGCGATCAGCGGACTCTGCATGCCGGCTTGCCCGTCACGAGCGGTTGGAAGAGTGGTATGAATATCTGGACGCGGCAGGGACCTTTGAGCGAAGAGATCAGAGGGGTCGACGACTTTTGATGGTGTTGATGAGATTAAAACCCCCAGAAAAAAAGATGTGGGCTGGAGTTTCGTCTTGTCGGTAGATCAACAGCCGCCATATAACTCGGTCCAAAGCTGGTTGCCAGCGTTTTCCGTGAGATCCGTTACAAGAGAGCCGCCACAGGGCTGATAATTCGCTAGCCAGATGGCATCGTACATTTGATCAAAGACGACTATTTCACAGATTTAGATTAAGCGACCAATGTGACTTGGCATCACCGGAGGAAAGAAAGAAAATGGAGACGTACTGTAAGCTGATCGGATAAAGGTGGCACCCAAAACCCAAGTATTCACCCCAGCATCCGCCGGCTGCACGCCCAGAGCACAGCGCGTCCCAAAATCGACGATAAAGTCGCTATACTTGGCGTTGATGACCATGGCTCCGTTGTTGAAGCCAAAGTGGACGTAGCCGTCCATGTCGAGGTACTTGCACGAGACATAATACACGCCCGAGTCGTCAATGGTGGCGCTGAACTGCTTGGCCAGCGCGGCGACCAGGTCGGCGTCAATGTATGAGTACGTCGATCCGCTGTCGACCATCATGATTCTGGAGAACCCGTCGGCTGTCATAGTTACTGCGGAACCGCCCGGGAGGGTGTAGCCGAATGAAGTCATGTTGATCCAGTATCTGTCAATTGTTTGTTAATTCACGAATACCTCCACGATATTCTGGCGACATAACTTACTGGGCTGACTTCCACTCCTCTTCTTGAGTCTCTGGTGGCGGATATAGTTCAAGAGGTTCGAGCCATCCGATATACTTGTGGCTATCCACTCCACCGACAATGATTTCAGCTACACGACTATATCAGTTCCAGGGCGCATCTTTGCATTTACAAGTCGGAAGACCTACAATCACCGTTTCCCTGGCTGCCCACGCTCAGACTGAAGATCGGCACATTAATATACCCTTGTGAGACGAGAAGGTCAAGTAAAGTGGGATAGTTCGTGTTGAATCTCTGGCCGTAGCCGAGGCCCAAGATGCCGGCCCAGACATAGTCGCTATCACCCGAGACGCCAAACTGCAATGACGATACTGGCCAGTCTGTTTCATACGAGTTGTGAGTCAAGTTCTTTCCCGAGAAATCATTATTTCAAAAGAAAGTGAGTAAGTCTTACAATCGTCTCCAAACCAAAGGGTATCACTAAAGTAGCTACCCACGTAGCCGCCCGTACCAAACGACACATAATACCGACTGGACAGGTTCCGGGCCGTGCTCGACTGGGCAGGGTAGTAGTGGCCCGCCGCCGCGCAGTACGCCGCGTCGGCCGCGCGGTCGCAGTTGGGGTTGAGAAACAGCTCGTACGAGCCCGTGTCCACAATCACGGTGATGGTCTGCCGCGGCGTGCCGACGTCGAGGTCCATCATGTAGACGACGCCCGCCTGGAATTCGGACAGGGCCTCGCGGCCATCTCTCTTGTTGCTGTTGTGCTGGCGGGATCGGGATGTAGAGACAATTGATGATTTGGTTCGATTGTTTCGTGGCGCGTCGATAAATTGGGTTCCCAGGCTTGATTTGATATAGCCCGGATCGCCGGCGCCCTGGGAGGCCTTTCCGGCTACCAAGGCGTGAAATGCTGGTTTCTCGGGTCGTGGATACGTTCGTATGAATTTGGCTAGGGATAGTTGTACATTTAGTAGGAAAATCACGGTGGCGAATAACAACATGGTAACAATTATGTCTCTATATGGAGTCGGTCTCGGTAGACTAGGTATACAACGTCGGATGAATCATTGAATAGTTTCAACGAAAGTGAAACAAAATGTTTTGTTTCTGGAAATGGTACAGATGAATAGTAACACAGAAACGAAGGGAAAGAAGCAAATGAACAGCGGATGTGCTTTTCCTATTCTCTGGCATTTTCGGGATATGTAAGGTTGGGCGATCTCCCGTGTTGACAGACAACCCATATGGACGAATGGGGAGTGGAGCAAGATACCGCGTTAGGAAGGTTGAAGTTATCGCCATCTCGTTATAGCAAACGTCCGAGTCTCAGATTTAAATTGGATCGCTTCTTTATAAGTAGGAGTGTCTGCTAAAGAATACTACATTTGATTTATGTTGTCTTTTCAGATGCGTTTACGTGTATGTATACGCCATGTTGGAATTTGGTCCCGGAATGTCTCTCGTCCTTCCTTCCGTGAGGGTGGCTAGTAACAGGGTATAATGGGCCGTGATGATTGGACGGCTGGCGGGTAAATATATGGATATATTACCACTCGTATATAAATGGGATTTGCGGGATCTCAATCAACGTCGCCTGAAAAGATTGTTTTGTTCATGTCTTCCAATGGTAATCTTTTCAGCATGGAAATAACATAATTGCTGACGCAACCTTTCCACATGCCTTCCTCGCCATTCGTCTACACGCGCGCAGTTCCCCCGACGGAAACGTCCTCCTTCACTGATTATCCTTGATCAATCTGTCCTTGCGAAGGCGACATCAGCGCCAAAAGATACCGTACTTTCCGTCGGAGCCGCGTCAATGACAATACGGATACCGCGGCCAAGCTCACCACGTTCACTATTTCTGCACTTCTCGCGGTGCGGGCCATGGAAATTGTTTACCGGACGATGCATACTCCTGTTATCAGTGCATGGGGAAAAGTGGCGATTACAAATGCAGCGCTCAGTCTTGGACGCTCTCTCCTCTTACTTTTGTCCAGTAATTTGCTACAAAACGCAAGTGGTTGAGCAGGTCACATATGCAAGATATGTGGTCCCGCAGATTCCGAGCGGAGAGGTTTGAGTATTGTTTGTGGAGATGGAGTATGCATGAACGGCCATGTCTTGTTATATGGGGCTACTCGACTGTGACGGATCTCGCGATAGTGTCCCAATGTCAAGTCATGGCCCTTGGTCTGTCCTCATCCAGTCATTCATTTGAGAAGCGTGCATCCAGATGCCATGGAGACTGCCTAGACATGTCCTATAGTCTTGCACCATCATGCAGTCGAAAGGTAGTCGAAGGTTAGGTACGATATTGCGGGTGCCGTTGTGTTATTATATAGAAGGTATAGTCTGGATGCTGAAAACCCCATCAATAAGACAAGCGCACCTCGGCACCTCTGAATTGTAGAAGTGGACATTGTGTGATGGTGCAAGTCTGCGTGCGTAAATGAAGGTAGAGGAGGGCGTTGGACGATCAATTGACCACCTACCGTTATCCGCTTTGCCATACTGGCTACGATCGCGCATTTGAGGTCACATATAGACCGTGCTCTACGCAAGAAAGAGAAGCCAGAAAGGCTGGATTCGAGCCGCCAGCTGATGGTGCTGTTGTGTGCGCATCCATATGAAATTGACGCTATCAATACGCAACTATGCGCTTATCAATCTGATCAAGTGTCGCACGTTTATACGGGACAGGCTTAGTGCAGGGAGAGAGAGTATAAGAATACCCAAAGGCCGTTGAATGCATGTATTCTATAGCGACGATTTGCCGGGCGGCCCCCAAGGCATATGCTGTCTCAGCGCCCGGCGAGAGACGCGGGGCAGCCATTGTAGTGTACATGGTTCTGAATCACATGCTGCAGTCATCTCACTGCCAAGAGTTGCACCACTTTCTACAAGTATGGCGGGCTATGTTACTACAGAGAGGTGCTTTCTCCAGCTGTGCATGCTCGTACTCTGTAGATTCGTTCATGTTCGCATTCATCATTCGCACTTTTGCAGCTTGGCCCCCATTGCTCATGGAATACAGAGTCATGGAATTATTCCTGGACGACCAAGTGCGCAATGTATTTCAGCAAAAGTGCTCATTGATCGCCTTGAATTTACCCGCTTCGCCTACAATTATTGATTACCAGCACGCAACTCATCAGTCGGGCGTGCGGCACGGATGGAACTTTGCTTTTGCATGACTAGAAAAAGAACCAAGAGGCTGCTCCAATGCTCCCATTACTCATGATTGTTGTTCGTTTCAATCTTGGAAATAAATAAATGATTGACTTTTGTGTATTAGACACTACAAAAAGAAGTATTCAAGCACAAATAGTTCACCAGCAATCAATGCCATGGTTTTGACTCAAAAAAGTTGTATATCTACGATAACGAGCCATCGTAAACTATAACCCCTCATCTTTCATTAGTGTCGTGCCAAGCCGCGGGTTTTTGCCATGGAAGTCCAGCCACCAACGTTATGTTACTTCAGCTACGATATGACCGTCACATCTGGTAGCCCGTAGCTGCCGGGATGCTCATGCAAGCTCTTGAGCATGTGCCCTCTGTCCATTGGTTCGTCACTGCCATGGTAGCAATGGCACCCTATAGAAGGCGCCGATCAAGTCTCTGACCTAGGTCTTGGTCGCGTGGTGAACGACAGGGATGCAGCTCCCAGAGAGATAACAGAACAGCTCTGAGCTTTTGTCAAGCTTCACCTTGCATATGGTCCCCGCCTTCCTGCGCCCAAGATTCACCAACAACTAGTTGGAAGAAGCTTAAACGAGCGCTGCCGTCATCCATCTTGGTTGGTCGCGATGGGACGGGGTTGTCAAACGGTGGGAAGCTGCGGGCCCAGAACTAGCTATTGCTCCTACGGAATACTACTCGAGGAGGGTGAGAAGAGACGGACAAAGACAAGGCGCGAGGCTGGAACGAGGCACAGACAAGCAGGCTTATGATGTGATAGTCAGGCTGGATATTCGCGGAAGCTGCCACTTGACTCGGAGCCGTCCAGGTAAGTGTCGTAAGGCCCTACATGTCTTCAATGTGACGGAATCCCACTGCCTTCTTACACTTTCTCACCACTCCTCTTTCACCTGTTTTGACGACTCTTCCACCTCGTCGCCGTTTTGTCCTAATGAATGCATACCTATGATCATACCTTTTTCACACTTCCTCGTGGCAAATAGGATTTCGTCCTATTGCCAGACACCCCTACTGTGCCATGGCTTCTACAATCAATAAAACCACGCTTGCCCTATTTTTTACCTTCTTCGCATCGGTACGATCAGCAGAGACTGTTTGGTCAGTTTTTGCATATGTGAACCATGGCGAACGCACTCCGCTCAGGGATCTCGCTATCGGCGATGGCAGTTTGACACCTCTGGGGGCACAGCAAATGTTCTCGCAAGGCTCCCTGCTCAGAAACCGATGGCTGGTCAACACAACGCAATCAGACCCTGACGGCAACGTCACGGATAATGCGCCCATTGCAGCCATTGGGGCGTCGGCTATAGATAATAGTCAGCTGTCCATTTGGACCACCAGAGACGACTACATCACCGCGGGCGCCCAGGCCTTTATGCAGGGGCTCTATCCGCCCAAGACGAGGACCTTTGCAGACAATAACGGCGGTGTTGCAGCTGCCATGCTGGCTAATGGCTCAGTGGTGGACTTTCCCCTTGGAGGATATATGTATCCCAACTTGCGGACGGTTTCTCTATCTGATACTGAATCTGTGTGGTAAGTTGACACTGTCTCTGACTCCCGAGCCTCCAAAGTTGTTGATTCTCATCATTTTGCAGGCTTGAGGGACATACAACATGTACCGAGTATTGGAGATCTACCAGCAACCTCAAAAGCACTCCTCGTATGACTCAGGTGTATGATGACTCTCTACCTGAGTACCAGCTTTTGTGGTCTACAGTTTTCAATGGCACATTTCCTGCAAATGCCGCTAGCTTCTATTATGCCTACGACTTATACGAATATGCTGCTTATCATTACACACACAATTCAACCATTCACAACACACTGGACATCAATCAGCTGAATTGGCTGAGGGACTTTGCCAATATTCAACAATTTTCCCTCAATGGCGATCTTACCGCCTCAGGTCGCCAAGATGGCGACATGATTCGCGCTATAGCTGGCCGGACGCTCAGTGCCAAGGTTGTGGCACAATTCCAAGAGCTCGTCTCGCTGAAAGGAGGAGCCTCAAAGATCAATCTCATGTTTGGTTCATTTCAACCGATGCTGTCCTTTTTCTCGTTGTCGGAATTATCTACGGGCCATTCCTCGGGATTGTTCCAAGAAATACCCGGTTTTGGCGGTGCCAGTAAGTTATACCTTCTATTTTGCCACTTATGATTGCTGACCCGGATCTTTTTAGTGATATTTGAGCTCTTCTCAGAGGGTACCGATGCAACGAGGTTTCCGGATACAGACGATTTATGGGTTCGCTTCCTATATCGCAATGGAAGTTCGGTAGAGAATCCGATCTATGAGTACCCCCTATTTAGCCATGGCAACTCGGAAACGCGGATCAAGTATAGGGATTTCGTCTCGAGCATTCGACAATTCTCCATCAACAATATTCCGGCTTGGTGCACAGCCTGCGATGCAGTTAATGCATTTTGCGCGACCTCGAGGACATCTTCGGGAGGCACATCATCGAAAAATCACAAGAATCTTGATCTCTCACCAGCGGCAGCCGGAGCCATTGGAGCGGCTATAGCGATTGCTGTTGGTGCTATGGCCGCCGTACTGCTTTTCGTATTTGGTTTTGGGGTCCAGCGTAGAGCTCCTGGTCGCAATTCAATCTTTGGTGGCTTCAAAGGGCAGGAGAAAAACGCTTCTGATAGAGACGTCTCTATTACAAAGAATGGCGCGAAACATGAGCGCGTTGGTAGTTGGGAACTTGGAGCTGGGACAAGCGTAGGACCTACCGACGGTCCTTCTGCGGGCATCACAAAGGGAGGCGAGCCCGTGATAGGAGCGACGCGAATGCGCGATATTGACGACGACGGTGACAGCTTGGACATTGGAAGACAGCCCGTCAAGCCTCTTGAGACCGTCTAATGTCCGAGGTAGGATTTGAACGGCGTATGAGTGGTAGATCCGCCACCAACCATTCTCGACGTGGTCAGCCGAGTATGCATGAAGCATCAATCATTCGTTTCTCCTAAATTTCTTACTATCGTTGATACCCACATCATGGACAAGGAATTGTCCTTTATCCATCAAAGTCATGGTATGGCGTTTGTTGGGGCGTTTGGCATTGAGTTTTTGGTCTTATAGGCCACTTTGGCAGGATATTAGTGGGATTGGGTTGAGACTGGCTCCTCCACGATCGCTCTTGATGATCACTCCTCTTGTAAAGATGCGAGTGCTGCATCAGAGCTCTTCCTAGACACGAATAGTGGATACAAGTAACGCATTAACAGTCACAAACGTGAATGCGTGAACTTAGTGTGACTGCCATGAAATCTGGGGTAATGATGCTGGCCTATAGCTAAGTACAGTGGATGTTTTACCGGCTTCTTAGCGCTCTAGGATGTGCCGGGATGCAAGTGTGACCTTGTATGTGGCCGACCAGGCAAGCTGCTTATAATCAAAGAGCGACACTATTGCTTGATCCGGATCACCAAATCAACAAGTCTCTTCTTACTCATGCATCCGAATTTTGTGTATAAGCTCTAACAGATGAAGATCTCACGTTATGCGTGGTAAAAGGAAGGGTTCTGAATAGTAAGTACCTAGGTCTTGTTCGTGACCAGCAATCAATAAGCGGGCGCCCTTGAACCTCGGCAAGTTGTGCATTAGCCCGATTTAGCCATCGCTCAACACTTCTGAAGACGGCCGCTCTCTCTATCTTCATTCATTCCATTCATCAACATTGCATACATTCATTTGTCTTGTACAACAAGCATTGCTGTTGCTCGGTAAAACCTTTCATTAAGCCAGTCACCCACTTAATAACATACAATCAGACTCTGGATCGCACGAAGACTATCGCTGCCATGTCCAAGCAAAGCAGCAGCAACCTTTTAGCCACCACCAGGGCAGAACTGGTGGATGACCTGGCCGAGCTGCGTGGCATTGATAGAGTCAATGCATCTCTACAGTGGGCTACGGAGAAATACAAGGACTCGGATAATCAAGTAAGATTTTAACCTTTTCTTCTTGTTTTCTTCTTTCTGTCAATACTCCTTCAAGATGTTTGAATGTAAAATCATGTAAATGGTCATAATCGACGCCTATTGGCTCTCGTCCTTTTGATATGCTATCATATTCTCAAACGAAAGACTTATTTCCACATCTAACCATGACGGATAGGACTGGATGAGGGAAATCATCCCCTACCTCACCATCCACTCGCACGCCCTGGAGCCCTACCCGCGCGTCAACTTCCGCCTCACGGTGCAGCCCGTCCACTGCAACCAGATGGGCAACCTGCACGGCGGCTGCACGTCGACCATTTTCGACTCGTGCACCACGTGGCCCCTGCACCTCATCAACAAGCCCGGCTTCTGGATGTACATGGGCGTCAGCCGGACGCTCAACTGCACCTACCTCAAGCCCATCCCCCTGGGCACCACGGTGGAGATCCAGTGCGAGATCCTGTCCATTGGCAAGAGGCTGGCCACCATGAAGGGCGAGATGAGGGCCGTGGGCGAGGACGGGACGCTGGGTCCGCTGCTGGCCGTGTGCGAGCACGGCAAAGTGAGCACGGATGCTCAATTCGAAAAGTTGTAAGACTGAAAGGGCAGGGCTCGGATGCCGCCAACCAGTTCTTGAGAGAAAGGGCTGAGCTCGAGGTGGTGAGATGTTCTTGACGATCAACGTTGACGGGTAGAAGTAACTCTAGAGCATTATCGACTTAGACAAGACTCTGTTTTTTCTTGGCATCAAAGCTAAACATCTTTTCTAATACAAGAAGATATTTTCTGTTTCTCCTTCCTGTTCTCTTCAGCAATCACAGCCAGCATGGCCCAGGCTCCCCCGCAAACCCAAGACGCGAACTGCATTCTCGCCCATGACCTGCTTATACACGTCGCTGTCCCGACCATATCCTTCGCTCACGGCCTTTTCGTTGCTCCACATGCTCGGCCACATCTCGTCGGCGCCCGAGGGGCCCGTCGGCGGCGGGAAGAAGGGGTGGTCGGTGCCAAACATGACGCGGTCGGCACCCCCCGCTGCCACAGCCAGCTTGAGCGGCAGCTGGTCGTAGACGATGCCGTCCATGAAGACGTTTTTGCGCAGCACCTCCCAGACCGTCTGCCGGTCTGCCGCCGCCGACTTGCCCTGGGCGAGCCACTGCCGGTCGTGATCAATGGCATTCTCGATCCGGCCCGCCAGGAACGGAAGCGTGCCGCAAGCGTGGCTCACGATGAATTGCAACTCGGGAACGTCCTTAAACACGCCCGAGAGGATCAACCGGGTCATGGCAATGGTGGTCTCGAGCGGGAAACCCATACTGACGGGCAGAATCTGGCCATATTCCTTGGCGCGCGGACCCCAGACGGACTCGGGCAAACCATAATTGGGGTGCAAGAACACTGGAAGTCCAGCCGCTGCGAGGGCGCGGTACATGGGCCATAGATTCGTATCGTCGAGACCGTCGCCGGTCCCCGCACAACCAATCACAATGCCCCGGCAGAATTCGAGCTCCCGGAGCCGCGCCACCTCAGCCAGGATAACGTCCATGGACCCGCCTAGCGGCAGGGTGGCAAAGAAGAAGAGCCGGCCGTTACTCTCGGCGCAGAGCCGGTTGAACTGGTCGTTCACATCGCGGGCCACGGGGCCGGCCGTCTCGCCCTCTAGCCAGTCCAGCCACGGGTTTCCAATGGACAGGACTGACACGTCGATGCCGTGGGCGTCCATAAAGGCAATCTTGGTGCGTACATCATGCAGGATGGGTAGGATGGGCTTTCCAGCACCCGCCGCCGAGGCCCGGTTGACCAACTTGTTGTCCTTGACGTACGGCGCCTCAGTTCGCGTCTTTAGTAAGTCGAGATAAAATGTTGGGTATAAATGCGAGTGGACATCAACAACCAGCGTCCCATGCTTCGTGTCGCTCTCGTCCGACATGTTTTGTTATTGGTTCAATGGCTATGCTCCAAGAATTACTTCTTTGGTAAAGATAGTTGTATTGATTTTGCGGAAGATCTGACTAATATCCGATCATGTCATTCTGCATACGCGATGCATGTCGTATAGGCTTGCTCCTATAAGCCCATAAGCATACAATAATGCATCACTTATACCAATATGCGGTCCGACAGCAAGTGACAGCCGGTGCTGCATTCGGGATTGTCCTTCCGATGGGAGTATCAGATGTGCATACTATGCAGTGGCAAGATAAAAGGGGAGGGCCCTCGGTCGCTTGCCGGCAGCCGCACGTAAAAACGGGTTCAATTGAGGGGTGCTATTGGGCTGGCTCCATATCTTTATGACCACATAGGTAGTAGTAGCCCGATAGGCGACCGATTGACTCGCGAACCGAGGCCGTTGACGATGCATTGCTAAGAAAACCAGCGGAATAATACAGACAATTACGCGCACCTACACGCATATATACGTTGGCCCATGGGGGCGGAGGAGGAGGGGCGTATTTCGGACCCCCGGGGTCCCCAGCGGTCGAAACCTCCTTATGCGGACTGGTGCCAGGTTCTTGATTCATGATTATTCGGTGTTATTCTTATTACATGGGCACGCATCGCAACCGGCTGTGCCTGTCCGACGGTAACTTCTGGCTCCATTCCTACCTTTTTGCTGGGTCGGGAAAAAACAAGCTTCAAGGTGTGATATGATCTGCATGCGGCGAGATTTTCGGTCCTCGATTCGAGGCAACGGTAACCAGCAGCCAGGCTCAGCTCGTCCTTTGCCGCAGTCGGCAGAGCAGCAATTGAAATATACTCATACCTCTTTAACACAAAATTTTCGATCAAAGTCCGTATTGGCATAGTACGAATACGACAAGGACCAAGTTCAAAAGGAGGAAGCGAGCCCAGCCCACCAAGAAAAAGTGTCGAGTGTCTTTTAGGACACGATCGTTGCTGCTGCAGGCCATCGTTCCAAAAATAAATCATCATTGTGCTGCCTGTCGAAACATAAAAAGATGCCTGCTCTGAAACTCACCGAGGCGGAGCGGCCATTTAATGTGGCCATCATCGGCGCAGGCATCGGCGGACTGGCTCTCGCGGGTGGGCTGCTCCGACAAGGCGTCCCGTTCACGCTGTATGAGGCGGCCGAGCGATTCAGTGCGGTAGGGGCAGGCGTCGGGCTTGGGCCCAATGCTATTCGGGCCATGGAGGCCCTCCAGCCAGGCTTCACGAAGCTCTACCAGGGCATATCGAGCGGCAACGTGACTCCGGGCAAGGATCACGTCATGATGGACGCAATGTTGGTCGAGGAAGGGCTGGGCGAGGGTCGGGGCCTCAGGCCCATGTCCTATGGTGCACAATGTTACTCGCGGACGAGCGCACATAGAACGGACCTCCTCAAGATCATGACGGCAGATATTCCCGAGCAGTACGTCCGCTTTAGCAAGCGGGTCAAGACCCTATCCCAAGACGACGAACGGGGCGTCGTCATTGAGTTCGAGGACGGTGAGGTAGCAACGGCATCATGTGCCATCGGCGCCGACGGCATCAAGGGCGCCTCTCGCGGTTTCGTGCTGGGTGACCGGTGGCCAGAGTACGTTCGGGCGCAGTATACCAGCAAGTACGTATATCGGGCCATCATCCCGATGGAGGACGCAAAGAGAGTGCTCGGGCAGGATGTGGACGGCAACGAGATTGCCGGCGACGCCAAAATGTTCATGGGCGACGAGTGCATCATCACGACCTTTCCCATCTCGAGCGGGACCCAAAGTAACATGGTTTGTTTCCGTCTCGACAACAAGCCGTGGACGCATCCCGAGTGGACAAAACCCGTGTCTCGCGAGGACATGACGCGTGACATAGCAGATCTCGGGGTGGATAAAAGGCTGGTAAAGCTGCTAGACGTGAGTAGAAGATGCTTTGGCTGTTTTGACCCGAGACCGTAGGGAGAAGCAACCCTCGCTAACCATAATCGCAAAAACAGTGGGCAAAGCCCCTTCAATGGGGTCTCTTTCACCATCTTGAGACACCCACATACTTCAATAAGCGCATCTGCTTGCTCGGGGACTCTGCGCACGCGACGCTGCCACACCAAGCAGCGGGCGCTGGGCAATGCATTGAAGATGCCCTGGTCATGTCGCGTCTGCTGGGGCTGGTGAGGGAGACGAGCCAGATCGACACGGCCTTCTCCGTCTTTGACGCCATCCGGCGGCCGCGAGCCCAGCGCATCGTGCAGACCAGCCAGGAGGCGGGCGACTTGTGCGCCTTCAAAGCGCCCGGAATTGGATCCAACATGGACAAGATCGTGGAGAATCAGGCGCAGAGGTATCTCTGGATCTGGCTCCACGATCTGGACGAAGATGTGAAAAAGGCCGAAACCGAGTTCAGAATTCTGGCCAACGGGCTCGCACCAACCTCAGCTGCTACAGGTAGGTTGCCAAAGAATAACCATCATAGGCCTGCTCCTGCTCATGCATTGGTAGTATAGGAGAGAAGAGAAAGAGGAAGAAGTAGCGAATAAAATGAATTGAATGACTTGTTGTTTCCAAATTTCGGTGAAGAAGAACCCGACGCATGACGTCTTTAGCATTGTTTCACCTCTGATCAACCGTAAAGGGTGTGATTGCACCTTCCTGAGTGTGTATACACTAAACTGTACCTCCCTAGGTTACCTACCTACTATACAGAGCGTTTAGCAGGCTCGACCACTGTAGGATGGTACCCATGGTACACAACCCAGACTGGCTTGCGTTGCGATCTGCCGTTGTTGAATTGCCGATTTCATCTATCTCAAGTCATGAGATAGCCTTGGCAATACGTCTCTAGAACACTTCTGGACCGAGATGAAATCGTCTAGGCCTACGATAGCCTGAAGCGCCGACTTGATTCTACACGCCACGCGCGGCTGGGCGCGATCTTAATTTTCCGAGACGGGTAGGTAGGTAAATGTTAGGTTGAGTCGTAGCGCTCAAGCGCCGCCGGTGGGCAATCCGCTTTTTAGGGTATGGGTAGCGAGCGAGTGCAGTAGTTCATGATAAATCACGGTAGATATTGATTACTACTACGGTATTGATTGTCTCTTGAAATAAAGACCTCTCAGCTTTAGGCAGGCAATAAAGGTAAAATTACTGTTATGGATGACACGGGCTGATCAGAGTATAAGCGATGCAAGGGTGCCGTGGTCGGATGCCCAGGAGTTTTGATCAAACAAATTTGGATGCTGTCTCGTGAGTGGCTTGGTCGCGTTGAAGCGTTGAATCCTTCTACAATGGATCCGGGGTAGGCAGTTAAGGTATCACTGTGGCTCACCTAGTCATAAGAATAAGGTTTTGCCGGAAGTTCCGGAAAGATGAATTGGAACGAAGAGAAATGAAAGAGTCGAGGACGCCAAGCAGAAGAGGAAGATGAGAAGAGGCGGTATCATGAATTAACGGTAGGTGAAATGATACATGGCGACATTGACCGCCAGCAGGTAAATGGTGTGATTGGAAAACCATTCATCCGTACCCTTGATTTGTATGTGTTGGCTGCAGGCGAACAACAGGCTTTCAGCGACCAGCAATCTCGTAGAATATTCTGAATTCGTCTTCCCTGGCTCTTGGCATTGGGACTACCTGGGTGCACTACTGCGCCTGTCAAACAACATTGAATGCTGGCGGCGTTCTTCCTGCAGATCCGAGCACTCGGACACTGCATGCAATTATATCATGGGTCCTGCTGGTCGTGTCATGCTAGGCAATCCCAAGAAGAGCCAGACCCGGGCCCAGTTCAGTCGAGTGGCCCATTTGTTGTTGTTGTGTGGTTGATGGGACTTTTTTGCCCCTTCGCAACATGTGAAGAAAATAGGTATCGTGTCAATTTCCACAGTGGGATCCTCAACCGTCATCTCTGGCTCCAATCAGATGGGTGATAATCCCTTTGTTATATGCAGGGCTGGGGCTGCAGATATCTGGGTACTATAGGAGTTCTTTAATCTTGACCGGTACCATAGTATTTCGCTACCGGTCGGGTCCCGCGTAAGCCGGGAGGTGAATCCTGTGCATATGTACGAAAGTATTCAGTCAAGGAACCACTTACTGGAGGCCTTTGAGGCCTGGACTAGACGACGGCCGGACGCATGTACGTACGGGACTGACATTGTTCCATTGATGCTTCGAGATTGACATGAAGCGGGGCTCCTTTTTAGTGACTATGTAGCTCGTCACCCACAACTCCGACCGACCGACGACCTGTTACCTTGAAATCGACACTACGTACACTATTTCGTTAGGCCGCTGGGGTTAGCTCGCTGGGTGCGTAGTTCGAAACCCTCGGGTGCTAGCATCCGCACCGAGCATCCCAAGCCATTGCCGACCTCCATCATCCTAATCCATCCCTCCACCCAACAAGAAAGAGAGGCTGGCTGCCGGAGAAGCAGTTGTCGGATCACACTCTTTTTAACCCAGCATCCGCAGCGTTCCCGTGTGAGAGCCGTCCTACTTCTTGCCCTGCTCTCCACTTATCGCTTGGCCAGTATCCGAGAGGAAAAAAAGCTGACTGACTGGAACCTATCTTTGGGCACTCTACTGGCAAAGTACTACCAAGTCAGTAGCGTGTGTGTGTTTACGTTTGTGTGTACCCGTGTGCCCGCCCAGTCCAGTCCAGTACAGTACAGTTCCGCTCCGAGTGTCCCCCAAAGTCAGTCCACGCTTTCCGGGGGGTGTTTTCTGCCAATGACATCTCACGATGCCCAGCCGTCGTGTACCGCCCGAGAGGCGGAAGCGCACTGAGATCAGTTGTGACAAGTAAGCCCAAAACACATGGTGGGAATCACAAGGAAAAAACATTGCTTTTTTGTTGCATTCTTTGGTTGTTTTTTCATTTGTCCATGGGGTTTCTGTTTGTTTTTATTACTCATCCAATTCTGCAGAGTTTGGATCATGCAGCATCTCTGTGAGGGCGAATCGAACCTATACTTACATGACGTACTAGATGCAAGTCGCGAAAGCAGAAATGCCACCGACCGCCAGAGGCACCTGAAGGTGTCGAGCATGCACCATGTCGGTACTGTCAGACTCATGGCTTCGAGTGCGTAACGACGCAGCTGCGCAAGAAGCGTATTTATGCCTCGGCCGAAGGCTTGGGGACGCGCATCAGCCTGCTTGAGAGTCTCATCAAGGGTCTGGTGCCGGAAGCGGACACGTCGAGCATTGAGGGCATGCGTGCTCTTGGAGCTTCTCTTGGAATCCCGTTACCGCCACCGGAAGAGTCGCCCTTACCTCTGGACTCAGAAGAGAGCATCGATCAAACATCGTCGAGTCAGCAAGAAGACGTCCCGGTATTACGCGATCAACAAGGCCAAACACAGTACATTGGCCCCGCGAGCAGTTATGTCTTCCAAATCAGAATTCGATCCCTGTTCGCCATGGCGGGCGGGCAGCCTCAAGACCAGCAGGGTCAATTCTTCTTATTCGGTAGAAACCCGACAGAAAAGGCCTGGGTCGGCGAAGTGAGCGACCTCAGCCGGGAGATGAGCTCGGGAAAGAGCCCAATGACCACCACGGCTTCCGTATCCTCGCCAGTGGTGGAAAAGAACAGCCTGGCGGCAGCGGGAGGAACGGCCTCTGCAGCATCCCCCGCATCCACCATGCACGACGTGTTCGACGGGCCTGTTCCAGATACGCTGATAGCGGCCTTTTTCGACCAGATACACGCTGATTTCCCCGTGCTCCACGAGGCGTCCTTTCGCGAGGAGTACGAACGGTTCTGCTCAAACCCCGCCTCTCTGACGACCGACGCCGACCCGACCTGGATCTGCAGCTTGCTGTGCGTTTTGATTCTCGCCCGGCGGATTGCGCCCATTGATGCGTTCTCCCTGAAGCAAGGCCAGGCCGCCGAAGACCGATGGTGGAGAAAGGTGCAAGCTCTGCTGCCCAGCGTGGTCTTCACCTCCAGCGTCTCGGCCGTACAGGCCCTGCTGCTGGCGGCCCTGCATCTCAACAACACCAACCACAAGGATTCGAGCTGGACGTTGACCGGGACGGCGGTGAGAATAGCTATCGCCGTCGGTCTGCACCGAGAGGCCAAAGCGCCCCTACACACCCCTTTGGCCAGAGAACTGCGGAAACGTGTATGGTGGACGCTGTATCAGTTTGAACTTATGCAGGCAGCGTCTCTTGACAGGCCCAGCGCTATTGACGATGCGGCATGCTCGGCCGGAAACCCTCGCCAGGCCATTCTCGACATGGGGTCATCAGACAGCATGGCATACTCGAACCGCCTCCTAGTATTGCTGTCCCAAGCCTGTCGTGTCGTGAGAAGCATCAACAACACAAGCGAAGTGGCCGATGAGTCCTACAGCGGGCCCTTGTCGCCCGCTGCGGCACTAATCCGAGATCTCCGGCGCTGGAAGGAGAGTCTACCGAGGCATTTGTGCCTGGAGGCGGTAAACGGGCAACAGCCCTCGTCCCAAAGGTCTATACTGCTGCTTCACGTACAGTACCACCACGTTCTCTGCGTTCTGTCGCGAAATGCCATGCTCGGTGCCGCCAGCCGCATCTTTTCCCCCGAATCCACGACCAACCCCCCTCAATCGCAAGCCGGTGGCACGACAACCCTTTCCGACGTATGCACCGAGGCAGCACAAGAGTCGATACGAATTCTGTTACGACTGGACAGCATCGGCTGCTTTGACAACGTGACGTGGTGGGACTTCTACTTCCTCTACCAAGCTGCGCTGGTGCTGGTCCTCAACATAATCTGCGAGGCCAGGCAGCAGGCTATCTCGTCATCGTCGTACATCCCACGCTGGTCCCTGACATCGAGGGCGCTGTTGGCCAACTGCTCCGAGTTCTCGGCCAAAATACTCGAAAACCCACTAGTGCCGGGTACGACTCGGCGATACGCCGTCGTAATACAAGACCTCAACGTCATGAGCCGCAACTTTTCCGGCGGCAACATTCAGCAACCGGGAAACGTGCCGCCTCCACAACATGCGCAGCAGCAGCCCCAACCGGAACCATCGGGCCACCCAGCCTATGGCCAGCCGCACATGCCACCTCAGCACCAGCAGAACATGCCCGACATGAGCCAAATGAACTTGGATCAGCCACAAGGCCTGCCGGGCATGTACATGTCCCAAGGTCCAGCCGGTATCCAGTTCACTACGGATTATTCAGGCAATTTTGGATACCCGGATCCATCCTGGGGCTGGAGGGAAGGTCAGTGGAACGACATTGCGGCCATGCTATTGAGCAACGAGTACGGCCATGGCCAAGGGGGAATGCAACATCAATAACATTTGATGTTCACTCGGGAAAAAATGTATTATTCTGATGATATGACGACGGCTATATAATTGGGTGGAAACTGCATCTCTCGGCGCTAAACAATAATTATTTTGGGGAAATGGTGTCACACTTTGTAGAAAGAAAGATCGATACCCGAAGCAAACAAGCAAGCAAAGAAATGCAGTTGATTTTCATAGACCTCATAACGCGTTGACCCAACGTAACCAAATTCATTATCAACGGTAATGCGGCGGGTATTTCTGCTCCACGCATTGCGGATACGTCCAATATATCACCCCCGTCATTATGAGATTCAAGATTCGACGTCTCCAAGTGATTTGTGGTCGGTAATGCTTGGTCATATCGTACTCGTTCGACAGGAAGAAGTTGCCGACGACATTCAAGAGCCTACATAACCTGCATTCACAATGATTAGAACCGTTGCAACCTCTCTCAATAATATCCAGTGCCTAGGATCGGTTCGCCCAATTACTTACATGTTCACGGCACAAAAGACCATGACTGCGATATAGCTCGCCTCGTTGGGATACACCCTCAGATAGTCGGACACTATGAAGATGGGGAAAATCCACAAGAGCATGATGATGAACTCTATAATGAGCACCCCAGAGTAGGTCCTTCTGCGGTTGCCTCTGAACATGAGGAAGATGACGCATATCAAACCTAGAACGACATTGACCTGCGTTTGATACCAAATTTGTGTGAGAAGCAAGACCAGGAATATACAAAAGTGAAAGTAAGGAGGAAGAGAGGAGATGATGAACTCACCACAGTCGGAGCAAGCACAAAAACTTCATGCCGCAAGTAGACCAGATTCAACGTGGCCGCCACGACGCCCAGCAGCATCTGCGCGATGCCCAGGTACATGAAGACGAACAGGACCTTGCGGTACCGGGCGTAGCAGGGGATGTGAAATTGCTCGTGGACCCAGCTGCCGCCGTCCGTCACGGGCCAGCCGCACCACCGGCACGGCCAGGTGGGCTTGTTCTCGCCGTCGGCCAGGTTGAAGTAGGTGCCGACCCTCAGGTCGCCGTCTCGCACGCTGCAGTTGAAGCATTTGCTTCCTGGTAGGTAGATGGGTCTCTGGATGTTCTGCCGCCGTGGGCCCGCATGAGAAGCAGCAGGACCGTGCTGGGGATTATTGTTATTGCCAATCCCATTATTGTCCCTCGGTATTGGTAGTTGCTTAAGAATCAGCTTGTCCCGGCCCGGTTCCTCGAGACATTCGTGACAGTGCCCGGTCAGATGCCACGCGAGCCTGCGTCTGCCCCCGAATAGCGTCCGTATGTACTCTGGGCTCAGCAGGAAGCGGTAGTACTGGCAGGTCCGCCGGAGCCTCTCCAGGTCGCTCAGCGCGAGGTGGGAAATAACGAGGATTTGCAGCTCGGTAGGCAGGTCCAACAGCCGAGTAGTCGGGACAGCAGCTGCTTTGCCCTCTCCCTTTCCACCGCCGACATCATTGTCGTTGCCCTCGTCATCGTCAATCTGTCCATCGTACCACGACTTGCGCTTCTGCCTCATGCGGTCGGCAATGTTCTCCAGCGGCTGCATGGAGCGCCGCAGCGGCGAGGCCGGCGGCATGACCGGGTTGCCGTGCTCATCGTAGTAGGACGGCGTGGTGCTCCGCGCCAGCGCCTGCCGGATCAGCAGATCGATGCCGCTCGTCGGCGTGATGGAGTTGAGCCCCGTGTCGTCGCTCCACGACTTTGGCACCGCGAGGCTGTTGTTCTTTTCCTTGAACGATTCCCGTTTCCGGGAGGACCCCGGCCTGCTCTTGAGCAGAGGGCTGTTCAATGGTTCTCTAAAGTCCATGATCCCGTCGTCGTTGACCGTTTTCTTACATTTCCTTGAGCATCACAAAATCCGGCTGCCACGTGCCGGAAACGAGCAGCAGTGCACATGGCAGCGGGACCTACATGGGACATATATATAAACTTAATGGTGACCTCGTACCCCGTTGCAAGGCTGAAACGACCCTCGTATGACCAGGGTCCGTGGGGCAGCAATGGTAAGGTTGTTACTTGGAGACCCGATATCGAGAAGCATGTGGTACTGGAACAAGAACAAGATGAACATTTCAAAGAACCCGGTCGTTGGCGTGTATTGTTGATGTTTGAAGGAGGGAGTATCTCTTTTGGTGGTGCTGTGAGCTCTCATTTGCACTGCGCGCTACGCGTATGCAACCACTATTTACACATGCCATTAAATACATCCACGATATGAAAACTGAAGAAGCAAACACGACCAAGGGTCGGAAACAATCCAAGATCTCTGAGTCTATCTGATGGGTCAAACGGTGCCTACCTTTTTCAATGTATGATTTCGTGCAAGACGATCAATACCAAGATTCGGCCTCCGCTGTTCGACTGATGCCCATGCAGCTATCAACATTAGTCTCGAGACTTGCGTGCACACAGCGCGTCCATACTGCCAAGTATACGGTCGCAACACCCGGCGATATGGTTCCAAACAAATCCCAAGCAAATGGTTACATCCAGACCGTTTGGGTTTTTGCAATAACCAGTAAAGGACAAATGACAGCTTGAAGCTGACATGATTGTTGCTTGCTGCTAGCCCTGGATCGTCGCTCAGACATTCTCTGACGAAACAGGAGGTTGTGGCCAAGGACTTGGCGGGGCAGAACTAATGATGGATGACCATGGCAACACCCCGTCACCCCGGATTCTTGGTATCGAATAGAGGATATTCATATGGATGTGCTGAACATGGCGAACAGATATACAGTGTCGCTGCATTTTGGGAAATCCACAAGTGCAGTAACTGTACGGATGTATAGATAGTATGCATGCACAAACGTTCAGATGCCAAGCTTTTCTAAATGTTGTCCAGCGCGTGTAAAGCAGGTCACAAAGACACGATACCAGGTGCCTCTTTTTAGATGGGATGATCAAAATCTGGTTTCATTTTCTTACGCCCAACTTCCATACTCTGGTCAATGTCTGTGGTTTGCCCCTTGTCTAATCTAAACCGTTTCCTGGTCGTTTGCTCTATGAGCCACCAGGTCCACCCAGCAGAGCAAATCTTCTCACGATACCAGGACCATACTCTTGGTACTGTATGACAGTTAGTATACTGCGATAATGCTAAGATTGCGAAACATACCTCGGCCTTTGTGTGACAATACGAGCGGAACTCTGGAGTCTGTCCCAGCAAGCTACCTCCAAACCAGGGTCCGTGCCGTTGTCGCTTGTGTGTAATGACCTGGACCTCGAGGCCACCACTCCTGGCACCACCGCTGCGCACTTCGCTGGCGCGGATTCTCGCGTCCACAAGGTGCTTGATGTCTCTCTGTAACCTACGACCGAAGTCCTTGTACAAAGTGCTACCTCCCGACAGCACAATGTTCTTGTACAGACCTCGTCGCACATCAATGGGACTCTGCTGGATGACACCGTCAACCACAACGGGCAAGGGCGTGAGGAAGTCGGATGAGTAAATTTCGGGGTTGAAGAAGATTTCAGGTGCCAAGAAGCGTTCGTAACCAACATCCACGCTGACTTGGCGACCACCGGGCTGGGTTACAACGTGCTTGGCAAAGCGGCTTCGGTCGCGATCGAACTTGGAGAACTCCTTGACAATGTCTGGGCAAACGTAGCAGTACTCCTCCTTGATTTCCTGGGCAGTCTTGAGCGAGCTGTCGGCTTCGCCTCGGTCTCGGAGCAGCGACTGAACAAAGTAGGTGATATCGCGACCTGCAATCGGGATGGACTTGATCGATGAACCAATGACGTAACCCTCGGCGACGGGGATGACGTGAGTGACACCATCACCAGAGTCAATAACCGTACCGGTAAGAGAACGGTCAGACACCTTGGAAGACGTCCACGACGCAGCAAGTGCGAGAACAGCTTGTACGGCAATGTAGAGACCTGCGCAGTTGAAGGACTCGAAGAAGATCTCGGCAGTGTTTTCTCGGTTCTCCGGAGGGTTCAGGGGCTATTGTAATTCATGTCAGTCCCGCAATGCTACGATAATGGGCCAAAGAGCTCATTCATAGCTTATACATTGGTAGACGTACGGGTTCGGTGAGAAGAAAGTAGTGGTCCTCGGGCTCGACTCGGAGGTACTTGAAAATGGAGTTTGACCAGAAGCGTTCCATATGGTCCTGGACTCTTGTCAGCCAACATCTCTTCGCAAAACTTGTGTCTCCTGATTGACCATACCCAGTTTTCTATTTGACCGTGTCGAATAGGGTAGTGCAAGCCATATCCTATACTTCAATCAGAACTGCTCTGCCTTGCCCTAGCACACGTAGGAGCTCACCGGGTCCGTTCGAAGCTGCGATCGCCTCGTCACCAATGAAAAAGTCCAGATCTTCGGTACCTCGCTTCGCAGAGAGATGACCTCCAGCCCCGGCGCCTCCGGTCAAGAACGAGGGCTTGTTGGCGACTGCTGGTCTACCCGATCCGGTTCCAGCAGCTCCAGCAGCGGGTCCCTTGGTTGCTATCGCGGTCGGGAAGACAAAGGAGGGCGAATCGTTACCGGCGAAACCTATAAGCAAGTGCCATTTCTAGTAAGCTTCTCGATCAACGTAGGATGGCAATTGGTTTGCTGGGAATTGAGGTGTGGCCTACCAAGCTTCGAGAAGCCCGTACCGCTGCAAGATCAGGTCAGCATCGTGAGTCCATCGCTTCGCCGTCATCTAGTCTAGGGGGACTTGCGACTGCGGGGTTTGGGGGAGAGCACCTACTTGTCCATGACAACGGCCGGCGTTTGGTTCGCCATCTTGAGAGAATGACAGTCGCGAGGACGAAGAAATTCGAGTGTATTGGTAGCCCGTCTCCGGCGAGTTGGGGAAAAGGTAGATGTCGGTGTCGACTTGGGAGGTGTTGGGTCCGCGGGGCTGCTATCGTCGGCGTCTCCTTCAATGGGTGGAATTACGTTGCCTGCTCATAGGGGGGTGAGCTGTAGGTACGGTAGTGCCTGTGACGACCTTCTTGTGGCGGTGCAGATGTGGTAATGGGAGCGGCTGGTGCTGGCTTGGCTGGGTACCTACGGGGGCCCCTCACTGATCAGTGATTGATGGGGCTCTGGGCCAGGATCAAGTTGACTCTGAATGTGGGGGTTGAATTGAGTAGCCCCACCAATTTGGTGCTAATTGGAGCTTCCTTTCCCCTGGTTTGCCTGGGAGCCACAAATTGTTTTGAGATTCCCTCCAAACTCCAAGGGCGGCCTGAATATAGTCGAAGCGTACCTGCCTGTTCAAGTATAAGGATAGCTTCAAGCTTCCACCTCGACTACTCTCGATCAACCCATAGGTTTCTCTAAGAGTAGGTATTGAAGTCGTGAATCTCATTGATGTTATGCCTTATGTCATGGTCGTAATTTGTCTATGATTCCAATGGACAGTTCAACTATCGTTAACTGGAAATAGCGAGGTTATAGGGCTAGAGATGCTACGAAGAGTCAGCAACTAAAAAGAACAACTGGCAACTGCATAATTTCATCTGTGGAAACTACCTTGAAACACAGGGTAACTGGGGCTCGCCCGGCTCAGAACCTTTTGGTCAAATATTCTTCTTTTTAACAAGCAGGAGTGCGATGATCGACTTGCCTCCTTCTTCATCCTTTCCCTCTTCTCAGCCTCTTATCCTACATCCCTACAAAAGAGATCAATCCCGCCTCATTCAAAGAGACAATCACTTCTCATATCTTATAAAGTATTCCTATTTGTCTTGCCCCCACATACTCAGAATTAGACTCGTGTGCCATTCACGTTCCTTCTCTGGTTCGTCACTGGCACAGAATTCAAAGGGTAGCCATTCCCCAAGCTTTCGCGGACCTCTGCGGCAGGGTCTATTGTATGTCATATACAATCACCACCAATTTTATTGGAAGTCCAGGCCTGTAACATTGTCTTCCACAGCCAGAACCTGATTCCATACATTGGACATTCGGGTCATCCTTGTGATTGCCCAATCGGTTTCCCCATACTCAACGCCTCACAAACTTGGTCAAGACAGTTCATTAGCCCTCATCAAGCTCCTCCCCGCCTAGACCACAGTCTCTTTGACAGAGCAAAATTCGATGTCTCATTCGAACGAGGATGGGTCATCTCCCTTCCTGACATCTTCTCTCGGAAAGAGAAAACTTGGCAAAGAAAGTCCCGTTTCGCCGCAAGCAAGCCACGAAGATAACACCGGAGCCGAGCAACCTACCGATGGATCGACCGAGACTGCCAAAATACCCAACGACTCACCCAACGACGTTCCTAGTGTGCAGAGTGTGTCATCTGATGCTCAAGAGCTCGACGGGAATTTTGAAAAAGATAGTCGTGTGTGGTGGTCCGACGGCCCAGGTGAACGCAACATCCATACAAAGCCTTCAGTTGCAGCCATCTTCATACATGCAGGTGCTGGATATCACAGCACAGCCAATGAGAGACTTCATCTGGATGCTTGCAGCGAGTATGTTTTGAGGAATATCTGCGCCGCCGACGAATACTGACTGTGAATAGTGCGGCCCGTGCTGCGATGAAGCTACTGAAGATGGGAGTTCCAGCTGTCGACGGGGTCGAGGCTGCGATCAAGGTATTGGAGGACAGAGAAATCACAAATGCTGGCTTTGGAAGCAATCTGGCTATGGATGGAACTGTCGAATGCGATGCCACTCTTGTTGACCATTATGGCAGGAGCGGTGCCTGTGGTGCGACACCCAGTAAGTACACCGTCTCGAAATCTGACCCGGCCAGCTTAACTTACACACGGGATTAGATATCAAGAATCCGATCAGCCTGGCAAAATTGATACTTGTGGAAAGCCACAAAGCTCTCAGCCTTCGAAGAGTACCCCCGAACCTCCTTATAGGGGAGGGCGCAAAGGACTTTGCTGTCCAACATGGCATGCCCTTGGTGCCCAACGAATGGCTCGTGTCCAGAAACGCATTCGACCGCTATGAAAGATGGGCCAAAGAGCTCAAAACGGCAGAAGACGCTGTTGGACACTCAACTTCGAGACCTGAAGTTTCTTCCCCGACAAATGATTCTATTCCCAAAGGCCGCGAGAAACGGGACCATACAAACGCCATTGCAACAGGTACTTGGAACGAAGGACAACCGGATTCCCCTGCACCACCTACACCATCGGATATTAGCATCATGCCGATGACCTCAAGCCCTCTGAAAGCCCTGCCACCCGTTTTGCATAAACCATCCAGTCCCAGAAACTCGATCAGGGTGTCCACGGATCGCAGTCCTCTTAGTTTCCTCGGATCTCTTACGAGTCCGAAATCAAATTCCGCAGCCAATACTTCAGCGTCGCCTATTTCCAAGAAGCCTCGAGTCAAGCGTGGTATGAGCAAAGATGGGGAGAGTGAGATGGACACGGGCGATGGGCCCAGCTCGGTCCACTCGCCCCAGTCCGATCATGATATTTCTGATATTGCCACCCAAGATTTGATGTTTCGAGAAGACGAGGACAAGATCACAGACACGGTTGGAGCCATTGCGATCGATCAATGGGGAAACATGGCTGCTGGGTCTTCCTCAGGCGGCATTGGCATGAAACATATTGGTCGCATCGGTCCTGCTGCACTGGTTGGAATCGGAACTGCCTTGATCCCGCGTCCTAACAAGACCGGACGTTCCACTAACGAGCATGAATCCAACAGTAAAGATCCAAACAATGGGCCCGATCCATCAGATTGGAAGGCTGTGGCTGTGGTGACCAGCGGCACAGGCGAACACATGGCTATTTCACAGGCATCTCAGAAATGCGCTGAGCGACTTTACTTTGAGACCAAGCGAGGGGCTGATGGAAACGATGTCCACGAAGAAGATGAAACTATTCTCATGGAGAGCTTTGTTGTCCAAGATTTCCAAAAACATCCTGGTGTACTGCGATCGCCATCGGCCAGTGCCATTGGCGCGATGGCTGTCAAGCAGACTGCCAGAGGTTATTATTTGTTCTTCGCGCACAATACGGATAGCTTCGCATTAGCTAGCATGTCTAGCAATGATCGCCAGCCTCATTGCGTCATGAGCCGACTGGGTGAAGGCAGCGTGGGCGTTGCCCATGGATCAAGAAAGATTGCACCGAGTTGAGCAAACTTTGTTGCCCTCTCGTATTGATCGAGCCATCGCCAGATCTCGGCCACTTCTTTCAACAGGCTGCAATAGTCATACGGATGCTTCTTCATAGAAGTTCCTCTTTTCCTCCACTCCATGTGCCCATAACCGCGCCCGCCCTGTATGACATCTAACCTCGAGGGGCGCTGCCTCCGTAGTTACCCTTGTTCAATACCACAGGCTTTATCCGACTACCTATATTCCTGTTCTTTCGGGTGTGCTTTGACGGGAGCAGGGAGATGGTGGTCAGGACAGAAAGACTATCAACCTGCCAGGACAAACGGGCAATTAGACAGATAGACACAATGCAAATATCGTATGCCCAATTGATCGTTGCTAGAGACAGGCATCAATAAAGTTTTTGTATTGAAGCAATCTCGCATCAATGAAAGATGCCATTCATGTGATGACCCAAACGCCAGACGCCACCTGATCTATCATGCTTTCTTCTTTTACATGGGGACACTTTGTTCAGCAGCAAGAGGCTCTATGCCGGAGCTGGTGTACCTGTCGCGCTTCCAGTCTCCTCCCGTCCTGTAATACCGTTGATCTTCTTCTTTTTCTTCTTCTTTCGTGGCACCACAACTGGTTTCGCGCCAAATTTGCCCAGAGCTAGTTTTGATCCGCACGTCAAGCACTCGGCTCCATCAGGCACCTCGCAGAAAATGCTCAGACATATACTGCACACGAAGCCCTTGTCAATGACTTTGCCGTGGCAAAAACAGGCAGCTCGAAAATCGACCGAGTCCTGCGAAGGCATGACTAGATGTGTACGTGCTTCGGCGTCGGGGAGGAAGCCGAACATGAGGTAGGTAAGCAGACCGGCCGGGTTGGAGGCGCAGGACAGGTAGGAGCCGTTGGTGATGAAGGCGGCCTGCTGGAGAAAGGTCGGCGAGGCGTGCGGCGAGACGGAGAGCGTGTCGATGGGGATCCGGGCGTGCGAGGCGGCAAAGACGGCGTTCATGGTCGCAATGTACTGCGCCGGGTCCGAGTCGGACACGGAGACGACGAGGATGCGGGCGTGCAGCGTCGGGTTGCTCTGCGACGAGGCGGCCGACGCCGTGGACAGCGGGTTGGCCGGGTCGGTGGACTGCTTGGGCGGCGCGTAGGCGAGCGACGTCTTGTGGATGTAGGCCAGGGACGTGGTTAGGGCGCCGGCGACGAGGGTGGTGGACGGCAGGTCGGTCGACGAGCTCTCGGCCATGAGCGTTCTCAGCGACGAGAGAATCGAGGCCTCTATGGAGGCGAACTGGGGGTACTTGTTGGCCGAAGCGATGACGGCTGCGCCGTCGCCATTCTGCTGCTGCTGCTGTCCGTTGGTCGTCGTGCCCGACATTTCGACATCTCCGTCCCTATCTGCCCGCCCTCCTCCTCGTACGTTCTTGGGCGGCTTGGGGTACAGCCAGACGGCGCGATGCGAGTGTGCGGCGAGGATGGCGACCTGGTTGTCGTTGCCAAAGGCCAGGTGGGCGTTGACAAAGACGAGTATGTTGGCAATGGCCTTGGAGAAGGGGATCGTGTCCTCAAGGGCCGCCCAGGCGCGCGGGTTCGTGTCGATGATCAGGGTGAGGAGCGACGGCGTCTGGCCCGTGGCCTCGACTTCGTAATGCGCCGATCCATCGATGCTATTCATGGTTCCTTCGAGTCTGGTGGACTAGAATAGCACACGCGGACAACGGAAGACACAGAGGCCGCGCTGGTCAAGGAAGAAAATCCTCGCCGTCGAGGCACAATCTCTCTCTCAAGTCTTGTGCCAGTATAAAATCCAGTCTTGAATTTGCATACTGCGCAAGCCCCTTCCCGAGCGCCAAAAGAATTCCTTGGTGTAGGTACTTGACTTCGTGGTACATACGGACGAAGTTTCCCAAAGGCTGCGCTGGACCTGGCTCTTTGTTATGTCAAGCTTTGGCCGATCTGCCGGCGCTAGGGACCCACTGAAGCTGCGGTCGAGGTTGCGGCTGCAAGCGCTAAAACTTTGCTGCTAAGCATCTTTACACAACCTGGAAACGTACAAGACGTCACTGCTTGTTCAGCCCTGATGGCATGTACTGAGCAAGTCCTAGGTGAAAATGGTGAGACAATTCGAGTCGGCGCTATCAAGATTGGTAAAGCTCAATGCTATATGAATACATGACTTGAAGTAGTATAGAGACTATTTGATAGGAATGAATTTGCATTAGACAACAAGTAGAATCTCGTATGTACGTACATTGTAGCAACAAGTTTGAACTCACACGCATATTCCAGAACACACGCCTATCCATGTATGGGGATTTGCGTGGAACCCCTCCAAAGCTGAAGTTTAGGGTACGACGTACATAAGAAATGAGGGGCAGGTGAGGTAGAGCCTTTTGGACCTTTGTTGGGTTCGGATCTTTGAACAAAAACGACACCACAAGTCCGGAAGACGCATAGAATCAAGGTCCCTTGTATTACGTCTTTCCTCTGTGACTCGACCACTGTCGGATCTTGGTGACCAAATATTCTGACCAACACGGCCAGGCATCCATCCATTCCTGTAGGTAGCACCTCAGCTCTGTCGTGCAGCAGTACCCCTCATAATACGCCAGCTTCTTGTTATCCCGCGCTCTCCAACATCGAATCACCTGCCTCCGCCCACGCCTTGTGCCAGGGTGACGCAGCACCGCAAACGCAACCCCAAGCGAATGACAAGCCGGGACCCTTTGTCTCGTCCCTCTGGCAAGACCTTCCCCAGGTTAGGCTTACTTGCCGTGACCAGATTCCAAGAAAGTATCATACCCTGAAGCTCTCTCCCAGAATCTGCTCATCGTCCAATCAGACGCCCTCACAGGTCTTTCAAAGCCGTCCGTCTAATCCATTGTGTCGTGGCGTACATGACCAAGGGCATGCACATATAAAACGTGGGATCTCACGAGCAGCAGACCTATTTCTCCCTCTTTCCGTCCTGCTCACAATCGTTCTGCAGGAAGAAGTGAGCATACCCGTCAGCTCTCTTGACAGTGCCTCGGACTGCAGCCAAGTCTCTGAAAGCCATTTTATTTGGGGCGCAAGTTCTGTTCAGCACTCTTTGCATGGAGCCTGACACTCTTCGACTCACCCATATATATACCTTGACAGCTTGTTCAGTGGTTCCCACTGTTAAGAATAGCTTTGGCCAACTTGACCAACCTACAAAACTTCCCGACGACCTGTTTCTCCAGTTCTTCGCACACAGAGAATAAGCGAGTGGCATACTTTCGGCACCTCCCAAAATGGAAGAGACACCCGTGAGCGAGATCGCCTCCAAGGAGGAGATAGCGAAGCTGGATAACCTTGGCCAAGCTCAACTCATGCTTGCACAGTTGATGGAGGGTGGCCAAGAAGATGACGATACTTGTAAAGCGCTCGACAAGCTCACAACTCTCTTGAACAAGGATGCGGAAGCATCTGTGAAGGACAAATCTCACAAGTCTATTTGCAGCATCATCGACGACGTATGTGTTGATACCCTGTTCAGCTATTTGGACATGAGGCAGACCACTGCCGTTCGTGGTCACGCCATCTTGACGGTCTCTTCTTACCTCAAAGCTGCCGGAGACGCCGGACCGAAGGCTCTTTCGCATTTCTTCTTCGACAGGATCAAGCGCGGTACCTATGATGACTACATTGTGGCTTTTTGCGTTGCCTCGTCCATCTTCCCCGTATCTCCAGACATGGTAACAGAAATGTTCCTTACCGAGGGATTCCTGCCCAGCCTGGGCCCGCTCATGCGAAGAAAGTGGAAGAGCAGAAAGGTCGAAACCGCATGTTTGGAGATGCTCAACGCCGCATCCATGAATTCAGTTTGTCGAGAGGCGATTGCAAAATATTGTACCGAATGGCTGGAGGAAATTGTTGACGAGGACCCGGCCGAGCTTGAGACGGCAGTGCATGCAGTGGACACGGGAGTCGAAGGCGTTCAAGGATCAATTGCCATGAAGCGACACTCGGATGCCGTCAAAAATCTGGCCGCTGTCATTTTGGCCAAATTGAAAGTAGGCACACTAAAGCTCCCCGCCGCCTCACCTGTCTTCGAGCACTTGCGTTGGATTTAAAAAGAAGGAATAGGTAATGACTGACCCTTAGGAATCCAGGCGGTACCGACAACAGCAAACCAAGAGCAACCCGGAGAATTAGGCAAGGACAGAATCACGCCCGCCACGACAAGCATCGAGGATCTGTCCAAGAAATTCACCACCATATTACTCGCAGACGAGGAGCAGGAAAAGGACCACTCAGTGGAGGGACTGGCTTATGCTACAATCCAGCCTTCTGTCAAGGAAGAAGTAGCACACAACCCGCAACTACTCAAGAATCTGGTCAAGATTTTGGCCGCCGCAACCCCTAAATCGCCCGTGACGTACGGCGTACTCAGCATATTTCTCAATATTACGCGATACAAACCTGCCCAATCGGACGAAGAGAAGAAAATGAGCCAACTGAAAGCATATGCTAATGCTGGAGGAAAACTGGCAGCTCCGAGCCCTCTTAATGATGACGCTCACACGGCAGCGAGGTGCAAGGCAGTTTTCGAGGCCAACCTCGTGCCTGTATTAGTTACCCACAGTCGGAACGGATCCATTGCGTCTCTATCGATTATCATATCAATTATTGCTTCGTTGTCTGTCGCTACATCCATCAGAGGCCAGCTGGCTCAACAAGGAGCTGTCAACCTCTTGATCGCTGCCTGGACTGCGCTTCCAGACACAGAAGGACAAGCCAAAAGGACAGCTGCACAAGCACTGGCGAGAATTCTGATTAGTACAAACCCTGCACTCGTTTTCGGTGGCACAAGAGCACGCCCTCAAAACTCCGCAATTCGACCCCTTCTCTCCATTGTTCCACCAGACCCAGCCGCGGAGACACGAGACTTGCTACCTACCTTTGAAGCATTAATGGCTCTCACCAATCTGGCTTCTACCGATGACGATAGTCGCACAACGATAATACGCACCGCGTGGCCCGAGATTGAAGAGCAGCTGCTGAGCTCCAACAACATGGTGTCCAAGGCCGCTGTTGAACTCGTTTGCAACCTTGTTCAATGCGCGGAGGGCATTATGTTGTACGCAGAAGACTCGCCGCAGGCAAAGAACCGACTGCACATCATGCTTGCGCTCGCCGACGCTGAAGATGAAGGAACAAGAAGTGCTGCAGGCGGGGCCTTGGCTTCGCTCACCTCTTATGAGCCAATTGTCAAGGCCATTGTGCATCGTGATCGTGGAGTTCAGGTGATCTTGGGCTTGTGCGACGAGGATACCGAAGATCTAAGACACCGTGGTGTTTTCATTATCTACAATCTGATCTCATGCGAAGGAGAGACGGGAAAGATGGCACGAAAGATGGTCCGAGCCGAAAACGGCCTCGAGATTCTCAAGGGCTGCGCAAAAAAGAGTCGAAGGTCCGAGGTGGTGGAGGTGACAGTCCAAGCATTGAAGGTTTTGCTCGAAGAGAATGATCAGCCTCAGGTCTGGGAAGTAGACTGATCTGATGACCAGGTTCATCAAAGAAGACGCAATTGTGATCAAGGGCTACAAATAGTAGTTATGGTTGGAATATCTGACGTGTACTCATGACTAGATATATGTCTTCATATAAACATGAACAAAATCAAACAATTGCTGGTTCATAAGATTCAATTCGCGCAGTCATCCACCTGAAAACCACACAATGTCTATACATGTCTAGAGGTTCAGTCCTCCGCTGTTCTTCTGTCGTGGCTCGCCCACAGCTTCGAATCCATCGGCCGTGATCCTGACGCCCTGAACAGCGCTCCCGCCGGGGCGCACCCAGGTGACATTGTGATTCCTCTCCACCATGTCGGCAGCCGAGTGCTTGTCGAAGGCCGTCTCGAGCGTGACCGTGTTGGGCATGAGCTGGTCGTGGAAGCGGGGCTCGGCCATGGCCGCCGTCATGTTGAGCCCCTGCTCCAGGATGCGCCAGACGACCTGGGTGGTGGAGCTGATGATGCGGCTCCCGCCCGCCGCGCCGACGCTCACGTACAGGGAGCCGTCGGCGCGCTCGACGATGACGGGGGTGATGGAGCTGAGGGGACGCTTGCCCGGGCGGATAAAGTTGGCCGGGGCGGGCGCGTAGCCAAACTCGTTGGTCTTGCCCGGGATGGAAAAGTCGTTCATCTCATTGTTCATGATGACGCCCGTCTCGGGCACCATGATGAGGTTGCCAAATAGAGTGTTGACCGTGGTCGTGGACGAGACGGCCATGCCACTCGCGTCCACGGCGACAATGTGCGAGGTGCCCTGGGACCCCTGCGAGTAGTACGGGTTGGCGAGGTAGTGCTCGACGGGCCGCGACGTCTTGTCCGAGATGTGCGCCCTGGTCGCGTTGGCGCCCGCGGCCGAGAGCATGACCTCCTCCAGCACGGCAATGTCGTTGACGTAGGCCGGGTCGCCGAGCTGTTGGTGTGCGCCGTACGCGAATCTCATGGATTCGATGAAGCGGTGGAGTGTCAGATTCCCGTGCTTTGTGTCCTCGGTGTCATATGTCTCCATGGTCTTGAGGGTACTGAGGCAGACGGCCCCGCTGGACGGGGCGCCAGACGAGAACAACTTGTAACCCCTGTACGTCATATTGATGGAAGGGCGGATAATAGCCTCATAGTCGGCGAGATCCTCGAGCGTCATCGTGCCATTATCTGCCTGGAGTGCCGCAATGGTATAGTTGGCAACGGCGCCCGTATAAAAGACCTCGGCACCGCCCTCCGCCACGGCATCCAGGACGTCGGCATAACGCTTGCGTGTCATGATGTCTCCAAATTTGACTAAGGTGCCTTGGGGGGCAAAGTCAATAGCCCAGCTGGGGTCTTCGACGAGGAAGTTCCATTTGGCGTAGCCGACGGCAGCGTCCATGTATCGCACAAGATCCTCCGTGACCTCAAAGCCGTGTCGTGCAACGTGAGCTGCTGGATGCACAACGGTTTTCCACGGAAGTCGACCAGATCTATGATGTGCCAGTTCAAGCCCGCGCAGCTCTCCTGGGACACCGGCTGCAAGACCGCTGAACACGCTGCCCCTCTCATTGCCCAGGTACATGTCCTGAAAAGCCGCTGCAGGAGCCGCCTCCCGGTAGTCGATGACGGTGTAGTTGCCATGTTGGTCTCTGATAAGACTGAAGCCGCCGCCGCCGAGGCCCGAATGTTGCATGCCAATCACGCCGACACACAGTTGCGTGCCTATCCAGGCGTCGACGGCATTTCCTCCGCGGGCGAGGAGGTCAATGCCAATCTCACTACACGTCTTGCTCTCACTGGCGACACCGCCCTTGGTCCCCGACAGCGACTGCTGCATAACATGTTGCTGAGATTGTAGCCATGCTGGGCTTGCGAGCGATTGCGAGACTGCTGAAATGAGCAGAATCAAGCTCTGTGGGAGGGCGTTGAGCGTTTCTGGTGGAGTGTGAGTATCGGTATCTGTGGATTTGTAATAACCGAGGACAACTTACTCATGACGACGCGATATGATCAAATCACCACCGACAACTTCGGAATACAACAGAAAAAAACAACAGAAAGATGACAGGATGAAGGGGTCTTAACAAGTGCCAAGAAACACAAAGATTCGAGGCGATGATGGCGACGACGCTGATCGGACTTTCGTAGCAAGAGTGCGAATGCAGCCCAAGATAAGTGATACTCTGTACTACTTACCAAGCCTGGACCTAGTCGAGACTATACCAGGTAACACGGAGTAATCGCCAGCTGGTTCCTCGAAAGCGCACGCCAACTCCCAATCACCAAAATGCCGCCCACTTCAAGCAGTCGCAGGACCAGTGCAGTAAATGGAGAAATGATGAAGAAGTAGGTAGATATGGCGTGTAGCGGCTCTTGATATCGTGATCATTTGGCCATGCGCCGGAATGTCCGACTAAGGGAGCCGATCAGAGGCCGATGGGCGCTAGAGTGAATGCAGATTAGCGGAAGACCAGGGGAACTGCGCGATAAGGCAGCGATAAGAAGTTCCACACTTTTTTCTGGACGCACCTCAAACATCTAGCCAATCACATTCTAGTCAATGAAAGCTTTCTTCTCTTGTCCAGATGCGATTCGTGCCTGTTGGACAAAATAATTTCCAGGGTCCATCCGTTCTTGTTGAAGAGGTTATTGACCGAAAATCAACAAACGCAAATTTCGATGAGAATAAGTCGAAGTTTGGCATCGCATCTGTACACTGGGAGCCGGTCTCTCTTCTCTCACTCATCACCCATTTCTGTTGTACGAGCAGCAAGGCCATTCTCGGCCATGGCTTCATCCACCGTCTCAGCTCTGCCCACTGAGGCTCCCAGCAGACCAGTTCAGCATGACCAAAAGCAAGGTCAACAGCGCGCAGGTGCAAAGCGCTCATTTCATCAGGGCGGCCAGTCAAAGAAGAAGGCACGCAAGCGGGAGAGGGATATGAAGAGTGGTTCGCACGAGGAAGTGCTCGCATTGGACATTGAAGCACTCCACGCATCCCAGAGATCATCATCTCCCACAACAGAGGGAAATGCTGATGAGGGCGCGGCTGCAGAGGAGACACTCCCTCAAGAAGGCAGCGAGATCGAGCTCGAGGTGGTGGAGCTGTCATCGACGGGAGAAGGTCTGGCGCAACAGCCAGGATTCAAGCAGGTCTATGTTGTCCCGTTTGTCATTCCCGGCGATACCATCAAGGTCAAGGTGTACCGCCACATGAGGGAAGGTTACACGGTGGCTGATCTCATCTCGGTGGTCAAGCCTGCACCCACTCGCGACGACAGCAGGATACAGTGCAAGTACTTTGCCTCTTGCTCTGGCTGTCAATTCCAAATGCTCGACTACTCTGAGCAATTGCGACTCAAGAAGCGCATTGTCGAAAAGGCTTTTCGCAACTTTTCGCAGCTGCCTCCCGAACTGGTTCCGGCTATTCAGGACACTATTGGCAGTCCTCTACAATACAATTACCGAACAAAGCTCACGCCTCATTTCGATGGTCCCAAGGGCTGGTTCAAGAAGAAGAATGTACAACCATTCGAGAGCCGTCCCAACATTGGTTTCACCCCCAAAGGTGGTAACAAGACAATGGACATCGAGGACTGCCCCATTGGAACGGATGCTGTACGACTTGGCATGAAGCTGGAGCGGGCCAGAATGGAGGTCGAGTACAAAAAGTACCTCAAGGGAGGCACCATTTTGCTGCGCGAGGACACGAAACGGGTGGCAAAGGCCTCCTCCCCTTCCAGAGCCCGATCTCCGTCGCCCGAGAACTCCATCAAGGTCGAGGGTGAAAATCACATTGACTACAAGACATGCATCACTGACAACAACGGAACATCGACAGAGTATATCGACGATTTTGTGTTCAAGAACTCTGCCGGCTCCTTCTTCCAAAACAACAACTCGATTCTCCCCGTCTTCACCGAGCACATTCGGCAAAACGTCATGCCGCCTACGCCAGACTCATCCAAGCCCATCAAGTACCTCATTGACGCCTACTGTGGATCCGGTCTCTTTACCATTACACTATCCTCTGCTTTCCAAACCAGCACAGGTATCGATATTGACGCAAAGGGTATCCAGGCCGCTCGCAAAAATGCAGAGGCCAACAACCTGCCCCCTACGCAAGCCAACTTCATCGCCGCTGACGCCGGCGAGCTGTTCAAGAGCGTAAGCTATCCGGCAGACGAGACGGTCGTCATCTTGGATCCGCCGAGAAAGGGTTGCGACGCCAAGTTTCTCCGTCAATTGCTGCAATTTGGTCCCAAGCGGGTAGTCTACGTCAGCTGCAATGTACATACTCAGGCTCGCGACGTGGGCATGCTGGTCAGAGGCGAGGCTGGCGAGGGCGAAGCAGTGGCTGCAGCCCCGGGGCAAAAGCAGGTCAGATATGAGATTGAGAGCCTCAGGGGCTTTGACTTCTTTCCGCAAACAGGCCACGTAGAGGGTTTGGCCTTGTTGAACAGAGTCGACGATATTGATACCACCACCACTACTGCTATTAACACTGCCGTTGCGGAATCTACCGAAGCCCCGGTCGCGGCTTAGGAAGGAATTGATAGTTCATTAGTTAGTCTATAGCACATGGTCCGTGGATGCATGATCGCGGGTAAACCCATATCATTCCGGTACTGAATAAATCCGGGACCAAAGGAGGCACCCATTTCCAAAACAAGCAGAAGACTCTATTGGCCTGACCGGGTTCCCGGACTCGTCCAATGCGAGTTTCCGCCTGATAAGCCCAGCGTTGAAAAGGTTCCCATCAACTTGGCACACGCTCGGGCTGCCAAAGTCCAATTGAATTTCTGCCGGACGGCTAAGGGAGCTCCACAAGCGCCCATTCTAGAGCTCCATTCCGCGAGGCTCCCTTGTATCCTTTCCGCGAACCCCTGAATCCAACGACCCATCATCGGAGTGGGGTTGTTGGGGGGAAGATCAAATGGGAGGCAGTTGAGCAAAAGAATATTTCTCATCAGCGGGGAGGGCCCGCGGCCCAAATATAAGATTGGAAGTTCTCTAAGGCAGTTCCAACTCGTTTGGTGCGGCATGCAACTCTGACCATCTTCGTTTCTGAAACAAACAACTTGAACAACAATGGTGAACATTTTCTTGTAAGTTATTACTAGGCATCGGGCGGTATTGCCCGCCGCCGCGCAAACTCTCTTTTTGCCCCTTGCCGTGTTGTGCCCTATACCCCTAAAAGACAAGTCTAGTCCCCCAAAGCTAAAGAACTATAGCGTCGGTGGCACTGGCCACATTGGTGGTGCTGTTCTCGACCAGCTGCTACAGAAGTATGCAGATGCCAAGGTGAAGGCGCTGGTGAGGGACGAGGCAAAGGGTGCCCGTCTGGTGGCCAAGTACCCTGCGGTTGAGACCGTCGTCGGCACCACGACGGACTTCGAGCTTCTCACAAAGGCCAGTAGCGAGGCCGACATCGTGGTCAATACGTCTCCCGACGTTACCCACGATGCCGGCATCCAGGCCATTCTCGACGGTCTCAAGGCCCGTGGCAGTGGCAGCGGTAACAGCAAGCCATACTACATCCACACGTCGGGCGCCTCGCTCATCTGGGACGAGCCCACGGGGGCCAAGGACGCGCGCATGTGGGACGATGTGGCCGACGTCCAGGACATCATCGGGTTCAAGGGCGAGGCCTACACGCACGCCGTGACGGACAAGATCGTGCGCGACGCCGCCGCCGACGTCAATGTGGCACTCGTCTCGCCCGGCTTCGTCAGTGGCATGAGCCCTTCCATCGAGCACCCCACGCCCATCACCACGCCCGCCATTTTCCTCACCGCCCGCGCCTTCAAGTCGGGCTGGCAGATCGACCAGGGTGAGAACCTCCACGCATGGATCGACGTCACCGACCTCGCCAAAATCTTCATGATCCTCGTCGACAAGGCCGCCGCCGCATTGTCGGGTACCGCGTCGGGATCCGAGCCGTTTGAAATCTGGGGCCCCGAGGCCTACTACTTTGGCGTCAGCGAGAACATCTCGTTTGCCGACTTCATGCAGCACCTCGCCCCGGTCCTCAAGGAGCAGGGTGTCATTGAGAAAGCCGACATCAAGTCCGTCAGCGTCACCGAGGCGGCGCGGGCCAGCCTCCAGGGCAGCGACTACGACCCCGACGCGCCCCCGCCGGCCGTCGACTCGTGGGCCATGCACATTGCCATCATGTACGGCATCAACATGCGCCTCAAGGCCTCGCGGGTGAAGCAGCTTGGCTGGAAAGCCGACAAGGGCTCCGTTGTCGAGAGCTTCCCCCAAGTGGTTGCAGAGTTCCTCAAAAACGAGAAGGCTTCTGCTTAAATTGTACTTTAAAAAGATACCAAGTTTTCGCCAGGATACCAAGCAAGCGATTCAGAGTGGAGTGGTAATTAGAAGAGCTGAATATTCAATCACTTAATACTTCAAATTCGTACTTATTTTTCTACCATAAATTCCTACCACGTAAAGATTACAGCTTTTTTGAATGATTGATTTCCCTCGGGGCTGTATTCCACTCAACACTAAATTGTACTTATTTCATCTCTTGCATTCGTACCAAGCCTATCGAACTAATCTCAAGTAGACGATAACGGGAATTACACTCGCGAAGCCATTGTCGACACCACTGTTAGAATCATCTGTATTCTTTGGCGGCAGCCGGGCGATATAACCTGCAAGAAATGGACGACTGATGCCTCACGTCGAGGTTTCAATGCGTTCTACTCCCGTTTTTCCAGGAGCTCCCCCAAAAGATCCTCAGGCCAAGTGAACACGCAGTCGTCGCTTGTCTCATTATGCACAGGCGTGGCGTTAAACGCCTTGATTGGCTTGATATCCATGAGCGGCGAAACCGTGTCTCGCCAATCCACTCGTCGGTATAGCGAGAATCTGTCGTTGCCAATTTGCAGATATCCCTGACATCTAGAGCTAGTGGTGAATCTAGGTGCTGTACACCACAGGTGCTTGAAATGGAGAGACGAATCCACAGCCATAATTGTTGGCCTCAGCCGGACCAAGAGGCGGATATCCTGTGAATCTGGCATCGAAAGAACCGCGGTCCTCATTGTCACTGTACACGACCGACCCTTCGCCGAAGGTGGAGGAGGCCGGGCTGTGGTTTCTGCAATGCAATCAGAATTAGTTGTTTTAATGCAGCCGAGGATTTAATCGCGTTCTCCTCGGGTTCGTGGACCAGTTCCAATTGCTTCAAAAACAATCACAATCAATCCAGCATTCTAGGAGTGCATTCCCCTTCACCAGCTCCTGTGCCGCGTTTAGAGCATTGAGTCTCGATTTACACCGCTGCCAACCCCGCAACAGGCTTCGACCTATTGAACTAGGTGTTCGGGTGGCGCAACTGTTGTTGGTCATTCCTCTGCGATGGGAGATTCTCTTTGTTGTCCAGGTGGCCTTCATTGTTGGCGTGAAAGCCTCCTCTCCTGTCCTGGGCTCGGGGAGGAGGCTTAGGAAAACCCTGCTGATTTGTGGTTGGAGCGGCTGGCTGGCTCTGAGATGCAAACGGTACCGGATCCGGGAAGGCCTGACTGTAGCCATGCCACGGTCCTGGCGTGGCACTGCTGGTGGTCGTAGGCGCCGCACTCGTGGCAGGCGCGGTAGCTCATGCCCGCGGCGTTGCCGATGACGGTCTGGCCGCGGCGGCGGTGGCAGTAGACGGCTTCTTCTTGCTGCTTCTTGGTCTTGTCGTTGGCCTTGTCATCCGGGGTCTTGGCTGCTAAGGAGGAGGGGTGCCAGGAGCGGTGCTTTCGCTGTCCTTTGTGCTGCCCTCCGAGGAGGTGGTGGCAGCGGTGGTCGCGACGCTGAAGTCGGAAGAAGAGATCTCGTCACTCCACTGCATTATGCGGGGAATGGTCCAAACGGAGGAAGTCAATGAAGCAGACATTTTGAATGTATTGGTTCGCTGTAATCGGATGCAAACTCCTTGCGCGGCGCGGCGGGAATCTTGGACTCGGGGTGTCCGGCTTCAAATTTGGCCGCGGCCTGACGGTCGTAGTAGTCCGACAAGAAGCTACCAAACTGCTGGAAGAGTCCAACAGTGCTAGAAACGGCAGATAGAAACTAGGAAATATCGGGAAAGTCAATGCCAGCGATGAAGAAAACATGAAAAGAACAGCGTAGTGCCCTCAAACGCCGTTGTGCCAGAAAGAGTTGCCATCAGCCTGTCTTCTGCTCACGCACAGCAGCAGCCACCATAATTCTCTTCGATATCTTCATGCCGATAATAAAGGGGCTTTTATTCAGCATCTTCATGGATCTCCAGCTCGTTTTCTTCCAATCAAAGAAAAAAGGAGAAGAGAAACTCCATTTCTCGGAATTCTCTTTTTCGACTAAAATACTGAAGTTAGCTTGTAATCATGGAGATGAGTATTTGTAAAAGAGAAAAAAAAGAAAGAGAAAAAAAGAAGAAAAAAAAGTTAAACAGGGAAAAGGAAGAAAAATAGAAACAGAAGATACTCATATAGGGATATTGCGTCTTACGTGGGGATCCTAGACGTAGACCAGCCTATAGGCCCAGATCCCCTGGTCCCAAGGGTTGCCGTGAAAGACCTGAATTCGAGTTGTTGCTCCAGTGTCATCGGCCCAGCAGGGTGGTTGCGATTGGGTCCTATGCTATGAAACTGACCCAAATAGGTCATCATAAGCCCTTCCATAATCCTGAACTGGTGTATTTGGTCTCTGATAAGACTTTGATCGTTGCGATTAGTAGCGTGATCCATGAAGAACAAAGCGCGAGCGATATGGTTCGTGCATGGGAGAAGCAACGCCGGTCGAAGCAGGGCTGGTAGGTAGTGATCTCGTAGTGCTGGATTCAGACAGAGCCATGGACATGGCGGATTTGCCTTGTAATGCTTTTGTCCTGGATCCCTTGCCGCCTTTGGTAACGGGAGCCTTCTCCACCCGAATATGAGGTTGTTTGTAGCTACCGGAGGTGGCCTCGTGAGTATCGACATGGTCGGTAGGAGAATTCTGTGTGCCGTAATCTTCGATTCATTGAGGTTCGTGAGGTGAAGATCACGAGTGTCCTTGATACAAAGGAGGACAGGCTTTCGTGGATTTGCGCGATATTCGAAGATCACTTCGTTCTTGATGGCTAAGTGCCACCATTGTAAGAGGCCACCATCATAGATGCCCATGGTGAGGATAGCCGAAGCGAACAGAAGTGCCGGGTTGGGGCACTGCATGTAGGCCGAGCAGGTAAACTTGTCGAAGAATCGAAATGAAATATGGGAAACTTGAGGCTGAGTGGAGACGCTTGTTTTGTTGAGGGAGTCAGATAAGAATTGTGAAAGTCAAGGCTGGGAGGTGACTGGTTGTTGATGGAGTGAGATGAAAAGTGAACAGTAAAGGATGGGAGATGGTGGAAGTGGGAGAAATATAAACAAATGATAAACGGAAGATGACCTCATTTTTCCATTGTAATTGCCTACGAATGATTCGATCACTACCAACACACCGAGAGACCGTAACTTCCACCAAGACGAAGTAATCACTGCGGTACCTGCCTACCAAACCGTTTGCGAAGTGTGAATTGGGCCGCATTTATCATAATAGTTATTGCAACTTCCTTAATCATCCATGTGTGCACTGGATGATTGACCCTCAAATGTGCCTTCTTTTTAGCAAAACATGCAATTATAAGTCAGTGGCTTCCTGAACCGTTGATGCCCTCCCACTCAACAGGTCCAAATGATCCCACTTGCCTCTGATTCGGCGACCAGAACAGGTATGGACCACGCGGTACTGCATCACACATCTTGGAGCTTCACTTGAAGAAGGGATTCTTTGCATCACAAATGGCAATAGCGATTGAAGAGCTATACCTTCTCGTGAGATATCTCGCCACTTGAGGCTACCAACACGCGACTTGAGCAATAAATTCTCGATCTCCGTCCACGCAATGAAGAGCTCCTCCGCTGAACAGTAGCCCTGGAGTTCCTGACCGGGCTTCCCAGGAGCTGAAGAAAAAGGAAGCAGGGAAAGTCATTGCCATTTGATGGCAATATCTCTGTGCTGCATCCCAAGCTCAAAGACAAGCAGTTATATTTTTAACGCTTCGGAATACTTGAAACGAATTATTCCTTAGAAAGGAAAAGAATTAAAAGAAAAGTAATTATGAGCTTTAAAGTTCTACTTAAATAAACAAATTTCTAGTATACAATTTGTCTCGTCTATAATATTCTATTGGTATATCATGCGCTGAATCCAAGACCATGTCGTATCTAGTCTACTCATGTCTGCAGTTTTGCCTGCCCTTTCGCCATTAGCTTGTATTACAATGACAGAATTTCGTCTTTGACCAAGAAATAACGGATAACAATCTGTTCCGTCGTCTACAGTTTATGGCCCAATTCTATTCAACGCCTACTACTCCGATTTTCCTGCACGCGACGGAAGCAGGAGTCGCGGTGAGAGGCAGCATCTTGCGCCTTTGTCAAAAAGATGACTTCCAAGCTCGCCTAACTCGCCTGATGGTCCGGCAACTTTTCTTCTCTCATGATGCTGGCTGCTAGTGCAGCTCTGTTGAAAGAATAGGCACGTCGCTGGTATAGTTGCCGCCTCTAGCAGTAGCCTTCTCCTCAACTTCGTCATGCCTGTGCTGTATAGCACTTGGACTTACTCGACGAAAGCAGGATGTGCCTGCGAAAGGCACCTATACAATCGTTCTGGGGCATTGAGTATGGCCCCCTTACGGCTGATATTTTCCCGAGGCCATGTTTCTAACCTGAGGTATGTATCATGTCGCTTCTCAACCTTGGCCGCCGCCACGGAATGGAAGACGCGCCTTTTGGTTGTTGGCAGCACAGACATGCTCATTGGCGTACAGACGGTAGCGGTCCAGCAAGTCGGTGTGGGAGATCTCGGGCTGGATGCCAAACCCGAAGTGGGCGACAAGGGCGCGGGTGTCGACGAGGCAGGGCTTCTTGAGCATCAGGGGGATCTTGACGGTCAGGTCGTGCTCGTCGTCGGTGCCGGGGAGGACCTTGGCGACGCTCGAGCCCCAGATGGCCAGGAAGTTGAGGTTGTAGCGGCCGTACTGCATGTTCCAGATGCCGTTCTCGCGGTCGCCGAACCAGTAGCGGTCGAGGCGCTGCTCCTCGATGTTCTGCAGCAGGCTGTAGTGCTGCTGCGCGCCAATGGCCCAGCTCTTCCAGCCCATGCCAAAGGCGTCGTAGGTCGCGGCGGCAATGGGCGTCTTCTGGAGGTCCGCACTCGTGTTGTGTAGGGGGAGCCAGCGGTGGTTCTCGTACGGAGGCCCGCCTTGGTCGCCCACGGCGAAGTGCGGGTTGGGCTTTGTGTTTTGCGGCTCCCAGTCGTACTTTTCGGAATTGTTGCCGGCGTGTAGGGGTAGTTGTGAGACGCGCCAGTCTGTTGGCAGGCCCAGCCCTCCGGGACGCTTCATTTCTGGAAGGTATGGGTGGACGGCGCCATGGTGGAAGTGAAAGAAGCTCGTGATTGGGCTGTTGATGATGTTGCCAGCAATGTCGTGAGCTTCGGGGTGTTCGATGAGGGTCTCAATCATACGGGGGACGGCATCGTCGTCGATCCAGACAATATCATCGTCAATCTTCAGGTAGATGGTATTGGGATCCGTGAGAGACTCCCAGATGATATTGAAGCCTCCCCAGCCATGAACATCGCCGGGTCGTTTTACCGGGACAATCTCATACTGCGGGATGCGATCAACAAGATCACCGAGCCATGCCAGATCCTCTGAGTCGTCGGTATTTGTCATGAAGAGGATCTTGTCCAGGAGACCTCCATTTACGGCCAGGTTCTTCTGCAGGTAGCAATCGAGAATGTCAACGTAGCGAGCCCGGCCGTAAAAGACGACGCCGGTGATGTTGACTCCCTCGGGTCTTTGAAACTTTGCCGTGGTCGTCACGATGGTTGTCGTCGTCGATGCAGAGTCGAGTATGCTGAGCGACCCCAGCCTTTCAGAGGGCAGCGAACTGCCAACTAGGAAAATGAGTAGTACGAGTGCGAAACCGACAAATACATTTTTTATTTGCTTGGGCGAGAGCGAACTCAAGCTGGGCATACTGTGGGATTGAATCATTGCGAAAAGAGCGTAATCACAGAATGCGCAAAAACAGAGAAAGGACGTGGAAGCTGGAGTTCACCACACAAGGAGGTCCCGAGTTATAAATCTCGGGGCCATGGTGCTCAGCTACATTTTATCGAGTGGGCTTCCGGATGTAGTCTAAAATTACATGATCGACCAACGGCCGCATTGTTCTAGGCAACGAGGCTCATTCGAGACAAGTGCGACAAGGCAAGATAGGGAGGGAAAAGGAGCATCGTGTAGAGATACGAGCGACGATGGTGCCAAGAAGGCGGCTAGCAGGTAGAGGTAGTGGGCTCTCGAATCGATAATGCAGCTGCAGCTGAAGGGCGAGGGCGGTTCGGCGTGCTTTTTTCAGCCGCTGTCACGAACGCCTCGAGGGTATAGCTTTTATTTTTCTCTGGTTCGATTGGCTGTTTCTTCGTTTCAATGGGGCCGCGGACGGACTAGGAGGAAGCTGGCGATAGCCACGTTGAATCCACTAGATTTAACCTCTTTTGTTCTCGCTCTGGACAAGCGTCTCGAGTTCCGGACCCTTGGGACCCTTTTCTCTAATGTTATTCTTACGATTAGGCCGCCTTCGTCGCTTGCGCTACAATCTGACACGAGTTTGTAATGTAACATGTACCCGTACACATCTAAGCTTAAAATTTCACGATCCACCTGCTGCCTCGCTTCTCGCATGTCACTTCACTCCATCCAGCTCGGAACACCGGGCATGTTTATTCACCGTGACTGATCGTCATCAAGCTTCCTTTCAGAACAACTGGTCATGGAAGCGTCCCTTATCGTTACATTCCTGGCTGTCAAGCTACCTATATAACCGCGCCCGACATCCACATGCCAAGCCCAACTCCCATGCTCTTGTTCACAGAACCACAGAATTGCCGTAGAAAGTACTGTCATGATCTGGTAGTACCGAGGAGATCTTCTCTATCTATATGCGAGACAGTTCAGTTTGGGGCATCGCCTTGCCGAAAACTTATCACTCAGTTGTACCAAGGAAGTTGCTCGATGACTAGGATCCCTCAGAGCTTCCAAACATTCCAGTGCGAAATTATCACTAACGTCTCATCGCATCTCCTTCGCGAGATAATTCTCATTTTTATACTATGGTTTGCTTTGTCTTTATCGGAATGCGATAGTCAGGAAATGTACTATGAAGCAGGGTTGTTGCAGTGACCCCTGGGTGCATTTTTGTCTAAGCGCCCTGTACAATGAATCTGACCCCCAATGTGCGTGGGTATACTGCATGACGTGAAACAATTATAGCAACCAACGGGCATAAGCTAACTATCTTGGCTTTGTATTTATAGAGTCCAATGATGATGATGTTGGTGCAATTGTCGGTAGCAGTTTCTGGTGTCCTATGTGTCTAGGTTAGTGATGTTGTTGAGGCCTTGGGGAGGTACAAATGAATGAACTTCAAGTCTCTGCGGATGTCTTGGAGGATCCTTGAGTGGCAGGATGAACAGGGAAAAGGAATCGTACGCAGTATATATATGGTCGACGATTGAGGTTGGCTGTCATCCTAACACCTTTGCTCAATACAGCAGACATGCACTAATAATGAGGGGTGCTGAATGTGCATCTAATAGCGTAGCAGATATTGGGTAATACCTACTAGGAACTGTCGCTCCAGCGTCCTCTGCGCTGAAAATCAATCCGAGTCGCTGAGGATTTAGCAACCCCTTAACCCCGAAAGACCCAAACCCACCAGAAACACACTGTAAAAGACATTGCGGGGAGCCGAGGATGACGCGATCGCCCATGTGGGCCAGAGCGTCCAAGTCCCCCCGGTTGTGCCTGTATTGTGCAATTTTAGTGGGGTCCTGCGTGTCCTGTAAGTGGTTGCAATTCGTCCCCAACACCATTCACCTCTAGAGATTTGAGCTTGCAAGGTCACTTTGCCCTCATTCTTCTCCTCTTCTTGGCTTGAGAAACCTGGAGAGCCAAGTGATCGATCTGCGAGTTCCTTTGCAGCGGTGTTGAGGTACGAACATCATGTAACAATCACCTTGGACCGACCATTCTCTACCACTCAACCACTGTGATCTTCTCCTACCCAGGGTATCTGTCTGGCGAGCGCCGACCTGTACCAGAGCAGTACAGGAAAACTGCGCCGAGTATCGCCATGTTGTTGCGGTCTTGTCGCTCCGCCACGACCCAAACTGTCGAACTTGGTTGTTGAGATTGACGATTCATCAAGTCTAGTCGACATTTGAGGATTACGTCTTTCCGCTCTATACTCTGGCCCTTTCTTTACGATTCCTACGAGGACGCCATGCCCAACAACAAGGCAAAGTCCGCACCAAGGACGAACCTTGTGAAGCGTGCGTGCGACGCCTGTAAAATCAGAAAAGTCAAGTGTTCCGAGACGTCACCATGTCGCGGCTGTGTTGCGAGTGGAATAGCTTGTACCTTCAAGCGTCTCCAGGCGACGCGGGGACCGAGGACTTTACGTGCCAAGACGATACAAAAGATATCTGCAGCTCAGACGGCCCCGTCGTCGGTTGGCTTTGGTGACGATGGCAATCGCCCACTGCCCGTTGATGCCCCAGTGCCAGATGTCTTTCACTTTGACGACACGACTAGGCCGGCAGATCCTCCGCGACAGCAGACCACCAGCCTCATTCATGCCCTCGAGATTTATCGGCAAAGGCTGTACCCAATCTGGCCGATAGTCAATGTCGATGAGCTGATGCATGGACTCGCGTCCAATGCGCCTCTGTCTAACTTGTTGGCCACCACCATTCGCTTGGCTACGATAGCACAACTTCGGTTAGAAACACTCTCGCCAGACGAGGTGCCACGCACAAGCTTGGAAGACCATGACAACCAAATGTGCCTCGATGTTCTGCGCGTCGCATTTTTCTTGCACATATATCATGAAAACCAGACTCCAGGTGGTGGAAAAAGTCTATTGTATTTAAGGCAAGCAATCACCATTTCCCAAATGATGCGACTGGAACGAGAGTCCTCCTATGATGGATTGCCAGAGGCGGAGCAGCAGATGCGACGGCGCATCTTGTGGCTGCTCTTTGTCACGGAGAGAGGTGTCGCAATGCTGCACAAACTCCCAGTCATTCTCAAACCGGCTATTATATTACCAACCCCGGTCGGAGATGATCAGGCCCACATCCTGCCTGCCTTTTTGAAGCTGGTAAATCTGTTTTGGATGTTTGATCAGTCTGGCATCTTTGACATACTGCAAAACTCCGACTCTGACCTGTCCAACCTGACTACCACTGCGCAAGGCTGCCTGGGGCTTTTACAAGATCATCTCCAAGATAGCGCCATCGATTACGACTCTAGTAATGATGTTCAAAAGGCAGACATATTTGTGACTCGCCAGTGGATGCGGGCCGTTTTGTGGCGTGCAGCTATGAGATTTGGGGTCGCGACCATGGCGAACAGTCCCATTCGCATAGCCAAAGAGTTTCTAAACTTCATGTCGCATCTACCCAAGACTGCCATTGAAGCCCATGGTCCGACCATGGAGTTCAAAACCTATGACATTGCTACTGCAGTCATCGATGCTGTTCAAAGCAACATCTCGGTCAATCCAGCCGACCAGGCTGAAGAGGTATTGTTGGGTCTTCAGAAGATCCTTTCTTCCTCTCGCGGTGGCAACAAATCCCTGGTTGCTTCGCTCTACCTCAGAATGGCATCTATTGCGCCGAGTTCAGGAGTAGATTTGGAAAGCAGCGGACGCATCGAAGAGCAACCAGAAGAGATTACTGAGATTGATCCCAACAGAAGTCCATTCTCTGGGACTCTCTTGCACCCTTCCGCATGGGCGGAGCTAGAGGAGATTTTGGCGGATGGCAACATCTTGAGACCCTCAGGCTCAACCACACCTAATTACCATTCACTGGACCAGCAGAATCAGCAAATGTCTTGGCCACCATTAGACTTTAGTACACCACTGGTTCGAACTCCATCTCCGTTGACGCGCATGGTATTTGAGCAGCTTCGAAGCAATAATGAAGAGATTGGAGGGACAAGTACAACTACACAGTGGCAGGAATCTACATCATGAAATAGGAAAGCAGTTGAACAAAGGCCGAGCAACCAATGGCCCATGAATGGTTTTTGGACGTGAATCGATGACTTGGAAATGCAATCAGTAGCAAAAGCACACCTGGCCCCATATCAACCAACATGTGTATCAATCAACAGCTTCTCGACGGTATCTGCCTGCATATGAACATATCAATGGCCTTCTACAGCTGGTACTCACTGCGGCAACGATTCACGACAGTTTTCCGAAGCCACATGCTACCGATTCCAAGAATCCCTTTGCCGCTGTGCTGGAGGGAGGCTAATTGAGGTGTATCCGGCCGCTATCACCTATCCGGTCGGCGGTGTCCTCTCGGAGCATGAGCACGCAATACACGTTGCCCCACCTAAAGCCAATTGCTCACCCCGCTCCGCTGCTTGGGGGAATACAACTCCGAGAATTTCTCCATGTGACCTCTTAGATTGCCATTGGATTTTTCCCTTCACTCTTCATTGTCTCATCGAGTGAAAGTTGTCTGTCGTCAAATCAAAGTCTCACGTCTTCATATACAGATCTTGCGTGATCGACTATTCCCTTGCTTACAACCTTACTTCTGATTGGGTCTGTCACTCCTTGGACTTCAAAACGCAACCATGGCCTGGCCGGAACCGAGAAATACTGGCATGGTCTACCGCCGACTGGGCAACTCTGGTCTTCACGTATCGGCTATTGCATTGGGTGGCTGGCTCACCTATGGCGGACATGTCGAGGATGGTATGATATGCCTTCATGATCCATTCGTACAAGTTGGCTAACATGATGCGCCTGGTAAACAGAAAAGACCTTTGAGTGCATGAAGCAGGCCTATGACCTGGGAGTCAACTTCTTTGACACTGCTGAAAAGTAATGCTCATCGATAATTTAGGAAAGGATCATGACTGACTCAGTAATCTTAGCTACACGGCCGGCAAGTCGGAGATTGCTATGGGAAAGGCCATTAAGAAGTATGGCTGGAAGAGAAGCGATCTTGTCATCAGCACCAAGGTAAGGAGCAATGCATGAGTTTTCAGAATGGTATAGGGCTGGAGAGCTTACGGCGATCAACAGATCAATTGGGGAGCCGTGAATGGTGAGATCCTGGTAAACAACCACGGTCTCTCGCGGAAACACATAATCGAGGGTCTTACGGCCTCTTTGGAGCGTCTCGACCTCCCATATGTTGATATCGTGTACGCACACAGGCCAGACCGTTTGACTCCCATGGAGGAGACAGTCCGTGCTTTCAACTACGTTATTGAGAAGGGAATGGCCTTGTACGTTGAACTCCTTCCCGCGATTATGTAGAGTTTGCTAACATGAATGGTACAGCTATTGGGGTACCTCGGAATGGAGCGCCGATGAAATTGCCGAAGCCGTAGGTATCGCCAAGGATCTCAAGATGATTGGTCCCATTGTCGAGCAGCCTCTATACAACATCCTGGACCGCAAGAAGGTCGAGGGCGAGTTCCAGAGGCTGTACTCTCGCATGGGCCTCGGTCTGACCGTCTTCAGCCCCATCAAGATGGGCCTGCTCAGTGGCAAGTACAACGACGCCGTGGACGCCCCGCCGTCAGACTCACGTTTCGGTGCCAGCCAGGACAAATTTGCCGACTTCATGCGCTCGCAGTACGGCAACGAGGACTGGCGCAGCAACATTGCCAAGGTCAAGAAGCTCAAGACCGTTGCCGACAAGCTCGGCGTCACCCAGAGCCAGCTTGCCCTGGCTTGGTGTCTCAAGAACCCCAATGTGTCGTCCGTCATTACTGGTGCCAGTCGGCCACAGCAGATTGTTGAGAACGTCAAGGCTCTGACCATTCTGGATAAGCTTACTCCCGATATCCTGGCAGAGATTGATGAGATCACCGGCAACAAGGTCACGCTGGACCCTGCCAGACAGGATTAGATCAGTTGAAGGATGATAAAAAATCAATAAATGTATGGAAACTCACAAAAGAAATTAATGACGGATTTGGGTGACCAATGATGATTTTGCTTCTTTGATTGCATTGCACTGTTGTAAGTACCTATGTATTCCTATCTATGCAGACCTATACGCGCGCTGGAAAGAGAACGAACATCCAATTCATATCAAGGTATTCCAGCCCTGCGACTGCAAATGCCACGAAATGATCCACAAATTCTTTCTTTCGATTAGGGGTATCACGGCTCTCACACCACATCCGTCCATCCGACACACTCAAACCAGCCACAAGCCAGATCAACGCTCATGACCTGAGGGAAAACGTATTGTCCCAGCCTCGACACAACAGAGTGACTGCACTCATGCTCCCAATCCTCATCGTTTTACACATAAGTCCGCGACCCCCGCGTGCCACCCCGCCGCCAAGCCAAAAAGCCCAGGGCCACCAGTGCCAGGCCGACGATGAAGCCCAGAAACTCAAAGACGTAGTCGGCCTGGGCGCGCTGGCAGCGGCCGACGAGGTCCGGGTAGTGGATGTTGTCCGAGTCGGAGCGGTCGCCGACGTAGCAGTAGGGCTCGCCGTCATCGTTCTTGATGCAGCCGCCGTTGAGGATCTTGTTGGCGAAGCGAGTGAGCTCGCCGGAGATGTCCTTGCTGGTGCAGCTTGTCACGGACTTTAGGGCTAGGACGAGAGCCTTTTGTATTTCAAGCAGGTTAGAGATAAGAGCGATAGAATAGGAAGGGGTTGGAAGGTTATGATGGGAGCGCGTTTGTTGTGAAAAATACTTACAATACCACCGGCCAGGTAAAAGATGGAAGCCAGTGCGTCAATGATCATGGTGACCAAGGGGGAAATCTTGTCAACCCAGAGGGCCAAGAGGCCAATGGCCGACGCAATGATGCCAAAGGCGCCGGTGAAGCTGCCAAAGGACGTTTCGGTCGGGGGGCTGCCCTCGCGCTGCTGCTTGGCGAGGGTGACGGACAAGCCGAGGACGACGGCGCCAAAGAGGAGCTGTTGATGATGAAAGAAGATATGGTTAATTCATGTTTCCTTTCAATGGCAAAACTGGTGGGACTCACTGCAAAGACTCGTACGCCGATTGTTGCAATGGACAGCATTTTGATGAATCTGAATTATCTTCAAATTTGGCACCGCTTCTATTATCGAGTTTCTCTTGAGGATATGAATTACACTTGACTCAATAAGATCGTGGCGTCTATGCGATTGGTATTCAGTTCGTGGTTTTTTGGCCAACGAATTGTGCAGGCAATTGTCTCGACAGAGGAAAAACAGACATCAAAAGAGCAGAGCTTCTTGAAGGATTTCGAGCAGGCAATGCGACAACTTATACACAAGTCGTCTGGTCTTGTTTCCCATTGACGTATGGCCAGGAAAGTCCATTGTGGCACCGGACATTGAATAATTGCAGGCAGGCATAGCCCGAATCCTGCTGCCTAGCCGTGGCATGTTGTGCATACTGTATACAGAATGGAGATTCCAAATCCACTTGAATCCTACTGGCATCGTTGACTGGGCATGTTGAGTCGATTGTGACGATGGACAAGCTGCAGCGTTGCGGCGCGGAGTCTTGTATGGTTTAGCCTTACGGACGGCGCAAGGGGCCGTTGTGCTACTATAGCCCTCTCCCAACCGCTAGCCAATAAACCTGTGGGCTGGTAATGCTAAGAATACATGATCTGACAAGCAGGGATATGTCGACAGTCTCGCTGCCAGACAGCCGTACGCGCCTTGCCAAAAGCAACCAACTGCCCGGTCCCGAGCTGGTCTGCTGTCGCCAGGTAAATCAAGAAGAAATTGTCAATAATTGGGCCAGGAGAGCATGTCGCACCAAGGTGACGCCAATTACCAGTCTGAGTATTTCGTATACACTAATGACCCCAGTCCAAGAAAACAGACTCGGAGAAAGAACTTTTGCCCACATTTCCTGCATTCTGCATGGCACTTTACGCATTGGTCTTTCTTTTTCATCTGTTTCTGTCCCCATACCTAGGCACCCTTTGGCTTGGCTTGCTTTAGATGTCATATTTGTGTGTATAAGTGGCCAAGCCACATAATCATTCAGAAATCGACCCCGCGTGGGGCCGTCAAGCCTTGATCGTCTCGCAACAACCACGAAATTTTGCCCCAAAGCCATGGAACAATGGAAATTCTAACAATAACGTGTGTTGGGGTTCGAGAGCGTGGCGCAGCGCAAACCACCGCCGCACACCTATGGGAATCCTTTACAGTGCGGCTGAGCCCCCTGGGTTGGCTATAATTTAAGCTTGAATAAGTGGGACAGTGAATCCTGACTGTTTCACGGTTTTGTTCCCCACGTTGAAGTCGAGGATAAACCATGCATATTCTCTCTTCAGGATTCGCCTTCTATGTTTTTTTTTCCCCTTAAAAGTCGTTCAGATAATCCTGCAGAGCCCCCAAAGAATCGGTCAAAGCTTTACCTGCCAGAATCGACCGTCGAGAAATTGCATATGCACAATCGCAGAAACTGGCCAAGACTGCTGCACATATACGCTCCATCGTCGCCTTCGCTCATGGCCAATGTACAGCTGAATCGAACCATAGACTCACTACATTCACAGAAGTGCTTAGATCAGTCACTTAGTCTCGAAAGCATACTGCGAAATATTGAAATAGCATGGTTGGCGAGTTCACCCAACATTTTGTCAATTGACACATCTGCGCTATTCTTCATTCCCACCACGTTTGCATTGCCGCTGACCTGGGCCATCTGTCCAAAATCGCGGGCAGATTGACTAAGCCAGCTGACTCAAGTAGATTTTGTTCCTGAATCTAGTCAGGAGGCTGCAGTAACAGTGTCCCTGCCCAGCATCCATTTCGGAACATCTACCGCGACCAATACCAAGACATCAGGCAAACATTATCAACTTACCCCTCACTTTCCCCTCTCATGCTCACGATGAATCCAGGTTCAGGGTGCTTATTGCGACCCGATTTGTTTATAATTCTTAGTCACGTATGATATGAACCAATCGCACGCGGAGCCAAGTCCATGGGGTACTCGAGTCGATGGACGGTCGGCAAGCATGCAATGCAGTGTCGCTGCTACCTTATACCTCGCACAAGAAGTCAATAAGTGAGCATTATGCGAACTTTGCAGATGTAGATGCAGCATTTCCCTTGCAAGTGTCTTGATAGAATGGTTCTCCGTACAAAAGAAATACCTTGTGCCCTACTCCAAAATCTTGTAGACATAGATGGTTTATTTACCACCTACCACGATTATTGCATACTGCTCATAGAGCCCCCAAGATTTCAGAAATCCGCCGTTGAGCAAGAAAATAAGAATGCGTTCATCTTTTTTGTTGAGTTTTATCATAATTCATCTGACAAAACTCGCAACATGTCAGTCTCAAGCTACGCATCCATGGCAGAACCGTGAGATTACCGGCCCCGATGTAGCAGACGAGTATGACTTTATCATCATCGGAGGTGGCCAGTCAGGTCTCGTCGTCGGTAATCGCCTGTCGGAAGATCCAGACAGTGAGTTATTAACTGGCCTCAATATGGCACAACATTCTTCGCATCGGGACTGACAGGAAATGAACGAAACAAAGCCACCGTGCTCGTGGTCGAATATGGATATTTTGACAACCGTCCGGAACAGCTTGATCCCGCCAGCTTTGGCGGCTTGGTCAATTGGCCCAAGCAGGACTTGTACAATGTGACGTCGACGCCGCAGGCCGGTCTGCTGAACAACTCGGTCACGGTCCTGTCGGCCGCCGTGGTGGGCGGCGGCTCCACCGTCAACGGCATGATGCTGACCCGCGGATCGGCCGACGATTATGACAATTGGGCCAAGTTGAATGACGAGCCTGAATGGGGCTTCTCGGGTTTGCTGCCTTACTTTAAAAAGGTGAGAGGGACCATCTTCAATTTAGGGGAAAAAGCTTTGTTGAAATCTCTCTAGAGTGCCATGTTCTCAGAGCCAGCTCCGGAACTCGTCCAGGAATATGGCATCACCTGGGACCAAGACGCTTACGGCAGCGACTCTCCCATACACGAGAGCATTGCTTCATATTTGTTCCTAGGCTTGAGTGGGTCGTCTTGTACCATCCCTAAATCACTTGTTTTTACTTACCATGAACAACAGTACCTCAGTGGTCTGGCATGGAACAAGCCGGTCTGACCTCCCAAGTCGAGGGTGCCAACGGCAGCGCATACGGAGTGTTTTGGTATCCAGTACGTGACGAAACTGGGTTCAAACGTGGAGTGCCCAATTCAGAGTGCTGACATGCACAGAATGCAATCGACAATGAGACCGTAACGCGCTCCTATGCCGTGAGCGGATACTATACGCCCATGGCGAATCGCAGCAACCTCCACCTCTTGACCGGCCATCGGGTGAATGAGATTGTATTCGACGCGAATCTGCATGCTGATGGAATCAATCTTCAGCCTCGTGGCGTACCAGATGGCGAAGATGTGACTTCGGTCAAGGCCAGGAAAGAAATTGTTCTGGCAGCTGGCGCCCTACATAGCCCCCAGATTCTCCAGAGAAGTGGTATGCAGTCCTCTTGAAGCACCGCGACGAACAGAGGAGTTGGAGACCAGAGTTCTATGTTAGAAAGATGATATAGCGCAGTCCACTGACAGTCGCGTAGGTGTCGGACCGTCTTCGCTTCTTGAGGAGGCAGGTATCGAAGCTCTAGTCGACCTACCTGGTGTTGGCAGCAACATGCAAGATCATCCGGTATCATACGTTGCGTTTAGTTGTAAGTATACTATGAAACCGAGAAAAAAACAAAACTGACATGAACTAGACGCAAAGGACCTCGATCCCAGTCCTCAATACTTGTGGTATAATTCAACCTTTATCGAATGGGCCGAGGAAGTTTGGGCAGAGAATAGAACTGGTCCGAGCTTCCATCCCCTACATATCTATTTGGAATATCTGACCAAAGTGCAGGGCCTCTTGCGGACACCACGGGCAATACCATATCACTCATTCCACTGCCGCAGCTAATCCCCGACACGTGGACTTCAGTCGTAGAAACTTTACAGGAGCAGAACTCTACTGAATTCCTTCCAGCCACTTACACAACGGAGCAGGTTGCCGGTTTCGAAGCACAACGTCGCTTGTTCATCGACTCGATACAGCGCACCGACAATGCAGTGATCGAGATACCGTTCAACGGCTCCTCGTCCTTCGCGACAGTCCAGACAAAGGGCATGAGCCGGGGCACCGTCCATCTGGACACGCAGGACCGATACGCCGAGCCCATTGTCGACTACGCAACCTTTTACAACCCCGTCGACGCCCGCCTCATGGTCGGCAGCATCGAGTTTGCCCGGCGCCTCCACGAGACGCCCGCCATGGTCGACACCTTTGGGCCCATCGCGGCCACCTACCCGCCCGCCAACATGACCGGCTACGACGAGCTGGAGCAGCTGGCGCGCGCCTCCACCTCGGGCACGATTGGGCACATTTCCGGCACCTGCTCCATGGCGCCGCGCAGCCTGGGCGGCGTCGTGGGGACGGACCTCTTAGTGCACGGCGTCACGGGCCTCAGCGTTGCGGATGCTTCGATTCAGCCCATGATTCCTAGCGCGCATCTCTGCACGACGGTTTATGCAGTCGCCGAAAAGGTAAATATAGTCGACGCTTGGATGGCACCAGGATTGAGTTCTTGTCACTAATACGATTACGGCAGGCTGCGGATCTGATCAAGTCTCGACATGGTCTCCTCCAGAATTGAAAGTTGCGGCTGTCACATCGGGAAGAGGCGCGACGGATCAAAAAGCGGTCTCAATCGTACTACGGGCTTGTTTGGACAAAGACTCTCTGTGTGACCTTGGTCCGCTGGTAGTAACACAGGGAACGGAGAACGAGATTGTTGCTTGTCTACGTGTCGTGTCAGTACAATAGGCTTTGATTGCTAGGGGGCGAAGGTTCAGATGGAACTGCAAAATCCCACCCGCTCTTTCTTTCTCAGTCAGCTCGCCGGTATCCGGACTTGACCACGCGTTTTCGACGTCGAAAATTCAAAGTTCAAGAATATGAGATGTATCATGCTGTATAATCCGGAAACTGCTCGGTGAGTTATGAAGTTCGCGTGGAGCCGAGAGACATACAAAACCACCACTTGAGACACTATACAATCGCACTGTATGAAGTCGTCACATATACAGGTAATCATCTACTGGTAGGCTTTACTTCTTTTGCAGGATGACATGATTTCTGCAAGATTGGTTCGTCAAATTCCAGCCACTGATACCCGCAGAAATCATATGTGGCATTCCAGATGCGGACATTCCAGGAGTGGGCACAACATAGAAGCACGGGCAGACAAAAGACATAAAGTTTCTAGGTAGCTTTCAATTCTTGGTAACCTGGGATCCCCATCATCTCTGGCAATTTAAGCAACTCGACAACCCCAATGACCTGAAAACAAAAAGAAATACCTCGACGTCATTCCAACAACAAAAGATGCAAGCAGCGACTAGCTTTCGTTACTCATTTGCGCAATGATTGGATTGTCATTTTCTGATCGTGCGGAAACTCTTTTTCCATTTTTCCACTAGTAGTTTCCGTGTCGGGGTCGGGGCAAGGTGACGGTGACGGTCTCGACCGCGGTGAGGAGACCCGTGGCCGTGGGCACGGCCGTGATGGTAAAGGTGGGCTCCTCCTCGATGCAGGAGCAAAAGGCGCTCTGGAAGTCGGCGTCGAGGGCCTGGAGGCTGGACAGGGCCGAGGCGCCGGCTCCGCCCGAGCCCAGGATCGAGGTCACGATGGGGATGGGCTCCCGGGTGGTGAAGGGCGTCACGGTGGGGAGGGGCAGGGTCGGGATGGGCAGGTCGCTGGTCAGGGTGTCGAGCACCGAGGACAGGTCGCCGGTCAGGGTCTCGAGCACCGAGGACAGGTCGCTGGTCAGCGAGGGGAGGACCGAGGGCAGGACCGAGGGGATGTCGCTCGTCAGGGACGAGAGAACGTCCGAGATGGACGTTTCAATGGGGCCAAGGTCGCTCGTGAGCGAAGAGACGAGGGAGATGGTGGGGAGCGGCTCGGTGATAGTGGGCAGCGTGAGGGTGGGGAGGGTGAGGAAGGTCGGGTCCACGAGGGCGCTGGTAGTCTCGGGCTCGGGAGCCGGGTACCAAGTGCCGTCCGGGGTGTCGCCCTCGCCGTCGTCGTACTCCTCGCCGCTCTGGTCGTTGTTGTAGTCGTCGCCGTACGGGCTGCCGTTGTCGCCGCCGCCGTACCCACCGGCGTTGTTGCTGGTGTAGCCCTGGCCGCCCGGGCCGCCAAAGTCGGGCCAGTGGGGTCGGTGGTCGTCGTCAGGGAATCTTCCGCCGAAGAAGTCGGGGCCACGACGGACTTCCTCCTTGTTCTCACTACCTTCACTTTTCTTCACTAGTGGAACGGGGGTGATGAGAGGATCAATGATCTGCAAATCATTAGTAAATATCCCCTATCTCCAGGCAATTGTCATCCTGAAGTGACTTACAGGTGTGACGAGGTTGCTGAACACGGTTACTGTTCTTGTCTTGGTGGTGATGCCATCGGTAATGGGGGTCACTGTCACTGTCGCCGCTGGGACTGGAAAGCTGGAGGAACAGAATTCCAGAGCCGGTTCAAAGTTGGCCAGAGCCGGGATGAAGTCGAATGCATCCAGCTGGCAGAAGCCCTGTCGTGGAAGCATGAGTGCCTGCACTGCGGCGAGAGGCAGAATATTTGCGAGAAGGATGGAACGAGCGGCCGCCATTTTCGAAGCTGGCTTGAGAGTATCGAGTTGTGTAAGTGTTATGAAATGATTGTAAGTGTTGTTGAATGAGCGAGTGTTGCAAGCGAATGTGCGTTGATTGATACAGACAGAAAGTTGTTTGAATGCAGCGAGAAATCACCAACTATATGTATTCCAGGGAAGCATCTCTCGATGAGACGATCGACATCGCAAGCACGAACCATCTTCACGATACCGTGTTTCAAGCTCGTGATACCAGTCTTGGTATACCGTTGGTAACGCGCCACCAGGGGGTGAAAGTCCCATAGGAGAATGTGAGCACGTGAGCACACGACTTCGAAGTTCTTGACTGCGGGCGAAGCCGTCTCTAAGGTGTCTCGTTTCGAACCGGCGATGATCGCACATTCATTTTCCAGAAAGCGGCATACTTAGTCTCGGGAGGTCATTTCCACATCGTCCATGGCAGCACGGCTCGATGTTGATGTCGCGCGGAACTTCGCGCCTGCAATTTCGCGGAGTTGCATTGTCTCAAACTCAAAGAAGAAGAAATTCGTGCTATCACGACTGCATTAGGACCATCGAATGACAATTTCGAGAAGTAAGGAGGCTCTTACACCGGACGGCACTTATCAATAGATTCCGTGATCTGATCAGTCATAAGAATATAGAACGACAAACGAGGGAGAAGAGTCGAGCCGGCCAATCATCGTTCGACATCTGGGTCACTCGACTCGAAACAAGGCATAAATCGAGTCATTCGTAGTGTTGAGAGGCATTGAAGTTTCAATATTCCATTGCTGATCTCTCAAGCGAAGAAAGCTTATCTCCTCTTTAGGAATACTTGCACATGATTCTGTGCTACAAGACGTCATTAGAGGCTGCAACGGTCTTCTTATCAATTGTCAGGTCGCGTGCCCTTTGGTGCCAGGCCAGCACAGGCATCGATACTTGAAAATTCCTCCCAAGCTGCCTAGTTGTCTACACGCATCGTATTGAAAATGAGTCGGTCAGAATGTCTGGTCTACTATCAAATCGTTCAATCATATGCAAACTCTGGCCTGCAGTATAATGCATCGTTATACAAGATCAATAAGCAGCGAGTAGTAATGCAAAAGTCAAGGTAGCCTATAGAAGCCACTCAAGCCACTGTCGGGCATGTGGGCCCCATGCTCCAGCGGCTCTTTTTAGTGCCCGAACAAGGCCCCAAAAACAAGGGCCTGTTGAACTTGCGGCAACATTTCACGGCTTCACACGACACAGGAACGGAAGTGGCTGATACGTTTACGGACAACCTAACGCTATTAGCCGTTGGCAACCCTATTCTTCTTTCGATCTTTTTTCGAACTCCCACCCGAGTCATGCTCGATGAGTTTGATGTGAGTATATCACAGGCTGGGCAAGCAATGTGGCTTTTGTGAGGCTCTCAGTGATTCTGGTTTCAGTCGAAAAGGTCCATTGTAAGTCAAGCCCCATATAAGCGGGCGCGTTCTCGCGAGAGGCAAGCAAGCAACGGATAACTCTCCCGCAAAATGACGTGGATAGGCGGCTGCTTTTCGCTGTGGATGGGATATGCCCCGAAAACACAGTCTTCTGCCGAAGAACCGTCGGAAGCACACACACACACACATCGTCCAATGTACCTGCGTTTTTCGCTCTGCATGACAAGAAGATTGCAAGAAGGATGCAGGCAGGCAAAAAGCAGTAGACAGACAGTTCACTTACGTTTTCGATATGTACGACGGCCATGGCAATGCTCTTATGGATTAGGGCTTACGTGTTGGGACCCGGCCAGCATCAGTGCGCCCACTGTTCCCCCTGCCCATCGGACTTGTCTTTTGAACATGGGGGGGCCCTCTGCTGTGATGATTTTTTTTGTTCCCTCTTTGCCCGAGAAGCAAAGCCAAGGCAGGCCAAGTCCTGCCCGTATCTTTGCTGGGCCTCGCGATAACATTGTCTTCTTCTAATTGCGATCTTCCAACACAACCTGATGCCAGTACTCCATTTTATCAGGCCAACGCGTCCAATACACGAATCCCTCTGAGTAACACTCGCCGTAAACCCCACCCGCGGCTTCAGAGTATTCCGTACATAGTACATATCAATGATTCATGGGCCCAAATCCATATGGAGCAAACAAACTGCGATCCGAAAAAAAAAAAAAAAAGTTGTTCGTGCATGTACAGAGAGCGATAGAACCCCCATTAATTGAGTCGTAAGCGAATGCCACCACGTGGGCTCTCTGAATAAACAGAAAAACACCTGGCCAATGGCTCGGCTCGGATTAAGCGGATGTCCTGGGACTTGGCCGACGTGATGGAAATTCGTCAAACATTCTCCGCGAGAACAAAACTCATGAGCTCATGATGCAAAGTGGCGATGTGCTTTCTTCGTTTCTCTCGGACCTGCCTCTTCCGCGCAAGTGGGCGAGCAGCAAGTTGGTACATACATACTATTTCTCTGCGCGAAGGAATGTGCGTTGCAGGTGGCACCATCTTGTAATACGAAGAGGATGCCCAAGTCAGGGTGGATTAGTGATTTTTTAGCACGATAAAGTTTAGCAACGCTTTTGCATTCCCACCGCCAAGGCAACCTCAGAAGGGGTCCCGCAGATAACGGCGCTGTATACTAACGGCTGTTAGGTCTAGCTGGGGCTTGCTGCTGGGGGGGTTTTGGCAGGGGGGCCACTCTAAAAATGTGGCATTGCAATGCCATGCAGCATCGCCTTGGAATACACAGCATGTAGCGCCGCCACAGTAATGGGCAAACAGGCTCGACAGGAGGCGGCCCGCCATTGCCGGGGGGCTTTCGGACCATTTTTTCAAGATGGAGGTGGTAAGAAGGCAAACGAAAAGAATACTCCTATTGATCCTACACATCGCTTAACACGGTGCATGCTTAATCAGATGAGAATATGCAGTCATGATCAATAGTACTATGTATTGTCAACAAGAATGGCACCACGCGCAGAGTGCAGATACGGGGGCACTTTACAGATATCTCACGTGAGTTTTTGGCTGCGTGGGATGAATGTTACCCCTGACAAGACTGGGTTTTAGATAAGAGGGTATCGATGACAGAGAGGCTACCGTAGTACTAGAGGGTTTAAGCTTGGTGAGCAAGATTATATTGCCATCTTGTTAATCTGCCATATTCGTGATGCTAAGGGGCGGTTTTGCCTAGAAACAAAGAAATCAATCCGAGTAATCGGGATTAATCTGCAATGGTGTCTGACTCTTGACAGGGGCCAGACAGAATACGTGCCTCACTGCTGACATTTTTGAACATGGATCGGGGTCAAATGCCTCCTACTCCGTCTTGTCCACATCTGGTACCTGAAGATGTCCTGCAGGGTGGATATTTTTGCGCTTCCCAGAGTGACCTGTTCGCAGAACTCTGGATCCCCAATGCAACCTGGATCGAGCAATTATTCTTGGCATGAGATCCTTATTGACGGAATTGGAGTTGGGAGGCGACAAAGGGCCCGTCAGCTCGGTAGGTTCCGGAGTAGCGAGTCTGCTTTGGTCTGGTATGCAGCTCGAGAAAACCAGGTTACATTGGAAAAAGAAAGGGCACATTGGATTGGCACACACACACATTGCCTCTTTTTCCAGCGCCTCTCCTTCTCTTTGGCTTGCAGACTGCAGTTCAGCTCTTCCGCAGCCGAGATGAAGGAGCCTTCGTATCGATGCAGCGCCGGTGCTCAATTAATTACATTGACCAATGGAGCTTTATGCCGATCCAGCCCCTAGGCAGGTTAGTAGCGCCCGAGATAGCTCATGAAGGGTAGATCGACTGCACCGATTACTTGCCAGGATAACCGCCGCCTAGCTGTCCAACCGATCCCGGGCACAAATCATCTAGGGCCAAGAGTTTAAAGTACCTAGCCCGGTCATCAATAAGAAGAAAAGTACCATGACTGCAGGGGCAGCCAAGCACACCAAGCCTGTACCAAGCCTGTATATGCGGATGAAGCGAATGACCTTGCCGAACTTTGCATCGTGGGATCCTGGGCTTACAGCATTCCTCCAAGGGCCGCTAGCCAGTACTACCGGAATACTCTGTAGAATGTTCTTTTCTTAGTTATAAAGTCGGTTCTCGCACTTTGTGTAAGGCAGACCCGATAAGGCGAGAATCTTCTTCACCTTGACTGACGTTCACCACGCTCGTTTTTGTGCTTCGTCTTTCTTCTTCTCTGACTGAAGCCTCTTTTTTGCCATTTCGTTCGCTCGTTTTCAACCATGGCTCGTCTTCTTTGCAAATTGGCCTCCGGGCTGGCGCTCGCCCGCTCAGTGTACGCAGTGGATATGAACATGGAATACAACCAAGGCCTTCCGGATACTGGACTCGATGTGTCTGGCTGGACTGCCGGCCAGCTTCCCGATCTCGACGACATGATTTCCCTCAATGATTTCCAAATGGCAGCCAAGAACTTCCTCTCAGCGAAATACTATACTCAGTACCGCACCGGTGCCCTGGATGAGACAAGTAAGAAGCACCCGAATAAGCAATGCCCTCGAATGACCAGTATTGACTAACATTGCAACCTTTTTCAGCATACATTAATAATCTCGAAATCTTCCGAAAGATCATCTTCAACGGATATGCCTTCCAAGATGTCACGAACCTGAATCTCAAGTACGTTTGATGCCGATCCGCTAGTATATACGAGGGCCGGCGTTTACTGACTATGCTCCCGCTAAAGCACATCCATCTTGGGCTACAACTTTGCGGCGCCCTTCTTCATTGCCCCTGCCGCTAACGCAGGCCACGCCAACGACGGCGCCGAGACCAATCTCGTCAAGGCCGCCGCTTCGGCCGGTGTCTTGTACGTGCCGTCCATCTCGGCAACCCAGACCGTCGAGGAGATTGGCGCCGCCGCCGCCGACGGCCAGATCATGTTCCACCAGGAGTACCTCTGGGCCAATACGTCGCGGGTCGAGGACGAGCTCGCACGCATTGAGGCGGCGGGATTCAAGGCCATCTTCCTGACTGTCGACAACACGGGCATTGGCGGCATCCGCGACCGGTCGCTGCGCTTCAGCTCGGGCAGCGGCGACACGGGCCATGCCCTCGACTTCACCGTGGACTCGCTCCAGCGTCTGCGCAACATGACTTCGCTGCCCATTGTGCCCAAGGGCGTCAAGACGGCCCGCGACGTCAAGCTGTGCGCCGACCTCGGCTTTGACGCCGTCTACATCTCCAACCACGGTGGTCGCGTCGTCGATGGCGCCCCCACCGCTGTCGAGGTTTTGCTGGACCTGCACGCCCAGTACCCCGAGGTGTTTGACCAGATTGAAATCTACGCTGACGGCGGCGTGCGCCGCGGCACCCACGTCCTGGCGCTGCTCGCGCTGGGTGTCAAGGCCGTCGGTCTGGGCCGCCCGCCCATGTTCGCCAACGTCTTTGGCCAGGAGGGCGTCGAGGCCATGCTGGATATCCTGCGCACCGAGCTGGTGACGGAGATGCAGCTGCTCGGCCAGACGGACGTTGACAAGTGGCGGGGTAACACGAGCTTCATCAACACCAAGCGGGTGGAGCTTGAGTACTTTGGTGCACCGCTGTCCAGCTTTACGCCGATAAACTACTAGAATATTGTAATTCCTTAATGTAAAACAATTGTATATAGTTGAATAATATAAGAATCACGCTCGACGGGAATATTTTCTGATATTTAAACTCACCATGGTGCATCAGTATTTACCTATGTTCTTGATGGTCGTTCATTTACGATTTGAGTATGCCCAGTCTGGTGAGATCAGCGTGAATGATGCGAGCTGAGCCAAGCTTTACCGCTGAGCGTGCTCCGATGCCCCTGTCACGATTTCAGCCAGCCACTGTCACGAAGCTAAGCCCTGAAGTTTGGGGAAATGGACAAGGAGTGAAGGACAATCAGGCCCGTGGCGAGTAATGACTTTACTTGAAATGGAAATGCGGAGAGATAGATGTAATGATAAGAAACAGACTCATGGGCGGCAGAATGGCACAACTCGGAGGCGCTTAGCAAGACGAAATTGGGCGATAATGGGGAAAATGATGAACTCCCACGATATTGTGCACTGCTGGGACAGCGCTTAAAGCGCTAGCCGCCAGAGTCGCACAAGCGTAATCTGTACCTTGCAGGAGCCAGAGTATGCCCAAAATTCAGCAGGCGCGGCATGCATAATAATTGAATTGATAGCAACAATTGATATTTTGTCTTTGCGCAGTTCTCTGCACATGCATTTCAGCCAAGAGAGGGACAAGCGAAAATCTTGAAAATGTGGCGTGCAACGATTGGCACCTGCCCGGCAAGAGCTGAACAAACCCCAGCTTTTCTCAACGTCGTCGTCGCTTCCAATCCACTGGCTGAACCGTGGTTCGCGCAGGGCAAGAGCAGGAGCTGAGCTGGCAAAAGCTGGGGAATCCAACACGCTTTCCCTCCCCTGGTCTCAATCGCCCATGGGTACCAAGATGGGGGATAACTGCCGATTAAGCAAAAAGCCAAAAATGGATGGTCAAGCCCAACCTCTGTACTAAACGACAACAACTATGACTTCCGCACTCAGCCGCCCTTTCCTATTCATGTGTCGCATCTTATAATGTCTTACCTTTGTTTGGATACGTAGCTTATCAATTCCTATCTCCACAGAGTTATACGCGGTCACTGCCGACGCGATGGAAATGAATGACTCGCGTCCGGCTGAAGCAAGCGCGACGGCACCGAGCTGGCCGCTCTCATTCCGAGCAACTTGGAGCACTGTGAACGACAACAAGAACAACGATGCGCAGCAACAACATAGTCAGCCGCCCAAGCCACGATGGTGGACACATACGTTGTACCGTGGCGCGAATGGCGAACAGCCCAAAGTTCTTTATAGCAACACCAAAGTCCGATCAGAAGAGATAGCCAAGGAATTTCTGGGGGAGACCGTATTGGGCTTTGATATGGAATGGCCTTGGCCAGAAAAGACTCCGGGCCGCCTACAAGACAAAGTCAGCCTCATACAGATTGCGACCGAGAGCAAAATTGCCCTATTCCACATCGCCTTGCACAATGGCAAGACGGTTGATGAACTTTTGGCACCATCGTTGAAGAAAATCATCGAGGATCCGAATGTCATCAAGGTGGGAGTCAGGATTCAGGACGCCGATTTTGCGCGCCTCCGACAGCACATGGGCCTCCAGCCGAGGGGCGGTTTTGAACTCAGTCACCTGTATACGCTGGTGAAGTTTGGTTCTAGCGAACCGGACAAGCTCAGGACTAATCTCGTGGCTCTTGCACGACAGGTGGAGGATATACTTGGCCTCCCATTGAGCAAGGACAAGAGCGTGAGGACAAGTGACTGGAGCCGGCCTCTACAGCACGCACAGATGATTTATGCTGCTGATGATGCGTATGCCGGTTTCATGCTCTACAAATGCCTGGACGCTAGGAGAGCACAAATGCAACCAACACCGCCGCTTCCCGTGCTTGCCGATCACTACAAGACTTACGACGGCCCGGGCTTCCCCACGCGCGGCGCCATTCGCCTGCAAGTGCCAGCCACCGCATCGGAATATTTTGCCCGCTTCAATAGTCGCCCTTCCGGTCGGAGCGGCGCGACTCCGGCTCTAGTCAAGTCGGTCTCAGCTTCCGGGGACATAGATCACGACAGGGCCGAGGCATCCAGCGTCATGACAGGACAGAATGACAGTGGTGCAATGCCGAACATGAACCCATCTCAGCCGGCTGTCTCCAAGGTTGCGCAAAAGCTACCCCCTGCGCGAGAAAGGCAACTCTATTACCGCTTGGTTGAGCGGCGGCAGCAATATGCAAATGAACTGAGATTCGAGTGCTACATGATTGCTCATAACAGTGCACTGGAGTCAATGTCTAAATTACTGCCACTCAACACGGAGGAACTACTGCAGGTCAAGGGCATTGGCCCGAAAAAGGTTGAACAATACGGGCCAGGCTGGCTCGAGGTTATTGAAAAATTTGTGAAAGAGTACCAGAGTGAGATATCAACGATTTCATCAGACCCCGTGCCTCATGGTCTCAAAAGAGCGGCGTCCTTCACGTCTTCACAGAAGGAAGAAGCTCGCGCACCCCCGACTCTACACACTGGTCTTTCATTCCACATGGATCAGACATGCATTACGGATCCAAAATTTTCAGACGATGAGGACAACGTGGATTCATTCGGTCCACCACTAGACATAAATCCAAATCCACGCATCAGCATGCAGAACGGAATGCGTATCGACCACTCTGCTGGACCACATCCGCCTTCGCATGAGGAACTGTCTACACCACGCGTAAAGAGGAATCGCTCTGACATTGACCATAATGATGTAGCGTTACCCGTTCAAAGCCCAGGACCCGGAGCCTCGAGCACGCAACTGCACAATCCGGGGACATCTACCGCCGGACTTCAGACGCGTGACTTTCGGCGTGTGCGGAGCTATCACCAGGAGACTGGAAACCATTCCTCCCAAACAGCTCAGGAACCTCCCATACCTGCCTCGCAACCAACAAGCGGCTCACATCCACGGTTGAGTTCGAATAGCAATGCAGCAGCAGTACCGCGAACTCTTGAGGAAAGATTGAAAGAGCTGAGCAAGCAGGTCTCTGGCGGCAATCCATCAATATTGCCAGCGATGACCATTCGTTGGATCGTAACCTCACCACCGGCTTCGAATCAGGAGCTGATGAGGGTACCGGGCATTGGACCATTTGTCGGCGCCTGTACTAGGAACAGCATCAATTTGCTCGATACCATCACGAAGTGGGTTTCAGATTAGCAGCATTCATTCGTTTCAAGAAATATACAAAATCTGTTGTCGAATCTAGCGAAGGAATAGGCCTACCTGCCAGCCTCTTCTATTATTCGGCATCATCAACCAAAGCTCACGCAAATTGGTCAGGAATTTGATCAGTATATTCTCTTCTCTTCCCAACTCCTGTTGGGCACACCGACTAAATATGAACCTAAACATTTCGATCACGGCGTGGGTCTCGGCTCGACTATCGGCAAATGGACTATTGGACCATTGGGCCATTCTACTCCAGCAACGCAATGGAGCTGCGCACGTCCTGCCAAGAATATTGTCTTCGGCATAGTCGCACGCGACAATATACTGCTTCCACTTGCCTATTTTCCCCGTACTTTCTTTCCCCATGTCTTTCTGTGTTTATGAGAGGTTTCTCGTTAGTTTACGTAAATTTTCACCTCTCCGGTGATCAACCCCTGAAGTAGGCGCGCATCATGTTCCACATTCGGTTTGTGGCCCACAGCATCATAGTCTGTAGCCCTGATGCAAAAATGTCTTTATTGCCCCGACTGCCATTCGAGCGCGACGTTTGTTTTCTCACGATAATTGCCACCGTGGTTTATTACGCACAATGGGTTGCTTCTTGCGAGATGTGTTGCGCAGCGTGCGCAACAAGAAATCCAAGTCGCAGCGTCGCTCAGAAGAGAAGCCCCCTGTTAGGGCCCCCGAACGCGGAGCCCCGGTTTCTGAAAAGCGTCCGGTGAGCGACGAGCCCCAGACGCCACCAACGGCAAACCCGCCAGTGCCCACCATCAAGCTTGTTTCCTCGCAGCTTGATGCGACGGAACAGACTGTGACGGACACGGCGCCATATGAACTTCCTGGGAGTTCACCGCCAGCCTCTATTCCGAAGCCCGTTTCACAGGCAATTGTTGCCAAGGATAACAATGCTGAGGACGAAACTACCGGAGAAAACACTAAGGAGGACAAGATTACCAAGGACAAAACCACAAAGGACCAGGTAGCTGAGACCAACACTGCTGAGACCAACACTGCTGAGACCAACACTGCTGAGGCCAACACTGCCGAGGCCGTCGCTGCTGAGGCCGTCGCTGCTGAGGTCAATCTTCCTGTACACAACAACTTTGAGGACAAAAGTTCCGAGAGCATCACTACTGAGAACGTCACCACTGACAGCAGTGCTGGGGACAACACTGCCAAGGCCGATACTGTTGATGTCAATCTTACTGAAGACAACACTGCCGCGTACAACACTGTCGAGGACCAAAGTACCGAGGACAGCACTAATGGAACTATCACTGCTGAGAACGTCACTATTGAGGGCAACGGTGCTGAGGTCAACACTCCCGAGGTTAAAGAAGCCGGTATTACGGACACTGAAGTAGACACTGCCGGGTTCACCGCTGCTGAGGTCGATAATGCTGAGGACAAAACCACCGAAGACAGCGTTGTTGAAGTCACCACTCCTGAGAATGCCACTTCTGAGAACGCCACTCCTGAGAACGCCACTCCTGAGAACGCCACTACTGAGGACACAACTACTGAGGACACAACTACTGAGAACACCACCACTGAGAATGTCACCACTGAGAGCAGCAGTGCTGGAGTCAACGCTCTTGAGCTTGCTGAAGCTGGGGCCATAGAAGCTGAAGCAAAGAACACTGAAGCCCAGGACGCTGTAGCCATGGACACCGAAATCAACACTGCTGAGGTTGTGGAAGATGAAGCCAAGGACCAGGTTACCCAGGATGGCGAGGCCAAAGAAACTGTTGAAAACGACAGTGCGGACCGCAACATTCTGCACAAAGAGATTTGCGATGCCAATGATATCACTGAGATCGATGTCGCGGACAGTGGTCCAATTGATAACGACGCTGTGGAAAGTGGCATTGCAGGAAACGACGTTGTGGACCAAAGCAACGAGACCAGCGACACCATACCCGACGACAGCGTTCACGATGACACTCTGGACAATAGCGTTGTGGACGATGGCAATGTGGGCAACGACATGGTTGACAGCAGCATCATTGACAGTAGCATCTTGGGCAGCAGTATCATGGATAACAGCATTGTGGACAGCAGCGTCGCGGACAGCGATATCGAGGACAGCAGTAACGAGGCTGGTGATTTCAAGTCCAACGCAGTTGCAGAAAACGCCGTCTCAGCTAGTGATAATGTCGACAAGGGTGTTGTGGACAACAGCGTGACGGAAAATGACGTCGCAGATACTGGTGTCGTGGAAAACGAAATCGCATCAAACGACGCCGTGGAGAGTGGTGAGCAAGAACAGCAGCATGGCGATCTCAATGACACCCGAGGTGGTGAGCTGTTATCTCTTCTAGCAGCAAACTACGAAGAGTACAAGAACTTCAATCCTCCAAAAGCCGAAGGCACTTACGGCTGGTTCTTGGAAGACAAGGACTTTTGCTCATGGCGCGACAGAAGCGATTCTGGCCTGATCTGGGTGTCGGGCGGTCCTGGCTGTGGCAAATCCGTTCTCTCGCGCTCCCTCATTGATGAAAGGCAGCTCACTGCAACTCCCACAACCTCGACTGTTTGCCACTTTTTCTTCAAGGACGGTGATCAGAGGCGCGTATATAGCCATGATGCCCTTTCTGCCATCTTGGATCAGCTTCTGATCCAAGATGTCACGGGCAAATTCATGGAAACTCTGGACCGACACAAGAACCACGGAGATGCCCTGCGCGGAAACTCTGACGAACTCTGGAACATATTGCTAGACTGCGCCTCCATGCCGGATGCTGGCGAAATCGTCTGTGTCCTCGACGCTCTTGACGAGTGCAGAGAAGACGAGAGGAATATCATCATCAAGAAGATTGAAGAGTTCTTCTCACCCACCGCAACAGCAGCGCGACGCACATGCCGACTCAAGTTCTTCATTACATGCCGACCTCACTACCAAATCGAAAGCTCAATCAACAGACTGTCGGACGTCTCGTTTCTGACACTAGATGGAGATTATCATTCCCTCGCCGTCAGCGCAGATATCAACAGTGTTGTTGATGCTAGGATTCCCGAACTGCTCAAAACCTTTCCTGAAAAGGAAAGAGATCGAGTTGCAGCACGCCTCAAGAGTATGAGCAACCGCACATATCTATGGTTACGATTGATTTTCTCCGTCATCGAAACGAGTTTTGGTAGTTATAGCGGACCCTCCGACGTGGATCAGTTACTCGACGAGCTACCTGTTGGACATGCCGAAGCTTATGAGCAAATGCTCAAGCGCATGCATGATCCACGCCACACTCACAACCTCCTCCAAATCATTATTGCAGCAAAACGGCCTCTAAGTCTTGATGAGGCGAACCACGCTCTTGCACTGGCTGATACCACAGGGTCTGTCGAGCTATGGCCTCGGGATTCATTTGAAGACATTCTAAAGAACTTTAGTGGGCTTCTTGTTACTACACATGCCTCTAAAGTCTCGTTCATTCACAGGACTGTGAAAGAATTCCTGACAACGTTTCTAACGACAACCTCGGAAATCAATGGCAAGAAATGGGAGTGGAGAGGACGCTTCAAGGCTCCCGTCTATCACAGAGCCATGACTCGGTCCTGCATTCGATGCCTTGCGCTGCCGGATCAGAGATCAACTATCCATGGTGGAACAGCTGCAGAAGGCTCCGACGCATTCTACGAGTATGCTGCATCATCTTGGACAGACCATTGCAGAGAGCTGGACAACAAGAAGCTGGGCTCTGAGCTCCTCCAGAAAGCAATCGACTTGTGCCATGTGACAGAGGAGAGCTCACATTGGCTCGACCACTGCCCTCCGTGGTGGACTGATCGAGACATGGAGCGCCGCCGCCTGGGACTGAATGAATTGACTCCTCTGGCAGTGGCGGCCTACTTTGGGTTGCTGCCAGTGGTTCGCGCTCTGCTCAAGAGGGGCGACATTGACCTCAATGTCGAACTTGGTGACATTGGCACCGTCCTTCACGTGGCGTCGGCCGGAGGCTACGCCAACGTGATCAAGATTCTCCTTGATCACGGAGCCAATGTTCATGCAACAAACAAGAGTGGGGAGACGCCATTCATGCTCTCGTCTATAAATGGTCGACGGGACGCCCTACAACTACTTGTCGAAAGGGGAGCTAACTAAATTGCGAGTCAGGGCAGCAGGAAACTACCCGGGATTGCAACTTATCGATTTACTCTGGTCTTGGTTGAAGCAGAAGACAATCCAAAGGGAAAGGATGAGAGAGCCATCAGGAGTGCAGACACCAAAACACCGCCTATACAAAGCGTTAATCAATGTACATGAAAACTAATGGCAATGTCTTTCAAGACAATTTCTCCCATCTGCAAGTGACTTATTCCATTGCCACAGACTCAGGTAGTTATGGTTTATGCACTCCCTGAAGTATCGATCGAATTGACGAGAAGCTGCTGCTCACTAGCCACTGTACCAACAATTCAATCCGCTGTCACATATCATACAACCTCTGGGAACCATCCGTCTATTTCCCATTCAAAAGGCTTCCGCGCGTATACGATCCACCTGTCTCAAACACTAATCAGCGAACATGTCTTTACCTTCAATAACACAGAGGTTCAACCTACACTTCAATATAGAGATGCCGGCGCGTGTCGGACAATTCCTTTTTCGCGTCAGAAACCAACGTGTCAATCTCCCGAACCGACAACCCCGCGCCGCGCAGGAGCTTAAATGTTACCCCCAGCGCGCCGTCGAGATAATTCCTCAGGGACCACCGTCCGACTTCTTTCAGGTGCGGATCTTGTGGCCACATGTTGCACGGCCATTCCAGCTTGATCTCCCTGGCATCAACGACTAGCGAGCAAGAAAACCTCGGGTGTGAGTTTTGCTGCGCTCAAAGCATGCGAGGAAGAGGGTCCTTGGCACTTACAGCCTACTTCTGTTAGCCATGACTTGTAGTGCTTGGCGACCTCAAAGTCATGCCCAAAGAGCACGCGAGCGCCTTGAAAGGCTGAGTCGCACCACTTGGATATAGCAGCACCTATAAAGAGATGGAAACGTGAGCATGGATCTCTAATATGTTGCCCAGTAACATGGCACCTACCGACTGGTCCATTCTTGCAAAGCACCTGGCCGTACGCATCCTGATATTCAATCCAGCCGCCTGGATTCATATTGTCAAACGCCTCGCGCATCATCGCTTTCGGGTCACTAAAGCTCAGGTACACCAGTCGCAAGTGAACGTAGTCAAATTTGCACTGGTATAACCACTTCTTCCGCGCGTCATCCTTGATAAATTCCACATTGGGCACGGGAGGTATCGGCTGGATCGCCGCCAAGTCCACTCCGATGACGTGCGATGATGGGTTTTGCTTCGCTGGCAGGCAGAATTGTGTGTCAATATGAGTAAATCCCAAGGTCTGCCTGGCGGACCACGTACCGAAATCAATGGCCCATATGCCCGTACCGGTGCAAACGTCCAAAACGTATCTCGGCGAGGCGATGAAGGGGGCAAACGCGAGCTTCCCTTTGAGGAGCTTTGAAAAGGCGGCATACTGGAAGTCCATGCGATCCTGTTCGGCCTGTTTCAAGGTGACTATGTATCAGCACTCACCTCCGTGATCTATAAATGGCTTTTTGGCATACAGGATCATTTGGTACAATGTACCCGGCTCTACTGTAGGTCCTGCCCGTTTCGCGTTCCAAGATCGAATCGCTCTCGATTATAGATGAACCACTCGGTTGCCTGAGGAGAGCGTCGTCGAGGAGCCATTCTTCATTGTTCGTGGTCATTCCATAGGCGCTGGTCCCAAACCGACTCGATGCTGTGGGAATCGTTCTGTGTTGGCTGATTGGATCGTACCCTTGAGCAGGGTATTGCCGATTGGAGATGGCCTCAACTGATAATGTCTGGTCGATGCCTCCCGTCCACGCAGCACCAAGCTCTCTTTCAATACTAGAACTCTCGCTAGTACCAGTGCGGCCAAGGAAATCTGCGCCTGTTCCATAAAAGTTCCCAAATTGATGAGATATTTGATTTGGCAACAGCTGCGACGGTAACGGTAATATCGTTCTAGGCTCTGTTCGAGGAGTAAGTCTTCGTTTGAACCTATTGTTTTGTGTTGATTCAGCCATCGTGGTTTGCGTGCATCTTTTGCCAGAGTTCACCTACAGAAAGGGAGCAATCGATAGACGTTTATGCGACCAGAACAACCATGACAGAATCGACCTGAAATGGTTTCAGTGCGACAACAGTCTTGGCACATATGATATTGAATTGGTAGGATTCGAAACCCTGCTATATTGCGACAGTGCTTAGCTCCAGACCTTGAAAACCACACACCTCCAGGGAAAACGCAAACGCAGCAGAGAGAGAGAGTTTGCGTACCGAGCAGGCATGGCCCGAAGTCTGTGCTACTTGCGCTCGGCTTGTTGTCCAATATTCAATATGTTAGGCCCGAAGCTCAGGGTATACCTTGTCAATGCAATCCCTGACGAATCGGACAATGTCCCAATGCCAGACCCCCATAACAGTGGGACTCTTCCTGGAGGGGTTGAACTGGGAGAATCACCTTATGAACTGGCAGGGCCAGCAGCCTTTGGGCTATATATAGTCCTTCGTTGTTCACTTTCGCGTTATGCAGGATCGTTTGTTCAGGACCCAGGTTACACCATGAATATTCTGGATGCCGTATTTTTAGCACTGGGTGCCATCTCAGTGTACACAGCATGGACCAAGGCATGGGCGTGGCACAATCTCCGCCACATTCCCGGCCCGTCCTGGGCGCGCTGGAGTCACATCTGGCTGGTGAAGCAAATCTTTGCGGGCGTCTATGTCGACCGGCTCCAGGAGCTCCACGCCAAACACGGACCGGTCGTGCTCCTCAGCCCGGATATGGTGGCTGTTGGCGATCCTCGGGCGATCCGGGAGATCAGCAATCCTCGATCGGCATGGGGCCGAGGTCCACTGTATCTGGGGTTCCGCACGGCGCCGGGCGAGGACTCGCTTTTTAGCCAGCCTGACAGGAAGGCGCACGAGGTTCTGCGCAAAAAGTTGGTCGGCGGATACAGTGGGAAGAGCATCGGGCTCGCACAGGTGCACGCCATGATTGACGAGCGTGTGTTGAAACTGGTTGAGCTCATCAGCTCAAAATACGTCGCTTCGGTCAATGGTGATCAGACATTTGACCTTTCGCGGCTGCTGAAATACTTCACCACTGACACTATATCCTCGTTTGCGTTCCAGCGATGCTTTGGGTGTCTCGACAGAGATGGCGATTTTCACAACTACCTTCAGATGACGAGCAAGATTGCGCCGCCAATGGTTGCGATGTGTACTTTGCCCCTGTTCCAAAAATTGCAAGACACCCCTTCCATGAAGCCTTTTTTGCCAAAAGGTGGCTTCCTCAAGCCAATACTCGACATTGCCAGGGAAGTGGTTGCGGAGCGATTTGGCGAGGAGATGGTCGATCGTGACGATGATGTCCTTGGTGTATGGATAGCCAATGGTCTCACCCAACGAGAAGCCGAGGTGGAAACGGTTGGTCAGCTTGCGGTAGGTTTGAAATCGGTTCTTATTCTGGTCTGAACCTTTCATATTGACATGGCTGGTGTCGTCTTTAGGCTGGCGGCGAGACTACGGCAACCGCCATAAGAGCCACACTGCTCTACCTCATCAGCTCCCCTCTCGTGTATCGGAAGCTGCAGGCCGAGATTGACAATGCCGCCGAGCGCCAACTCATCTCGTCGCCCATCACTGAGTCAGAAGTCAGGTCCATGCCGTATCTCCAAGCCGTTATCAAGGAGTCCCTTCGTATTTTTCCACCGGTGGCCATGACACCAAAGATGTCGACCAGCGAGGAGGTTGTATGCGGAGTTAAGATACCCGCTGGTACCAGCGTCGAGCTGTCTATCAAGCCTGCGTTACGCGATCGGGCTATATTTGGCCAGGATGCAGACGTGTTCAGGCCGGAACGGTGGATCGAGTCTGGAAATCCAAGTAGGATACAGCCGATGGAGGATGTACTCAAGTTTGTGTAAGTCTAGCATCCATGAAAACTCGCCCCTTCTCTCGCCAATTGAGTCGTGCTGAACAGTCCCCAGGTTTGCTGGACCAAGCCGATGGGAGTGTCTTGGGAAAGGCATTGCAATGATCCAGGTGCACAAAGTTGTCTGCGAGCTCGTTCGACAGTTTGACTTGACCATAGGAGACCCGACCAAGCCCTGGAGAGCTCATGGAACCAGAGTTTGGGGCATTCGGGATTTCCATGTCAAAGCTTCCCTACGTAAGAAATGATGCTTTGAGGATCGCTTCTGAAGTCTTTACCCAAGCAACGATGGAAACGAGATTTGACTATGGTGGGTTGGCTTGAACCAGTCGAATTTCAATCAGGAGAGAGGGCGCGGCATGATCAATCGTCACTTCTTCCAATACATCATGCGTGGAGTTGAGCAAGAGCAGATTTGATGGTCACCATGAAGAAGTATCATAAACATATTGGTACATTTGTCATCATTAACATCATCGCGTTAAGTAAAAAAGAGGTAATTATACATCCATATCCTTTCGATAATCCAAAACCCCAAATACCAGTCTCATGACATGGCGGTTTCTTTTTCCATGCCAGTTTATAGCCCGTCATACTGTGTTGTGGTTATAGTGTGTATGTGTGTAGAAGTGCTATAGGGTTATAGCAAGTAATAGCCGGTTGTCGTCACAAAGGGAATGTCGTTATAAAATGTGTGGGGAAAACGTTTAAGCAGTGTCACTAGTTTATTGACTATCAGTACCTCGTTATTCGTACGATCGCATTAAAACGGGGAGAGGGGGGTATAAGATAGGAAACTTCAAAAGCAACGAAGAAAACTTACAGCAAGGCAAGCTCGAGATCACCGTGGATGCGAGCCTTGAGGGTAACCTCAATCTCGAGGTTCAGGTCCAATCTCAACTTGAGCGTGTCGCTACCGCCGCCGCCACCGCCGCCCTGTTGCTGTTGCTGCATCTGCTGTTGCTGTTGCTGCTGCTGCATCATCATTTGCTGCATCTGCCAGTCCTGCTGGCCACCCTGCTGCTGCTGACCTCCGTTGCGCTGCATCTGCTGGTTGTTGCGTCTGCGGCGGCGGCGCGAGGGCTGGCGGGGTGCGTCGTCACTGTCTTCCTCCTGGGTCTGGTCAAACTGCGAGTCCTGCGAGTTGTCGCTCTCCATCTCGGCCACCTTGGGCTGGCGACCGCGGCTGCGACCTCCTCGGCTTCTGGCTGGGCTGGCAGACATTTTTATATATGTGTATATTTGTGTTACTGGGGTTCGTGGCTCTCAAGTTATAGCGTGTAAGTCGACTTTGGGTCACAGACGATTCGTTCTCCCAAAAGATTATCGTTCAAAAATTTGGCGTCAAGTTTAATGCAGGTAAACTTCCACGACCAGGGACTGAGTGCGACCCAGACCCTATTTCTATCTCGCGAGTTATTCCCATTGCTTCCCTTCCCATGAAATGTCCAAAAAACAAGGCAGAGAACCACGGGTATAGTGGAGCCATGCAGCCTGTTCTCCGGACCCTTCACAGCGCCGTTGGTGTAGAGGGCGGGAAAGCAAAAAGCAGGTAACGTCAGATCCCTAGCCTTCACTTGCCAAAAACAAGATATGAAACCAGACGAGAGCGACCCTGATTGGCCGCTCGATCGGATCTCTAGGCGGGATGATGTGAGAACTGCAACGGGGGTCTAGAGTATCGGTGCCGCGTAGCCTGGAGTAGACGAACGACGCTGTTAGAAAGGGCCCATGATCGAGATGGTGGCTGGCAGGGGTATGGCATAGGGATGGGTGGGGCACCTTTACATCATAGAGGGAAACGAGCCAAGGTTGCGTCATGATGGGGTTTGCTTTTTTTTTCTCTGTTGCTTGACGCTGTCCGAGGACAACAGGTCAGCCAGTCGCGGAGGCCGTGTTTGAAGCAAAGATATTGTAGACAAATATAGCGAAAGATGAGACGCTGTGGATGTCGTTTTGTTCTGCTTGATGGATTCAATACGTGATGCTCCGATTATATCCTGTGTGCCCACTGAAGTTCATCGCTACACTATTCCGATCTTCCCACCCCCAAAAACGGTCAGAGTTCGGGCGGGACCTGGGCTAAGGGCTAGAGCTACCCGTTGCGAGAATTCCCCACCCTGTAGCGGGCCGCTAGAAGACGATCCAGCACTCTTGGCCTTGATTTGCGTTTCCAGAACTTGACATTTTGCAGACTTAAGAACTTGTATGCGCAGTGATCTGACTCGGGAAGGATGGCTAGTATCCTTCGATGTTATCAAGCTGTATCCAAAGGATCGTATGCGGGTGATAGATGCCGCAGACAAACGCGAAAGCGCTCGCTTAGAGTCGCCGAAGGAGTCTGCGACAGTCTTGACAGTCCTGAACAAACACTCATAGTCGGCGGCCGCTGTAGGGATCTCAGGGAGCTCGACGCATTGCTGATCGTCACCAGAGAACGATCATACAATCTAATAATGAGAAAACCGCCTTTTTTGTTAAGGTAATTTGATCGTGCTGGATCGCTCGAGACTTCAAACTTTGCAAAACGGCAGGGTGAATGATGAACTATGACAGCCTAAGCACACACAACTGTCGGTCACTGTGTCGCAAAATCGTAGCCAAATAAGACCTGCGTACAGTCTGAACCTGAGTTCCGGGATCATCGAGGCTCGTCGAAGTTTGTCGAGGTTCGTCAATTCCAGCAATAGTGTGCGCTCAGCTCGGTCGACGTTTCGTCCCAATCTTCCGTAAAGAGGTTGCTGGTCCATCAACGGAAAACCATACCAGTAACAAGCCGCGTCCGCCATCGCTAAATTCCGTCTGGTTCGAGCGCATGGCGATGAAGCCCGCGCACATAATGGCGAACGAGTGACAACCGGTGAGTATCCTCGACACCATGTATGGACTGGCACCCAGGCTCCTTCCCTGCATTCAATACAGAGGCGCCGATGGAATGAGAAAGTGCCATAGTGGCGATATTCTCATCAATCACCCCGGGAGAAATGCCAGGTAATGAAGCGATGACTGCATGGATGTCTCTTCATCTAATATCAAAGCCTTCTTTCGAGTAACCTTTCGAGAAGCTTCTGCCTTTATGTGTCTCTTACGCCTCGACTCAGAAGAGCGTCTTCAGCAATCACTTTGAGACGAGCAACGGTTGATTACCCTGTCCGTCACTTGATCTTTCGTGTGTCTGGGAAAAGTTTGAAGGAACCATCCATACTTACCACATTGACAAATAATGAGTGTTGTCAGCATCTCGTATGAGTGACTGGTAAGCAGCAGTCTGCGGATTGCTGTGCCGAAGATGTTGTAAATCCCCACGCTGATCTTTCACAACGTGTATATGGTCCTCATCCCGAAGCAAGTCTCGGATGTGGGCAACTCGCATTACTCTCAGCTTTGTAACTCTAGACATTCATTGGTTTCGGGCTTACCTTCGCACTTTGTCCGGAGATTGATTCACTGGTGCCATTGCATAAGCAAGACTCGTCAGCCGACATGCATGTGACTCCATCTTACTTGAGGGGCCATCGAAAGACAGCTCTGTGCGCGCCCGTAAACCTCTCACATCTGGATGGCATTTGGCACAAGAGTTTGAAACTATGTTTCGATTGGCTTGATAAGTACCATCCCCTCGGGAGATAGGAATCATCTGAATGATGCTCCCTTGCCCTTGCGAGTCTTGGCACTCGGAGAGCTCCGGGAAGTGAGGAGAAGCTGTCAGAAGACCTGATCAGTCCTCGGTTCGAGGTTTGCGCGTATCTTTCTGCATACCGGTTCTGAAGCGGTTCTCGGCAGATTCTTGGTAGAAGTCTAGTAGCCGCCAGCTGCAGTTGATCTCGTTGGAGTTCAGGAGTAGAAATTTGTAACTGCCAATAGGCAATTACCGGTGTTGCCATGCTCGATTTCGTCGCGACTGGACAACTAGATAGGTAATCCCTCATGTAAAATTTGCTAGAATGGGAAAACCGCATGCGTGGGGTAGAAAGAAGGCTGTAGGCATCTGCAAGAACGTGTAGAACATTGATTCGCCGTCGCACAGATCTTGTGTTACACGGAGTGCAAGAGCTCTCATATGCTCCGGCCTGAGCTCAACGGGTCGTTCTGGGCAAGGGGCTTCCACAACCCCTCGTCGAATTGACTTTAGGACTGCATTCAAGACAGTCGCGCCAATCACAAAAAGCTGCCACTATATTTCTTCAATTATCGGACCGGTGTCAAGCGGATAGTGCACGCGTTGGGCAGCACTATTGTAACTCTCTTTGAAATATGATATGTTTCCTTCATCCGTCCACGAACAATGGTTCGTTGTCGTGGTTGTCGCAATTTGGTCGGTCGGAAAGCTCTGGCCGCCTTATATACAGTCGCAATGGTAGCCCGGTCGCAATGGTAGCCCAATGAGGTGAGGCGCGCATGTCACACGAAACCAACGTACACAGACTCGGGCCATGGACCTTTCCTCACTTGTCAATCTGACGGATGAGCCTTGTGCTAGCGGAAGGCAGGGCGTAGCATGATTTTTCTGTCTTGGTCATCCTCGAAACTGATGCACGTAGCCGGTGTTTTAAGGGATCTTTCCATCGGTCGGAACTCGCGTGCGGCTCAGCCGGGCGTATTTCTACAAGAAGGGAAGTGGAACCGATCTGACCCGACAAAAGAAATGCCCGAGAAACAAAAACAACATCAAGCCAGGAAACATCTTCGGTAATATGCTGAAAGCAACATGACAGTCCACAGAATTCGCAAATGCAACACGGACATGCACGATAGACCAGGTGATTTATCCGTTGCTGTCGAGCTCAAGTTCTTGTTGCCGTTTGTACCCTGCGATGATCACCTAGCGTTGGATACAGAAGCACCACGGCATGAGTTCAGGCACAAGCCCTTGCCCAAAGCTTTGCGAAGCGAAGAAAGATCCAAAATCGCGAAACGTGGCTTTTCTCTTATTCGGAACGTCATTAATGGGGTTCCTGGACAGACCGCCTCTACAAGCTACGACTTGAAGGATCGCAACGAGCAGGAACGAGATTGTTGGTCCACATCCTGGATAGTAAAGACATCGAATTCTGCAGAGCCGGCCATGGATCACCCACACCGCGATGATTGGATTTGGATACCCGTTGAAGTGACTTCCCCGAAAATGTCGTGCGCAGATTCGGAGACGATTCGAATTATTGAGAGAGTAATGGACTCCATTCAGGACCAGTACCATATTGTCTCAAACTATACATGCGAGGTCCACGTGCATGTCGGACGGATGGATGGGTTTCCATTTTCCCTATCAACACTGAAGAGATGCGCCATTATCACATGGCTTGCAGAACCCATATTGAGACAGGTCAAAAACCCAAAGTCTCCGAACTTTGAGCACGTGTTCACCTGGAGCTCGGCAGCCAGGAGGCACAGCCGGCTTGCGACGAACTTAAAGATGGGAGCCGTCGCCCAAATCCCTTCGACCGAAGATGTCAAGCTTCTGCCGCCAGCAATTAAGAATTATGTGAAAGACCGCAACGCAGACATGAGCATGGACCTGACCGCATTGCGACTTATTGTTGGCACCACATCCCCTGTTCAACTGGGCAGGCTAATGTCGGGAGAAGGAAGACAATATCGACGACTTGGCTTCAACTTTAGCGCCTTTGCCGGCGAGGACGAACGCGCCTGTACGAACCCTAGGACAGTAGAGTGTCGCTTCCTCGAGGGAATGATGAAGACAGAAGTTGTGCTGAACTGGCTACAAATCATCTGTAGGCTGGTAGAGGTCTCGCTCGATAGTGGGAAAGAGGATGAATGTTATGCTCGCGCCGTACTATACCTTATCACCAGTCATGAAGAACCGTTCGAAATGCAATTCGAAGGACTAATGAGGCGCCTTCAGCTCAAGGAAGATGAATATTCCTCGGTTCGAGCACTAGTGGATGAGGTCAATGGTTACGCTACCTGGAGATGACAGGCAGTGTGCAATAGTCGAGGATTGGCCAGGTAGGTGTCTTTCACCGCAAGCCGATGTTGATATGCATGATGTAATGATAATCTTTTTCATTTCGTTTAGAATAGTCGTCATCTGGATGCACCCAATGGCTCGCTCCAGCGTTTCATAATCTCAGCGCCCTTGAAGTCGTTTCGATAGTCCTGAGTGTCTTGGCGATTGGGAAGAAATTCCAAAAGAGAATTGAGTTGCTTGTTCTCGATCTCAAGAGCCTCCAGAGATTCTTCTGTTTGTGCGTCGCGAAGGATCGCACCCTGTTCGCCAGAGCCTTTCAAACTTTCAGCAGAAAGACGCTCCAGGACCTCAATATTGATACTGGAACCTTCTCTCAGACTCCCTTTGATGATAGTCTCGAAGTTGTGTTCAAGAACTCTTAGTCTGTCATCATCTTTCATCAGACGCTGGGCCATGATCTCATTGAGAAGGGCGGCTCGTTTCGTTGCAGGGTGTGCAAAGTCGAAGGACCTAGCCGGTATGCCTCCATTCAATTCGAGTCCCCGAGAGACTTGCTTCAGTGCCACCAGCGACTCCTTTGATGGTCGACCTGGATCGGTGGTCAATGTTGATTCGGGTCTCTTAGAAGGCTCAGATGTCTTAGGGCTGTGCAGTGCTTGATGACATTCAAATGTGTTGAGCAGGGCGTGATGGTGGTGAATTGCCGCGCTCAAGCGTTTTGAGAGCGCTTCGAGGCGGTCATTCATGTATGATAAGCAGTTGCCGATCTGTACAACATTAGTAGAGAACAAAGAAACAAGCTATAGAATCGGAGCCAGCCTACGTATGATCCTATGATCGCGTTCTGGTAATTCTGGGCTTCCATTTTTGTGTTTGCAAGCTTCAAAATTGGCTCGAGCATGGTTTTCTCAACCGCCATATGAGCCACGGGTACAACCTCCTCCCAGAGTGAGTTGGTCTCCTCGAGCAAAGCTTGAAGTTCGGCCTTTGAGGCTTGTACTTGACTACTGCTGACCTCGTGGGAATCGGCATGTTTGGCAGAAGTTTCTTTCAAGATCCGGTTTAGAGTTCGTTTGCATGAGACGACGGATAGCATGACTTCACTGTATGATATCAGCAAGGACATTCCCCAAAAAGGTATTCGAGTTTGAGCTGACAGATTAGAATAGTAACGTGCAGACTTGACGAGGGTCTTGCCATCGTCGGTGACCTTGATCTCTAGCCCCAGAGCTTGCAGCTTGTCCAAAAGCTTGCCGAAGAAATGATCGTCTGCGATAGCCGTTGACTTGTCAACACGTTGGTCATTGTCGGTCGGTGCTCCATCATTAGATGGGCCAGAAACCAATTGCTCAATGCGAGATGAATGTCGCGCAATAGCTCCTTTGAGTTCTTGCTCGTTGGAGTCGCCCTACAATAAGATGTGGTATTAGCTTGCGATCGTGCCTCATGGCCGTGATAGGAGAGGAAACTTGCGGTAGCCTCTAGTCGAGCTTTAGCAGCTCTGAGCGCGTCCAGCTTGGACTTTTTGGCCTCGATTCTGTCCTTTGTCCAATTGTCGCTCGATTGCATCAATGTCTTGCACCGGTCCAAGTTCAGCTGTATCGACGAAGCCTTTTTGCCCAGAGACTCAACATATTGATCATGGTCCTCTGTTGCCGACTTGACTTCGTCCAAGCTGATATCTGTGGCTGGGAGTTTGGATATTTCCAGGAGATGATCAATCATTCCAGATGCCCTTGCTTCAACAGCACTTCAGGTACGAATTAGATATCTGATCAGTAGAGAGGTGTAATCGCTGACTTACAATTGCAGTTCGTCCTTGCTCAACAATGCAGTGGGTTTGATATCGTCAACCTCGGAACTGACAAGCTCCGGCTTTTCTGACACTCTAGGGCCAGGGGCGGCTCCCGAATCCTGGTGATCAGACGACTTGACCAGTTTATGGATGGCGCCGGGTTTCCTGCCGAGAGGCGCCATTGTATCCGGGTCGGTGCAGGGTTGTGAATAGACGGCCTCGGATGACCAAGCGGGCTATACAAAAAGTACGTCTCGCGGCACTTGAACGGGAGTGCGCAATGCTTGCGACCAAAATAATGCCGGTCTCCTCTGCCTGGAAACTTCCGAGACCAGCAGAAAACACCGGGCACGATTGTACCTTGAAGTAATGGTATCGTCTTACGGCAGTTTGTATGGGCAGCCAATGTAGTGGGCAATAGGGGAGGCGGTGACGCGCCCAGCAAAAGGGAGAATCAATTATGTTTGATGGCGCTGAGTCTCTGCAAACGCGTTGATGCTAACCTAACCTAACCTTACAGTAGCGTACCTGCCAAATACACTAAGGTAGGTACAATGGCGGGGCATAGACTCCGCCCGCGACTGCCAAATTGGCACTTGATGGTCGGTCAGTCGGTACTTGCGCGACTTGGGACCACATCAATGGAGTGCAACCATACAGCAGAAGTAACAATTCCATGGCATTTATTCCGATTCACTGTAGATTTGATAGATTTCGAGATTCTACGCTGAAGTCATCTGATGACTCCCAGATTTCCGACGCGAATCTCCCATCAAATCACCATTTGATGTGCCAAGACCATTGAGGAACTTTGTGCTTCACAGCTGTGGGATCGCACGATGCAGCAAAGCAATAATGCATTTGATGCAAAGTACAGAGTACACCATGGCCATACCTGAGTTTCTGACTGAGCAGACCTCTACTCGAAATGACAGATGCTTGGATCAAACCCAAGCCAGCCAGCTACTAATGCAATGTCCGTCATTCAGATGGGAAATCAACGGCTGGCGACCTTTATCTACAGGAGATCCTGCCGGATTCAGAGAGAAAACCCAGATGGTATCACGCAAACATCTCCCCTTTCCAGACTTGAGATGAGTGGTCGAGGCTTGACTTGAGAGCGTGCAGGTATAAGCGACCAATCCATTCGATACACAACATAATCTTCAGCCACGGATCATGGTTGTGTATCGGTAATGTCCACCTGCTTTCGTCCAGCGAAAACCTAGAATCGTCCCAACTCGAGAACATCGGTGATGGGATGATGGGATTTTTCTTGGTGTAAGCGAACACAGGCAATGGCATGGACTTGACTCAGTCTGTGGCAGTTGCATGCGGCAGCCTGGATTCAGAGCTCTGGTGTCGCCGCGAGCCCGCAGCCCGAGGCCAAGGTAACATAACCCGTGGATATGCTGACATGATGTGTACTCGGCCTGCCGCTTTCTGGGGGGCTCGTGGCAGAGTTGATTTCATTGTTTGCTGTCGACAACCCGACAGTGCTATTTGGCCTATCTCCAGTGGTCTATCTCGCTGGAGCGGCGCCTAGCAACATGAAGGGCCTGGAGTGTCTCGGGCCAGTGGCTTGTAAGTGGTCCAGGCTCGGCGGGGTCCGGGCCAAGTAAGGGACCCAGCTGTCACAACTCCCGTTGCAACTCATAGACGAACCAAATTGCCCTGGCTACAGAAGTTCGTCTGTCCTCTTTGAAGCCTCGTGACAAGGAGAAAAGGCTGGCTTGTGCTTCGTTACCGGACACATGAATCGACTTCATTCTTGTCTTGCTGCAACCGAACGACCAACATCTATTCGCCCAGCAAGCCATGAGCGCCAGTGAACCCATAATCTTTGCTTACCTGGGGTACGCGAATGGCCCTTGTACGCAGCCGCAATGGGCTCGTCACATCATGATCGATGCGCTTCTTGGCTACTGGAGATCTCCTCCATTATACTTTCTGGAAAAGGCCGGGTGACGGGTTGACGGGAACGGACCGAGATTTCCATGTCTCTAGATGAGCATCACTCTCCAAGAGCCCAAGATTTTGCCCACGTTTTCCTGTCGCTCGTTCGACGTTGGTCAAGCGCGGATGTACTGGCATCGGCGATGCGCCGTCACACATCGTTTGCCATTTCTTGGAAGCGGACTCTTCAGTCTGCATGGCCGCTTACCTTGGGCGGTGAATTGATATTCTCATTTCGGCCTCAAGGTCTCGGAAAAGAAACGTCAGATTTCGACCCAATTTGGAGAATTTACGTACGAATCTGGTTCTGCGGATGTCTTTGCTATCATCACCGGCGCTTTAGATTTGACAGATGGCCGTGAATGGTCCGCAAGCGGGCTATACAAACAACATCAAGCATACATCTACCCCGGTTAGGTAAGCATCAATACACGCATTGCACAAGATAGTGATCGTCCCATGTGCCTCAAGCCCAGTACATCCATCCACAATATACTTCAACTATTTTCCATTTTGGCATTCCAAAGCTGTGTTGATTGTCAAATTTAATGATATCCAACGTAGACATATATGAAAATCACTTGACAGTCGATCAATTAGGCCGTCGTTCGTCCATAATCGGGTCTCGGAAGCTGTGCACATCTATCCTACATATGCGTCTTCCCGATTCCGCATCGACCAATGCTACTTGAGCTGCAAATGTCAAAAGTGACAGACAGACAGCAGACTGACTGACAGACACACCAGCAAGTACATGCCATGTCAATCCACATGCAGCAGCTCAGCAGGCTCTGGCGCGCAATCATAAGAGATATAAAAGCTTCTTGGAATGGGTTGATCTGGGTTACATGTCGTACATGGTGTGACGTATCTGTTTGTACACCTTTGTCTATTTCCCCTTCTCTCTTTGCTGTCTCGCGCTTGGATGGCGCAAACCGGAGTTGTCCAGCAGTTAATACTTACCCTCCAGCCAGACTCTGTGAGACGTCATGAAAACTTTTGTCCTCTGGTGGTTCTGGTTATTGTTTGGATAGATCTAGAATCTCCACTTTCATCTCTCTTTGCTCTCTCGGTGCCGTACGTAGTGACGCATCGGCATTCTCCATGTTCGCTGGTGTTCAACATACCGTGTCTAAGCATAGTCCAACTTCACAGGCTCGGCTAATGTAGTCGAGCTCCGTTCTTATACTTGCCTGCAGTTTTTGTGCATCAGGATTTTCTTTGCTCGGTGGCTACTTAGTGGACTTGCATACATGCGTGACTGACTAGGCCTAGGCCAGCCTTGAAAATGATGCAAACGAGGCTCGCACTTTCCGTATAAGTTCCCGTGGTCCCTGAACATTTTGAATCCCCATTACCCACATGTGCAGACTTTTTTGAAACAATTTTCCAACCCATCATCTTGTCCATTACGTTCAACCTTCTACCGTTATCCTGTCTTCTTGCTTCAATCTCATTCCCGTACTACAGCCCAACACTATGATGGTATACTGGGTCTCCCAGATGTTGGATGCTGTGAGAGCACCAGAGACGGCAACTAGATACCGCAATGCCGCCATAGCGATCTCGATGATACCGGTGATCCAGCTCTTGATAGTACCTATTCAGATGGCGCTCGACCAACACGGGGTCGGCCTTCCCGCGTCAATCCTGGTCATGCTTTTGGTGACCGCATCGATGCTGGTAGCAAATCACTTCAATGAAAACACCAGCTCCATTTATGGTACACATTTGAAAGGACCTGTAAGCATTTTGTCAGCTATTTCATGTATCTTCATATCATCATGGTCAACCACTAACCTCCTATCGGCAATAACAGACTGATTTCTTGGGTCGTCACATGTCGTTTGGTTTCGTCGTGTCATTTGTCATGCTCAACAAGGATCACGTTTCCAATGCTAGTGATGTACCACGCATTGCAGGCGTCTTTGGTAATCTTCCCGGCCCCTTCTTATCAACGAATTTTTCTAATATCATCTTAGTGGTTGCCACCATCCTGAGCTATGCCGGTACCTATCTCTTCGCCCTTGGGAGTTGCAAGCTTGATGAGCGCGCCCGAGACCGATATTGGAAGCAAATGACAGATGTGGAGAAAATTGCACACCGAAGTTGGCCGACTCTCCAGTCTACAAGACGCTCATCGCAAGTCGGTAAACTGCCAACGAACATAGTGACAACCGGGTCAATGGTATCACTTGACACGTCTCTCATACAGACGCCATCACGATGGACATTCGTTGTCCAGACTGCTCCTCTCTGGATTTCTTTATTCCTGGCAATCATCGTTGGCGTTCCTGTTTACCTGGCCACCAAGTACGACATGCCACTCGAGACCTTCTGCTTCATCTTCCTTTGGATTGCTGCAGTCCGACTTCAGCGATTCGTAAAGTCGTGGAAACGGCTTGAGCTCCGACCTCAATGGCGACTGGCTCTTGCAGTGTCTCTGAACCCTGTCCTTGTGACCGCGCTACTCTGTTCGCTCTACTTCTGGGTCAAATCAGCGCTTACGGGCCGTGAAATTGGAGATATGCTCATCGATTTCAAACACCACAGGTCCTGGTCCGAGACTATAGTCAATCTGGTCGGAGGTGGCCAATTCACGCAAAACGTTGGAGCTGGTGACTTGGCCAATGCCTTACTGGATGCTGGCATTGTCTCCCTTGGCTTCAAGATGTTCGAGTATCGCCGTGAGTTATGGACAAGCTTTGCAATAATCTTTGCAACCTGTCTGATTTTCTCCACAATCAACGTATTTGTCAATGTCATCTTCGCTGTCGCTATTGGCCTCCAGCCCCAAGACGCCCTCGCCTTTTGTGCCCGCAATGTGACGATTGCCCTCGGCGTCCCTGCTGTTCAGCACCTATCCGGAAGTGTCACCATGATGAGCACCCTGGTCACCTTCAGTGGACTGCTCTTCCAGATGACTGGAGATTTCCTCTTTTCCTGGTTTCGTATCAATGACCGTGTGGTGGCCCAGAGCACCATTATATCGAGCGACACTGAGACTGGGTTGGAAGCGGAACACCCACGGACCGACGAGGGCAAGATCATTGCCGCCGGAATTACTGTCGGCATCAATGCGGCTGCAATGGGAACGTCACACCTCATCGAGCGAGATTCGAGATGTTCTGCCTATTCCGCACTTAGCATGACCATATTTGGCGTGATGACTGTGGCACTGACAGCAATACCAGCAATCAAGGATGAGTTGCAACTGCTCGCTTGGCAGTGATTGTGCAAATTAAAAATCGATCGTCGCAAAAGGCAATGGTTGCTGTTTTGTCATAAAAGATGGAGGTTGGCTTGTTTATTCGGTTTAGTGATGGCTCATTGAAATGTTTCATCACATATGAGATACCCAGTCCAGGAGTCATGGGGGCCGCCAAATGCATTTGTTTTAGACGGATTGGTTGTTTCTATGAACAAGCAGTACAAATTGAGTCGCCAGAAACTGGTGCTCAATATGATTATGATTATCAATAGAATTTTCTGATCTCAAATCAAAACAGTCTTTCGACATTGATGGTGAGATGCATGATGCACATATCTAAGACTCGGATACAATAGAGTCACTACATACTCCCTAAGCCAAATAATAAAGCCCATTTCAAAAACACTCAGACTGCCATGTAAGAGTAAAAAATATTCCGAGTTCCATCATTTCAACTACAGCGAGAGAACCGCCCGGATCTACAGAGTGTGTTTCAAGCACATGGGAAAAGTGATACGCTGGTACGGTCTGGGTGAAGGGTCCTCGCACACTTGTGATGCGCGAAAGAACACGGGTCCGAGAAATGGAGAGAGAGTGTGGCATGGAATACAGGCGATGGAAAGAGTGGACCACAGAAGGCGATACGCTGTTCCTTTTGAGAGCAATGAGCCGATATGGCAACCGGGGTCTGCAGACCCGTGTATGAAATGAAATGTGTTTGCCATTGTTGGAGACACTTTCTATCTGGTGACATGGTAGCATAGACTTTGAAGCTTTTTGGTATTCTGTAGGGCGCGATATCTCTTGTAAGTTGTATTGTTTGATTTGTTACGAGGTAGTGCTGAGATTTTCTTGGAAATGATACAAGGCGCCACTCATGTCGTGGAATCTCTAACACAATATCTGCAAGGCGAAGAAGAAAATGGGCACGGGAGTCATCATTTCTTTCAATTGCACTAAGGTTAGTAGTCTTCACCTGTTTTTGCCTAAAAACCTCACCTTTGTTGGAAGGGGATTGGACAAGTGTATATCGGGAAGAAACATTTCAACGACTCCCACGTGTTTTATCAATGGCATGCTCTCCTCACGTTCGAAAGCCTATGACCTGTTTGTGTCGAGGTGACTCGAGGAGGGAGCTTGGGCTGTCACAAAAAGGGTCCTGGGACAAGCAGCACATGCTTGATCTGCAGCATGGACAAAAGGCGAATGAAACCGAAAAGAAAAGAAGTCAAGTCGCATCAGCTATTCCTTACCCAGCGGTGGTGGCATTTTCGGACAAGAATGAAAATTGGCCTCTTGCTTTGCGAATGATGGGATACGTGAATTCCATTTGCCGTTGTCACAAGCCACAATCATTATATTTTCATCGCAGCTTTGTGGAGAGTAAAAAGGACCCTTGGTGATGCATTGTCGCACTGACTCAGACCCTTTGCGCGTCTGCCCATTCGAGACGCACACAAATATACACAAACGTTTCCTGCTTTTTTCTTTTGCCTTTCGCGAGGAGCCAGTCCAATGACGGACGGACGGAGAAGAGTCCGGGCCTGAAGGGAATGCGCGTGATACCATGCCCCCCATGGCTCTCGTGAAAGATACTTATTCCAACCTAGAGATACATAGTCACATTAGCTGGTGTTTCCCACGACGTAACGAAGGGTTGGTGGTAGTGAGGAGTAGGCAAAGGACTGGGATAGGTAAGTCTCCAAAGAGAAGGGAACTCACCTCTCAATCAAGTGCAGGCCGCTCTGAGTCTCGACTATGCCGCTCATCTGTCCCGGCTGGAGCGCAAAGGCGGCGTCCTCAAACTCCTTTTGCATGTCGCCCTTGCCAAAGTATCCCAGGTCGCCCCTCTTGCGCGCGCTGCTGCAGTCGCTCTCGGTCAGGGCGAGCTCGCCGAGGCTGACGTCGCCGCGCTTGATGCGGGCCTCGTGGGCCTTGATGATGTCGCGGGCGTCGTCCTTGGTGCGGGTGATTTCGCTCTCGCGCCACGAGGCCGGGCGGCGCGAGTCCCGGTGCTTGACCAGCAGGTGGGCGGCGCGGATCTTGTCGGCAGGCTTGGCCACGGCGGCGCCCGCCGAGGTCGCGCTGTGGTGTACGGCCATGTATTTCTTGAGCTTCTCCGTGTCCGTGTTGGCCGGCGGCTCCCAGCGCGAGATCTTCTCGGCGGCGTTGAAGTAGTAGGGGAGGTTCTTGGAGTTGCTGTGGCGCACCTCCCAGCCAGAGGGGAGTCCCGTCTCGTCCTGTTCAGTGGGGGGAGAAAATGGCCCGTCAGCCCTTGTTGCGCACGGAAAAAAGACAAAGAGCCGGGACAATGGAGGGGAATAGCCCAAGGACAGAGCAAGACGGGATGTTTGCAGATATTATGCCGAGCTCTTGAAAGTCGCAATGTACTTACAGCCATTTTGGTGGTAGTGTGTAGGGTGTGGAAGTTTTAGTCCAATTATAATCGCAACTCTTCTTCCGAGGCAAGCTTGCTATGATTGCTCGCTGTATATTCCTACACGTGAATGTCTTGCAGAAATACGTCGAGTATGTTGACTTTTTTGTTGAAGTTTTTGGAGGAGTATTGATTTAATCTGGAGGCAGGGCCAGGTACAGAGAGAGAAGGAGGGCTTATGGGAGCTAAAAGTAATAAGTCCGCAACACCACCTACGTAAGAATTGACCCAATCCCAGGTGCCGGGGAAAGGATCTGATTTGATCCAGCAAGAACTAATGTACAATCAAGGCACACACTTTACCTGAACCAGGCAAAGCAGCAAATCCACCTATCTGCTGGAGAAAGAAAACCAGATGCGGGCTGGCGGGCAAGGCACACGTCAGTGGGCGAATGACACCTCTAGATTTTCAGACGCTTGCTCTGCTTTGGAAGTGAGTGGATGGACTCGAAAGCAGTAAAATCCACACCGTTGCTCCGAGTGATGATCACGAGGGTCAATTTGATGACATCGGTCCCTGGTCCGATGCGGGGCAGCTTTGGCCTCTGGGACAAAAACGCGGGGCAATAAGAGCTGGAGGGGGGAGTTACAAGCACCGAGGGAACCGGCTGCAGGTGCTGGCTCAGATTCCCATACCAGTGATTGATTGGCATCCGGGAAAGGGTTTTGCTAAAATTGGCACAACTGATTAGACCCTCCATAATCTCAGACATGACGGGATGCAGTTGAATGAATGGCATTGTATTTCCTTTTTATAATGCAAGTATGACAAATGCAGGGGGCTTTTGTTGCCAACGGTATGAATTACATGACTACGGCCTCGGAAGTCAAGGAATGTATACTACCGTCTCTGCCACCATTGGCAGTTCTCTGAAACGAGTACCGACCGTTGTGGTATTAATCAGAATGCAGTACGACATGAACCGCTGGTACGCAACTTACTGATAGAATCGATCAAGTTTTGCTTCGGTTTGATCTGCTGACTCAGAATGACCGCCCGTACCAAAAAAGAAATTGGTTGCTAGCCCACACAAGAATGCTGTATTTCGTACTGCCTTCCTACATCGAAGGTGGAAAAATCCCAGCTTTGCGGCTGTCAACTGCTGCTCAGTCGCAACGGCCTTGTACGCCGATAGGCTGCCAATTAAGTTGGCAATAGCTACATGACTAGATTTTTGAAGTCTGGCGGAAAATACCACCAAACCTCAATCGAGAATTATAAAGGGATTTCTTCCAATGTATTTTACAGCTCTTGCCACGGTGATCAATATACTGGCTTGAAGTTAAGTCTCATCATCAGTATAACTCTGAGTATGAATAGGCATGTTCTATATTAGTGAACTTCGTATGGAGTATTGAGAAGTCTGAGTCTGGCCAGGGACTGGAGGTGGTAGACCTTGGTCAAAGGCACCGATGACTCACACGAATACCACCGAATATCTGCAAAAACAAACCTATTATTCATGGTAAATGCAGAAGTACTAATGTAGCATGACATGAGGTACGCAACACAGAAAGTGAATGTGGGGATCTGTCTTTGGATGAAAATTGTAGAAGATAGTCGGTGTTGATACAGGTAAAGCACTGATCTAGATTCTACCATGTCGTCTGATATCTAACTAATTAGTCTCATCATTCAGTTTGACAGTATTTCCAAGGGGATCTCGGAATCTATTGACAAAGAACCACAAATGATTTGACGGAGAGATTGATGGAAAGCTAATAGGAAAAGGGATTTCTGCCACATGTGTCGCCTTACTGTCTCAATCAAGATATATCCTATGTAGTGTTGTCCAAGAACAATACATCGAAGTTGGGATCTGTCCGTGTAAAGTAATCTAGGAAGGATTCCGGAGATAGATTAGACAAGTGGCAGTTCATGATTAAGTTCCTAGCACCCACGCGTATTGATTGTGTACGAATGTACTGATTGACACTTTCCAGGCGAGTATGTATGTATGGAGGGGGTCGGATTGTTGGTTGTTTTGAGGCTCATCGGAGAAAGGTACGCAGTGGCAGATTGACAAGAGCTGCCCGAAGGTAAGTCTCGTAGGGAAGGCTCTGTCGGAGAAAGGTGTGCAAATTTACACTCAATCAGTCGTTCCAACCGTTCAAGTAGAAAAGGCCCTCAACTCTCCCTCCTGTTCACCATTTCTTCTATCCAAACCACACCCATTTCACTACTACTCAACCACAACCACAACAAAACTTCAGCTACTGTCAAGTACAATTTCCATCAAGCATCCCTTGGTCAAACCCTGACAATATTATTGTTCCAATACTTCTTGGTTAATTATTTGTCAATTTGCCCACTGCCCAGAAATCACCTTCTGTTATCATTGTGTCGATCAGCCTCGAATATCTTTGCATATTGAACAAGGCATTCCACAGTGGTACCAAACTTCAAGGCCAAGCCAATCGATCAGTGACAAAAAGCCTAGCGCGTCGCGCGACAGATCACTGCTAGAGCATAGTCCTTTAAAGGCCTGCTCTTACCTACCTACCTAGCCCCCACCAAGTCATTAGGCTTAGCTTGTTAAGCTTGCAGCCTGGAACCCCTGCCACGGAACCTGAGGCTCTGCGCTCCGCCCGCCTTTCATCCCAATACTGACAAACATTTGACCGTTGCCCATACACACGGCTGCACTTGTCGCATTTCTTTCCCAGTAGCGGCATCATCTCACATCTCTCTTTGTTCAATCACAACAACAACATTCAGCATGTCTAGCCCTCAGGAGCCAACCGGCGACAGCGGCCGCAAGAACTTTGAGCAGATCACCTTCCGATTTTGCTCCGAGTGTTCCAACATGTTGTACCCCAAGGAGGATCCCGATTCTCACAAGTTACAGTTCACTTGCAGAACCTGTCAGTATACCGAGGAGGCCAGCTCAACCTGCGTCTTCCGCAACCTGATGAACAATGCTGTCGGTGAGACCGCCGGTGTCACTCAAGACGTCGGCTCGGACCCTACGGTTAGTGATGAATCTACTACCCCCACATCCCATTCCCAGGAGAGCGTGGACGACGAGGACGACGAGTACGACGACCTCGACGTCGACGACCTAATCATGGACGACATCGGCGAGGCCAACGTGGTAGTCACGAACCCCATTGAGTGCATGGAGGTCCTAATCATGGACGACAACGTCGATGAAGCCGTTGCCAACGTCTGCATGGCTGGCGTCTACCAATGCATGCCGTTTGAGGGCCAAGCGGCAATGGATCAATACTTTGTGAACGGTTCTACGGGAAGACTCACTAAGTCACATGCTATGAGCCATGACTTCTTGACGGATTACTCGACCGACGAGAATGCAGACCCTCCCGAAGCTTGTGATGATCCGGATGCAGCTTTGGAATCACTCAACGGAATGGGCAGCTACCCCTGGTAGTCGGCTTCTAAACCCGGACCAAGAAGCTACCCAGCATCAGTCTTTTTGTTTATGTCATTGCTTGTTTTGTTTTTTTTTCTTTCTTTCTTGTACATGCTTTTTTGCTTTGACCAGTTTTGGCCGAGAAGCGCCACGTTCGCAGGAACGAACACGCCGGATTTCAGGATCAGCCAAGACCCAGAACTACATGCCCGTCATCTTTTAGGATCACAAGGCTAACACATGGTTCTAGCTTCCTCGGTCGAACAAGACCTGCCCTTCGTGTGGCCACGAGGAAGCCGTCTTCTTTCAATCCCAACAGAGAAGTGCTGAGACTGGAATGGTTAGTCAATACTCTGGCACTACTGCTCGAGTACATATGAAGCTAACCGGGTCATCACCCGCAGAAACTGTTCTATGTTTGCTGCGATTGTGGAAACATTTTCCAATAGACGTTTTGGAGTCGTCCGAGAAGGGGCGGGAGGAGTTTTCGATACCACTTCTACTTTGGTTTCTGCATGTATAGGCGTCTAGGCGTTACGTACTCACGGACTAGACGTGCCTCGGACGCATAATTGATTTGTTAGATGAGTCATTCTTGTTCTTTTTGTATTGGTCTTTCATTAGGAGTTGTGATGTTCAATCAGTGGAAATCGATTCACAGAACAGTATCGAATCGAAGCATCATTTAACCACCATGTTCTACCATTGATCGATTGCGATGAAAATCTTGAAAGATGTAAACGCTTGAAATATGTAAATTTCTCGTGAATGGTCAGATCCTTAACGCCTGCCATATGCATGATTCATCTTATACATGGTATAGTACACCCTCTCTGATACTTTGCCTGGCTCTGAGTATCACCAAACCCATTTATGATAATCGGTAGTTCAGCCAGCTTTTGACATGACAACTTCCCTGCTTCCCTTTTCCTTTCCGCCCTCTCCTTCCCCTCTAGGCATGCATGGGGGCCATGCTGAGAATCTTGCTCCACTTCCTCCTCCTGAGCTCGGCGCCGACGACGCCGTTGACGCGTGAGCCGATGGGGTCGCCGGCCTTGTTGATGAGGACGCAGGCGTTGTCGTCAAACTTTACGACGGAGCCGTCGGGGCGCTGCACCTGCTTCCTGGTGCGAACGATGATGGCGTGGCGGATGTCGCCGCGCTTGACCTTGTTGGCGGCCGAGGCGGCGCCCATGCCGGCATCCGAGGCACCGCGCTGCTTCTGGACAATGGCTACGATGCGGTCACCTGTTTAGAGGGAGAGAGATGTTAGTAGGTCTGTTGTTGTTTCTTGATACTGCGTATCTGGATATAGCTCTAGGGGCTACCGCGAGAGCCACGTGCATGTGTCTCGTGCTCGACAGATGGATCTTCGCATCGCAAAGACTAGGGAGACTCGTCGAAGAGCTGGGTCTGGGAGGGTATGGATCGCGTACCAATGGTAGCATGTCTCTTCTGACCGACAACCAGGGCGCACTCGACAATGGCGGCACCGGAGTTGTCGATGCAGTTAAGCATCGTCTGCACGCATACACGTTAGCTTCCGCTGGACAGGAGCATCTCAATCTTCGTGTTTCTCAAACGTACCTTGAGTTGAATCATGTTGGGCGATTGAACAGATGCAGCCTTGTCTTGCTGTTATATCGCGACAAGTTGGACCTCCCGTCTCTCGACGTTGAGCTGTTCTGTCGCTACGCAAGGCTGTAATCGAAAATTTGGCGTCGTCAGTCAGGGGACGTATCTGATTGGTTGTAGGCGCAAGATCGCCGCTAACTGGGTTCGGGGTCGCTGGAAGTGGCCTAGACTCGGGAGGCTCAGAGAAGTCCTTGGGTCGCAAATGCCCCCCTCGCAGGAAATGGATGGGGGAAGAAGACCAGCAAGGCCAGCGATTCGTGCCGGGTCAGTGTGTGGAACAAGTGCTAACGCCATTCGATCCTAGACGGCACGAGGGCGCTATAGGCCGGCATGGATGGGACGGATCACCTGCTGAGCGATGCGGGTTGACCGGCCACCCTCTTTTCCCGCAATCTATGGGGATTATGACATCTGGAGTGCATCTTTTTGGGGGTGTTTCCCTTGTTCAGGAGTCGAGAGGCTGAGATGGTCAATTTTTCCCTTTGGCGATAATCCTTCCTTTTTTCCCTTTCCCTTGGTGTCTGCCGATTGTCGAATCAATCCATCAATTCAGCCAGCCTCGTAAGACAATCGTCTTTGGCCCTTGGACAATCTCTCCCCCACTACGAGTTTTACCACATTGCGATTGTTCTTCCCATCCCTAACCTAGTCTATTTGTTGACCTGGTCCGCAGGGAAAACACAAGAGCTGGCCGCTGATCTGACTGTCGTCCCCTGGAGCTGAACTGGGCTGCTGGTCTCGTTTGTCCTTTTTTGCATTGCATTGCATGATTATTTGACCTGGTTCAATAACCTTGCAAAGTCATCCATCACAAGACCCACGACTCTCTCCCACACCAGTCATTCTCATTGCGACATCATTCTCTCTACTCTGTTCCTGCGATGAAGCTCTGCTGAACACTCATCTGGACCATGTTCCTGTTCCCTCGGCTAGTCATTCGACCCTAGTTTTATGGCCTTTGCGTGAGCTTTGGATTCGAATTTCCTTCTCGAGTCTTTCCTTGTCGCCTGTATAGTAATCAAATATTCACAACTGTCCACACAACCAACTTGCGCAACCTCCAGTCCAAAGGGTCACTGCGACTACTGCGCCTTTAAGCTTTTGGTTTCACCCCGGCGCCCAAGTACCTTGATCGACTACCCGCCCTTCCTCCAACTCGGCTCCGGAACTGGACTTGCGACTTCTTTCACCCCCACCGGACATAGTGTCGCCCATCTTTGTTACCGCAGTTGTTGCTTGGTGGTTGCTGACGGCAGCACCTCGAAGCCGCCATGCCTCCCTCAACCGCTGCGCAGGCCAAGAAGCAGCCCTTGACCTTGGAGCAGATATCGAAATACGACGACATTCTCACCGATTGCTTGGTGGACCAGGTAAGATGCGCTGCAGCATGTTGCAGTAGTTTTGACGGCGCAAGTATCTGATCGCATGCTCTAGACATTTTATTCCTCGACGATTCCCAAGAACCGCACCACATACCACCCTTCTAGAGGCCTGCGCGAGGAACAGATCACCAAGATCATTCAAAACCACCTGATCGTCGATCCCAACCTGGATGTAGCTACAGAGAAACTGCTCGCACTCGACGGCCTGCGCAAGTTCCACAATGCTCTCAAGACAGACAAGGAAAAGGACGACTTTCGAAAGCATCTGCGGCGCTATGCTCAAATCTACCTGCCGGACTGCCCCTTCGAAGTGAACACGACCAATCGATACACCATTGTCACCTACGAAGCCGCTGTCACCGCTCGGCGCTTCATCAAGAGAGGCGAATCCATCAAGTACCTATCAGGTATTCAGGTTCTGATTACGCCAAAAGAGGAGGATGAAATGACCAAGCGCAAGAAGGATTTCAGCATTGTTGTCAGTTCGAGAAGCAAATGCGCCAGCTTGTTTATGGGCCCGGCCCGTTTCGCCAACCACGATTGCGATGCCAATGCTCGACTTGTTATTACCAGCCAATCGACAATTGAGATTTTTGCAACAAAGAACATTCTTCTGGGCGACGAGATTACAGTCACTTACGGCGATAACTACTTCGGAGAGGACAATTGCGAGTGCTTGTGCCATACTTGCGAGAACAACCTGGCCAATGGATGGGCCCAGCCCGATGGTGAAGCGCTTCCCGCAGGACAGGTGACTAGGAGCATCGAGGACGACGAAGGATACCGACTACGACGCAGGAGAAGGGACGATAGCGCCGCTCGCTCATCCCGAGAGCCATCTAGAACGCCCGATGTCCGGCGACGAGTCTCAAGATCGAAGACGAAGCTGATGCGAACCGAATCGAGCCAGGGCTCCATGGCAGGCTCTCCTGCACCGGAGGCCCGATTGCGACAGATGAAGAAGCGGGAGTTTGATATGCTCTCGTCGCCTCCTGCTACTCCTGGGAAAAGACACAAGTCTGCTCACTTTGACGACACACCGGTGCGAGCTCGCGAGGAGATCTCCCGCAAAAGCGCTGAAGATGAGACTTCGGGGGCAGATTCTGTAGGCTCAACTCTCGAATTCGACACTGCCGACTCGCCTGAGACCGAGGTGACTATTCCCGACGAAGAGGCGAGGGTGCCAGAGCTGTCTTTGCAATCGCCACGACCAACGCCAAAGAAATCGGGCTATTCCGAAGTCAAGGCAGAAGAATCGGAGGCGGTGACATCAGAGTTAGGTTCTAGCGCGCGTCGTGCAGGACGTCCCCGCAAGCATGCGAACCCTGTGCGCAGCGTGGAAGACGTACCGGCTACTGGAATACCCGCGGCGTCTGTTCCTGGAGTTGGCGAGGATGTCGATATCATTCCTCCCGAGGACCTCGACCTCGTGGTGATAGCCCCACCACTGACGCCGGCATCGAAGCTCAAGGACGAGCCAACACTACCAGCACCGCGGTACACGGACGCGGAAGCGGAGCAGGATGAATTGCCCACGAAGAGAGGCCGCGGTCGACCAAAGGCAAACAAGGGCAAGACGATTCCTGGGCGCAGCGCAACGGATACCGATGACGTGGCAGCGGCAGCATCGCTCGAGGCGGAAGCTGGCGCTGTGACTGGAACTCAATCGACAGAATCTTCTCTGTCAGACGATGAGGAGGAAGCCAACCCAAAGAATTCTCGCAAGCCCGGCGACTACACTTTGACACCTCTCCTGCTCCCCGTTGCCGACTCTGCTTGGAATTGGTGCAAAGTTTGCAACGATGCCTTTGTCCAGCATGAAGCCTACTTCACTCGCGCGTACTGCCCGCGCTGCGAGCGGCACTCCAAGTTATATGGCTACAAGTGGCCAAAGACCCAAAAGGAGGGGAAGAACGACAAGGAAGAACGAATCCTGGACCACCGTGAGATTCACAGATTCTTGGATCCAGAGGATGAAGCACGCGTTAGGGGACGCAAGTATCTGGGAGCAGTGCCTGGAGAGGCCAAGCCAGAAGTCAAGAAGGCGCCCATGAAAGCCGGCCCTGCGAAGAAGAGACGATCTTCGGCTGTTAAGAATCGCGACGAAGACTACCGCTGTAGCGAAGACTGCGAGGATGATGTCTCGGGAGGTGTTCCAACGAGCACCCGTACACGAAGGGTCAGCATGAGGTCTTGAATCTTGGATGATACAACGGCAATTATTCCCTGGATCCACGAAGATGGATGATATATGTATAGATGCAAGCGCAGGATGACGCAAAAAGTGCGCTTCTGGAGGACATTTTCTCTTCTCGTGTTGCATCATTATCACTGTATACCACTCTGCATACTGCCCATTGGCTGGGCCATAATCTGCATATAGCGTTTGCATACATAACAAGTAGCCCTTAAGGCGAATATCCAAAGAAAAATGAGAGATATACGAACAATTTGTGCACTCTTTCGACGCGCTGAGAATTTGAATGGTGTTGTTTGGGCACATGTTGGAATGCTGTTCCAATTTCGGAATCGAGGCATTCCAGTGGCTTCCCGCCCTTCACTGAGCCACGCTTCGAATCAGACTGACTGAAACTTTGTCTCACAGGTTTCCAGATTGATGCTGCATGCGGTGATTCTGATGTTTTCTCTGAATATGGGGGAAATGTGTTACAGTTTACGATAAACCAGTGACAGCGACTGAGAGAGACGAATCATAACAGACACAACACCAACCTCAGTAATCAAACAGTCACTCGAGCAAACATCAAACACACCATTTCGCACAGTCACAAGAACAGTCACGAGAGCCCTGCAGGGCGGTGACACGATCGCAAATCAGCAGAAAACCGATGCCTTTGTGTTGATCGACAAGTACACTTTCTTCCAACCTCATCCGAGTATTGTTCTGCCACAGGACCATGGCCAAATCAGCACCAGGCTCTCATTACGACATGGGAGCCTCGCCAAATCATGACAACCCACAACAGCTCCCATCCGTACTCTCGCTCGCCTACCTGACAACACACCCTCTTAGCTACGTCCTAACGCACCCGCCATTCGTGCTCTTCGCGACGGTAATCACCCTGCTCATCTACGTGGTGGCGCAGGGCCGGCGTCACCGCGAGGAGGTCCGACTGCTGAGCCTGCGCGTCGGCCAGCTCGGGCGGGACGGCGAGTTCGTGGTTCAAGCCCTCCAGGTGAACGAGGAGCGTGTCGAGCGTCTTGGTGAGGGCGTGGACAAGGTTGAGGATGCCGTAGTGGAGGTTTCGCGTGCGGTGCGGGAGGCTATTGTGGCGCGGAATAGCGGTAGTAAGATGGGTGGGACTACTGCTGCTGTGGCCATGAGTGAGAGGAGTGGCAGCCGGGTACGAGGAGCACGGGATGAGAGTGTCGAGGTTGAAACTATGGTTGGTGGTGGTACGGCGCCGCCTACGGTCACCGCTGATACGGTGGCGGGGAGTGTATATCGGGACCAGGGGTATGAGACGGTGGATGATGAGGTTGGTGGTGGTGATGGTGCGCGGCATCGAGGGGGACATGCGCGGTCTCGGTACGCCGAGTCAGTGTATACCGTCAGGGAAGAAGACGACGAGTATGATGAAGATTGGGAGAGGCGGACCATGGTCACGGAGGTGGCGCCCAGCAGCAGGAGGAGTGGCGGGGGCGTCGAGGAGAAGAGGAGGCGGGAGGAGAAGATTTGGTCAAAGGGCGATTGGAAGGGATTGGAAGTGTTTGGGTGATCATACTGGCTATACATGGATATCGACTTCTATATTACAAATGTCTATGGTTTGTGGTGTCGAGGTACCTATGGGATGAGATGAAAAAGCTGGATAGGAATTTACAATTTGGCACATGATGGACATTACTTCTTTCTTGAAAACATGATTACATAGTTGCGTGGTTTTGGAACTTGTCAATAGAAACTTCTCAAGAGGTCTAAGAGTATCGTTGTGAAATTTGTAAGATCATATTGGAAGTCTGCTCATATGAACTCAGCGGACACATGCTCGTTACTAAGCTCTTTGAATCTCGTTCTTGAGTCATTATTTCTCGAGTACTCGTTACTGACATTAAGCGCATAATGTTCCGAAAACAGAAATTGATTATTTGAGCTGAGACACTCTCCCAAAGCCTTCATTAAATGTTGGTCTTTGTCTCCGAGACACTGTAAAACATGCAGAAGAGCTAATTTCGCACGTACTCAGGACGTTGGGTATTTTCTTCTCTACACCACGGTATTGACTTCTTACTCAGTAGTGGTGTTGACTTGAATAATGGGCGTCCCAATCGTAGGAACCGCCTCGCTGGCGCTTTACGGCCAAACCAATGCGATGTGGACAAAGGTAAGATCATCATCAGTTCAAAACACATTTTCGTAATGCAGCGACTAATCGATCGCTTCTTATAAGTGTGCGGAGTTTCTTGCCAGCGACGACTTTCTGGTCTGTTTTCTCATCATCATTGCCTTGGCGGTTGGGTTTCTGGCTACAGATATGGTGGATGAAGCGCGCGATCTGCCTTGCGCTCACGGATGCAAAATGGAAGACGAGTGCCTCGCAGAGTACGAGAAGAAGGAGGTCGGGTTGATTGAACGGCTCAGAGGTGCTAGGACACGATTGGATTCTATGGTTTGAATGAGGTGGTAGTAAGTCCTGTCGAGGATATGGTAGACTTCCCATGTTTTATACAATCATAGAGGTCAGTGTAATCAGTAGCCTTCTCTCTGCGCATCGGATAATTTGTGTCATTCATCGACTCGTTTACGTCGCTATGATCTATAGTCTTGGAGCTGTCTGATTGGTATGATCATCTAGCTCGATGATAAGCTGCTAACATTATGCAGATTAGCAATGTTAGACTTTCTCCCTGTCTTTGACAATGATTCCGCAAACGGCAAACACTTGAGCCACAACCGCTTTGTCTTATCCTAGCGCCACATGCCAGTGCTCCTGCCTCAACAGTCACAAGTCACCAGCACCAGGCTACCTTGATCAGTCGAGATAGGCCGTATTATGGTCAAAGAGAGTTTGGCGACTGACCAGACCCAGGCATATTCATTCTGCGGCACAACCCATCCTTACCAGTACTTTATCATCAAATCGCCGATTGACTGCACTCGAACTGCCTTGAACAGCTGTATTGCTGAGATGAGTGCGCTCAACTACATCTGGCCGTCAAAGGCGGAGGTGACCAATGAGCATGTCAACGAAGCGAGTGAAGTGATACGCGCTGCAACCTCGTGGGCGAACGAGGTACATCTCAATGTAAGAACAGCTGATCTACCCTCCCGAATGTACCCTGCTATATGCGCAAGAGAAAGAGCTGACATCAGGGGGCTGTCGTCTTTCTAGCTCTCAAGCATTCGCGAGAACACGTCGCGCTACCTCTTTTGGACCATATTGGTCTGCATTATCATCACCAGCGTGCTGCTGCTGCACACGCTCAACAGCCTGTGGTACCAGCTCTCGGAGCTCAACGAGCACCAGTCGACCTACAAGCAAATGTGGGTGGAGGAGCGCACAGAGATGGCGCAACAGCTCAAGCACGACGAGGAGACGCGAAATGCCATGTTCAACATGTTTATGCGACAGATGCGGGACGCGAGCAAGGCACAGCAGCGGCAGCAGGTGCAATCTCATCGGCAGCGCATCGACGGCCAACAGCAGCAGCAGTACCCTCCACCACCGCAGCGAAGCCCACTGATCAGCGGGAGCATCGAGAGGAAGTTGAAGGCGGCGATTCGGAATTCCAATATGCTGGATGATCTGTCTGATTAATGATGCCCTGGAAGCATGACAAAAGTCGAATCATTGCCAGGCGCGGCGGGCACAAACATGATCAGAAAAGGGTGGCGTATTCTGGAAGAGAAGGGGAAACATTGAAAGGAGAGTTTTCCGTGCCGCCCAGCATGTTGATTCGCGACTTGTTTCTCTTCTAGAAGAATTGCGCATGTATCTAGACACCCTGGGCTTCCAGGGCCGTTGGGATTGTGGAGATGCGTTATGGTGGATAATATAGGCGAGGGGGGCGCGTAATTGCGCTGACAACGGAGCACGTCAGCTTTTGACCGCCCTGAGCATTTCGCTTCTTGAAGGATTATCCATCCATGAATCATGCACATGTTTGTATCTTCCTAGTTCATGAATATCTTTTGCCAATCGTATCACTCGTTGAATTCTGCTCTGTCTGCAGATGTTGCTCACTTTGCACACAAGCCAGAATTGTTCCTGACGATCATCCCACGTTCTAGCGCCGGGCAGCCCCAAAAGCAATATCTATCGTAACACTGCTAAGCACCTTGGCAGGCCGCAGGAGCAAGTCGATGTCACCTTGTCCAAACAAGCCCTGCCAAGTAACTTCCGAAGCAACCGACTTGCCAGCTTAAAAAAGCTTGGGCTCTTGGGAGAATCGTGTGTAGGATACGTGGCTCGCAACGTCTGATATATCATGTCATATTTATTCATCTGTTTTGGCAGCCTTGGCCCGTCTTTCATGTCGCGGTAATCGAACCGACCGGTCTAACCTTAGAGTTAACCTTTGGGCCTGTGCTGAGCGTCTGGCCGGCGTTATTCTGGGCCCTTTTGCCATATCTTGTCAATTGAATGGGTACTGCGGTGAGGATGCAATATACATTTGATAATCATGGCCGAGTTCAAGCTTAGTTGTTGGCTGCCAGCCATAACGACAAATGCTTCTGTCAATAGTCGCGAGTGGTTTTTATTTTCCCACCGCTCAAACTGCGAGCATGGCCAGGCTCAGTGACCAGCTGATGTGACCAGCCAACCAATATTGCAGTACGTATGCATCGATGCATCAATTCGATAGTGCATACGAAAACCTCCTGAGATAGCGAGCGAATCACCACAGAGCTGATCAGGCTGATCATTTCGCTTTTGTGCTTTCGGAAACAAAACTCTTAAAACGCATCGGACCTGCATGGCCATCTCTTGCATACGGCTCGACGGGCGTAAGACCGGGAGCCGCGACTACAACAGCCCAGCAGGCCCAGCTGACAGGAGGGCATCCCGAGTGGTGAGCAATTATATGCAAGCGACCACAGGGTATGTCGAGGCTAGGACGCATTCGACTCTAGTCAACTCCATGAGATCCACGTGGAGTCTGCAAATTGTGCGAGTAGCTCGCGTAACAATTCGTGGAATAAAAGGCCACCAACCGGAATCGTCCGATTCAGGATGTCCAGGGGCATCCGGGGTCCACAGGCACCGCGTCGAATAAATTAACTGCTAACCAGGGACCGAGACTGCAATGGCCGGCTACGAATGATAGCGCCGGCATGAATGGGTTCTCAGTAAGGAATCCTCGAGGATCAGAGAAGAGCCCCAAAACAAAATGATAATGCAGGACCGCGAATAATCTCATCCGAGTCGATACGGCCTCTTGGCGTGCAGGCGATCCAGAGATAATCTTGGCGCTGTTTGGTTATAAAGCCCGGCGGATTGGCATCTACCTGTTGTTGACTTGACCGGAGTAGCAGCCGTTTATTCAACCCGTCGGATCTCAGTTGTCAACTGTATAATACCATTTAATCGCAGTCGTTCGTTTTTAATTAATCTCTAACCCGCCAATCTACAAATATGCGATCCTCTACCGTTGCTTCGGCCCTGCCAATTGCCGTCTCGGCCTGCGGAAATGGCACAACACACCCGGCCCCAACGGCTTGCACAGTTACCGAGTATACTGCGCTAGCCTCTGCCGTCGCCAACTGCACAAACATTGTTCTCCAGGATCTCTACGCCCCGGCCAACTCGTCTATCGATCTTACTGATCTTAAGAACGGTTCTACCGTGACATTTGCCGGCACCACTGTAAGTCAACCCCTGTCTGGTGATATCGCACCAATGTGAGACAGCTCACTAACACGAAAGAATAGTCCTTCGGAGACACTCCCGACCATGACTTCCTCCCCATCCAGATTGGAGGCTCTGGATTGACCATTCAGGGAGCCGAGGGTCACGTGCTGGAGGGCAACGGTGCCGCCTACTGGGACGGTCTGGGCTCCAACGGTGGTGGCGATAAGCCCAACTGGTTCATCAAGCTGGCTGGTGTCTCTAACACCATTGTTAAGGGCCTCAACATCAAGAACTGGCCCGTTCACGGAATCCAGATCACCTCCAAGAGCAGCAATGTGACCATTGACGGCCTGAACATGGACAACAGCGCCGGTTTCGCGCCCAACAACATTTCCGACGGCTTGGCCGCCGCTCACAACAGTGATGGATTCGGCGTGTCCAGCAGTGACAGCATCACCATCAAGAACACCAACGTCATCAACCAGGACGACTGTGTCGCCGTGACCAGCGGCACCAACGTCGTCGTCGACAACGTCTTCTGCGACGGCGGCCACGGCCTCTCCATCGGCTCCATCGGCGGCAAGTCGGACAACACGGTCGACGGCGTCATCTTCAGCAACAGCAGACTCATCAACTCGAGCAACGGCGCCCGCATCAAGTCCAACTCCAACACCACGGGCCTCGTCACCAACATCACCTACAAGAACATCACCATGAGCAACATCACCGACTACGGCCTCGACGTCCAGCAGGACTACCTCAACGGCGGCCCCACCGGCGAGCCCACCAACGGCGTCATCATCTCCAACATCACCTTCATCGACGTCACCGGCACCGTCGCCGACGAGGACGCCTACAACTACTACATCCTCTGCGGCGACGGCTCCTGCAGCAACTTCACCTACGAGAACGTCCTTATCACCGGTGGCAACTCGAGCTGCAACTTCCCCGCCTCGGGCTGCCCCAGCTAAGCGACATGCCTTGTATGATTACTTGTATACATGATCTTCTTTTTAGACGTACATATAAATGAAAAAGTGCATTTGGCACAAGCTGTACATATGAATGTATCACCGTTTCTGCTCACTGCTCCAATCTGGCCATTATACGTGACATCATCCAAAAAATACTGACTGGCTGCTGCTGTATGTAAGGGAAGGGTTCGAAGCTTGTATCTTCGCACGGCCATGGGTATTGAAGAATTCGGCACCTAGTTTTCTCTGCTCTAGATAATATGATGATCACTGGACTAGTACTCAGTTTGGTGATCAATGAGGAGTTTCGGCAGATGTATATGGAAAGTTATTGAAGACTATTTTGGATCTTCCTTGAGCTCTGCAGTGTATTCCCTGATTTAGCCTAAGATATCAAGATGAAGTCCTGAGATCTAACATTCTGACACAAAAAGAGAATCCTGGCGGATTCATATTTTGGCTTGACTTTGTTCCAATCTGCCCTTGAGTTGGTTCAACTCAGCTTCGATCTCTTTCCTCCTTTCTTGCTCCAGGAGAACCATTTTCACCAGAGCGTCTTGCGTATGAGTCCGAAGCATATCAAAGTTTGCGTTGTCCTTCCCAGCAGTACAGGCCCTTGTGACACAGCTTTTGGCTGGTCTCACCGATGTCTCATGATCCAATGGATAGGTATGCATCCTGCGATGATGCGCCAACAAATGGTCTTTCCTCGCAAATCCTTTATGAACTCGGCGGCAACCAGCTTCCTCACAAAAGAATTGTATGGTCTTCTCATGGATACTGGACACGTGGCGATTCAGATCCTTTCGAGATCGGAATGCTCCCTTACACTGACGACAAGGAAATCGACGAATGTCCTTGAAAACCTGGCAATCAAGGCTGTCAAATTTACAGAACTCAGGCCAGCTATAATGCTCAGTCAGGTGTCCGCTGAAGATGATAAAGAAGCAATACCTGGTGCTCGGCTGCGGAGCAAATATCTCATATTCCAGGTCAGCTGGCATATTTGTCTGGTTCGGCTGGGTTGTGTGAGCCATCTCGTGCGTAGCTGAGACTTCCTCAATGAGGGGCGGCGGGAAGACCACCTCCATATCTTGCTGGCCAAAATCCAGCTCAAAAACTCCATCCGCAATAGGCCAAGATCCTGCAGCATCATTAGCCTCTACCTGAGGTTGGGTCAAGGGGGGGAATCCGTACATATGTCGCAGTCAATCGTGACGCTAGTTGAACCACAATCGCTGCCACTATCTCTGCCTAGACATTCACAAGCAACGGCGTAGGCAGAGATAGTAGCAGCGACTGTGATTCAACCTGAATCGCACGATTGACTGCGCTTACTATCCACCGATGCTGATTTGCATATATTCTCACCAAGGAGATCTTCTGGCCAAGACCATGCTGCCATGGTTTGTCCTTGTGTGTCCATCGTTGAGGAATTGCTAAAAGGGATCAAGAGCGACTTGTGATATGGAAAATTTAGGTGAGTGAGTGTTCTTTTATGTGCCCAACTGCAGCTTGAGATAGCTCGTAATTGTGCTTAAAAGAATAAGGCCGTACGAACGAGGTACCCATCGCCTTGCAGCAAAACACCTTGCATGCGAGGCAGTCTCAGGTCTAACGGGTGAGCACTAATGCAAGTCGTCCAATTCGGTTGCTGTGTTTCGGGCGAGTGTCACGTGCTTAAAAGCCTGATCCATTGAGTCGCGATAAGTCTCTAGTTATCAGCGTGGAATACAAATTGCATCGGCTGTCTTATAGTCTCCCAGCAGGTTCAAGATGACACCCTTGGTCTCAAGTCTGAACGATCCACAGGCAGTGATCAATGGTGAAGACGCAGCGTCTTCAGCAAGCTTTCGTTTCGGATCACTGCGGGAACAGTGAGTGAGTGTTGACGTCTTTGGGGTAGTCTGCCTATATGTAGACAGCTGTGATACGCGATTGGCCGACACTTCGGTATGGGTGTATTTATTCCCGGCCACGGAGTGTTGGCGGTTGGAGAGGCAGATTCCTAGGAAACAGCAAGACGAGGCTGCGAATACTCAGTCAGCGATGCAGAAGCCAAATCGAAAGTGCATGGGACCAAAAGTGAATTGAGAAGAGCTGAGTTTCACGTGATTGCTTCTCGACTCATTCCAGCATTCCAGTTTAATGCTGTGCAACACATCAGCAGCATCGGCTGGGTTAGCAATTGAATATGGAAGCCAACAATGATTCGATGGAGCAATTTGAACTAGCCGCCGACAACTACGATGCTGAGTCTTGGGATGATGCTATAGCTATGCAACGTCAATGAACGGCATTGTCGGTTTAGTGTCACCTGGAGAAGAGCCAAGTCAAGGTGAGACGAGACCCCTACCTTATGTTCCGCGTTAAATTTACGACATATACGATTGGGTATGGAGGCTGAAACGAAGTCATCTGGGGCAGGCTGACAATCACGTAATAGAGCCTCATGACCAGGACAATTCGCAGTCCGACCAAGTGAGCCATTCCATCCAAGACGACAGCGCAGAGCCATCACGCGAACGTGCGCTAGCTGATGCTGATTACGGCTGTTGCATAAGCTTCACTAACATGCAAAAGATGTATTGCGACAATTGCAGGCAACGATGATCAAAGTGGCAATTTCGTTGCGATTCGGCACGGAGAAGGAAAAAGCCAAGAGCAGTACTTTGTTACTGGAGGCAACTCTTGTAAAGTATAGTGAGTAATTCCAGTATTATTTTTGTCGATTGTATTTGATTTATAGGTCGATTGGAAGTTATGCACGTAGAGTATGACTGATTTGAAGTCAAGTTGAGGCTGTACGAGATCACGAGTATATGACGAAGTTTTATGAGAAGAATGATGATTTTTTCGCGGCATCATCAACAGCGACAACATGACCAATTCCTCCTGCTTCAGGGCATGCTGGATGTAGGCAAACGGCCGGGCTCCGACAAACTCAAGGACCTTGTGGATATTGCTATCAGGACTGGGTCCTGGGAAAAGAGGCGCCAAGGAAAGAGTGCATGACCGATCGGGTGGACGCGAAGAGTCAAGCTACAAAAGACTTCATGGTCACGTCTCGGTGCGGCTGCCATTGGCAGCGTGTTTCTCGTTGGGCCGATGTGGGAACTGGTGCTAAAACGAGAGGTAATCTTCCAGCTGAGTCTAAGGACTGGCTTAGTGACAGCCTCTGGGTTGTTGATGGCTTGGTCATTGTCGACTCTCGAGGCTGTTTTCACAGCAACATTGGCCTACGCGGCTGTGTTGATGGTGTTTGTTGGAGTCATGATGCAGAAATTGAACTAGAGCTCAAATGTTGGAAGGAAGGTGGCCAAGTACAAGATCGATTAATTCCACATCACGCTCATTCAACGCGCGTTCGATACGATTACATTTCAATAGGCGCCAGCTAGACTGCAACAGGGCTGCGCAAGACAACGACCACATCTCGAAAAATGATCCTTCCCTCTGTCCTCGATATCGATAACATGAAAAATGTGACTTGTTCCTTAATTGTACATCGATATAACTCCATCCCAGCTCTTTGACTATTGGCCCTCTGGTACTGGAGCATACTTCTCTTGAGGATTATCTTTACCAGCCTGGCTAGTATGGGCCCATCTGACCAATAAGCATTGATGAATGCGAGGATAGTCGGAACCCATTGCGCCATGGCGAGGACTTGACCGAAACTCCATTCAGAGTCTTCGTTTGAATCTGACGCGACGTCTGCGAAGCTCCGCCTGTATATGTACAAAAAGATGACCAAGACCCACATCATTATCACGCATAGGGTTCCCATGACTCTTCTTGATGCCAATGTAACCTTCGTCCACGTCCCTTCGTAAGGCGCCAGGCGCTTAAATATGCGACTTATCCATTCTGGTGGTGAAGTTCGACGACAATAGTATGTAGATGCTATGGCCAACAGCGTCTTGATGTACCATATCAGGTTCAAAGCTTGTAGGCCAAGTCCAGCCGTGATTAGTATTCTAAGGGTCTTCACAATTTTCCAACTGTCACACTTTATGCGCCAAAGCCCTTCTGGATTGAAGTCTACCGTAGAGAATCCGAGTAAGGCGGAAGGGCCATTTTCCGACTCTATCAGTAGTTCAAGAACAGGGACGCATGCTGTCTCAAGTATGAAGCAGAATATGACAACAAACGTCCAAAGAAACATTCTGAGTAGACGTTGCTGAGTATGTTCCGCCGTTGTTTGAGTCATGGAAGGCGCTCGGGCGGTGGCAGCTTTCTGAGTTGTGACTGTTGTAATGACTGTCGACGAGACTGTCTGAAGCGTCAAGCAAATGAAAACTGATAGGACAGAAGCAATAATAGATCCTATCAATGGGTATGCCACGGCATCATCGGCTTCTGCTGGGCCGAAATGATACAAAAAGCCCCTGAATCGAGTGAAAGTAGCAGCAAGCATTGCAGAGGCGAAAATGAGCGCGGCATCCAGGAATCCATCAAGAGATTCATCAAAGGCTTCGATGACTCGTTCAATTCTCGATCTTTGTGCCGCGGAAGCGGCTACTCTCGGGGAGCGAAGGCGACCAATCGATATAAGGATGAAATACAAGGTTGCAAGACCGGCAGCTGCGGTTAATTGATCAGTATCAACTAGAAGAGAGAAGAATAGAAAAGAAAAGAAATCGACAATCAGTGGTACATACCAATGAAGTATGTGGCAACCATCTATTCAAGTACGTCAGCCATCGTTGTGCACAGGTCAAGGATGGATTCTGGATCATCATCCAGGTATCACTTTACTCACGCCTCTACCAAAGACATCTGGGTCGCCATGCGCATCTAGCTTCTGGCATATTATCGGATTCCCTTCATATTGACATTCGACTCCTGTGTCGCGGATATTCTCAAGTACGTCGTGGAAAATTTCCTCATTGTGCTGGTAATATGAATCGTTGAGCCACACACCATAGTACCAAGTCATCAAATTCGCATCATACGTGTACGTGTCATCGCTGCGTGGCCAATCGTCTGGAACTACAACTTTCAGAAACTCGAGGATTGTTTTTGTATCGCCAGGGTCATCTAGATCGGTACTCAGAAGGTCGACGATCCAATCAGTCAGGGGGGTGCAATTGCTCTTGTCTATGGTCAAATTTAGAAGCGGAGGAGGTTGCCAGTACGACCATACAGTGAGGTTACTGCTCATGTTTGCAATGCAGGCCGACGAATAGAGCCAGTGCTCGGAGGTAAGTGCGCGGGACAGGAAGTATGAAGAAATTGTAATGGCAGTTGTTGAGTAACCCCTCTTTCGCCAATTTCGAAATGATTACAAGAGGTCGTCTCAATATGCTATATAGTACAATCGGACCCGCTCGACATCACTGAAAAACTCGTCACGTCTTGCGTGAAATTCAGCCCCCAAATCGACAGATACGTCACAAGCGGCACAGACGTGCATGCTGTTGGAGGAATCGTGTCCGGGGTGTCTTGATCCGCGTTTAAATAGAATAACACTCGACCAATGGTAACGGATCTGGAAAATATGCATCATTTCATCCAAGAGATAACCACGCGTTTAAGGTCCTTCTAAGCAGGCCAATAGGCCTAGACAAGCGGTTAGATCTGTCAATTTAAGGTTTATCTGTGATGATCCTACAAATGCCAACCTCAACAAGAGCCCCACACAGCAATTGCCAGATTGAGCGTCTGCGTGACCCCGACGCATAAGGCTGTGAGGTACTGAAGCCATGACTCGTCATCTTTCGGGGTCGGTCCAAGTTCACCAAGTGAGGGGGAATATGTCCAGGATAGGAAAACCCCCCCCCCACCATTGAATAAGTCCTCAGACTGGCAACACATTGCGGCCCTGACTGCTTCACCACGACGAGTATCGTGGCTGCTGCGCCGTAGAACATTATGTACGACTGATTGGAACCGTTGCTGGTAGCCAACAACCATAACTCGTCCTGATCTTCCCAGACCTTCTAGAAACCAGAGCTGAGAGATGATCTTCAGTTCAATAGCATGTGTCGCTTGTTGCGATGTATGTTCAACACACAGATGTTTCTTGAATGCATTGCATATTGTACTATTCGATGCGTCTTTGGTTTATGAGGCTTCATTGAAAATTATCTTCGTGCAGACCCTTAGCATTCTGCAGATGCGCAGGGCTATCCTACATCTTGTGATCCCATCCATCGAAGAGGGGGAACGTTTGATGTCATTTAATTTCCATATGGTTTATCAGAGATTAGAGATTGGTCAACATGCCGTGATATGCCTGCTCATTGGACGACTCTGAACAGTACCATGTGCCAAGTGTGCAACACGAGTCGCGGTGCATTGACCCCCCTGTCTCTCACAGCCTTACTCTTACTGACGTACCAAAGAGATCTCTGTAGCGACAACTCTTACACACCGTCTCAAATAACCATAATATAGTCCAATCTTCTTTTCTCTAAAGGAGGTATTGCCGGTATATGAATACGGTGTATGAAGACTTTTGCTAGTCTAGTCACATAGTTTACTCAAGTTCCCCTCAAAGTTCAACCCCTGACGTATGAGCTTACTAGGTAGTCCCTCCGGATTCCTTCTCGCCAATCCTCAACATTGACAATCTGATCTCTCAATTTCACCTTGTCCTTCCCAACTTCCAACGACCTCTCTTTGGTCCACTTCTCGACACAAATAAACTTGTGGTCTGGAGCGCAAATTCGACGCGCAAGCGTTCCTTCTTGAAGCTTCTTGAGACAGCCGTGTTCCAATCTGACATTGGCACAGTCTGTACACAGATACATGTCCTGTTCAACACGCCCTTGCCACTCATGGCCACAATTTCCATTACAGACGAAGAATACCCCGCTGCGTGGTCGTGTAGCTTGACTCGCTGATCCCGTAATAGCTTGGTCGTCTTCACAGCCCAACTCTGAACGATCATCGCCATCATTGTCTCCATCGAAGCCCATGGCTCTATTGGTAGTGACGTTTACCAATGATCTGCTCACATCGACGGCGTCTCCTTTTGATGGATCATCTTTGTCATCGATGCCACGGCTGTTGTCGTCTTCGTCTTCGACAACCTCAGATACCAAAAACCATGCTGCAAGGGCATCTTCATCCCGGCCCATGGTTGCGAGAGCTTGCGCCAGGATGTCGTATCCCTCCCAGTCATTGTCAGGAATGTCATCATCAAGGATAACAAAAGCAGTATCGATCACCCTGCGAGTGTGCTTCTTGGCGAGGGACTCCTTGCCAAGATGACGGTAAGTTCGTGCAACAAGGGTTGCAAAGCGTATGTCTTGCTCGACAAGCCGTTCATCTTGTTGTTGTTTTAATAATTCGAGCTTGGGGAGTCCGTCTTTCAATTCTGTTTTCGCTAGTCCAATTTTCAACATTGATTCCGCGCGAGCCCATTCGACATAAGCGAACCCGAGAGCCCGGGTAGTCTTCCCTAAAATGATCTTCCCGACTTCTTTCGGACTGCCACGCCGTTTCCATCGATTCACGCTTCTCTGTAGAACTTGACGAGCTTCTTCGATGCTTCTGAACTTTTGATTAAGATCATCTGTTGCCATCGCTCTTGTCACAGTCGCACGAGATACAGAGTAAGGAAGACGGGGGTATAGCAGCGCGACGGCAAGATAGTATCGTAGATGAGCGAGCCCTGATTCCGAGATAGAGTCGGCAGTCTGAGCTTCCTGGTGTGCTTGAAAAATTGCTCTGCGATATCCTTGAAGTAAGAGGTCTGGTGTGTTTCGTAGCTTGTTAGCAAGATTCTCGTGAAAGGCTTTGTCTTCCGCAAATCTGAAGAGAAGCTCAATGACGCCCTGCCCGGATTCTCGTTCAAGCAAGTTGCGAAAGAAGCTTTCTATGCTGGTTGTGTACTCGGCTCCTTTCAACTGCTTCAAAGCAATAGCGATGAGGTTGGCGTCCGATACAGGCTTGTCACCAATGAAGCTTTTCAGGAATATTTGTATGGACCCTTCATCGTCAGAATCTTGTGCGCAGTCCAGAAAACGTTTGCAAATATCCTCGAAAGCCGAACGATACTTTTTCTTGATTCCAGGATTGTCTTCGAATGTTTTCATGAGCTCAAGCAATTCTTGCACAGCGCCCGAATGATCGTTGTCGCGCTGCATAGACTGAGCCAGATACCACTTTGCTTTCCAGTTCCGGGAATCTTTTTCCAACGCTTTTCGGCACCTGGAGGGTACATCTTGCCACATGTCGTAGAGAACCATAGTTTCAGCGATACGAGTGTGTCGCAGTGCTTTTGTCTTATCTTCTTTCAGCTTCGTCTGCGCCCATCTTTCCGCTGCACGAACATGTTCAAAGGTAATTCCCTTGTAGTCGTGGGGATCATAGCGGACTCGATCGCGCGTTTGGTCGGACATCTCGAGGTCGACAATCTATGTTGGTTAGTACTATGAACCAAGGATGAAAGAATAATGTACCAACCTCTTTTGGGAGTTGAACTATCCGCCTGAACGCTTTTGCTGCATCCCAGCTGCTCTTTACAAGCCATTCTGTTGCCAATATCTCCGATGCACGCTCCAAAAGGTCCTTTCGTTCGAGAATCAACGAAGAGCCGCCCGTTCCGAGCACTGACGAGGCCCCTTCTGCCACTTCGACGTCTTGGAACCACCTTAAGACTGCGTCCAAGGACTCCCACCAATCATCTACTAGAATGAAGCTCAATCGTTCTTCCCTGAACCACACACGAACAGAATTTTCATTCATAAAGAATGCAAATAGCCAACGGCCCAATTCCCTTCTGCGTTCGACGCCTAGCGTGAGAATCTCGGCTGGGTTCACCTGGCTGAGATGCCATAATATATTGTTGACTGCATAATCGTGGAGAGACTTTGCAATCTTCGTATTGGCAGGAGACGCTGCTTTCAAAAGACTGAGTATGATGCGACAGTGTCCATCAACCTGGTGGAGCGATATGTTCAGCGGCTTGTTATGACTTGACTTCTCCATGGATGATCCACCGCTGACAGATGGTATTGTGTCTCGAGGAAGCGGCCGCTCGTTGCGATCAAATTGTTGTGCTTGGTATGGGATCGTCCTGTTCGGCTTCTGGACATTGTTGGTCTGGCATAGTGGAGCGCCCGGAATACCGGCCTCCTTCTTGAAATATTCCAAGGCGGTGGGAAACAGGCATACAACATCGTCTCTGCACCCTAAAAGCGACCTGGAATTGTACTTCTGTTCGATGCGCTCTCTGATATTCACCACCCTGCCATACTTCAAACGCAGCACAGCCTCAAGCTGAGCGACTGTTGGCTGTCCTTCTCGCGGAAGCACCATCCAAGGAATGATCTCATTGAAAATATCGATTTCTTGTCTCTGTTCTTGTAGCTCCTTGACAAGATCGGCGATGCTGTTGCGGACTGAATTAATGATATGAAGGTCGCTCAATGAATTGGTCCGTAGAATTTCTTCGAGCTGTTTGTCACCCGCACGTTGGATTGCCTCAAGGTATGGCTGAAGTTTGACGTAGTTGTTCTCAGACCCTGCAATCAATGTCTTGCAGAATGCACCAACGCTGGTTGTTTTCTTGGAGATTTCCAGTCTCCCATTTTTGGCCTGCACTCTGAACTTCTTCTCCTCCAAACGAGACTTCGCGTCTTTTAATTTCGACACCGCTGGCTGCCCTTTCTTCTCAATGAATACATCCAGATCTTCTGCATTGTATTCACAAAGCGATACTCTCGGCACGCAACCAGTGGTTTCTCCAGCTGACGCACTAGTGAAGACCTTATCCAGGTACTCTTTCGTGCCACTTATGAACAACCTCACTTGGAAAGGCTGGTTTTGCTTGGCGTTCGTTGAGCTCGGTTGGTTTTGATGACGCCTGATCGACTCGATGATGTGTCCAACCAACACGGTGCCGTCCTTGTCCTGTTGACTGCCTGCCGCTACATCAAGACCATCGATGACCAGGAAGAAGATTTTGCCAGCCTTGGTGTCGCTTTTCTTACCGCCATTGGCATCCTGTCTCGATTGCTTGGAGGCAGTCATTAAGTAGTCCATGATCAGGTTGTCCCAGATATCATGGCCATTGTAGGTGGTGTTACCTACTTGGTGGCATTGTTTAGCCACAAACGTCCGAAAAGACACGTCCGTCTCGGTCAATTGAAGCACCAAGCCAGCTAACGCATCTCGAAGAGACATGCCAACCCCGCTGCTGCCAGCGATCTTTTGAGTATCGCCGGGACTCTCGAAGAAGCAGTGAGCTACATTGACACGTGTTGTTTGGTTGTCTGAATGCTTCTGTAGGTCGATGAGATGCCTCAAAAGCCAGAAACATGCATGGGTCTTCCCACTTCCGTTGGGTGCCTGCATCGCAAGTACGGCATTCGGAACACTGTTGCCGACATCTCTCCATTCTTTCAGGTCTTTGTTGCTTTCGATCCACCCGCCAGTCTCCACAAGTGTTGAATCCAGAAGAGAATCGTAGGATCGCTTCCAATAGCCCCAGTTGCGATTGTCATGGTTGAAACCGAGGTGTTCCTTGATTCTCGTCAAATTCGAGTCATCTAGGCTGAGGCTCGTTTGGCGACTGAATTGGTTTGCGAGCCCCTGGGTTGCAGCTTCCGTTTTCATTACACTTGCATGTGTATGAATTCGTATCTGGTCCTTGAGCTGGTCTAGCAGATGGTCCAGTTTATTAGCGCTCGCTGTGACTGCTGCCGCGTTGCCCGCCATGACTTCGATGACAATCCGCTTGTACATGCTCAGTTTTTCTCGGAGCCGCTTTGGCTTCGGTGAACGGGCCTCGTTCGCGCAATCAGTACAGATGGTGAGGAAGTGTGCCATCAGCTCAACCAAGAGGCTTTGTATTTTTTCTGGTATCAAGGGAGCAAGACCGGGGTCGGTGGCGTATGGAGCGAATGTCCACATGATTTCCTCACTCTTGGATGACAAAAGCTTGCGCAGACTTTTGGTTAAGAACGATTTTCTAAAACCTGCAGAAAGTTTGAACACCAGCTTCAAAGCCTTAAAGCAAATGCCGACTGGGGTGAACACCTATTCGAAATGTTATTAAGTCTGCGCGAAATCGAGTACACAGTAAGATTTGCAAAACTTACATCGGAAACTACATCTACCACAACGTCTGCAACTTGAAGAAGTCCTTGCCCAAAGTTTTCAAGAGCTTGTGACTTGATGTTGTCTTTGTCGCGTTGACGGGTGGCTTCGATGTCCTTCTGGATCTGCTCTTTGGTCGGGCATTGCCGGAATTCGTTGCAATCTTGGCCGGTCGCTTCGCAAAACTTCTGCACAGCATCCTCCCACATCTCCGAGAGATCGACGACGCTGGCAGCAGACTTGGATTCCATTGTAGAACACTCCTGAAAATGCGAGCCTTGGACACGCTGTGGGAGTACGTGTCGCAAGTTGCTGCAGAAACTCGGATGTTGAATGCCAGATGAGAAAAAATGAATTGAAAGACGGTGCAGAGTTCGTCTTTTATCCTGTCCTTTCTCTTTTCTGCTCTTTCCTCTACAGATTCAAATGCAGGCATGTATATTATCTTGCTATGGTACTTAGGTACATAATTGATCGGAAAGCTGCACAATCAGCGGATGCAATTGATAAATTGTGGTACTTATAAGTGGCTACCTTGTTGAGATTGTCATCTATGCCCCTCTATCAACTTGTTAGCCAACGAAATCCACTGCATGGAGTAGCAAGACCCCATCTACGGTATATATTTGGGAACAATGGCCAGGAAAAAGCAAACCTGCGAGACTGCGACCCTGCTTGAGTAATTAAGCACCTCGTGCATTTCCCAAAAAAGCCAAAATCAGGCTGCAAGACAGAATTTTGCAGTCCCATTGCAAATCGCAAATAATGCCGTATACAGTAATCGATTGTCCACGAGGCAAGATCATGTGCCTGTGGGCTGGAGCCACTCTTGAGCCCCTCTATGGCGTGCCGAACATGGTCGCTTTGCGCATGCTCTTAGATGCCAATCTCAATTGTGCATCAGGCTTTTGATCTCCTCTACTTACACCGCAGAATGTACGCAATGTGAGAGATCGAAATCGTTTTTACCGTGCAGCTTCTCCACCCCCTACCTTACACCATAGAAAGAGATCTGGGCCAATGTAGTCCATTTCTCCTTCAAATTTGTTCGACGTCTAATAGCAACTCTATTTCATTCTACTGCGGAATGTATGTTGAATCTTCAGATCTCGCCAGCTCCATTGGTTTTTGCGATACTGAGTGACACACTTCTCTCACGCGTGAGGGACGGTCGGTGTATGTCGGCTTTTTGGCTACTGCGGGTAGCAGTTCCGATCCTGGATGGGCAGGTAACGGGAAGTTACCACCGGGAACACCACCAGGTGCATAATGGGAGGAAAACACTAGCTTGAAAATAACAGAACAACCTCCTCTCACAATACAAACAATTTGCTTCTTTTCGGGAATCTCCCTACGTTTCCCCATTAAAAACCACTGTTCTGCGTGAAATAATCTAATCCCCACCTCGATCTAACGGTCGACATGGTGGGTGAGTAGTTGACTTGTGAAAGCGTAATAGAGTCGATTAGTGATAGAAATCCACAGTATGACTGCGGCTTGGACAAATTTGATGCCTTTCGATGGCCCCATCTGGGCCTTGTTCCTCTCAGATCCCAATATTGAACCATGTCGGGTCTCAATGCACCCGATGCAGGAAGATCTCATCAAGGAGCAACTACCGACTCATATCGGCAGGGCTCGCTGTCTACCAATGGGACACAAACCGAGCATCAATAAAATGTCCACTGGCCCACTTTCCCATCGAGCGGAACGGCCCACGCCAGACGGGGGCAGCAGAAATCTACAATGATCGTCGCTATCCTCTGCAGCCGTGCGAGCCGTGTCTGGTAGGGTCACGAGACTCCGTCGATAGAGGATTGGGGGCCATTGCCGAGATGGGTCACGATCGAGCACATATCCCATTCACCTCTGTCCTCGAGCTTGTTGATCGGAAGTTGTACTGGTTGGGGTATCCCGGGCTGTCAAATTCTTACTTGTTGTGGGTCAAGACTCCACGAATAATTCCCCTCACGCCTGTCAAATTCCGCGACCGCCAATGCTGAGTCGGAAAATCCGAAAGACCCAGAAGAAAAAAGAGCTTCATGGCTCTGGCTGATTTCTTTCTTTCTTTTCCCAACGGAAGGACAGTGGTACATAGGCATGAAGGCGAGCGGACGATAGTTGAGACATAACTTGAAATATGGGTCAGCTCCATTCCAGTGGTGACCCCAAGCTGAGGGCCTCGCGTCAAGATAGAACGAAGTTATGAAGAGTGAGCTGACTGATTAGCTGGTTGAGTATCCGTACGTAGCTACGGAGGTAGAATGTATTTGTAGGTAGTAGTAGTTGTGGTTCAAGATGGCTCCAAATGTAGGAGGCTGAGCTTCTATTCAACACCTTGAAGTACTGTTTTGGTCTCAATATGCGAATCAATCGGGACAGAAAAAAAAGATAAGAGTATATTGTCTCATTGCACTAGATAGAGTCTATATAAAATCATCCGCTCACGTCTGGGTCATCAAGTCAGCGCCCCGCTGCCCCGAGACCACCATCTGCCACGTCCGAGCGATGGCCTCCGGACGAGGTCTGAGTTTGATCTTGATATCCTCGTCTGGTTGTTCCATGGCCTCTGCTTGCGAAGACTTGGCCGTCGTCGGGAGCACCCAAGGCTTTCCATCCGCCGGCCGGACCTCGAAACGCAGGAGCAGCATGGCGGTCAACATCAAGATCTCACTCGTGGCAAAGTGACGCCCGGGGCAGAGTGTGGTGCCCCCGCCGAATCCGCGAAAGGCGACAGCGGTCGAGCGTTTGCCAGCACTTTGTTCTTTGAGAAAACGCTTGTGGTAGAACTCATCGACATTCTCGCCCCAAACGCTCGGGTTCTGGTGTTGGACTCTGGCTGATGTCATGACGAGCCCACCTTTCTTGAGGAGGTATCTGTTATCCAGCATGTGGTCTTCCGAAACGACACGTACAGAGTTGGCCATTCCATGGTAACGAAAGACCTCGTGGTAGGTGGAGAGCAGGATGGGACATGAGTTAAGGATGTAGCTGAGGTCAATCGTAGACGTGCCGTCCGGGTCGTGTCGGACAGCCTGTTTTACCTCATCCAAACAGTCTTGCAGAACAGTAGGGTCGCTGAAGACCCGATAAACCACCCAGAACGCAGAGGGAACGCTATTGGCCACGTTGTTGAATACAGTTCCTAGAAGTACGCGCGGAATGTCGTCCTCGGGAAGATTTTGGTCAATACAGTGTTCCGTGAATCGCTGGATATACGCAGATCCTTGCTTGTAGTTGCCATCTTTGTAATACTTTGTGAAGCTTTTGACAAGACTTTCACGGCTCTTAATAGCTGAGCTGAAGAAGATGCTTGGAGGTAAGAGGTCCAACATGAGGAACATGATGGCCGGGTGATACTTGCTGAGTGCACACTATTAGCTTCGTCGCGCGGCAGGAGATACATCGAGTACACTTACTGCCAGTGCTCGAGATTTGAAACATCCCTCATTGGATTGGCGGGTCCGTACACCGCCTCCGTAGTGGCATCCATGATTTGCTTATCGATCCATGAGTACATGGATGTGGTCGTTGAGGCACCGAGTCCTTGCAGAGCTGCGTCAAAGACCTCAAAGGCTCTGGCGTTCAGCGCGTCCAACGCCGGTCCGTTGCTCATGGTAGGATGGGTGGCCTTGACCATGCCGTTGACGAATCCAGCTTCGGTCACCATGTCCTGCTCAAGGATGGCGATTGCGGCTTTGCTCACGCCCATGACTGCCTTTGCTGCTTTGATTTGAATTGGCGCAAATATCAGCGTGCGCCATTGTCTTTGCACTACGGGAATGAGATCCAGCGCGTTGACGACATAGATCCGGGCACCCGGCATTCTAAGTGTGTACATGGGCAGGTCGTGAAAGCGCTTTCTACCGACAGAGTCAACATCTTATCTTTTGTCGGGACCGCACATCAACGGCAGTTTGAGAATGTTGCTCACCTCATAGTCGGGTAAAAGTCCATACTCCATCGCACCATGCCGAGCACCGGGCTGAGGAAGGGAATAGCGTCAAGAACTGCCGGAGGCTCCTTTTCATTTTGAGTCAGATGTAAAAGTGCCCAGAGAAAGACATAGGTCACCGCGACGCCACCCGGCGCTATCACGCTCATTGCGCCCGACATGTTTGCAGTCGCAGATGAGAGTGCAATAATCAAACAGAATTGTCGGCCTCAACAGGAGTGAATAGAGACATTTTGCTGTTGGTTTGAAATATTTTGCTTATCATAGGCGGGTAGGTACCTGCTTCCAACCCCCATGAAAAGCACACTTAGTGACCTGCAGCTGTACTGTTGGTTCGGTGCTGTGGTCCAGAACCTTGCTGAGGCTTGCTTCAATTGGGATGGCGGATGCAGGGACTCTACCAACCTGCCAACGGTTATCGGCTTCACTTGGGCGCCTCCGTGGCTCCGTACACTGGATCTCAGCAACAATCTAGGTAGGCACTGAGAACTCTAGACACTACTGTGTAGTACCACGGAGTTCATATTATAGTCTGAACTTTTCGCTCTATTTCTTTGAGTTTGTTTTCAAGAGTAGTATACCACATTTCCTTCAAACAGTCTCCTGGCCGTGCGGGAGACAATGCATCGGTCTATTTCCCAATCGCCACCTTCTTTCACTTGACTGATCACTTCAACTGGAATCACTCCTTCGCCCAATTGAATGCGTGCAACCATTCTCGATTGATTGTCGCTTGGTGGTTTCGCTGTTATTTCAGTCACAGCGTGGTTTTTATCGTGACTTTCGACTCCCGCGGTCGGACTGGGCGTCCGGTCGGGCGTCAGGTATGCGCCGCGGAACTCTGGACCAGCTGGAGGGAGGCCCATGCGTATGTTGTACGGCACTGTATCCGGTATGGAGACGGCAGCGCCAATGCTCACAGCACCAGTCAGCTGCAGACTCGGATGAATGGTACCCATGCTAAAGGCCAGGACCTTGATATCTGGAAGCCTCTCTGGTTCTTGGACATCAAATGTCGGGGGCTGTATAATGGCAAGTTTTGGTGTGCCACGGGTGGCGGCCGCGGTCGCCATGTCGGGGGCTAATCCCATGAGTACGGCGCCGGTGCGACGGATTATTTCCATGGTTTCGAGATACTCTGAATCTGTTGGACTGGGTACCTGTAATCTTGGCGGCAGCGTCCGTCCATCTACCAAGACGAATGGATTTGCCGAATCTAGAAGTGTCGCTTCAACATGAAAAGGCGCTGAGAATGGCGAGTCTTGGATATATATCGTCTCCCTAGTCTTCCCCGAGGGAAATAATGATCCCGTCATGCTGCCGCTGGGTTTGGTGAAGGCGACTTTCACCTCACTGGCCGTCTCCCGAACCCCGGGAACTATGAAGTCGCCTTCTTCTTGAAAGTCGCCATGCTCATCGATCTCGACTGTTTGTATCATTGTCTGAGAAGTATTCGTATTGAAAACATAAACGTCGCGCTATGAAATGGGTCAGTATTTGTCGGACACAGCATATACGTGTCGTTACGTACAGTCTTCTCGCCAGGCCGAGTCTCGACGAGCCCTTCTTGCACGGCAAATGGGCCGACTCCCGAAGCCATGTTGCCACAGTTTCCCGTGAGGTCAATAGTGTTCTTGCCGACTCCCACTTGCACAAACGTATAGTCAACATCGATGCCCGGACGCGACGACCGTTGCACGACAGCCACCTTGGAAGTTGTAGAGGTGCCTCCACCCACACCATCAACCTGGCGTTTGTCTCCTTGGCTGGAGCCCATGATGGCTAGCAATGGTGCGGCCCAATCGCGCTGGTCTACGGGAAGCTGGTCACGATGGATGAACAGCCCCTTGGACGTACCAGAACGCATCAGAACAGCCGGGATCACATGCCGAGTTCTGCTTCTGGCCATGTTCATGTCTGGCATGATCCTGGGAAATCCTACCGGAAGTGAAGAATGAGGTAGAGGATGTGCGACGGTCGCAAATAGTTTGGGGTTATTGCCAGGAAAAAGTTGCCTGGGAAACTTCCTGGCTAATGTTGATGAAACTCTTCTCATGGAATGAAGTTCGATGAGTTCGTGACTTTGTCAATCGCAGTGTCGCAGTGTAGAGAATGATGCAAAGTCTGCGTAAACATCTTATCATAGCCTGATTTCAAGATTTCGCTGTTATAAGAAATGAATGTACAAAATCTTTGTGTATAACTGATCGTGACCTTCCCGACGCGATCCATTCCCGCGGGTCGGACGGCCCCAGTGTCGGGGATCGTCAACGGGCCGCGGATCTGCTTCTCGTCTAGTCTGGTTAGTGAATCCTGGCCTTTTGAATATCATAGCATCGGGCCCATGTCATCGATTGTAAATCGCGCATTCGTGATATATAATAATGTTCACGATGTAAACGGCTGACATTGAGCAATACCATTGCATCTATAGATAATTATCAAGCGCCGATCCGCTAAAGCCAAATAGTAAGTCATCTATGGGCGACATTCTTTGTACCTCTTCAGTGAGCCCAGAAGTATCACCTACTCTCCCCCGAAGTGGATCATTACTAGACTGTAGAACTTGTGAAGTATGTTGTGGATCTTCTCCCATTATACCACGCTCAGTAGAGACCCAGGCTGCATCATCGTCCTGGTTCGTACCCATATCTGGATCGCGCAAGAAACTCTGAATGATACCGTCAATGTCGAGCCAGCCACTAGATGAGAGACTTGGTAGATCCGGAGCTATATCCGCCTGAGTCTCAAGATCAACAGGGCCTTGGGCCATAGCAGTAGAGGCATCCTGGGAAGAGTCACCTCTTACGAGAGTTGATCCCTGTGAGGACCAGCCATCTTCCTTGTCTACCTGTAAACCTGAACTACCCTCGGTGATGACAACGCCCAATTTCTTCATCAAAGATCTAATTACTGCATTCGCCCTTTTGACGGCCCAGTTTGTTGCTTGATTCTTGCTGAAAACGGCCAGACAGGTCTCAAGATAGCCAATCGCGTCCAAATCATGACCAGGCTTGGAAGCGATCCGGACTAGAATTGTTGCCGCGACATAAGTAGCGTAGGAGATCAGATATGGTGCATGGCGGACAGAAAACACTCGGTCGTACTTGCGAAGCAGGCGCACGATGCTAGAGGCGGCATCGGCACATGCGAGGAATGCACTCACCGACACTGAACGTTGTGTGGAATACAAATGTCCATCAGCTACGAACGGTCGATGGAGTAAAATTACGAGGACGTGATACATGGCACTGCTCAGGTGGATTAGTATGATGATTGAAGCGCTTTTGAAGACTGTATGTAAACCCACTGTAGACTCAAGACGTGTGGGGGCGGCACTATAACGGTCTTCGCGGGATCGAAATCGAGGTGCGAAGGTAGGGAAGATCGCCATAACGTCAATTTCGACTCAAGCTTTTCGAGCATACATTGCAATTCTTGTGGCGCCTGGTCGAAGCTCCTTTCTGTGTAAATGGTACTCAATATATCACTCATTACCACCGAGAGGCTGCAAAGACTCTTGAAGGTTGAAACACTGTAGGCTGGTGACCCAGAGTAAACAGAGCATTGTGTGGAGTAGGCAAATGGCATCCAGTTTTCAAGCTCTTCGTACGTGTCCAGGAACTTGATGGGCACTAGTGTATCGAATTCCTTCAAAGTCACTGGTCGGCCTTGATAGAGGCTCTGAATTTTATCAACAACTGGAGAAAATGGTCAGCGGATTCATGAAATATGACCAAGAGCTGCTCACCAAATGCTCCCCAGAAAACACGTCTTCTGATCTCGATATCTTCATCAGACAATCTTCGTGGATCAGTCACGTCGACATGCATACCCAAGTCAATGATCATCCTGAAAGCAAGTCCAGCATACAGCCACGCTGCACTCCTCTCATCTCCCAGCGCAAATAAAGAGTTGGTCATTATGAGGAGAGCCTGAATTGTGGTGATGTCACTCCGATCTAGAGCACTGCCCAGTAGTTGGCGAACCCGCTCACGGAATTTCCAACCGGCAGTACGAACGTCCTCAGGGTTGCTGCGGACCTCATGTCGCGGGCTGAACTTGGACGCCCCAAAGTAGATGGCGTTTAACAATAATTTGGAGAAATAAGGTCCATTGCATGTCATGTCGCGCATAAAGGCCGTGCGATAGGTGATGAGAAAAGAATGGTGCTGTCTGTTCCAATGCAGCGACAAGAGATGCATACCGAGATCGGGGTCTACTCCGTCAAAGTCTAGCTTGCCTGACCGAAAATTGATATCTTCCAGTTGACCTGTTACCCGTGTCAAGTCGACTTAGTTAGTTAACAATTACCAACATGAGAGAGAGAGAGTGGTTTTCCCTACGTTGACGCAATGCATGAGCTACAAGTCCCTGCTCCACTAGCAAGTCAGACTTCCTTGCAAGCGTGTTAGGAGATGGGAGATGCTGCAGATTTTCATCAAAGAGAGTGCTTGTCCGTCCATGATAACTGGCGACGGCATTGTTCGATTCATCAGTATGCAATGCGCCATGGCTGACACTCCGCGCTCCGAGCCCCTGCACAGAATCTGGCTGGACGTTGGGGATAGGTGATGGCGTCGGTAGTTGCAACGAAATTTCAGGTCCAACACTATCCTGATGTGTTCGGTCTAGCATTTCACCAGAAGCCACTGACCGTGCCCGAGCGACGTGTCGGCGGCGTTGGACTTGACCCACACCTTGGCTAATGGGCGCATAGAAGCAATCCTTCCCATGCGTCTTGCAATTGTTGCACGTGGGCTGATCATTGCTACACTTGATCTGTACAATGAGGACGACCCTCTGTCAGACGCGGCTTTCGCGATAACCCTGCAACTCACGGAGAACCGCGGGATCGAGGAAGGGAGGAAGCACATCGGCAACGAGCTTACCTTGCGCTGGCGGCAGAATGTACAAGCTGCCGCGGCCCGCTTCGTCGAGCCCATAGTTCTTTTAAAGACGTTGACGCGGAATTATCAATTTCGTAGATTGATGTGAAAAATCAGCTGGGCCACCCGCGGATGCATGAGAAGTTATGAGATCACGGCGAGTTCGGACCACAAGAAGTGAAGGAAGCCGCGGACGGCAGCGCTGATTTCATCGCCCGTCCCGCGGCTTCTTCACCCTGCTAGGCGGCCACTAGCAAGAGCAACTAAAATAGTACCCACTTGCCGTGGGATCATCCCCGTTCCTATTCCCGCCGTCTCGAGTCCATACTTGCTTGGCGCCTCTCGAATTAATCAATTGACTCGGGCGAAATATTACAGAGTCGAAAAGGTTTCGCGCTATAGAAATACTACGCAATTGTGTAAAGTTTCATCTACGTGAAGGCTCTAGAGTATACGCCCCGGCTTATGATCTCGTCAATTGATGACCATGGGTGATCAATCAGTTACAGCGAACTCTTTACCCATTACTATTGCTCCGAAACTGAAAATGCCGGAGAAGAAAAACCATGTGTCTCCCGCTGTATCATTTGTTTCTGGCGGAATTGCTGGCGCCGTGGAGGCATCAATGACCGTAAGTTTTCTCTAGGCGCTACGTAAAACAGTGAGGTCATGTTTCGCATAACTAATCCAAACTTTGTAGTATCCATTCGAATTTGCCAAGACACGCGCACAACTTGGGCATGGTTCGACAGGTTCGAGAAATCCGTTCAAGGTGCTTAGCATCGCGGCCAAACAAGACGGCATTCGCAGTATCTATACCGGATGCTCATCTCTGATCATTGTCAGTTCACCTTGTGCCAGACTGTGCGCCTCGTCAAGTCAATTGATTCACTAATTTGTTTGGAATTCTAGGGCACAACATTCAAAGCCGCGGTCCGATTTCTGGCTTTTGATTCGATCAAGAACCTCTTAGCCAATCCCGACGGTTCGCTCAGTCCAGGGAATGGCATACTCGCGGGTATGATGGCTGGAGCCGTGGAGAGTGTAGTTGCCGTGACACCTACAGAACGTATCAAGACTGCACTGTAAGCCAGAAAACGCATTTTGCGTTTATTTATTTATAAGTGTGAGTCTCGCTGAAACATCCACAGGATTGACGCAAAAGCCTCCAAGTCCACCAAAACCTACAATGGGACATTTCAGGCAGTATCGGGCATCATTCGCGAGCGAGGCATAACCGAGTTATACCGCGGTCTGGTATCGACTACAATAAAACAATCAGCCACTAGTGCTGTAAGAATGGGATCCTACAATGTGCTCAAGGACTTTTCGCAAAGGGCGGCTTTGCCCAAGAAGGACTCGACAACGTTCACAATGGGTGCAGTCGCCGGTGTGATCACGGTGTACGCGACGCAGCCATTTGACACAATCAAGACTAGAGCTCAAAGCGCAAAGGGACAGACTACAATTGCTGCCTTTCGAGACGTACTTGCTACAGGAGGAGTAAAGGCATTCTGGAGTGGAAGTACCATGAGGCTTGGAAGACTAGTGCTTAGTGGAGGCATTGTGTTCACAGTTTACGAGAGAGTCTCATCGTTACTATCATATCAAACACCGCAGTTCTCATAGCTTAAATAAATTCACATTAACGATTTAATACTTACTTTGCTCTCCATATTATTGTTGCTAGATAAATACTACTCTTGACAACGCGAGGATCGTTGGGTAGTGACAGCGTTTCACGGAAATATGCAGCGCAACTAAATCAGGGGGGGGGGGGGGGGGGGGTACTTTGACAGACTTCAAGAAGGTGCAAATGATATCAATCAACGTGATTGCTTGGTCCAACGGTTTTTTCGCATCTGCAGGCCTTTGGTCTGCGCCAGTACTATGCTAATGCAGTGTTGCGAACGAACGAAATATGAGAAGCCATCACAGATAGCTCGAGAGAACTGTCGCTGGTGCTGTGACGCAGGCCTAAAATAATAGCCAGCAGCTCTGTTATCTCAACACATATCTACCAATTGTGATGCACGCAAGAAGTGGTACGATGCAATTGTAAACGGATTGACATTTTGGATAATCTCTCATCTATTTCTCATCTTTTGACCCTACACTCTTTCCACCTGGGTCGCAATTCCACAATCTTCTTTAGCTTCCATCTCTGATGATGACTGGTGTGGCGCCGCGCCACCAAATAATGCATCCATCTCTTCCAGACCCAGGTTCTTAGTCTCGGGGACAAAGAAGAAAACCCAAGGAAGCGCAAGTGTCATGGACGCAGCAAATACAAAGTAGGTGCCAAAGCCAATATTGACAATCATGTACGGCACGCTGCGAGCAATCACAAAGTTCATGACCCAGTGTATGGTGACACAAATGGAGACGCAGGGAGAACGAATGCGCAAGGGAAAGATTTCGGCGGCGTAGATCCAGGGGATGCCCGCCCAGGAAAAGCTCCACCCAACGGCGTAGACGTAGATTAGCGTTATGGCGGCATACCCGCCAGCGCCAATGTTGTGGGCTGAGGCGGACGGCGCAGCGACTTTGATGTATGCTCCGATGTACCACATGCAAATAGCCTGATCCGTCATTAGCATTCAATCCAGTGATGTCTGAGTAGTCGCGGCCACTTACCATGATCATGCTGCCAAACATGAGCGTGCGAGTTCGTCCGAACCGATCGACGATGAGTAGCATGGCGATAAGGATGGCAACGAATCGCACCAGCCCATAGATGCCTGTTGCAAAGAGTTCCGTGTTGTCGCCAGTAAAGCCAATACTGGCGAATATGGTCGGCGAAAAGTAGTTGATGGCATTTGACCCGGCCATTTGCATAAGTACAAACATCATTGAGCCAATGGCCAAGCGTTTGCGGTTGCTAGGTTCGGCCATTTCTCTGACCAAGGATTTCCAGCTGTCGTTGCTTGCGTCCGAAGGCTGCTCCTGCTCAAGTTGCTGAAAGATTGCATCTACTTCTTCGACTAGGAAAGGGTGGTCGGCATCGATATTTCGAAGTTTCCGAAGGACCTGGGTGCATGCCTCACGGCCGACATGTTGGGCTAACCATCTACAGCGGGTCATGTAAGTAGAGCAGTAGAGATGAACAGGTCGTGGTTGTCAAACGTACCTGGGCGATTCTGGAATAAATGCCAGACCAACGAGGAGGAGGGTACCTGGGATGAGCTGAACTGCGAAGCTGATGATCCACTGTGTCGATGTTGCAGGTAATGTTGTCGCAAGACCATAATTGATCCAGAATCCGATCAAGGTCCCAGCAGAGACGCCGATCTCATATATTCCCACGAGCGCACCACGGATGTGTGGAGGTGAAGCTTCTGCCACATACAGTGGAATGATCATACTAGCGGCACCCACGCCAATGCCACCAATAGCTCTGCCAGCGAGTAATGCACCAGTAGAGCCATGAGCGGCAGTCTGAATGATTGATCCAGCATTGAAAATCAGAGCAGTCCAGAGAAGAGTGATGCGACGACCGAAGCGATTGCTGGAAGGTCCAGCCACAAGGGAACCGACAATGCAGCCAACTTGAAGTAAAGAGACCACATTGGCGGAGAAGGCTGCTTTCGCGGACTTGGAGGCGTCTAGTGTACCGAAATCCCTAAATTCAGCGCAGATGCCCTAGAAATTAGCGTATATTCCGAGCAAGTCAGCTGCCCCTCAGTGGACTGCGCAACTTACTTCTGAAAAGACTCCAGCTCAAGGGCCGTGCCAATGAAGCCAAGATCATAGCCAAACATGACAGCGCCCATGCTGCTGATTATTGCCAGCATAAAGATTTGGTAGTTGTAAATTTCCTTTGGTGCCGGCACAGCCAGCTGCTGGTTGAGACGAGCAGCCCTCATTTTGGATACGTCTATGGGAGACAGTACGTAACAGTCAAGAGGAATAAGTTTGTAATTGTGCACAATCGCCCGCTTACTTCCAGTTGCTCCACAGGCTATTTGCAAATTACCAATTTCATTTCTTGTCGTTATCATGTTCTATATTTAATGGGCAAATAGACCGTAGATGAGTTCGACACGTCCCGCGGGAGCGCACAAGATCCCGCGGCAGCGATTGCTAGGTCTGCTGAGTCCAGGGCCTAGGGTACCCCATGGGTGCCCCAGGTTCCCCGCAGTCTAGTGAGCTAGACCACTGGCCGATAGCCCGCCGACAATTAGCGGTGGTCGCTTTTAGTGGTTCGATTGCGGATTTGTTTGCTCGAAGAGCTGTTGGCTTTCTTTGGCCTGCCACTTGACGTTCATGAGTCTGGTCCAGTGATCAAAGTATTTGCATGGAGACATCAGTCCTGTCTGAAAGGAAGAGAGGATTTAGGTTCGGAAATACTGTGTAGCAAGTTACCCGGTCCCGGCCAATTTTGCAGCGAAAGCGATTCCATGCCATGCTCATGTATTATTCTTTTTGTTAGAGCAATTTTGCAATTCCTGCGGTGAGAGCAGCTCCAAATGCAGGGCGTGCTTGAGCTAAGTTTGTTCCCACACACGTTTGATAAGGCCATATTAGGTGTGCCACTCTACCCAATGACTTTAGCACCAGCGTGACGACATGAATTAGCACATTGACCAAGGCACAATACCTCTAAGTGCTCGACCGCAGCAGGTTTGGCAGTCACGAGAATGCCATTGCCCAATTCAGCTTTGACTGCATGTAAGGGCCAGGATGCCTAAAGAGAAACATGGTACGACATTGTTCAAAGACTGCGCATGGCCATGCTGCCTGCCACATAAATCGTGCAATCTCTTGAGAACTGCAATGTTTGTCGCGAATAGATATATGTCCTTCTCCCAGACCTCCGAATGTCATTGTGCTAATTTCCTAATTTTGCGTTCATCTTTCCCGGCGGATATGCCCAATAGGTATCAATATTGCCTCAAAACATCGTGAGCTAAGACCTAGGTTCTATGGGAAACCTAACAGCTTCATGTATGACCTAGAAAAAAATCATCCCTATGAAAGCTGCCAGGCCATAACAAATGCCTTCTACCTTAAGGTCGTTCGTTGTGTCATTGAGAGTCTTGGCTTCGGTAAGACTGGAAGCCCAGAAACGGACCTCAAGGCGGGTGTACTATACAGTGATGAGATCAGTATGTCTCTTCATTACGCATCCAATCCTCCACTTGAATGCGGTAGCCCCAGCATCTTCCTTCGCTGATGCATGATGGATCCTCTGAGCAACAAGTATGACTACGCCGTTCAGTCTCCATTTGACCTTTTGGTCAAGTGGTTCTTAAACTCCGGAACTCTATCTGGGGGAAACCTTCGTTCTTTCCCCACGGTCTCCGTGGAAGATATGTAAGAGCTGATCTCCCTTATATTGGGAGGAAATTTGCCGGGGAAAAAACTATCAAATTCCACGAATGGTTACTATTGTAGTGCCAAATTCCCTACTTCTATTTCAACGAGGAGAATCTTTAACGCAAACATCCAGAATCGTTCATAATTAGAACGTGTTACCTGCATACCTAGGCAGAATACTTACAGGTGAATAGATGGCCTCTCAAGTTTTCTGTAATGGGAACTTAACTCATAGTGTAGTAGCAAGTCTTGACCTTCTATGACCAAGATGAATGTGCCGATTTATGAAGTGGGCCGTGACTCATCCCGCGGGCAAGAGAGCCCAAGTTCGATGCATTGGAACTCCCATTTGGACCCCCATTTGATCCCCGAAAGCCTCGATTACTACCAACGTGAGATGGTCAGGCGACTTCAGCCCACGTTGTCAAGAAAGGATGACGGTACCACCTACGAGGTGAAGCTGGATAATTGGGAAGACGAGGGCTACGCTTTCCAGCTTAGTTTGAAATGGGATCAGGACCGTCTATGGGGTTGTTTCGACTTTGGAAGCTACAAGGGCACGTTCAAGATCGACAAGGCAAGCCGGGAGCAACCAAAAGACGTCGATGGAGGGGACACTGTAGATCCCCATTACCAGGACTTGACCTGGAGGGGCACGTGCAGTCAGAAGCCCGGCGCCATCATCAATGCTCCAGGATTCACCAAGGGCAAGCTTGCGTTTCCCGTTCCATTTGGCGGAGGTCGTGGCGAGGTCTCCGGCTGGTTCGATGGAATGCCCGGAATCGGCCTTCCACAAGGGCGCTGCTACTTCAAGGCTCGCCACGCAGATAGTCCAGCTCCAATTGCCCGCGGCCTTCTGTCGTACATGAAAGACTGGAACGCGTTGAAGGTTGTTCAAAAGGATGAGAAGCCCCGGCTGATTATTGAATGATCTTAGCGACAATGTCTGCCCACAAGTATATAGTTTGACCGCTTTGTGGCTTTCGTTCACGAGCCAGGCTTGCACCATATCCATATACAATGGCGAATGAGGAGCATTGGAGTCACGGTCGAAGTATTCGAGGTCGATTCTCAGCTTGTGGTATACTTCTCCGGGAAGTCAATTTATGCGAGTAATGTGTTTAGATAAGAATTTGGCACAACATCAAAGCCTGAGTAGGAAGAATTGTTCTTTATGGGCAGCAATGGAATTGAGTCTTGCAATGGTAGGATATGGGTTTGATGAACTCGAAAAAGTGTCAAAATTCAGTCATATTGATTCAATTGATGATCAATTGTGCGCGAATCATCTCCTCTTTGATAAGAATCATTCGTGAAGCATATATTTTGTCGCTTGAGCCTGAGTAAAGTAAAAGGTATCGCCCAATAGGCACATCATTGGGCCATCGAAGCATTCCGGGCTCTTTTCGAGCAGTCTTTGGTCCCTGCGATCCAATCCATCTTGTACAAATCTTGTGCAACGGCAAAGTGGCCGCAGTGCGGATGCGAGTCCAGAGATCATGTGGCGGAGCGTTGCGAGTTTCTATCAATTTTTCCAGAAAGGGTCGTAGCTGAGGGATGATGAATGCATCGCCTGAAAGTACTTGTTGGTCCTTGATAACGAAGCTTTGACTTCGAGGACCCTCGCATTCTATAAGGACATCGAATCGCTCCCCCACGTAGTGACTGGTGGGAGTGGATGGATTGTAGTTGTGCGAAATAGTGCCATGTACCAGGGAGGAAACGGAGGACGAGATCGATAAGCAGCCGGCGCGCGACGAATTACATGTTGCTCTTATTTCTTTGCCTTATCCTTGTAGGTACTTTGCCAGCTGGATGCGACACACCGCTGCCAAAACCCTTGAGCGTGAAGTCCTCTTGCAGATTCTTACCCTCCCCATGGATTTCTCAGTCAAAAAGGTTCACCATCAGGGCAGTCGTAAGTAAGATCCGGCGTTTTGCGAAGTGTCGGCCAGGGCATTGTCTTGGCCCACCACCATAAGGGATCCACGATCCTTCCAACTCTTTCGTTGAGAATGTTGGAGATGCAGAAGATTCGTGTGAATCTGTACCGCTGAGGGCATTTTTGGACGGATCCTTGAGAAATCTTCCATGCCAGAATTGATCAATGAGATCGTTCCGTGAGCCCGTGCTCCATGCTCCAGAATCCATGTGCGCGACGGTCGTCGGCGTGACGGTCACTTTCTGTCTCGGTATGACGCAATGTCCGATGTTCATATCAATCTTGTCTGGCATCCTGATGATGTAAAAATGCATTCGGAAGAGCAAAGTCTCGGCATACACGGCTTGGAGCACGGGCTGGCGAAGCAGATCGTCTATGTCGAACCGGATGCGGCCGTCTTCACATTTATTTGTACATGCGGCCACTTCGGCCCTCAAGCTAGCAAGCAACTCGGGGTTGCGATATATGTCAAAGATGGCCCATGAAGCGGCAGTGACGGAATTTCGTACTCTGTGAAAAGGTGAGCTGGTAGTCCCCACAGGTGTACCATATGGGAAGCAAAGCTTACGCCCAAATTGCTCCAAAATCCTCGGATGCGATGGCCGCATAGTCGAAGCCATCCATGTCAAGGAACATTTTCTGACTGTCTCGGAAGCAGCTACTTCCCCAGTAAGGATCATCGTGGTCATAACCGGCGCTCGATCAAGTATAACGGTCTCTCGCATGTTCCTGCCAAACCATGACGGCGTTCAATTGGCGTTCAATGTCCTCTTGCGAACTGCGTATGCCTGCGGAGCAAGGAACCAAGAAATACCTGTGATTTACCTTAGACCAAAGCCTCACCACACACATTGAATGTCGTACCTTGAAGATAGGTCTGGAGGTTCTTGTCCGAGTCCCAGTAGTCCTGTAGAAAATCTGGGTTCGGCTTCGAGAGGTAAGGCCCACGAAGCGCATTGATGACTGAGACGGTGGTTTCGTTTCCGAAAACTTTCATGAAATTGCTATAATGATCCCAATCATGACCAATGCGGTTATGAAAATTGTGTAATTGCTCTGTGAAGTTGTCTGTGAATCTGTTCCACATTGGCAAAAGTCCGTTTCCCTCAAAAGGCATGCTCAAGGAATTGTGCACTTGGTAGTCAATACGATTCCGGGCTTCCACAGAACGCTGTGGATGAGGTACAGAACCACCGCCAGATTCATCCTTATCGTAGAGACTCAGTGCCTTGGCTGGCAAGCCAAACGCATATCCAAGAGCGAACTTGACGAAGGGGATGGATGTACACGCCCAAGAGCTTTCGAAGAGGGCTTTGATATTCTCTGGTCTACAAATGACATAAGACCCTTGGTTGAGACTCTTGACTCGAACTGGGTGCACACTCCGGAAAACGTTCCTGTAAGAGGTCAGTGGCGGTCAACACACCAATTGACAGCAGCTCTGTATAAAGTACCTTTTGCTCAGAACAAAGTCTATCGGCTTCCATAAATACAAGATTGGAAGACTCCCAAGAATCCGTCAAACGTAAGGGAACGTCAAAGGAGAGCCTGGATTATGTCTTCGCTTGCTTCTTGTAATGAATTCGCCACGCATGGCAGCATATTTCCCCCAGAGCATGACCGCGACGAGCAGGCAAACAGCCCCTCGGTGGGCTTGAGCTAGTGGAGTAACATCTTCAAACATCGTCTCGAGCAATCTGTGCGCGTCGAAGCCGTCAGACAACTTCAAACAAGCTTGTTTGAATCGAACAAGCAGGGGTGTCGGGAAAAGATGTTCGATCTTATCACGAGAAAAGCTGACTTTCAACGGCCGTTGAAACAAGGACGGCCGAGTGCACTGTGGGACGCGCCTTTCAGTGGGCGACTACCCTATTTGCTGCAGACAATCTGGGAGTTAGATGCAGTAGGCAATATCGTGGAACATTGTCTCGCACAGCATTTCCAGAACCCGGTCGGCATACCTCCGACAATGCGCTTTTCATCACGAAAACAGGAAGAGACTCGGGAGTAGATATTTGATGTTGTCGCAGCAAGCTGCATTTGATCGCCACCAAAACATGGATGGTAGGCGGCGTCTTACAGTAGACGCAGGTACTGTCTGCTCTGCTTCAAACGACCTCCATGCTTCACTGAAAAGCACTCAGGTTTCACAACATGAGGGTCCTCGTATCCTACAAGCATTCAACGCCACTTTATATCGTTAGCACCATTTGGCATCTCAGGCTTAGCATTTACTCGATCTAATGCTTCCAGACCGACATTTCCTTGGGGTGGCGCAGCAGAGGCCACTTTGACTCTCACCGATAAAGTCGATACATGAGTTGACTCAGTAATAACAGAACGCAACATAGCCACGATGGACACGTGATAAGATGTTCCTTACCTCAGTAAGATGTTAATTCCCTTTTTCCTCAAACCATGTTTTCTGTCCAACTCTTCTTCTTGGCGCATCCTCGAGTAATGTTGCTTGATTGATGGATAGCTGTCTGTATCAATTGGCAAAATGCGTTACCATTTGCCCCATCCATCGAGACGTGCACACTCCAGTCCCTATTTGCAAGAATACAACAGTTAGTAGATTGAAAAGCTAAAACGAGCTTAATTTGAGCCTCTGGTGCGTAGGGAGAGAATGACTTCCATGTCAATCACGAATGGGAATGCAGTCTTGTACAATGATAGTGCCTACTCTCGATGCCGACAAGTAATATAATGTCGATAACCATTGAATTTCATCCCGATATCTAAGCCCTAGCGATGCCACCTTTGTCGAGACACATTCACCGGTGTGATTAAAATTCGCATGTGCATCTTTCTTCATTTCTGACAAGGGTTCTGCGAGGAACTTAGCTTTTGCAAAAGCAATTACTCGGACATATGCAAACACCGAGACGACAAGTTAATGAGGTCTGACGTACAAATGACGATCCAACGAAGCGGTCCTGAAAGCGACTAGAAACTCCAATGCAGCTGTATGGCCTGCTCAAATTTATTCATATTCTGACAGGAAAGGCAAGCGCCAAGGTGTCAGTCGCGGAGCCCCCGACGAGTGCGACACCTTGGGAACAACACGTGATTGTGATTCGCTCGCAGCAGGATCTTGCTTTTCTTGGAGTCTATCCATGATATCGGTGGATGATTTTACTTTTCTCCAGAAGTACACGTCATGCAATCACAAGTAAACTTTGGGGCATCGAGCAGAACTTTGAGCATTGAGCAAACATAACTAAATGGTATTCGTCTACTCCTCCTGGAATCTTAAATTGGTCTTTTCGCGCCGGCTTGGCCCACTGATAATAACTATCACTCGGCGACTTCACAGGAGATTCAAGATATCAATTCCATAATGGGCGGCACCTTACCGACGGTGATCATTCGAGCAATCGCCTCCCTGGTGGTCCTGTTCGTGCTTGCGACGACCTTTCTTGCACTGAGAATCTGGGCTCGAAGTACCTTGTCGAGGACTTGGCGTCCAGCAGTGGATGACACTTGTCTGATTATGGCATGGGTATTTGATGATCAAATTATTTTACGTTTGGCCATTCGAGCTAACGCTGGCTGTAGATATTTTTCACAGTCCAATTATGTCTCCGCACAGTCATCCTTAGCGCCTCTACGTTTGCAGAAATATATACCGTTCCAAGATACAGCCTTCTCGGTAAAATGGCTGGAATATTCTCCAACATGGCTTGGGCACTTAGCAAAACATCATTTGCTGTCACGCTCATGGGTTTTATCACTGGCAGGACTCGATGGATCTTGTGGTTTGTTATCGCGTCTATGAACATCTTCATAGCAGTTTGGCTGCCATTATTCCTCAACCCATGCGTCTCTGGTGTTTCTACCCACTGCTGGCAACTCGACATATCGGTTAATTTAGGAATATTCGTTGGCGGTATGTCCATTTTCTATGATAATTACTTCATGATCACTATTAAGTATCCAAGGACATTCATCTAATCATTGAAACAGCATATTCTGCGTTCAATGACTTTCTACTCTCATTATTACCTTGGAAAGTCATTTGGCCTCTTCACTTGAGCAAGCGCGAGAAAGTAGGTGTATGTGTGGCTATGAGTATGGGGATCATGTGTGTTTTTATTCCTCTTCATCATTATCCGTTTGTTAATATTTCTCTTATTATGCTGATCTTGACTGACATATGATTCAAAGAGCAGGAGCTATGGGAATAGTTAAAGTAATATATTTGTTGAAATTTGACTCATTGAGCATATGTAAGTTCTGGCGCCCAGAATACTGGAACGCCCCACCCCCCCCCCCCCCACAGGACGAGGGCCTTGAAATTCCCACTCAGCGCATTCATTTACTTTACACAGATACGGTTAGCGGCCTTTATATTTGGGAAAGTGCGGAGATAGCTGCCACTATCATGGCTACGTCGATACCAATGATGCGAAAATTTATTGTTAGGGCGGCGTCGAGACGAAATCTTCGAGAAAATGACCAAGACATGTCACTATCTACCTTTCGTCGCCAATTACAAATCGCGGGTCTTTTCAGCAAGAGGAGTCACGCTACATCCGCTAGAAATGCTTAGATAGATGCCTTCGTGAGTCTAAATCAAAGAGATCACCGTATGGAGGATAAAATTGGAATAATAGGCAAGATACATGTTGAATTTGTTTTTATCGCAATATCCCACTAAGCCATAGGCGCAAAAGTGGGAGCTCAATGCCTAGCTAGGCTAGTGAAGAGATATATACAACGCAACAGTTTCATATATAACATATTCATATGTTTGTACCAATTCTGCGCATTTGTTATGTCGAAACCGAGAAAAGTCGTTGTGAGATGGTGGATGATGGATATCATACATTAGGGTCTACTAACCTCTAAATGTTGGTTGCTTCCCGGAACAGGTCAATTTGGAATCTAACAGGGAGAGCTTTACTTGATTTCATATAGTGCAAAAGATTCAGTCAATGGAGTATTATAAAGATGTCCGAGTTAGTCCCCTGGTGTTATAGTTGAGAAGTGGCCTACGTGTGGTAAGGGCACGAACAATACTTCGATAACGGGCCAGCAACGGTAGTATTGTTCTCACGCAGCCAAATATCCTAACACTTAATTGATACATCGTCTCTCACTCTGCATGCCGAGCCCCATTAGCGAAGATTCTGTGATACACCCGGCTCTTCAAATCTCTGATCATCGTGTTTAAGTAGCCTACAAGCTTCTCTCCTGGATCCAGAATATCTTTTAGTCCCCTCGCATACCAATCAGACCTCATTTCATATACTTCAAGTCCAAACTTGGTATCGCAATATCCCGCTAGGCCATAAGGACAAAAGTGGGAACTCCGTACCCAGCTTAGGCTAGTGTAGAGATATATACGATTCGCAACACTTGGATATCTACGACACTCTGCGCCGTAGCAGTCACCTGTTATTTCACAGGTTCCTTACCATCCCACCTCTGTCCTCGACTCCCGGCTCTTGTTTCAATGCCCTCGCCGTCCCATCTTTTGCCGATATTCTCATCCCGATAGCGGTTTTCATCATAATGGCCTTTGTACCTGCTTTTTGGCGCACCCTGCTGCACCTTTTTGCTTCGTACCCTCTTGTCTTGCCTTCCTTTCTCGCTCCACCAGTCTCTCTCCCCTCTGTCCTTTGGCACATCAAGGCCCGCCGGAAAGAACTCCTTGAGCAGCGCCCGACCAAATCCAGGCTGCCAACGATCAAGGTCCATCAAGACATCCATTGTCTTGTCACCGATAAAACTCATTGGGGCTTTCTCTAAGTAGATATCTCGTGTTTCGGGTTTGCGGCTCACCGACGCGGCGATAGCATTGTGCATCATTCCAATTGTTCCGATCGCAATCAAGTACCATGCGTTCTCCTTTAGCGCCAGGACGGATATAAGAATTGTTACCCAAACGAATATGAAGACTCCACAAAATACGCGAGTCAGTAAGAATGGAAGAGGAAGGCCGCGGAGCAGTATAACCTCCTCTTTGAGATTATGTTTCGTCAGGTAAGCCTTCATCGCTTCGTTCTTGATCTGCCTTGACACATGTCGGTTGCCCTGGTACCATTGCGACAGCCATCGCCAGAGGAATATCGAGTTGCATTCAACCGGGCCCGAGTTGCTGTTAAGTGTTCCCTTGTACTCTGTTAAGGCTTTGGCTCGGGACACGCTTTGAAGATTCCCTTCTTCATCTATGTATCTCACAAACCATCCCAACTTAAGCCAAGATCGGGCTTCACGTGGTCCTTCACCAGCAGCTAAATCCTCCATGTCAAGACATTTCCCTTCGCCTAGGACAATCACCACATGTCGTGACCCATTCCCAGTAGTGATTGCGATTTTCTTCTTTGACTGGTCCCGGCAAGCGAGTTTCTCAACTCTCCATTGAGGCAATGCAGCGGTTGCAATAGCTGTGCAAGTGCCGATTATGGTTATCACGAAGATTCCCCAATCTCCAGAGCGTACGAGTGGTAGGATAGCAATGATGATCTGAATAAGAATAGACCCTAGCCCCAGCCACTTTGACTTGTCTCTTGGGGGAGCATGTTCATTGTGAGGACCAGTGGCAGCGTAGACGTCGATGCGAAACGCTTCGTTGGAAAGTGGCCTCTCTAGATCTCGAAGGAATCGGCCTATGACCCAGGACTTGTTCATTCGTGTGTAGCCAGTCTCAAGATTGATCACCTTGCAGGCGTAGTCTGCGGGTGGCATCAAACGACCATCCCCGACTAGGGCGTTTATTGTCGAAAATGCGTACGATATCCAACCAAAGCTGAAACAGACCGGTACGATCAATGGGCCAGTAAATTGAGCAAGTGCAGACTGTATTACGGGACCTCCAGTGATCATCAGGAGCGAGAGGAAATCGACTGGATTGCGCCATTGCTCAGCAAAAGCAGACGTGGTTGAGTTGCTGAACATCACTGCCCTTTGTCCAAGTCACAAGACGTTATTCTTCTCGAACAGGCGCTATTTTTTACTTTGTAAGGGAGAAGGCAAAGGAAACACGACAATCGATTGTTACATAGTGCATCACTTCATCCGCTAAAAAGCGAGGTCTAGACCACCGGGGCAAAACCCACCAAAACCGAACTGGGATAGGGGTGGACTCTTTTCCTTGTTTTCAGCTGGCCTCTGCTCCGATCTGATGCTGATCAGGCTCTGGAGCCAGCCGACCTGAAGATATTACGTAGACACCTACTGCCTACATATGTAGGAATGTAGGTATGCAGGTATGCAGGCAATCTAACCCTAGGTACGTTGGACCGGCACATATGTAGGTACAAGGGTACCTACCAGGCCGGCTGGCGCGGCTGAAGATGATTGCTTCACTCTCCATCTACAGCTCCCCACTATTTAAGTTTGGAGGCACTGTGGACAAAGTCCCAGGGTCTCATGCAACCTATCATGATTCGCTGGTTTCATTTATTCTTGCATAACCCCCGGCATCTTCCCGACACAGCAGATCGCGCTATTTGACCGGCACTGAGTCAATCATCAAGGCTTAAATTGAAAAATCCAAGATGGTTCCGGGCCCTGGCATACGTGCGAATAGTCAATGCAATTTTCTGGAACGCCTTCGCGAGCTAAAACCTCGGGTTGTTACTTCAACTCCAATCGAATCACTGAATACGACTATGCGTTTGCCTTCTCTAGTAGTAAGGGGTCAAGGTGGTGGAACGTTTCAAGATTATCACATGTCTCGCAGCAGGTGCGCAGGGGGGTGGGACGGGGCTTCATTCCCTCTACGCATGAAATGTTGGACATTCTTACAATGATAGGGGCTTAAATTTCTTTTCAGCAAGAGGTAATAACACATGCTAATAAATTTCTCGGTCATAACATATCATGAAGCGTTGAACTGGTACCATGTACTATGAATAACTTTCTGAAACGATTGATTAACCGGGCGTAAACGCCTAGGCGCCCTGTAGGGTGGGCTTTTACTATGCTCCTCCGCCACAGAAGTTCCTAATGCTTGGGTGAACGAAAGCCAAAAGGAAAGGTGGGACCGGGGCCAAAGTCCAAAGCTACGTCTTTCCAATCAATTACGAGAAAAGCCCAAAGCGTTCATGATTGGATGCTACAACCCCCCTTTATCACGGACTCATTCAGCTTTGCCCTTGCTCAAATACATGATTGGCAGAGAACGGCACCAATAAACCCTGGACTTTCTCTGCCTACATGCGCCACTGCAACAATTGCCCCAAAGACCCTAAATTCCAGGGCAACCTCCAAGGCATTGTCCAAGGCACAATTGGCCGCGAAATAGTCGCCGATCTAAATGGTCGGCGACTTATGGAGGATCTTTGTGAAAGGTTTGAAGGATGGGCTGAATCACTTTCACTCGAATTAGATATTTAAAGCAATGCCAAGATTGACGTCTTGGACAGTTTTTGCATCAATATTGCTGCAATACTTGAACATATTCACAGTTCCCACTGCGATGGCGTTTGTTATTCCATATCCACTTGATACCGACATTACGCCGCTTGTTATCCAATACCCTATTCCACATTCAAGCCATGCATTTCCAGAATATGACAGCACCCTTGCCGATGAATTTCAAGAATACCCACGAAAATGTCAATTCGGTACCGACAAAGATCTTGATCTCAACAAGGATGAAGTCGATGTAGCCGCTTTCATGCAATCCTGGCTGTATACCGGGTTGTTGAAGGAGATACTGAACGACAAAGACGAGAAAAACAAAATTATCGATACCTGGATTGGCCGAATGGGCGGCAAGACTGACATTCGAATTGATGCTGGTCTTGAAGAGTATCTCCTGGAGGTCCCGAACGAAAGTTTAAAAGATTTCGAAAATCTCCTAAAGAGGGCTGGAGAGCACTGTGATCAGTTTGAGCAGAAGCCAGCAAAACCGGAGTCCCTACTGGCACTTACATGTTTGTCCGTACGGCTTCTCCTGGACCATCTGCAGACGCTGCTCGAAATTCGCTTGCGTCACACCGAACCAGCGTACAAGGAGAGATTCAAACCTTTTTCTGTAAAGGGTCATTCTTCTTGCGCTCAGCTCCTTCTTCAACGCTTTCAAATAGGAGGAAGATGTCCTTGGAGAGCCAAAAGTGCACATACTCAACTTGACTGCGCTACACTCTACTTCCTGTCATCTTTACGGTCTCTTCAGCCCAGTGATAAGCATAAAGGATGCAGCGCAAGCGCAGATATCTGCACACCAAGCATTAAACCTTTCGAGGCAGTGCATACTGAGCAGGGCTGCCAGTGCTCAGAAGTATCTCCTCTGAAGAATAAGTTTGAAGAAATCAACAGAATCATTGATGCCGGGAATTACCCACTAATATCAATGAGCCACGGCGCAACGGGTCAAATTGAGCTTCGTGTTGTGAAATCCTCAATCAATGCAAGATACACAGCTATATCCCATGTGTGGTCAGACGGCGAACTTGGCTTTGATGAAAGCCACAGAGAGCCCCCGTCCTTCTACGAATGCCAATTGAGAAATCTCGGGCAGATGCTTCAGGATCTTGAACGTCTACCATCTTCTCGACCGAGTCAATTTGATTGCATGATCTCCCTCTGGCGAAGATGGAGACCCTCGAAAGAAAGGCTCTTTTGGCTGGATAGTCTTTGTATACCCACCGAACCTAAACGGCGAAAACTTCAGATCAGTCGTATGGGTTTCATTTATGCACAGGCAAACGAAGTCCTTGTGCTAGACAAAGAGCTCAAGAGTATCGTCTCCTCTGAGCTGGAGCCTATTCAGGCGGTTCTTCCATCGTCTTCGGATTATCGAACGTTCATCCAACAGCATGTCCCGGTGCAGGCGCCTGGCTATGACGATGCTTTGACAATCTTAGCCCATATCACATGCAGTACCTGGATGGGCAGGGCATGGACCTTGCAAGAGGGCATATTGTCCAGAGATTGCATCTTTCAGATGAGGAATTGCTCAGTGCGGCTGGGAAGTCTCGCGTTCGAGAACTACTCTGTCAACCCCAGTTATCTCTTCCCTCGATTTCCTGTCCGTGTTCAAGTTATATTAATGAGCTTGCGGATGTACTCTGATTGGCGACGGTCCTATCAAGGGTCGATGGAGATTTTGTTCACCCTGTTCTTCTTAGCTGTGTTGTGCTTCGAGATTGTTGTCATGCTACTGATACCTTGGCCTGGAGATCGCTTAGTGCGGAATGCCATCTGGCATAGCGCACCTCGGCGTAGAACACGCGATCGGTCCAGGATCGAGTATCGCCGCGTATTCAAACTCTTGAGCAACCGACTCCAACGTGGATTGGACACCAACCCCTTAGATCACTCGGACAAGCTCTTGGCAGATCGTTTCATGAAGATCTGGAATATGTTATTAGATCGGCTGGCTACCAAAGAGGAGGACTACATCACAATCGTCTCAACACTCGCAGGTTTTGAGGTGTCAAAACTACTAGAGTTTGAGTCATCGCGTGAAAAATTGAGACACGTCTTTCTCAAACTCGAATGGATACCCCGATCAATCTTGTTCGAAAAACAACCTCATGACTCTCGTCAACTAAAACATCGAGATGCACCGAATACCGGATCCACAACGTGCACCACTTCCAATGTCAATCAATCTTCGACCTTTCATCAAACTTACAGTCGAAAAAGGCAACAAGATTCACAACACCTGGTCGCATATGCTCATCAAGACGTGAAATTATGTGATCTTATACCATCAGAGCCAGCACCAACATTGCACATCAACGAAAGTTCATCGAGCCAAACCCGCTTGTACTCCGTTCAAGATTCAGTAAAGTCTCTCGCAACACTCGGCTCTGATTTCGACTGGTGGATTCCATCTCCATGCCGAGAAGAATTGACAGCTAGGACGATCCATGACAAGCTCTTCGTCCAGAATGGCGCTATTGCGTTTAGCCCCAAAGAACAGATTCATGGGCCCGTGCTGTTATATAAACTGGATTTTGCCAAGGTGGCTCATACGAATTTGTCTGGCTTTACTCTGAAGGACCCGCAGGATCGGATCTGGCAAGTCAGTTGTACTCGTTCTCGTTCCTGTCCCGAACAAGAGCGCAGGATGGATTCTGTCTTCTTATTCCTTCAGAATTCCTTTCGAGATGCTCCCGCAGACTCTAAGGGTCACACATATATCAGTGCGGCAATTCTTTTGGAACGAAGCTCTTTCACCCTTCCAAAGCCATCGTTCAACTTCCACTATTTCGAGTACGACTCCTCAGTGGTCCTCAAGCTTTCTAAGGCAGGGACTGCGGCGGAGGGTCATCATGTGACTCTCAAGAGTAACACTTGGCCATCTCAGAGCCACTATCATATACTGCATGGCGAATCCCCCAGCCATCTTCTCGATCCGAATCACGAGAAGACCAAACGTCTGCGACATAAGCCTCGTTCGAAGAGAAACCTACCAAGGCCGCTTACCAAGAAAACTCAAGTTCTTTTCGCGCGCTCTTGGCTAACCAATAACCTTGTTCTGGGTTTTCTTCTTATCAGTTACGCCTTTTCGAACGTCATAGGGGCGGCATTTGTGACCCAACCACCTTATTTGCTACCTGCAAGAAATCTTGTTTTGATAATGCTCATTGGGATTCCATTTTAAATATGGATACCTATCATTTTGTTTGACAGTCTGATTCAAGTAATTGATTACTATAGATTGACAGAGAAAGTGGCTGCCGGTTTGACTCAAGTACATGATTACTATAAATCGACGGAGAAAGTGGTTCTCGGTTCATCTAAGTTAAGTTGGACAGCGAAGCGCGTGTAACGACGATTGTACTGGTTGCTCCGATGAACCTGCTGGTCAGGAGGTGCCCAAGTCCTTTTCTTTTCTCTTTTCTCTTTTCTCTTATTTCTTTCTTCTATCTTAGATCACTGCGTGAGCTATAGTACATAGTTATTTCAGATGACAGTATACAATAGCCGAGAAGCTGGTCTTAAACTGAATCCCAAGCTGTTACAGTCGCTTATCCCTAACTAAGCTCCTGAGCTGGGTGTGAAACTCCCAGTTTTGTAAATATGGCTTAGCGGTGCAGTAGGGCTTCGTGCTAGGCTATACCTACCTATCATGTCTACCGATGCGGCACTCAACCCAGATTCAGCTTGTGGGCAGCATCAAGGTGGTCCGTGCTATCGGTTACTGATTGAATCGTACAGAGATAAGTTCCTAGGCAAATTGATTAACGATGTATACATGTACGAAGTACGGTCCTAATCGACTACACAAACTCCATGCTGTACTCGTAGCTGCCCTGGGCAATACTCTGCTTGGATTTGGCAGTCTGAGCTTGCCAAGGTCTCATGAATTAAATGTAATGTTCCAATATCATTGCTTGCCTGTTTTTCCTAGTACTGTGCCGTGCCGCTTTCCAATTGCTCGAGGGGAATTTGTTCATATCTAGCTCCACTACAGTTCCCATGTGTAAGTCTAAATACGATTGTGCCTCTTTCGCACCTGTTCAGCATGTTGATTGAATATTTATCGCAAAATTCCACTCATATAAAGGAACAAAAGTGGGAAATCCACACCAAGTTCGGGCTAGTGTAGAGATATATACTGTGTACGATGCAACACCATGCAGACTCCTTGCGGTCTGCATTAACTACTGGCACGAAGATATTCTGGTTTCACACACTCTCACAATGACAACATCGCGCTCGCCAAATTACCTCGACGCCTTCGCCAATGAAAAGTGGCGCACCAACCTCGAAGTGGATCTTCGGCCACCAAGGAGACATGTCTTCGATCGAAGTCGCCATGCCTAACCTGGCCGTGTCCGGCTCATGGACTGGGCCACTCTCCTGCATCGCCAGACATTTCTCATCTTGAAGTGTTGCGTATTGTATATATTTCTATACTAGCTTGAGCTGGGTGTGGAGCTCCCACTTTTGCACCTATGGCATAGCGGGATATTGCGATATTACTGAAGTAAACTTCCATCGCTCCGTTGTTTGGCGAGAATTTGTTGGCTTGGCATCATTAAGGGAGCCTTCCACATGGCAATCTCAAGTTGCATATCACGGGGCCCGATTCCTCATGGCGTGCTTCTTCGTAAGCTGGAAAGGCTTCTGTTGGAGGGACGCTTTCCCTGTAGAGGCTGGTCGCCGTGGACAGGTCCTAGCGTTACCTAATTCAGCCTTTTAGCTTATATACTACAGAAGCGGCTGACAACTAGCGTCATGAACACAACATAGTCTAATTATGTGGCGTGATGATTGTATTTCGAGTCTTGGCCGATAATACAGAAACGTAGTCGATGTCCATGATATCCAGCAATGACTCTGAAGTCTTTCGCCTACTCGGTTTCTACATCACTTCCACTCATTTAAGTTTTATTCCCGTTTGACGACCGCTACATATGATGTATACTATGCATATTTTTACTGCCGTTGGCATCGCCGCCTCCTTCTTTGGGGTCATCGATGCCTCACCGTGCAAGCCAACGAAGCCAGTCTCTTCAGTATCTTTGCCCACTATCGTCAACACGACCATGTCCGTCTCTACCTTGAACCAGCCATCAAGCACCTCGTCGTACTTGTTGTCCATCCCATCGATTAGTGCCACCGCGAGCATCTCAGATTCCTCAGCGTTTTGCTGACGGAGTCGTCGACCGTCACTGAGTCGACTTCAACATTCAGTGCTGAACGAAGCTTTTTAACCAGCATCCTCTCCACCTCCACCATCGATCCTGTCGAGTCTACTACCAGCATCATTGAGTCCATTTCACCCACTGCCACCGAGTCCGTGTCGACTAGGAGCACCGACATCACCTCCACCAGCGACGTTGAGCCCACTTCGACTAGTGGCGTCGAAATCACGACCACCAGCACCGAGTTGACTGCTACAAGCAGCGCTGAACTCACCTCGACTGTTAGCGATGAGCCTACTCTGACGAGCAGCATCGAGTGTTCGTCGACTAGCAGTGTCGAGAGCACGACTAGTAGCGATGAATTGACCTCCATCAGCGTCGAAGCCACCTCGAATAATAGCGCTGAGCCCACTCCAACCAACAGCGTCGAGGCTTCATCCACCAGCAGTGATCAGGCTACCTCTACTGCCAGCATTAAGGTCTCCTTTACTAGCAGTTTGGAGACTGCTCCAACAAGCAGCTTTGAGGCTACAACCAGCAGTGATGTAATCACCTCGACAAGCAGCACGATTGCCTCTTCAGAGACATCTGAGGTCGTGACCACCACCAGTTCCGAGATGACCACCAGCACGATGGAGGCCAGCTCAACCACCACCACCACCACTGACGTGATGTCTTCGAGCACTTCCAGCTCAAACGGCTCCAGTGATGTACCGAGCTCGACAAGCAGCCTGGGTCCCATTGTCACTAGTTTCACTCTGCAGAGCGCCGACTCGGCCAGCCCGAACGCCAACGGTCAGACCGTCAAGTATAGGGCGTCGACATCCGGCGGCTGGATTTTGTACCTGCAGACCACTCAAACCCAGTGGAGCACCGGAACCTTCTACCTCGAGAGCGGCACAAACCGCCTCATGGTGGATGGCCTATACGCGGTGACGCAGTCGAACAACGCCATCTATACGGTGAACACGCCCAACAGTAGCCAGTACTACATCATTTGTACCTCGCCAGTCCACTCTGGATCGGCGCTATCGTGTCAGGCCTCGGACGGTGTGCGCACCCAGTTGGCTGTACCAGTCACCAGCAGCACCAATATAAACTTGTCCATTCTAGCGCCTAGTGCTCTCACCTCGTCATATAGTGCAATTGATCTCATCGCCAGCTAAAAGATGAAAGAGAAGGGAAAAAGAAATTAAACTTGTATAGTTTGTCGATTAGATAACGGATCGGCTTTTCGCGGTTTGGGCTAGGGCCAGAAAAAAACAACTAGCCAGTCAAGCCAGCCAACCGGATTTTATGATATTTATACCCAAACAAACAAAGTCATTTCAATTGAATTTCTGGAATCTTCTAGATCTTTCTCATAGGCCTTGATAACGATATTCGATAAAGATTGAATAGCTCGGATGTGAGTATGGACTAGCTGTAGTGCCCCAGTAGGAACTTTGTGGTGGTCCAAGCCGTCAAGTATAAGCTCCATGACATTGGTGCCTTCCCATGATTTCGTGAGCGTGATCAAGTTGGTGCAAGCGCGCTTGGGTTTTGCTTCGATGCTAGGGCCCCTCTCTTCCAAGGTTATATCACCAGGGTCTAGATAAGCAATAATACTCTGATGGCAGTACTTGTCTTGCCTAGGTTGCATTTTTGTACTCATCAACTATCTTTAGATTGCCATTGGTCCCTCGTAAGGGATCGCTGGTAGTACTTGAGGAGTGCTCCATTTCTCATCAACTCGCCTTGCACCTGGGTAAGATGGTCCTGCGAAGGTGTTATTGCACGTATCGGTATGGCGGTGGATGCTGCTTTTAACTAACCGTATATCGGGTGGTTCAAGATACCGGGAGCGTTCACCTGTACATGGTTCTCCTGGAGATAGTCCATGACACTATCCCAGTTCGCACAGTGGTGGTTCGAAAGGAACTCGCTGTGTGGAGTTCGCTTCCCCTCAATCCAATGGAAAACGTTGGGGGAGAGATCAGCCCTGCACATGATGCTCTGGCGAAGGGTGTCGAGACAGTGACCTTATACCATCATTAGCCATTTGCATGGAGACATTAACTTCATAAGAATGAAGAGGACCCACCCGCATGTTTTGGGAGATCGACCAGATCTCTTTCACCGAATTCGTGCGTGTAACGATCAAGATTGGTCGCCCACCGGAGAATTTTCTGTTGGAGCTGGTCAAACATACTGTCGCTCCATTGAGCTTGGCACAATGCAGAGACTTACAACGCAGTGGACTTCATGAAAGAGAACAGGCATGCCTAGATAGCCGCCATCTCCAAGAGGTACCGAAGTCTTATTCATTGCAGCAAGGTCCTTGTCTGTCAGTCGAACGTATGTCCCTTGAAACATGTTAGTGATAATTATGAGCTACGATGTCGTGAACGGTCACATACAGTCCATAAGATCATGCCAGGCCTTATCGGCCTCATCTGTATAGGGCTTGAATTCGTTTGTGTCTTCATCTGCAAATTCCAGTTCGCGAACCTCGTATGTGAGGTACGATCTGCCAGGGTCTTATCACGAGTTAGAATGATAACAATGGACAAGTGCGTATGGGACTGACCATAGACCGGGCTTTTGCATAGGCCAGTGGCGCTCCACAGGTCACCGAGACCGAATACGAGAAGAACGAGGGTGAAAAGATTGAAGAGAAGGTGCCAACCAACGGCTTTCCAGTGTCTTCTGATCCATGACTTTGACTTGCGGCGGCCTTTGCTGTTCTCATAATCAGCAACAACCGCGTCAAGAAGTGCAAGTTCGTCTTTCTCGTTGTCAGACAGGAAATGAGTGTCTGTTGAACTACGTTGTGTCTCCATGATGTTGGACAACAAGAAGAAGTAGAAGCAGTAGAAGAGGTTATGGGCAATTGATGAAGGGAAATGTTGGACGGAGTGAAAACAAAGGCTGAGATATGGGACTGACTGGCTCAATGCTTGATTGCTTTGCCTTAAGAGTGCCTGTGGTCGAGACTCAGACGAGGGTCCTTTTCCGATTCCTAAGTAGGTAAAGATCTGTGGTATGGTCTGAGAGTATCAAGTCCTTCAGTCACTACCGTCTGTCAACCAATAGGGTCCTTACCATAGGGTCTTACCTCAAGATGCTTCGCCAAGTGTGTACTATGTATGCCTTGGTTCTCCCCTTGTCACTAAAAGTCCCCGCAGCTCTAGACCCTTGCTGCAGATTGCATACGGAACAAGCATTTTGATAAAGCCACACCATCATCCTTCAACCCCACCTTTAGGCTAGTCGATGTGACTATATGCAAGTACCGAAATACATAAACGACCATGGTGCAAACGATACAGGAATTTTTCAATGCGACGACAACGTGCATGCCTGCGTCTGGACTGCTCCGAAAGAGGGTATATTTAGCTGACCCATGCTAGAGATGCAGATGCGAGGGCCTTACGTGAGTTCCTGCACTGGTAGTAAGCGAAGGGATCGTCCTGGAGCACATGTCGCATCGAATGGGAGTCGCCAGCGCTGAGGAGAAAATGACCTGGGCGGAATACTTTCGCATGCGCTGCAGTTCAACAGGCACTCGTGACTTTGTGCCACAACTGTGCAGACCGACGGATCCTTCAGCTGGGCGGTGAATCATATAGCCTGCAGGTAGACTTCCACTTATGTTGATCTTTGGTAGAATCCTGCCCGTAAAGTCACAAGACCGAAGCAAAGTCACACGACCGAGGCTGTATGGTCAGAAATAGAAGATGCCCACGGACCTCTTGACATGCTTCAAATGGAAAGATCTGCATGGCGTGATAATGACTTCGTCATCTACATTCCTTGAGCAATGCTTCCATAATCCGGGATCGCGTGATTCGAGATGAGGAAAGCTGTTGAAACTGAAGTGTCGAATTCAGAGCAACTGGCGAATCTGCAACCTTGACACAGAGTATATGTGACATGCCTATTAGTTGGTGCACCGATGTAAGCGTTGGTAGGCGTCTTTTCTTGCCACGAGATGATTGCGAATGTAATCGACGTAGGAAAGTGGCAGCATACTAGGCCTGGTGGAACAGGAAGTCGTCTTAACAGGTTCAGTTGAACTCCAAGACACCATGGCTCGAGGAGCACACCGTCTACTAGAAACCTGAGTGTCTGTTCCACCTGTGATCATAACAGGTATAGATTTCGGGACGAATGTCACAAGTAATCGTATCCAATTTCGCTAACCAGCTATCAATTCTTTCATTCTAAACTGGTGGATTTATCCAAAAACTTCTCGAAATCCCCATATACTCCAAATTATCGGCTACTTATCAATAAAGATCGTACCGTCAAAAGTGTAGAGCTGAAGACAACTTATAGCTTGCAAATCTGTGCTACTTCAGCTACTTGCTCAGTTCAAGACCTTCGCGCCAGTCACCTCCCCTGGACTTGAAGTAAGCAATGAGCGGATCATAGTTTCGACATGTGTGCACTCGCTCCACGTCTGCGCCATATATGCCTGCCTCGCTGTTGAAAGTCAGTGGGATGGGAGTGATATCAGCCACGCACTCCAGCGATTGGCGGATGATGTCGATGCAATGGTTTACTGAAAGTAATTAGCGAAGTGGAGAGAACACGCTTCTGGGAGAGAAACCCACCGTGAGGCCAGTGGTCTGAGGCGTTTGGATTGATCTGAGGGTAATAGTCATGGCCATATAACGTCCGTCACCCACTTGTGGGCACCCCCCACATTTGGGCACCCCCATTTTCGATGCGCTTATACTCCAACCATGAATTTCAATTAATTTTTATCTTAACTATACTGCCACAACAATGCATTCTTCACCATCACTGGGGTTTTCAAGGTCGCTGGATTCATCTGAATTATCGTCAACCTCGCCAACCTCGATTTGAGTCTTCCGGATAGCCTCGATATCGGCAAACTTCGAATTTGGGCTGATTCTGACCTTCCTACGCTTCCTGGCCCTACTGGCATCAACCTCTGCCTACAATACTTCGATCTTTCGTTAAGCAACTGCCAATTCGTAATCCTTCCCATCGAAGCCTTTTTAAACCTTCCGAAATAATAGACGTTGCGTGGGAGTATCGATATCGAGCTTGCTAAATAAGCTGAATTGATCACGAAGCTCATCCCTCTTTCAAGGAGTTGACCACGCCACTGCTGATATATCTGCTGCCCATTTCCCACTTCCCTGATTATCGAGATACCCTTTGTGAACCTCTCCGGCTTGCTTAGCAGGAGTTTTCGCATTCTCAAGCAATAAAGGGCTCATCAGGGGCTTAGCCATGCTCACAGGCCATAGCCCAGTCCATTTCCAGCCACTAATGATATTCTTTTTTGTCAAGGCTGCTCTTCGAGCTTTGCCATAGCATACTAAGAAGTTCCTTTTGCCCACAACAGTGCTAGCATCCCATTGATCAAGGTTCCCAAGCTCCTTCTTATATGCTGCTTTAAGAGGACCGAAGACTGACTGATCAAGAGGTTGAAGAACATGCGACGCATGAGGCGGCAAGAAAATCAAGTGTATCTTGTTCTCAAAGCACATATGCATGAATTCCGTGGTTTCGTGGCTTCCATGGCCATCTAGTATAAGTAATCTGGCCTCTTGAGGGTCGCCTGGCTGGGTAGAAGGAATGAAGACCTTCTCTAACCATTCGAGAGCTGTAGGATCTGAAGTCCACCCATTTTCTGTTGCCGTGAACCTCCAAGAACCGAATGGGGTCAGATCCAAAGGAAACCATTGCTATTAAACACTCTTCCCCTTATATATCACAAATAGAGGTAGCTCATTGCCGCTTGCGGAGATGCACTCGATGAGGGTGGTCCAAGCACGGGACCCAGGCTGTTTCTTTCGAATAGAACGAGCTTCTAATAATCCAAGAACAAGTCCGTTTGATCCCCTGCCTTCAAGGATACCAGTCTCGTCCATATTGTATCGGTTCGTGGGTTTGATAGCCATAATTTCAGGTATGGCGAGGTGCCTGAACCATGGCCTGATAATATTAGTTATAGCTCCATTTACACGCTGTGAATCGATGGCTCTGCTCTTATGGACCCTTACTGATGGGTTCCTTTTGATAAAGGACTGCACCCAGTTCTTTCCAAGAGGTTCTACATCTCCATGGACCTCCAGGATGCGCTTGGCAAAATCCTTCAGTTGTTGATGGGTTGGTGGCAGTCCTAAGTCAGCCTGAACTCGAACCCAATTAGCCAGATGGTTTTCATCAGTCGGTGAAAGCCTCTGCTGATCAGAAAAGGCAACATCTCTTGACTGGGTGCCTCGCATTCGATTTTGGAGTGTTAATCGTGGAACACCCCATTCCAATGCAGCTTTCTTTATAGATTGACCTTGTGTAATTGCTTCAAGAGCCTGGGTAATGTGATCTTCCGTATACGAAGGCATCTTTATCTAATTAAGCATTCTGCAAAGTTTGGTGGTATTTGAACATAAATTGATAAATAAATAAAAGTTTGAAGAAGGAGGGTATTCATGGCGGTGAGGGATTTCCGGGGTGCCCAAATGTGGGGGGTGCCCACAAGTGGGTGACGGACGTTAGCGCCTTGCGGATATGATTGAGGCAATGAAGTGTGTGCTGGACGGTTGTGGTCGTCCAATAGTGCCCGTTCTGGAGTGCGGCACCAGGAAGGTCAAGAGCCTCCTCAGCGGTGGCCTGCATGAATGGCCCAGTGAGCTTGTTCCAGGCAAGGTCGACCTCGGGAGACGGGATGCCGACATAGCGCGGGACTTCTGGATTCCAAGCCACAAGGACATCGGATCGCATCACGTCGCGCGGAGGCGTGGTGAAACGTCTCTCCTCGATCTCGATCAAGTTAATTGCGTGCTGGAAGTCTGTATGGAAACCAGTCTCATAAGTTCCATGATGATCACGATAGACACAGACTGCCAGCCCTACGCATACAACGGAGAGCAAAGCAGTTGAAGCTATCCAGGGGAGAGCCCAAATATGGCCACTCGCCCGACGCAAATAGCCATAGCTGTAGTCGAGACCAGCCTCTGTGTCTTCATCACTCGTAGTGGAGCCTTTCTCGTCTTGAGAAGGTGTCTCTGTGGAAGTTCGGCTGCTAGCGCCAACCTTTGTGTAAACGAAAGGCTTCTTGCCGAATTTCAGGAGAGCAAACATGTTGAAGTCAAAAGTGAGGAACGATTTGGAAAATGTTTCAAGAGACAAGTGTAGCTGTCCAGAAAGAAATGGCAAAGCAAAGGAAGACGGAACAATTCAAGGGGTCACACTGTTCTCGTAGATGGGAACATTGGTCATCTGACATACTCTACAGGTTCTGTATAAGTTCTGTAATATCCTTGGTGACTTGCAGATCTTCGAAAACTACTACAGGTAAGCCGGTGAAGTAAGGTACATGGCATAGCGGCGCGGGGTATCAAGTTGGTAGACCCTTGTTCATCTATAGCGACGCACTTCCTGAGTATACCTCCTGGCACGAACATGACCGCGCCAATGAAACGCTAGAACAGCAATATGCAGGGCAATCACTGTATTGACCATGATGCAAAGCGGCCGACGGGATATACGGGATGATACGTACCCTTGCATGGAGAAGTCCGAAAAGCCCAGCCCTAGCCCTTTTTGGTAGGTTGGAATCAACTTACGCCCATTTGCCGATTGTTGACAAATTGGGTCTAGAGCCGCATATGCTGTCAGCTTGGGCCCAGTATACTACAGTACATGGTTCTACACTGCAGTCATTTTTAAGCTTTTAAGGTAACCATGGAAGGGTTGATAGCGTGCGCCCTGTAAACTCAATTCGCTTCGATTTGCCAAGGATTATTTGCATAGAAACTAAACATCAACGTGCAGCGTGGCTTTAGACATGATGCAACTGCTTGCTACTTATCGTGGTGCTTTTGGCAGGATCTACAGTTGCATTGGATGAATGCTGTTCGCCGATAGCTTCAAAATTCATCACAATGAATGAGGGGCAATATGCATGTCTCGCAAGAGTTTGACGGGTCAGCCGATACGATAAGACATCGTGCTGATACTACGAAGGTCTATGTACTGGTTTTGATTCCAGGAATGATCTTCATCCGTGGCAAGGGCGAGCGAATGAACGTCTGGTTGCTTTCGTTTGTGCACTGGTGAGGACCTGGAGTCCTACTATCACTTGCTCCTAAGACTTTACTACGTTGGGCTTAAGAACCAAAGTCGACTACAGACATTCTCCCCGCTGGTTTCGTTTGTTTCCATACTCTTCGTTCTCTCAATCTTGCGCGAGAATCGTTCGTACCCTCTTGTCATCTAATCACTATACCGCTACCTACAAGCTTCCGGAATAGCCACAACACAAGTAAGTAATCCGCTGACTGGAACATATCTCTCCGACTTGATGGTGAACTAACCTGGGAATTCACGCACAGAATGCCTAAGTGGCCAGAATGGAAGCCGGTCCCAGTGTCTGATGATACTGCCGAGTCTAATCATGGCCATTTTGGAAAGCCCAGGTCCGCTAGCCGAGTATACGCCCTGCTAGCAGTGTTTGCATCCGTTATCTGTGTCGTTTCCTTGGGATTCATTCTGCAGATGTTGTCATCCGCCAGAAGCCTCACGTTCCCATCTTATCTAGATACCCAGTTTAAGTACGACTGCGGTAACTCGAGCGCCGAGGCACTAGCCAATGGTTGCGTATTCGACGAGTTACTGCTTAGCTGGGTTCCGTCCCAGTGCCCCCGGCGACAGGAGACCAAGTTCATGGACTACATGAACTGGACCTGGCCCATGTACGCAGATCTGGAAGGCGAACAGCCCCTGGACCGGCACCAGCTCTCTCGCTGGGACCACAAGGAGTACTACACGACTCAGAGAGAGCATTCGGGACATTGTATGTTCATCATGTTGCGCTTCTTTGATTCTGTGAGGTACGGAAACAGGGTTGACTCGATGGCTATGCATCATCCCCATGGTAAATCTTTCCGTTTCGATCAATTTCCGATGTAGCTAATTTCGGACAGCCCGCCATTGCACCCAGTTTATACTGGAACTCCTTGAACAGACAAAGGACCGCGATAAGCTGTTCGGTCCCTTCACAATTGAGTATGAGAGCTGTTGAAAAGTCGGAAAAGTGCCAAGTGACTTTGAGAGGTTATTTCTGTGGGTAAAGAGATAGCATATTTCTTTTCGGTCGAGAGACCCTGTCCACGAGGAGATATTGAAGGCAGCATGAAATAAGTGTATTTCACCTGGGGGCAACAACTATGGGGATACATACCTAGCTACGGATTGAGCTCATATTGAAACTTATTGTCACAATTCTTACATTCTTGATTCTATCTTTTATAACTGAGAACAAAGTCGGATGATGCAATCGCCAGCTATTTGTGTTGTGTTAATAGTTCGCATGGCTGCTCGAGAGACAGTACCAAACGTGTTGTTCCAAGTAGCGCATCGCCACGCATTCACTTCATTTTAGAATAAGTCAAATGGCCGATTGACAAAATTCTTAGGCGTAATTCAGGACATGAAGACGATAATGAGTCAGTCTGCCTCTTTATGAATGCCCTGGGGCTCTATGTAATCGTCCATAGACTGGATAACAAGGAAAAGCACATGGCGGTTCTAAAAAAGCATTGAGGAGTTGCAATCTTGATGTGTCGTACGAGGCAATTGATTTGGTTCTTCAGCATATTTATCTTTTAGCATTGCTAGCTTATTCCCACATCCACCGATGGGAAAGGTTTCACTTCTTCCGCCATCATGTTCTCCCTTGCTTTCAAACTCAACCAAATCTCATAACATCCAACCCATAGTAGTACCTCTCTGGCCATTGAAAGAATGAGAGAAGACACCTGAAACATTTCAACCGCCACATCACATACTCCCGCCTAAATCTGAATGCGAACGGGAATATGGAAATCTCCTGGCATGACCTCATCGAGGCGAATGCACCTCCCATTAGCTCTGACTGCGGCCACAGTATCCGAGAGATTAGTTGCCGGGTCAGCGATAAGCTCCATACAGTGCATAGTATGACCGTATTGCAGTCTATGATATAAGTCAGCCGCTATCCTGCGTTTGCATCGCGATTTCGGTAATACTTACGTCGCAGACAGCAGGTAAACGTCCTTCTCGCCGGACAGGTACCGGTTCACCGCTCGGTTGAGTAAGCGGAGCATGTACAGGCAGTGCGCCTTGTGAAACTTGTTGATGGCATAGAGCATGTAGTGGGAGGCCTGCGCGTTGGCTTCGCTCGGACCCAGGTTCCGGCGTTCTTTGTCAAAGTAGAAGGGAAAGTCTCCACCGGCGTGCGGGGAGAGACGAAACTCGCTCGAGCTCGTCTCTTCTAGATGCTCTGCGTCGAAGCAGGCTGGAGGTACGTAGTAATACGCCCAGTTGTCAAAGATGCAACCGTTGGAGCGGGCCTCTTCGTTGGTGGAACCACACTCCAACAGGATACCGTCTTTGGTGGTGCGAAGGCCGTTCTTGTTGTAATACTTCTTTGGCTCGAGAGCAACTTCACGAATAATGCCGTTCTTGCCGTGATCCTCAGGTGCCTTGTTAATGACTTGCTGTTGAATAGTGAGGATGGTGACGATAGCAAGGGCAAGAAATCCTGCAAGGAGGATGCCATTGACGGTCAGGATGATAGATACAGAGGGTTTGAAGCTTGAGAGCTTTTTCCAAAAGCGACGGTGAGAACGTCCTTCTTCACGAAGCATGAGCCCATCGTTCTCACAAAGGCTGCTCCCGTCGGATACATCATCGTAAAGCGATCTCTTCTCCAAAGAAATGGTAGAGTACTCATCACTGTAAGGAAGAGCAGTGGATGATGAAGCGGAGCTAGTGGTACTCATGTTTGCCTTGAATGGGAATTTGATTGATGATTCTGGCTGAAGGTGGATTGAATGAAAGAGAAGAAGAGGGAGTCAGGCGCGATGTTGTCAGGGAATTCAATCAACCCCTTTCGATAGATGCTTTATCGTGTATGAATGAAACCATTCCTTCAGCTTCAGTAGTCTCATAAGAATCACAAAATACTTCATCAATATGCCGTAGGTACTCGCTTAGTGAACTGCAAGTCCCGAACGGTCAGGATCATGTGACAGATTCTTATCTGGCATTGCCAGTGTAACCGTATACTTCAACATGGAATTTGTGGCGCACCTAGTACTTCGGATGCAGGTATCGTAAAGCATCAGCCGCTCACACAAGACACGTACACAAGAGATCGGCAGGTGCATGCTTGCTTAACACCCCACACTAAAGATCGACATGGGGGCTCTTCCCCATTCCATGGTACCTTTCACCTTACCATAATGACTGAGCTTGGATAACTTTCCGGCTTAAGGGTCTTCGTGGCATTCAACATGCAGCTGACATGCATACAGGGCTCCATGTGGGTGCAACTTTGCGGCCGTCGCTTGAGTGCAGTGCATGCTACAGACATTTTTAAGCTTCGAATTCAGGACTTGGCGTTGAAGCGATGGTCACTGAGGAACCCCCACCCTGGACAGTACCTCAGCACTCAGCGCCACCCCTGCCTGCAGCTAGACCCCAGGGTCGCGAGCCGCTCCACCCATGCTACCATCCCTACGCCGTCTTATGCACACACCATACACCAAGTGTAGACGCGCGATGTAAGACAACAATGAGGAACTCGTGATAGTTGATCTATATGCAGTCGACCGGCGCAGATGGTGTTTGAGTCCGATATTTCCGCCACGGACCTCCCTGCCAGTGCATAGCAAGTAACGGTAAGCACCTTGCGGCGCAGAGTCGGATGATGACACCTGCGGAGTGGATAGTCCGAACCAATGGTAGTGATCGTTACAAAGTTATAGTCACTCTACTATACATATAGGCCAGACTTGTGTTTACCTCGATGAAGATCTCATACCATTTTCGGCAAACGAATACACCACGTACTGCCATGCACATTGCTGTTGATCACTTCCTCCATAGGCATATGCTACATTAGAGAAGCCAACAAGATCATAGAGAGAACGTACAGATCAGGGAGAATTTCCGAGATTCGACGATGGACTCGCCACTATGATCCCATTCGACATCCCCTCACCGCTCCATGTGCGTAGCGACTTGACCGGATGCTCTTGTACCGGTCAGCTGTACAGATATCCTAGCAGGCCTCCACATCAATTACCTTGAATAGAATGTCGATATGCAACTGACTGGCCTGACAAGCGGGTCTCGCAGTCAAGACTTGGCCGAAGATGGCTGAATTTGGTGTGCTGCGCGAGTATGATCTTACCGAAACTTATCTCAATTTCCCGAAGACTAGTAGTCAACATAAAACAAACCAAGGGCATGAGCGCTACTTGATGATGTACTGGGGTGATAACACACATAGCCGATCATGTACTATCCCCCCAACAGCGTTCAATGAACTGTTCGAGTGTTCTTTGATCATGAGTGTAGGGAAAAAGTAAGCTGGGTCAAGGTTTTTGTAGAAAAGATTACGACAAAAGAATATCACGTCTGAACAAATGAGTCGATGGGAATGTGCATATTGCCCGTGGTTCTTCGTACGACGAGAGTACACAGAAAGGAATCGGCGAGGCTGAATAGACACAAGTCTCCATTAAACTGAATCCATATCTAGTCTGAAGCGTACATATACATGGATGAACTTAAATCATATCTGGCTTCACGACATTTGCACAACGTTGATAGTGAGACTGGACGTAATTTTCAAAGAAAGTGACCTTTATTGACATCATCCATTGCAACAAGAACCATCGACTATAGACTTCTTCTAGAAAAGAGCGATTTGAAGACAGAAACCCTTCCTTCACCCCAAATTACCCATGAATAGGGGCGCCATATCATCAAGCCCAAGATGTTGATCAGTAGATGGTGCTTCCGATGTTAGCGTTGGCTGGCAATGACTTCCGTTTCCGGACTTACTAATCAGAGTCTTGAGAGTCTGTCTCGGCTCTCTTCGTGTAGATGGTGTAGTCGGAATCTTGAGAGTCAGTCTCAGCCCTCTTATAGATGGTGTAGTCAGAGTCTTGAGAGTCAGTCTCCGCTCTTTTCTTGTAGATAGTGTAGTCAGAATCCTGAGCGGCGGTGTCCGCACGCTTGTAGATGGTGTAGTCGGAATCCTGAGAGTCAGTCTCAGCTCTCTTCTTGTAAATAGTGTAGTCAGAGTCTTGAGAGTCAGTCTCAGCTCGCTTGTAGATGGTGCTAGAGAACATTAGTTTATGTCTTCCCTCCGTGAAAGGTGATCATACTAATCTGAGTCTTGAGCAGAAGTCTCAGCCCGCTTGTCAGAGGCAAGAGGGACAGCTTGTGCTCCAAGAGCAACAATGGCAAGAAGGGCAAGGGTGCTCTTGAACAACATGATGAAGATGAATGAGAGATCTGGATATGGGGTGAATGAAGAAGTTATTGATAACAGAGAGTTGACTAAAGATGTGTTGGCTGGAAGGAGTTGCTTGAGACTGGCTGAAAAGATGAAAAGCAGACGGAGACGACGGGGCTACTTATGGAGATCTTGTGAGCATGATTCCTAGTGTTGAGGCCGTCAAATGGGATATGAGTTGACTGCTTGTCTTGGAGAAAATTGTTCGTGTCTATCGAAATTTTGCTGGCGCTGGACTTCCAATCCCACTGATGTGGAAGATTGCTGAGAGGTCGGCGGCTTGGGCTGCGGTCTCGCTACGATCCCTGCACATGGATACCCTGCAGGCCTTGGCAAATACGGTTATTTCTCAGATTCCCATCAAGAAATCCCTTTGTGTGTGGAAATACCACCCGAAGTGACCGCTACCTTTTCAATAAGCACTAATGCACCTAATTGTTACAAGTTCTTGCGTTCATTGGCATGAAACTTGCATACATGTTTCTGCACCTTTTCTCCATCTCCTGGTATGACCAGGATATAGCGCATACTCATACATCGAGACAAAATCATGCCTTTCGTTTTCTTTTCGGTAACCGGTCCTGGAGATGATCTTTTCTAATTGAGGAAGGTATTCCGCTTTATCGGAGCCAAGACTATCTGACTGCATCTGCCGATCCTTTATAGTGAGTGGTCCAACCGAGCTTGCTGGTCACGGGACATTTGATACGTGACTGGGTTTGCACACGGTCCCGAAATTGACCATCGTCCACTCCCTTTCGACTGAAATCCAACCATACATGATTTTCTGTTAGTGAAATCTCCCACTTCCTTGTTTCTTTTCAAATCTTACAGCCTTCACTATCACTTTTGTTCCACTAAACGCATCAGTAACTATGTTTGACAAATCCGAAACCGTCTCGTTGATCGAGGCAAACTATGGTCAAGAGCACAACCACCATGACAGCCTCGTTAAAGAAAACGAGGAGGTTCGAGATTTCTACCTTCCTCCTCTGCGAAGAAGCAGAAAATCGTGGTTTCGCTGTTATTTCATGCCGGCTTTTCATATCTTCCTTATCTGTGTTTACACGTCAATCTTCCTCTACTATTACAAAGAACAAACCCGGCTTCTACGGAATAGTCCTGAAACATTGGTAAAATGTGAGATGATCCTAACCCATCAGGAGTGACAAATGCTAACCGATCCAAAGCTCCAGCGTCTTCCATTATAGAGTATCATCAGCAGGTGTTTGATTCTAGACTTCATATCGAGAGCCCATACGTGGGAGATCCATCTCCCGCAGTCGACCAGGCTTGGGCTGATCTAGTTGAAGGTAGGTACACTCGTGATGCTCGGAACACATATACTGAATCGACGAAGATATGCACATCAAGGTTTCAGGCGAAGACCTGAGAGCAATCAACAAAACATCCATCGCCCTTCCTGACGAAAATGACATGTATTGGGGAACCCTAAGTGTCAATCATGAGATTCACTGTCTAGTAAGTGAAAATCATATCCTGGGATTACATTTGCGTACTTAATTGTCTAGAAACGTCTTCGAGAGGCGCTCTACGGAGACCACTACTTCCCAGATCTCACCGCGGAGGAGAAGCAGATGAATCTGGTACATTCTAGTATGTTGTTCTAGTGATGCATTGTTAGACAATCGACTTACTAGAAACAGCACACTGTGTAGAGATACTCCGCCAGGCAGCACAATGTCGTGGAGATACGTCAATCGTCACGATGTATTGGGGAGATGCCAGCGCGATCCCAGTTGCCGACTTTGATTCCCCCCACGCTTGTGTAAACTGGGAGGCTCTTGTGAGTTGGCAGCAAGAACGAAGATTCAATCCCAAGAAACCTGGTTATCTCCGCCATCCTACGCTTGGTAAGTCAGATTCATTCTTATCTCGCTTTGATATAGCTAACATCTTGTAGGTCTTGCGTATCCTCATGGCGAAGGCTCAAAGTTGGGCGCAGGAAGTCACTGAAGCAGGGGAGAGCACAAGGTGACTTTGAAGTCTCTAGTCTTCCACAGTCGAGGTATCTAGTTGTCGGTAGACGCGACCCATGAAAATACATTTGCTCAGTACGGTAGATAGTAGTGGTCTCAAATGCATGCTTACATCAGAAATCCCGCTCACTCCACTCTTGATATGGAGCATATGCAGCCTCATCAACTTTAATTGTTTAGAGTGAACTAGGAAGAATTACGTGATACCTACCGCAATCGCCGCAGAAGGTGCGTCGTCATTCAATTGGCCAATGAGAAACTCTCTGGAATAAGCAGTATTGGTTGCCCTAGGGCGAGGCGGGGTAGTCCTTTGGGACTATCCTAGTCAGACAAGAACTGATCGGCTCCCACAACACCCACTCTCAGCATGGGTCAAGATCTGCAAAGTGAACCCTGCACGGGAGTGCAGCATTGACGCCAGGTACATACGCAACTGACGTAAGGACGTTCCTGAAGTGCATTGCGGGTGTGTTACAGTGCAGACTGCAGGGTTCTTTCAACCATGAGTAAGAACCATCCACAGGCCTAATCCAGATTGTGGAAATCTGCACAATTGATTAGGAGATAGCAATAAGCGAGCCCTGTATCCCCGAGGCAGGGTAATAATCCCCGGAAAGCCAAAATGAACATTGATTGGCGAGTTCGCACTTCAAGATAGCTCAGCCGACCGCTTGACCGCCGCCTGCGTGAATAGCCTCTTCAGTGCAGATCATTGCTATACTCCTCCTCACCAGCAGCTGCCAAGCCGCACAGAGCGGCCGCATGTCCATAACGACACCGGTGATAGCAACCGGACATGAACCGTTGGCACTTTCCGCCATGATAACGAAAGCGATAGCTGCATGCATACTGTCAATGATTTCGCGTTTGAAACGTTTCAGATAACGGTCCATGAATGGATTGCAGGACCATTCTCAAAATCTGTCGTCGGTGGCCATCCAAGTTCATTATCACCGAGAATTTCTCGCTGCACGGAACTTCTCTCTTGCGCAGAACTAAGAGTATCGCTTCCCAACGCCCAAGCCGTGCATCACACCAGCAAATCATGGCTCACGACCTATCTCAAGACGACAGCTTGCCTGTAGGAAGTCACTACAACAATACAATGACTAGTTTGCGCTTACTTGATCCCTATCCCAAACATCACGACTATTCCGAAACCTCTCACTTGGACTTTTCATCTGTATCTCCAAGAGAGGACTATGGAGAGCCTCATGAAAAGTTGAGAGCAATCTCCATGCTTCGCCTGACTTGCGGGGTGTTTGGGTATGTTCAAGGTTTCTTGATGGAAGCGAAAAAATGCCCGACTGACAATAATTTAGTCTACAGCTTGTTTGGTCAGTAATTATGTCTTCGGGAATTGTAAGTTGCACCTGCAAATCGTCCATGAAAAGTTCTAAACCTCAATTCCCATTTCAGCCATACCTTCTTACCTTGGGTTTATCAAAGCCTTGTACTGCTTTGGTCTGGGCGTCAGGGCCTCTTGCTGGAGCGATTGTGCAACCGATAGCAGGTGCTTGCAGTGATCGATGTGAGCACAAATGGGGTCGAAGAAGACCATACATAGTCGGTGGAGCTTTCTGCTGCATCATGTCGTTGCTGGCTTTGGCCTGGATCAGAGACTCTATACACTTGATCGCAGTCATCCTCCACATCAACCATTCCAGTACCATATTGGGCACTGTCACAATCGTTGGGGCAGTGTTTTGGGTTTTCGTTTTGAACATATCCCTTCAACCAGTACAAGCTGGTATTCGAGCATTCATCATCGATAACTGCCCTCAGCATCAACAGGTCGAAGCAAACTCCTGGGCTAGTCGACTGACTGCCGCCGGCAACGTCATTGGGTACGCCATGGGCATGGCTGAGCTACCGAAGTTGCTTCCATTCTTGGGAAATACTCAATTCAGGGTACAGTGCTCATTAGCGTCAATCGCCTTGATGAGTACTCTCGCTATCTGCTGTCTGTATACTCAGGAAGAAGTTTTCAGTCGGGAGAAAGCACATCGGAGCCGCTTGAGCGTAACTGCAATATTTCTGCAGTTGTATCGTAGTGTGAGAACTCTCCATCCCGTAACCCGTCAAGTTTGCAAGGTACAATTCTTCGCGTGGATGGGCTGGTTCCCGTTTCTTTACTACGTGACAAGGTGAGCAGCATCCTCTTGCACATTGTGTCGTTTCATTTGAATGCTAACAATACATTAGCTATATTGGAGACTTGTGTAAGTACAAGTGCCCACCCGTAGCAGCTATTTATTAAACAGTCTCAGATTCAAAGCCTATCTTGATGGGGATATCCTCATCACCCACGTCCACAGACCTACAGCATGCGCTTCAAGACAAAGCCGCAAGGGTCGGCGTTTCTGGATCGTTTGCGTTTGCTCTTGTGTCACTTGCAACCTCTTTTGTCGCTCCTTGCATGGTGCAATCAGTCTCCAGTTACGCTGTTGAGCTGAAGCGACTGCACCCAAAGACTTTGTTCGGACGAATGTCGCTGCAAAGAATATGGAAACTTTCCCACATTTTCTTCTCGGTCTGCATGTTCTTCACGATCTTTGTAGGATCCGATATCTATGGGAGGTTTCTAGTTGGCATGGCTGGCATAAGTTGGGCCGTGACCACTTGGGCTCCTTTCGCACTCATCAGTTCTGAAGTCTCCAGGATTCAGGCGCATGGAGGGCAGATGGACGTCGAGGGGTTACAGGCTCCCCAGGACATACACGCTGGTGTGATCATTGGTCTTCACAATGTTGCCGTAGCCTCTCCCCAGATACTAAGCGCCCTAGTCTGCAGTATTGTCCTCAAAATACTCCAGGCTATGAGCATTGAAGATAGTTATGGGTGGCTGTTGAGACTGGCCGCCATTCCAGCACTCATAGCTGCATATCTTGTGTCAGATCAAGTTGATTAGCATTCAATAACTGAAAGAGATCTATCTTCAATTCATAGTCTCAAAACTTCATCATGTTTTTTGTGGTAATAGCTTTCGAAACTATCAACCGTTCGAATTTGCTTGTTTTTCTGGGACATCTCAATTGTGCCCACTCGTAAATATGAAATGTCCCAATGGACGACGTCCACTTATCCGGACGCTCTCGCGAAGACTTCTGATCATTTTCAAACATGCCAATCCAACTTGCGCAATATTTTGCAACCGCAACACCACGGACAATTTGGACCGGGTCCGGTTTCGATATGGCGCTGTTCCTACCGTTTGGGATGAACGTCCTACCGTACCCAAGACGGACTCTCGCCCCTCAAATCCGTTCTGATTTTGGAACCGCAACGCAAAACGCAGGCACAGGATAAACCTATCCAATTGGACAATACCGATCGAGAAATGTTTCCAATATTGGCAGGATGACATGTGTGTCAAACATTTGCATTGCATCTCGAACCCCGCACTAGATTACTGGTGTTTGTTTGGGTAGGATGTTTCCCCGCAGAATCACCTACACTTGTTGTACACTTAGCAGCGCGGGATGGGCCTGCTTGCATGGTGGTGGACATGGGTAGAATCCGCAGCGGGGCTGCGGGCTCGGGTACCTGTAGGATTCTACCCATAGCTCCTGGAGATACAGCGGTACCGAGGTTGGCGATTCACTCCGTAGTAGGGAAAGTTCCAAGAGGTCCAACGAATAGGACTCCGGCACCTATCTTACAGACCTACAAGGAACCGACAGAAGACCCTGAAATATCTTCTGCAGGGCACGTTTGACCGCTTCTGTGTACATTGTCAGGCTGTTCAGAGGCAGTGTGCGTTGCATTCGCGAACGATTGTGAAGGTGGGTGCTATCGACACGCCCACAAGGTACCCCGGCAGCCCCCCGGATGTGGCCGGACAAGGATGACTGCACGGCAGCTTCTCAGTCCCTGTTTGGCCGCAGCCACCAAGCAAAGCTTAGTCGTAGCTTGTCGAGCTTGTTTTCACATCTGCATCTACAGATCTACAAATGAGAACATCCACGTGATTGATGCTGCCCATCTTACGACTTGTGCATAATCACACTTCATGCGAGTAACTAATCAACAAAAAGTTATGATCGTCCCTTTCTCAAGAACTCCTTATCGCTGATCAATGAAAGCAGTGCTTGGCACAATAGACATCGCGACCAGATGATGCTGACTTGGCACAAGTTGCCTATCTGGATACATGGATGTACTATTCTGGTTTACTTGATATCGTGAAATTTTGCAATACGATCTGCCTCATCTCTGATGTTGCATATTTTGCCACTCGATTTTCAGGTCAACTACGGACCCCGAATATTTCCTTGAAGTTGTCATGACTTCTTTACTACGTCGACAATCAAATCTGTTCTCCTCAGTCAACACGCCATCAATTCAGCTCCGCAGTAACCTCTGACTACAACGATGGTCTCCAAATCACTCTTTTCCAGCGCTGGCGGGGCACCCAACCCACGCTCTGCCATGATCCTGGCGCTCTCACTCGTAACATCAATCACGCTCTTGTGGTTCCTACTATGGAGCGGCGGCGGCGGCGGGGGACTGACGCCCTACGGTTTCTACGGCCTCGGTGCAGGGTCCCAGAACCCGTTCTCACGAGTCCCGCAGACGGTCCTGGTGGACGTCGAGTTTTATGAACATGACGACTACAAGGACCTGTCGCCCGAGAACGACCACCTCTGGGAAGACCTCCTCACCGGCAATGGCGGGTTCCTAGTACAGGAGGACCCGGACGAGGGACAGCTGCGACGGTACGGGATTGGCATGTTCCACCAGCTGCACTGCCTGCAGATGATCCGGGGGTCTCTCCAGGCTGCTGAGATGCCTAGCGGCAGTGGCGCGAACCACGCACACGGGCAACATGCTCATAGCGGTGATGCGAGCGGGAAAGCTCATGTTCTTCACTGTCTGGACTACTTACGCCAGGTAGGCCTTTCACTTGTTGTCTGGTCATTTTTCGTTTCATGGTAGAGACGTGATTTTTATCAAACTTCAGAGCTGACAATGATCTCAAGACTATTCTCTGCATGGCCGACGGCACTATTGAAATACCCAGGAGGCGCCCAGATGGGCGAAATGTCATCGACGGAATGTTTACGCACCAATGTAAGAGTCCAGACTCTTTATATACATTGTCTAGAAGCTCGCCAGAGTATCATGAACCATCACGCTACTCTCATATAGAATAGTCAGATTCGAGGGATGGACTGATGGAAAACGGAAATGAACACAACAGACTTGAATATCAAATGAATACTTGCCTTTAATCTGCGATTCGAGCTATTACATATTCAAAATTGGTTGAATACCATTACCAGTATTCAGTCCAAATGTGTGAAGAAATGAGATTTTCCTCTCTAGAAGCATAGGACTTTGTGAGACTTCATAATTTCTGCAAAAGAACCTGGAGGAGCAGCCTGTATATGCTGTTCTACTAGTAATGTGTGACATACCAGCAGACAGCGGTGGAAGAAAACTTCAAAAAGCCAGCGAGGGCGGTAATATACGTGGGACTTTGTGAGTGTGCCACACCAGTGACATATTCTACATTGAGACTAGGATGGCAGGAAAGACTCAAAGTTACATGCGAGCTGGATGCATCATGAAGACTCTGCAAGAGCAAGAAATGCTATTTCATTCCATACTTCTAACCAGACAATGCTAAAGGTGTAGGAGATGACCCCTGCTGACAAGTAAACAGTTAGAGAAGACACATGCTATCGTGAAGAAGCCGTCGGCAAATTACATTCCATCGAGCCCAACATACAGTCCATCGCTACCAGCTAGATTCCACTCCTCCCTCGGATCATTAAACCTGGTAGCATTCAACATGCCCAGATTTTCCATATCCTTGTAATCCTGGTGCTGTAGGAAACATTCAGTACTAAGAAAATTCTCCTTTATCCTTTCCAAATGACTGCTCTTTGGAATGACACTGACGCCTCTGCTCATTCCCCACCGCAGGATCACCTGGGCCGGGGTACACCCTCGCCTGTTAGCAATAGCCTTCACGGTTGGGTGCTCAATAGAGTGGGGAGGGTCCAGCTTCGGAGGGTATCCATAGATGGGGTTCATGTTTCCCAGGGGCGAAAAGGCAATCAGGTGAATGTCAAGCTCTTTATGCTTCTGGAGCCACGCCGTCTGGGGCAAGTATGGGTGTAGTTCCATCTGGTGGGCAAAGGGCTTGACCGAAGTGCTGGCAATGAGCTGCGAAAGTTGTTCCGGGTCAAAGTTGGCGACACCAATATGGCGGACCTTCCCAGAGATGAGCAGCTGGGACATTTCCTTCCATGTCTGGCAATTTATTAGTATGAATAAAAGTTGTCGAGTAGTGCACCCCGAGAAATTTACCTGCAAGAACTCGATATGATGGGGTCCCACTGGTATCCTTGATGGTGGCATGGACGTGTCATCGCTGGGGTCGAAAATTCCCTCGACCGGCCAGTGCATCAAATAGAGGTCGAGGTAATCCAAGCCGAGGTCGCTAAGGGTATCCTCGAAGGCCTCTTTGACGCGATGGTGACTAGAAAAGGTCAGCTCTGGCTAGGCAAATGAAGCTACGTTTGTCAAACTCACTGATAATTCCACAGTTTGGACGTCACCCAGATGTCTTCTCTTCGCAAACCAGTCTTGGCCAGTCCTTCAGCAATACCTTTGCCTACGAGAGGCTCATTCCAATAGGACGAAGCGCAGTCGATATGACGGTATCCAGCCACGATGGCTGCTTTCACGGCTTCTGACGCATTGGACTTTTGCAACTGCCATGTGCCAAATCCAAGTCTAGGAACATTGGAAAGATAAAGGCTGGATTCTGGGTAGTGTGGCTGTATGCTGTTTTGACTTGGAACCACATCTAACGTCTCCTCGGGACGATAAGCAAGGAAATTTGCAAACAGCAAAAGTGATATCACAATGGATATGGCAACAGATAGCCAGAGCCTCCTTGGCCTTGGGCGGTCTGGGATATGGGGCATGTTCTCGTGCATGGTGGGAAATATGGGAGGATGTGACTAAGGAGGAAGATGAGTAGAGAAGAAAGTCGGACTGGTACACGCATGAGTAATTGATTTATTGCTTGGATGACAGCGACCAAGGTTCTTACAGATCACAATGGAAGTTGTTTACATGCATTAATGAATTGATGCATGTATGCATCAAAGTGTCTCAATATGGTATATACCCTATAACTCTATAACAGCTGCAAGTGTATCTTGGCGTAAGCTCGTTATCTTTAGTTTTCTCCAGCAAGGACAATCCTCACCATGTTTGCGCATCCTGGACATACCGGGTAGCATGCAGGACTTTAATGCAGCTACTATGCGAGGTCCTAGGTGTACAAAGCTACAGCGGGGTTTGTTCTGGCGGCGGACCCTAGCGCCGAGACACCTAGAACCCCGCCCACGGGCGATACCTCTGGAGGGCCCCGCGGGGCTCTCCAGAACTTGAATCTAGGTACTTTGCGCAAAGGACTAACCTAACCTAGGCGTTTGTTCTGGTACTTCGGGCGGGCAATTTCCTCGCATTTACGAGCACCACTGGTTGAACAGCTGCAATTCTTGTGAATGTCTACCTACATATTCTTTGACTTCTTCTGTCCGATTCAAAGCCCCAAAGACATAGTTTCAATCTTCCTTCGTAAAAACACATCTACATCGTCAAATACGAGACCAAAGCCATTATGACGTCTACCGAATCATTCAGGGCAATGGACGAGGACGACACAGTCGCGGAAAAGCCACTGTTGAGTTTGCCCACGACAGTTCGCCAGTTTGACCGTCAATCAATACTCTCTAACCTCATTTCTGGTATGTATATTATTGCAGTGAGGTGCATTTGCGATTAAACTAATGCTCATGGTTTCAGGAACATCCATTTTGGCGCAAGGAGGAGTTTGTGGTGTAAGTCACTGTCGTCGCGCCCTTTGTGCGCAACTCGTCGCTGACTACAGCAGTTGGTTTTGATCGTGCTCAGTGCGGTCCGCATGGTCGGATTTGCCCTTATATCCGGGCACATAGTAAGTCCATTTACATACATCAGAAGGTCCCGTTATGGCATTGACAAGTCTTCTGCTAGCTGCTCAATACCACCGGGCTGCTCCTAGCGGTGCAAGCAATTCTTCTACTCCAGCCGACACACACCGCAGAGCAGAAGCGTCGAGGTACCATGTGGCACTTTATCTGTAACGTCGGCTCGCTCTCTGGATATCTGTCGGGACTAGTCTTCATTGAGGTGAATAAGTTCGCGCATCGGGGTGCGCATCTCAAGTCACCTCATGCCTACCTAGGCCTCTTCACCTATCTGCTCTTGCTTCTCCAAGGCTTTGTTGGCTTCACCCAGTATTACACTCCCATGCTGTACGGGTCAGTGGAGAGGGCCAAAAGTATATGGAAGTATCATCGCGCAGCTGGCTATATGACGGTCCTCGTAGCTTCCGCTACTGTCGCGGCCGCCATGTGCACTGAGTATAATCAGAAAGTACTTCGCATCCCGGCATGGGTCATGTTCGTCGCGTTGGTCCTTGTCTTATGCGGGGTTCTTACTCGAATCAGACTTGCCAAGTTTGGTTTCAAGGTGTGAGATCAGGCGCTCGTTGCCTGATGCCGACCTTGCGCTCTTCATTTCATGCCTTCGTAAGGGAAAGTAGGGGTCGTTGGCTGTGGGTCAAGGCTCATTCAGATGCATATCCTTTGGTTGTTGGACGAAGTGACCCTGATGAGATGCGAGAGTTGTAAAGACTAGAACAAGGAATTGATTGAATTGCACGAGACCTCCACGATCCATTGCGATATCTAGCACCCATAAACAACTCATTACCTGACAAGAAGTGCTTGTGTCGCATAATGTTTCGAGGAAACAAGACTGACGGAGCGAACTGTGCTCACTTCTTGGTACCACTAAATTTGTGCGCATATGCGGAGACTGCTTTGCCATCCAGGACCTCCTGAAGGAACGATTGCAGGGAGGTCTTCTCCGTATCCGGATACAGCTGGTTGGCGTCCAGATAACCAAGATACTGAGCATATTCTGGCGTGTTGTCCCCACGGATACCCATCGAGTACAAGTATTGCATACTATACACCTTGTTGACAGCTTGGGGTTCTTTTGACGATTTCGCCTGATCAATAATCTCCAAGATTGATTCTCCAGAAACCTGGTGCAATCATCTTGTCAGCTTGGGTCTTGCCATCGAACTCTCTGAACACTTACCGAGTTATACTCGATTTTCTCTCCACTCAACCTCTCAAACAAATCTCGCACTTGGTTCGGAGACATGACCTCATTATAGGCAAAGACTTGTTTGTTCAAGGTTCTCTCATCCGCGATGATGCGAGCGACCCAACGACCAATATCTCGCGAGTCAGTCAACGCCGAAGGAATATCACCGTCTCCCGCGACCGTGTTTGCCGCCATGATGGATGCATACTTGGCGCGACCGGATGGAAGGCTGGGTATGGACAGTTGGAACCACCAGCCCACATCAATGATCGTGTATGGTACACGGATCTTTTTGATGTGATCGAAAACGTCTTCTTTCTACGAATTCGTATTAGCGGGACTCCTGTTCTCTGAACCAAAAGCTCTAGCCACAATCACACCTTTTCCCGCAACACCATAACGCCTCTCGGCGGGGCAACAGTCGCGAATGAGCAAGGGATGAAGCGTCCCACTCCAGCAATTTTGGCTGCATTGGCAAGAGGGATCTGAGCGGCGAGTGCAGAGGAGTCAATCGCCGATATCAAAACATCCATGTCCAGAAGATGCTTTGCGAGTTCATCTTCCGATGCGGCGAGGTCAAATGGGACCAATTTGACACCACGTTCTTGAAGATGCACATTTCGGGGACTGGAAAGAGATGAAGGTCTCGTCAAGGCAGTCACATCCTACATCGGGCCCATTAACATTAGAATTGATTCGATGCAACACGGGTCATTATAAGGGAGATGAGGGGTTCTTACAAATCTGGGTGAAGTTGATTCAAGTAGGCCATTTGCAATGGACATTCCCGTCTCTCCAGATGCTCCAACGATGGCGACCTTCATCTTGTGAGATATACAACTATATACGCGTCAAACTTGGGCGATTGATGTCAATGGTGTCGTGACGGGAGTATACACTTCATCTAATAAATCTCCAAATCGGAACGTTATTGACGGACGCGGACAAACCGCGGCGACTTTTGAGTGCGCAGAAGAACATGGGGTACATGGATGCATCCACCTTGTCTCGGTCTCGTTCTCGGTTTCGGCATTCTCGCACTACTAATTGACTGCGTCCCGCGAGATATCTTGGCGCATAGCATCAACCACAATGATCTACTACTCGAATGTTTCACCAACTTGGGAGGAAAATACTCCTTTCTCATCAATTTGGTAGCGCCTGGTGACCATTGGCTACAATGCGACGGTCATGTCGGCGGAAGGAGTGATGGACCTGATACATCAAAGTAGAAGGCAAGATTCAATTGCTCAATTGTTTTGCTTAGGCCTAGGTCATGTTCATGTTGGGACCGATATCTATCCATGTCTGGTCCAAATGTAATGGTTGCAGGAAAAAGTCATCGAACAAGAACTGCTGATTTATATCTGCAGGCAAGTCCAAGGCGAACGGCGCTTCCGATGCCTTGGGATCTTCGCCGGGACCTTCTTCGTCAACCAAAGGGTGGATAAAGGTGGTATGCACGCGCATCGTGGTGCTTTGGTCGGAGGCACTAATTGCGTTGACAATTCTTGGTGGTGACAGCTCCGATATAATGGGGTCTAGTAGTTGCCAGAGTTGGGCGGGCTTGAAGCTGATGGTATTCTGAGACGTCGCGCAGTCCGTCATGGATTGCAGCTGATCGAGTGTGGCCAGCTGTATAGATGAATTAGCGTGGTGGGCTTTTCGGTACGTATTTTCCAAATCTTCTTACCTTTTGAACGACCCGGGGCCAGGATTGTGATAATGTGCTGAGAAAACTTCGACATTGACTGAGGTTTTCTTTCGAGTGAGCTGCAACTTTTTGGTCCCGAGCATACTGCATGATCCAGGGGACAGTCGCGACAGCAATGACAATGTCGCTGGTGAATGGGTCATGGATTTCGAATCCGATCTCAATGCATATGTTAATGAGTCGTATCACCCAGCTTGAATGGTAAAGGGCTTGGTCAACAACGATCTGCAGGAAGTTTCGCGGCGACGGTGAGCGATTCACGTTCCTCAACGCTACCAGATGGACAAATGGGTGGTTCAGTAGAGCCAGGCAAGCATGGAAGCGAACATGGTAGAGCATCCAGCATCGCCAGTATTCCTGATCCCTATGCAGCTCATTCAGCGACCGATCAGGCAGCCTGGCATTCCTGAAGCAGTGCTTGTAGTCGAGATTGTTCTCTAATTCATAGAGATGCTGTGTCAATTCAGCGAACCTTGATGCAGGTAACCAAGGCTTCTCAGCATTACCATGTCGAATGTCGTGCAGCCACTTGTTGACATCGCGCCAGGATGACATGACTCTGATACTGTGAGCAAATATCCCGCTGCCTTCTATGCACTCGTCATCCATCAGCGCAACATCGTGAACGGACTGCTGCCTGCCCTTGTCGACTGGCCCAGGAGGCTCCATGTCTGAAGGATAGGCAGGAGCATGTATGTCCTCAAACCGAGGAAACGATTGCGGTGCGAATCCATTTTCCAGAGAACGAATGCTCCAGTAACACCTTGCGCTAGCCTCCCGGTCCAGGCTGGTCTTTCCCTGGTCTGACTGACTGATTCTCATGACTTCCAATCGAGTCGCAAGACCGAGAGTCATCCAAGCTAGGCCTCCTTCCCCAGCTAGACATTAATCTGTCAGTGCGTATCTCGACGAGACTGATATACCTTGCTCACCTATAATGTGCCCCAGTGCTGTAAGACATAGACATTGCGAAACTACAAGCTTTGGAATTCCTTCTGCCGCAAGCTGGGTGGCGATTTTGCGCGCTGATGCTGCTTTGCGCGCTACAACTTCCCTCTTAGACAACTCGGGGGCTTCAACTCCCAAGTACATCATTGAAAGCGACAGAAATGTCCACTGCAAGAAATCTGGCGCCTCAAAGAGTGTCTGTCGCAGATTTACCGGACAGAATAATGAGACGGGCTGGAAATTCATCCGGTCTTCGTACACGGTTACGGCATCCTCCAAAAGTTCCAAACGCAACCCATCATCGGTGTCGACCGGGCTAAGTGCAGCGGGTTCTTCGGAACAGTCTATCTGTTCTTGACTGGTTCAATATTGTCAGTATTTGGCTACGCTCTTCGCGTTGGCTTGGTGTGCTCAGAGACGGGGAGTTACCTAAGACTTCTCTCAATCACACTGTCCGAAATTTGACACCGTCTGCTGACAGCTCCATTTCTACAAGGGTTTAGTGCCTGGCAGCGGCTGAGCCTCAGGAAATCAGAGTGTGCTCACTTCTGACGAACCACGCGATGGGTTTCTTGGTGTTTCTTGCCATCGCGCGGGAGGTAATAGCATTGCTGTCGCAGTCGCTGGCAGAAGGAACACACCGGTTTTTCGCCGGTGCATTTTGTTTTCTTGCGCCTAGTCTCGGCTGTCAGACAACATCGTTTGCATGGCGGGATTCGTGCGCGAGTGGGGAAATTTACCGGCAGTTCTCGCAGGACCTACGAGATGACTGTGTGCGACCGCCGGGACTCCCCGCCATTACCTGGCCAAAGCACGGATTTTGCTCGACGGTGGACGGATTTTGGAAGCAGACATGGAGGTGAGGGTGGAATAACGTAGCGCAAGTCGGGTTTCCGTGCCCACCTTGAGTTTAATACACTGGCTCGACTGGTGCTGGGCGGGTCTGGCCCCACCCGTATCTATGCTGGGGTGAAAGTGGGCACGGGGATTTCTGGAAATCCGGCTCACACATCGTGGCTTATCGGGACACTAGCACGGCGAGCGAATCAAATCGCATGAATATACGTGTCGAAACCTTCATTTTTCAAAGACGGGCGTCTTCTCATTGGACATTCATTGCTGCAGACCCGGTGCGCCGAGCACCCTTGCAGTCGTGACCTTTCACTCACGATAGCCGTATTTGCAATCATTGGCAATTACACGGAGCCATGATGAAAATCCGTGTTTGAAGCACGTCTGACGTGGCTGGATCATACCGCCAAACAAGTTCTCGGGTGGTCTTTTGGCAGTCGTCTCAGGCTTGGGGGTAGAAACAATGCTATCAGATGGACATACCATAACGCGTAGAATTGGTCGTTTAAACAGGCTCTGATGCCAAATAATTATCGTGTTTGTTGCTTAAACAATTCGCATCGGCATCATCAACTGTCCAGTGCGGTTAGCATCGGACTATGTATGTAAAACGCAAGATATCGTGAACTGCGAAAGGAATGGTCCAGAACGCACTGACCTGCAAGACTCCGGAGGTGGCAAGGCGCCAATGGCTTGAACGCCGACTTCGTTATCCCGTCCCCGCCGCAGAGGCCGGAACAGAGGCCGGAACACATTCCGGCCACGGATTATATAGGCGATCGAAAATCCGGACAATCACAAAGAGAAACTTGACATTCCAGCATCACCAACCTCATCTACAGAAGACCTCTAGAGGCACCTTGCCAATTTCAATATCCCGGACTTTGGATTTTATACTTTCACAAATCAAACTCACTCAAGATGGGATCTGTTGGCCTTGAGTCGCCGCCTTTCAAGGTTCTTGGCGACCCTCGCCCTGATGACCTCTCCCTTCCTGCATTCATGGTCTCGACAACACGAGGCTTTCTTCCAAGAGCCGATCCCATCGTCCAGCTACCCAAAGAGTTCGATGCATTTGAGGATATTCTCCAGCGCATGCCCGTGAAGACTCTCTCGGGAGAACCTGGACTACTAGCACAGTACAAGCTGGGAGAGACAGTCGACAAAGAGCTGCCCAACCTGACAGAGGCCGTGGAAAAGTACAAGGACAACTTGCCGCTGCAGAATGCTTTGTACAGAGATTACTCTTTCCTGGCATCGGCGTATCTGCTTGAGCCGTGTCATCACAAGTTCATCAAGGGAGAACCCTACGGTCTCGGACGAGACTTTTTGCCCGCCAACATCGCACAACCAATTGCACGTTGTGCTGCAATGTAAGTCAATCCTCGCCCTCCGCGTATGGCATGGCCTAGCTAAACTCAATGTAGTTGCGGATTCAAGCCATTTATGGAATATGCTGGCTCCTATGCCCTTTACAACTACTACCTGGTGGACAAGTCTAAGGGCATGGAGTACGACAACCTGCGACTCATTCGTGCTTTTGAGCACGGTCTGGACCCTACCTCTTCGGAAGCTGGATTCGTCCTTGTGCACATTGACATGGTCAAGAACACCGGACCCCTGATCGACGGCACAATGAAGGCATTCGACGCCGCCGCCGAGCCCTGCTCCGACTCCGTGGAGCGACGGAGCAAGTTCAACGAGGGCATGGGCCTGATGCTGGGCGCGCTGCAAAAGATCAACCGAACCATGGAGACCATGTGGGACAAGTCGCGCCCGACAGAGTACACCAGCTTCCGCACTTTCATCTTTGGCATCACGTCACAGAGCATGTTTCCCAACGGTGTCGTGTACGAGGGCCTCAACGACGGCAAGCCCCTGTCCTTCCGTGGCGAGAGCGGCGCCAACGACTCCATTGTTCCGTTGATGGACAACTTCCTCCAGGTTCCCATGCCTAGCACACCACTCACGGAGATCCTCAAGGACTTCCGCGAGTACAGGCCGACGAACCACCGCGGCTTCCTCCAATGGGCCAAGGGCTGTTCGCTGGAGCTCGGTCTGAAGGACTATGCTTTGGCCGTCGACACCAAGCCGGCCACAGACGAGGAGGAGGCTTTGATTCGCGTGTCGCGCAGCTACTGGATCCAACTGCTGAACCAAGTGCGAGAGTTCCGCTGGAGACATTGGTGCTTTGCCAGGGAGTATATCCTCAAGCGCACCTCGCATCCTACAGCTACTGGCGGCAGCCCGATCGTTACCTGGTTGCCCAATCAGCTTGAGGCCGTGCTGCAAGAGATGGTGACGCTGTATGATTCGGTCAAGGGCGACAATGGATTGGACGAAACATGTACGGACATTATGGAAGCCGCTGTAAGACAGAGGGACACACTGCGGAAGGAGGTAGATAAGTACTGCGCAGAAAGAGGTGTAAAGCGTTCTTGATAAGCTCCTAGATTACCCAACATAAAATAAACATTGATACAAAGCGATGTCTTCAGTTTCTTTGAAGCTTTTGTACTCAGAGAAATCTCATTGATTGTATCTGGCTGTGCTTATGACGTACGTGAAATTCGCTACGCGGTAGTAATCCCTTGGGGCGCAAAGGAAGAAAACAACAGAAATCCTCAAGTATGTTGGCTTAGGAAAAGACATCACGTCGAATGGATTTCTCAAAATCTGGATATTATACATCATGGATTACAGTGAGTTTATAGAGCTATTGAGATGAGTTGCCATCAAGTCAAAGCTTCCCTTTGGCACATCAGTTGTGGGTCAAGCCCCCCAAGCGAGCCCTCTCCTTAACGAGATAATCCTCCTGTTCCCGCGCACTCTTTTCCAGGTCCAGGAACACCCAAATGAAAATGGTGCTGACCAAGCTGAGTGCAAACAAGAAATAGAAAGGCGCACTATTATTGCTGCTTCCTGGTGAGGCATCAATTATGGCACTGCTAATCAGCGGGCCAATGAAACTGGACGACTTTCCAATGATATTGAAGACGGAGAAGAACAAGAACTCGTGGCCCCGTGGTGTCACGGAGCTGATCATGATCTGCGAGTAGCTGTACCATGGACACACAAAGAAGCCATAGAAGGCCTGGTACAGCCAGATCTCCCAGACATTCTTGAAGCCAAACTTATCAGTCCAGTTACCAATCAATCCCCATCCGTCCAAGAGGATGATGAAAATCATGACGGCGTTGAACATGGCCTTGGCGCTCAGCTTGAACCGTTTCTGGATCAACCAGAAGGCGCCAATGCCGGTGGCTTGAGCGGCGATGCCAACGATGAGAAGGTATGTAAGTGTCAGCGTGTCGTAGCTGACGACTTGGTTCTGCAGTGTGCCAATCACCGTGACAGTCGTGTTGAGAGAGTCACCCAGGAGGAAATAGCCGCCCAGGTAGATCAAGCTTTGCTTCAGGTGCCACATCTTCACAAGTGCCTGCTTCAATTGCCAAAGTCCCATTGTCATGATATTTTTGCCTTCAGGGACCTTCATACCGGGGCGCTTTTGCTCCATCAAGAACCACGGGATGGAGAGCACGAGCCAACAGGCCGTGGCAAAGGCGACGAGGACGGACAGTCCCCAGTTGTTGTTCTCCGAGCTAGCAGTGACGTTGAGGGCAAACATGATGCCCACGATGATGGCAAGGATCACAACTTCTCCCAGCGACTGGATGTAAAAGGCCATGTTGCTGAGTCGGCTGCGCTCGGTCTCGTCTTTGCGGTCCATCTCTTCCTGTGTAATGTCTCCGGCCTGGTACTGCATTGTGGACTCCTTGAGCAGGGGGGTATTCCGGGCCAGGGAAGGAAATGCCGCAGTCCAGTACGTGAGGGTCATTTGGTAGGCGATCAATCCCACGATGTACAGACCGGTGCCAATCTGCCACTTGCTTGCATCGTGGACTCCGAGCCAGGCAAAGCCCACGCCATAGGCTATAATGGACCAGACCACGAGAATCCAGCGTCGGCCGGTACCGAAATCAGCGTACGCGCCAATGACGAGGAACAGCGCGGCTTGTAGCGCAAATGAAATGCCGTTGGCGAGTAGCACGATGCTGTTGACATCTCGTTCGCGGCCAGCGAACAGAAGGACGCCGGTGTCCTCGGGCGCGGCTTGAGAAAGCAGATTCTGGAAAGCCGTGGGTCCGAAATTGAATAATGAGAGGCCGTTTGCACCAATGTAGTATGCGTACCAGGACCAAATCTCTTTGCGTGTAGTCGTTGGGACGTCATCTTGAGGAGGATCAGACAACGCGACACCAGCCTCGAAGTCTTGAACTGATGGCGCCTCCTTGTCGTCGTGATGGCTTGGCGCGCTTGCGCCATGGATGGCTGCGGGATCTGGAATCGAAGACATTGCGGAGAAATTCTCACTCTGTGCAGTGTGGAGCAGACAAGAAACTTGGTACAAGTAACAAAATCTGTTGTTGTGACAGCAATGATTTAGCAACCTTCTATAGACCTTGAGAATCTGATTTGCTTGGCTATTGCGCCGTGAACGTCGCCAGCTTGCTGTGCACTCAATATGATCGGGTTCTGTATTGCAAGACCAATCATTGGTCGATTCAAGAGGGATAAGGCAGGGTAGAGCTCTCGTCCAATCCTATCGTTGTCTCGGCGCAGATACACGATATGTGCAAAGCATAGCGCGTGCTGTTATCAAGTGGACCTCTGGGGATTGAGGAAATCAGGATAGGAAGTCTTGGGTAGAGGGCACGGAATTTTCAGGTTCGAATGCAGAATTCCGTGTCTTCGTGGCTGGAGCTCCACTTCTATCGAGATAGCAAAAGCTTATTACAGGGGGAGGAAAATCCAGTTTATACGTAGATCACGGAGTTCGATCGGCCCGCCCCCGCAGATAGCTAATGGAATGTAGCGCAACCGGCTCCCCACTCGCTTGTATGTACGCGGAAATTTCGTTTCCTGCTGTACCCGGCTGGTGTTTGTCATCACATACACGGATTCCCGCATTGGGCGATTTTAGCCAGTCTCCGCTTGTTTCTGGGAAGCAACACTTGGGGTTATGGCTGAACCTCCGGAGTACAAATTGGAACATTTCACTTATGCCTGTTTCCTGGTTCTTATCGGTGGATCTCCCTGGAGTCCGCTCGAGCATTAATTGGATTATCGGATTCTATAGTAACTACCACGGAGCTGTCATGCATCTAAGCCTCTAGAAACAATAGAACGCCCCTTTCATCAACGTCCGCGATAACACCTGACTTGGACCGTAACCGATCCTCTACAATGCCTGAACAACCCGAGGAGTATCATATCCGATCCACGGATTATTCACCAAACAATCGGCTGCCTGTGCTCGTTTACCGGGATGTACTACCAAAACCCCATGATGAATCCAAGACGACGGAATTTCTCATGAAACATGGCTGGGAAAGGAGGGTGAGTCGATCCTCATGTCTCTAGAGTTAGGCGTCGTTGACGCTCATAGGGTACTTGGGGCGCCATCACTGCCAAGCACTTCCACCCCAATTCGCACGAATGTTACGGTGCGCTTCAATCCAGTTGTCACTTGAAGTGACTTACCAATTGACCAAAATATCGTTAGGCGTATTTCAAGGAAGCTCTGAGTTGATCTTCGGAGCTGGAGGTGCCGATCCTGAGGAGATGGGCGTCAGATGTTCTGTCCGTGCGGGAGATGTGATTGTCGTGCCCGCAGGTGTCTCTCATGCTTCAGTCAGTGCGGATGACAAAATGCTCAGGCCCGAACAGAAGTACAGATATATTGGCATATACCCTCAAGAGGCCCCCAAGTGGCGTAACGAGTATGGAAAAAGACTGCTAGGTAATACTGATGCATTGTTCGAAGAGATTGCCGCAGTAGCAGTTCCGAGGCAGGATCCTGTTTACGGGATCGACGGGCCACTTGTGCGGATCTGGGACAGCGCCATAGCGAGTTGTGTGTAGTAGCAACACCATCATCCTCTTAGCTGGAGCCTCGATGTCAAGTATGATGAGACTGTTTCCTTCGCAGACTATGAAGATCGGCGATATGGGGATTTGATCCCAGACTACTCCAAATGCATCACATTCAACATTGACTCGGCGGCACGGAATTCCGTCTTTTTGCGTCACAACTGACAATCTTGATGCCACTCACATAGCATTTTAATCCTAGCGTACCTCCTGATATACCGACTTGACTGATTTTAGAACAATGATAAGAGCGAAATCAGGGGTCCTTGTGGAGTGTGAAAAGGAGCGGGGACATGTGCCAAGCATCGGCCATTCCACCTCTTCGACGATTGGGCGGCGTACACTATAGCACTTATCTGCTTATCCGGGTGCCCGTTTGCAAATTGCATGGTTATAGGCTCACCAGAAACTGATTTTCACAGCTCAAGATCAACAGAGAGAAGCAACTTCCCCGTTGTCGTTCGCAACAATCCAATACTCTGCAAAATACCCATCACGAACTCACAATGCTCAACTATTTTGGTCTCAACAAGTCAGCTTCTAACAAGAGCCAGACACCACCCGCTGATGGAGAAGAGCGCGCCCTGCCAGCATCATGGTATCGTTCTGCTGCCATGTACGAGCTGGAGAGGCGCGCCATTTTCTCTCGGAAGTGGATTTTGGTCACACATAAGCTGAGATTTTTGGAGGCCGGCGATTATGTTTCTTTCATCGAAGCAGGCTTTTCATTCTTCCTTATCATGGACCGTGAAAGGAATATCAATGGATTTCACAACATTTGTCGGCACCGGGCGTTTCCTGTTGTAACCCAAGACTGTGGTAGTGCCAGCATACTCTCATGCAAATACCACGGCTGGTCGTACGGCTTGAAAGGAAATCTGGCCAAAGCCCCCCGGTTCGATACTGTGCCTGACTTCGACAAGAGTCAGCATGCACTACTTCCAGTCAACGTCCACATCGACGCAAAGGGGTTCATATGGGTTAACCTCCAGGCTGGAAAGCCAGATATTGCTTGGGAATACGATTTCGAGGGCGTTGATACCCAGCCTCGCTTGGCGGGGTTTGATCTCATGCGCGACTACCGATATGATCACTCGTGGTCCATGGAAGGCGACTACAACTGGAAGACGCTGGCCGACAACTACAACGAATGCTACCACTGTGCGACCGGGCACCCAGGCGTGGCAGCTGTTGCAGACTTGACAGTTTACAGAGTCGAGACCAAGGGCGGCCACATTCAGCACTGGAATACGAACAAGGACGAGAGCGACACGACCATGATTGTTTGTAGCAGCTTTTTGTTCCCCAATGCATGCTTCACGATCACGTATGTACGCCATACCCCAAATTGGACTGTCTCACTGATTGTCTGCACAGTGCCGACTTCTTCTACATGATGCGCTGTATCCCAGTGAGCAGTGGCAAGACCAAAATGGAGTACGACGTATTCCGTCGCAACGACACCACAGATGAGGACTTTGCTAGGATCAACAATTTCTACAAGCAAGTCCTGCAAGAAGACAAAGATCTGTGTAATGGAACGCAAAAGAACCTTGAAGCCGGCATCTTCATCAACGGACAGCTGCACCCTGAGAAGGAAAAGGTTGGTGATCCTCAGTCTATCTATGTGACAAATCTTTTCTCATCACTAACGTCGTTCGCTACATAGGGACCACTGTTCTTCCAAAAGACTGTACGTGAGCTGGTCATGACTCACCGCAAACATGAGGAGGCCGTAGGGCACGATGTTTGGCCTGCATCTCCTCAGCCAACGCAGGCCATGAAAACGGGTAGATTCACGGAGGAAGATGCTTTCTGTAAGAAGTTGGACGCCGAGGGATGTCAGGGCGCGTCAGAGCAGCTGTCATGGTAGATTCGTGGTCGAGGCCTAGGCTAGTTCCAATGCAAATTGGTTATGATCGCAATCACGTTGCATATGTTTCTAGGGAAATCGATGAGCGCGAAGGGTCAGTCCGGGACTCAAACATGGGCTGATACCCCCTTCTCTGGTAGTGCTACCAGATAAGGGAAACGTACAAGCCATTAGCATTGTGTAACAAACCACGGAGGCGAGATATCTGATAACGATGCTTGGCAGACCCCCCGAAAATGAAGACAACGCATCACACACTAGCTAGCTATTGATGTAAGCCATCCAAGCTCTCTATCTCATCCAATCCGCGAGCAAGTGATTCCGTATCTCATGATAGGAAAAGGTTTGCCCACAGCGGCAACCAGGATCATCGGGTGGGGACGGAAACACGGAAAACTCTATGCACTCCTCCCTTATCTTGACCACCGCAAGGGGGCATGCTAGTTGCACTTCACTGGATAGTCACTAAGCTGGGATCTTATCGCATGTTTTCCGGGGAGCATGGCAGCGCAAAAGCACTGTAGACGGAAGTGCGGCAAACCGCTAGTGTTGGAAATGAAAACCATTTTCTGGGATATTCTCAATTGTCAATCTAGGAGCACTTATCGTGAATTTCCTTGCCAGCGACCAAAATCGGAGAAAATCAAGAAAATAAGGCGAATTCGACAATCATTACCAGAGAAATGCGCATTGAAACAGCTGCTGACGGGAAGGATGCTCGCCCGTCGAAGAGAGTACGATGCATCATCATAGGCGCCGGGTGAGTCAACATGCCATCCTCGTGTCCGTTGCTTATACACAGCTAATGGTTGCCTCCGTGCTATGATTGTAGGGTATCAGGCATCTTGATGGGTAAATACGCATGATTGTGTAGTCTGATATGCGTCTTAAAAATATACATTGACATTGTCCCTGTTCAGCATATAAGCTCAAAGTGTATCTCAAAGACGAGGTGGAGTTCTGTATACTCGAGAAGAATCCCGATTTGGGAGGCACATGGTTTGAGAACCGTTATCCCGGTATGCTATAAACTCGTGTTTATCAAACTTTGCGTAGTTTTTTAACTGATATTCTCAGGCTGCGCCTGTGATGTACCAAGTCACGTGTACCAATATTCATTCGCACCCAACTCGCAGTGGTCCAAGTTGTAAGCCTTTGGTTGTCACTTGTGTTTCTATTAACCCTTGTTGATACGGACTAGCTATGCAGACTCGGCAGAGATTCAACAATACCTCAAACATGTTTGCCAGCACTATGATCTCGCAAGATATATCACCTACAACTGTGAGGTAACAGAGGCTCGATGGAGTGACGAGGATGGCACCTGGGCAGTCCAGGTGGGGAAAGACAAACCAAGCGTTTACCAGTGTGAGATCTTGGTAAACGCCGGTGGGATTTTGAACAACTACAAAATGCCGTCAGTTCCGGGGTTATCAGACTTTGCTGGGCCTATACTGCATACCGCAAATTGGGATGACACGGTCGATCTGAGAGACAAGCGCGTGGCCATCATTGGTGCCGGGGCGAGTGCAGTGCAAGTGCTTCCCGCGATCCAGCCGATTTGCAAGTCTGTCGATATCTATATCCGAACACCATCCTGGATCTGCCCGCCCGTCGGCCTTCCACCAGGCACACTTGATAACCCGACATACAGTCAGGATGACATGCGGCGCTTCCGCGAAGATCCATCCCACTCGTTATTTGTGCGCAAAGGCATGGAGGATGGCTTCAACAGCATGTTTGCGGCATTTCGTAAGGGAACGCCAGAGCAGGAAAACATGCGCCAGACATATGACGCTTACATGCGAGAGCTTATCAAGAGCACTGATCTCCAGGCTCAGCTGATCCCATCTTTCGAGGTTGGCTGCCGCCGAATCAATCCATCTGCTCCGTACCTGGTGGCCTTGCAGCAGCCTAACGTCAATCCAAGGTTTGGAAACATTCTCAAGATTGAGCGAGAGGGAATAGTGGCCGCTGCATCCAAAAACTCAGATGGCGAAAGACAATTTCGTGACGTCGATATTATTATCGCGGCTACTGGATTTGACACTAGCTTTCGGCCTCGGTTCCCGATTATTGGTAAGCAAGGCAAAAACTTGCAAAGCCTGTGGGAATCGAGGCCAGTGTCGTACATGGGAACCGGAGTGGCAGGGTTTCCCAACTATCTCACCTACCTTGGGCCTAACACGCCGATATCAAACGGAGGACTGATGGGTAAGTGTGCATCGTCCTTCTCACTCGGAAGCGAATGTTGACCTGTTTCCAGGGGTTCTCGAAGCCACTAGTGACTATTTCATCCGACTTATCAGCAAGTTCTGCCGCGAAGATGTCAAGGCCTTCGATGTCACTCTGGAAGCGCAAACCGACTTTTCGAAGCACACTCAGAATTACATGAAAGACATGGTCTGGAGTGGAGCATGTCGCAGTTGGTGTAAGTATCCCAAATGTCTTGTTTTGAAAGTCATCTTGAGCTCACTTTGGAATTTCAAACAGTCAAGTCGGATGTGGACGGCCACATCACCGCGCTTTGGCCCGGTAGCTCTCTGCACTACATCCAGACCCTCGCAGAAGACAGATTCAGTGACTATTCTTGGACGTACCGTCGCAATCGATTCTCTCATTGGCAGCAAGGTTTCTCCTGGATCGAGCGGCCTGATTCCGATCGGATCGGGCTTGCCATGGTTCAGGCGCGCTCGGAAATGCCAACCTTGCCGCGCGAGGGGGCAGATTCGAGCTTCTGGCTGACTGAGGCTCCGGCCATACCCGTGAGCGAGGCGGGAAGCGTTCTGGTGGGACCTGAGGAGGACGATAAAAGCAAAGACATACTATATACCGTTGTATGATGTTAAAAATATTGATTTTCATCGCCTCTCATAGATGCGTTCGGGAAGATAATAACCGAACGCACGCGACAAGGAAAGGGTTTGAACGGTGAAATTGTCACATTTTTGATATGCACTTGTAGATCATGTAGAGATGAATCCAACTATCCCCCGACAACTGAGCAGAAATATGCGTAAATCCATGGAAACAGATATTCTTTATCGGTCAGTACAGTGAAAGCAAATAGGTAACAGTGAAAGCAGTGGCATGTTAAGAATGGACAGTAAGCATAGTTCATACTTAGGTACGCAGCTGTGCAACACTGGAGTGGAACCGGAATTTCGGATTCGATAAGGCCGCCTGAGGGGACGGAAAATACGAAGACACGGGCTTTTATCAGTACTGGCTGGGTACTATGCCCAATCGAAACAAAGTTTCCGACACTGTGTGAAAGGTAGCGCATAAAGCTTGACGATCCTCTTACCTTTGGCAACTCTTAGACTGAAGAAATGTTACCCAACTGCCACTACAACAACCACTTGCATGACATAAACCAGCAATCACCTTTTCTCACTCATTTCAATCATTATGACATCGCCGAAGGATGCACCGCTGCTTATTGTCGGAGCTGGGGTTTTTGGCCTGAGCCTGGCGTACGAGCTTACTGCAGTGAGAGGCTATACCAACGTGACAGTTCTGGACCGACACATGCCGCCTGTTCCCGATGGCAGTAGCAATGATCTGTCCCGCGTGGTACGTGCCGAGTACACGGATCCGCTGTACTCACAACTCGCCATTGAGGCCATCACGAAATGGCGCACTCCAGAATGGCGAGATCACTACCATGAGAGCGGCTATGTCATGATCATCCCCAACGCCGACAGCGAGTGGGTCACCAAGTACCGTGCTCTGAGGGAGAAACAAGCGGTGCAGCAGCCAATGAACATCTTTGCGCCAGACATGTCCGAGTCTGGGATCAAGAGCATGTACCCATGCATCACGGCTGACTTGAATGGCGTGACGACTCTACAGAATGATCTTGCGGGCTGGGCACACGCCCACGGCGCTATCAGGGCTCTGGCGAATCGCTGCACTCTAGCTGGTGTATCCTTCATGACCGGCCCCTGCGGGACTGTAAATGCTTTGGAGACTTCAGGGGAAAAGATCGTCGGAGTTCGCACCGCCAGAGGAAGTATAATACAGGCGGAGACTGTTGTTCTAGCCACAGGAGCTTGGACGAACCGTCTGGTAGCCGACATGAGACAGAACATCCTTGGAGTGAGCCAACCACTTGCCTACATTCAACTCTCTCCAGAAGAGGCAGAATCGTTGCAGAAAATGCCAGTCATGGTCAACACGGCCACCGGCCTCTATTGCTTTCCTCCTGACCCAGTCAGTAATCAGCTAAAAGTTGCGCGACACGGGTACGGATACTCGACCCAGGTCAAACTTGAGGATGGGCGGACCATCTCTGCCCCCAAGTTGATGGGGAACAATGCAGCCGTGCAAGATTTTCTCCCGGCAGACGCAGACCAGGATCTGCGTGCGGGAGCCATGGCTTTTTGGCCCCAATTTGGCAATCGTCCTTGGGCAAAGACCAGAATGTGCTGGTATACCGATACACCAAAGAGCGATTTCATGGTCGACTACCACCCAGACATGAAGGGACTCTTCTTTGCAACCGGAGGTTCAGGACAGTGAGTTTCGCTCCGATCATCTTGTACACAATCGACTTTTGCTCACCAAAGACTACAGTGGATTCAAATTCCTGCCCATCATAGGAAAGCATGTTGCGGATGTGTTTGAAGACAAAGCAGCGCCGCTCCTCCGGGAGAAGTGGGCTTGTCGCCGCTCTACCGGTGCTGAACCTGAGCCGGACATGGAAGGAGATGGGACACGGCTTGGGCCTCGGTTGCGACAGCTTTCGAGATCTGAACAGGCGAAGTTGTAGTTACTCACCACTCAGAACTCAGCTAGTCATTGAATCAAGCTGAATTCAAAAGAGCATTCAGGAGGTCCCGAAACCCGTTTCTTTGAGATGCTGCTGAGCGAACCAGCTGGAACAAAGTACTGAATGTATTGGCCGCGTCGGTACCGTGCCACTGGCTAGGATAGTCGCCATTCACACAACAATTGCTCTGCCTATGCCGTATATCACGCACATGATACCTGCCGCAATAATCCAATATCGGTGCAATCTGGCGGCATTCTGTAGATGTCTGCGTCGTGTTTGTCCCTAGCAGCCGAAAGTCTTTCCTGTCCAGATTTTGTTAGTGGTTTGAGTTAGCGCATTTCGACACGGCTGGGGGTGATCATTAGCGATGCAGAACGCTAACAGCCACTTGATGCACACGTCCGTCATTAAATGGGCCGGATTCTCTCCGAGAATCATTGGACAGAAGAAACATGAAGCTCGGGTACGCACCTTGATCGACATTTGCTTCCTGGATTGTCATACACACCAGCCGACAGCAATGGATTGTATCCCTTCAACGGTCGGGCCGCTGGCGCGTGACACTGATGCGTTTTCCGAGCTCGAGATTGTGGGGGAATGGGCGATTGACCCCAGTGTCAAAAAGCGTGGGGAAGAATCGTCACGCATAATGCTCAATCCCGAGCTCGGGAAACGATTTGGTAGCTCTGGTAGCGAAGTGCGTGTTAGTGAGGATTCATGTGTATATAAGGATGCCGACAGAGACAAAAATTGTGTGTATCAAACAAATCCAAAGCATTCCTCATAGCAATCTGCATCCAAATCTTACTTCTTTTCTCTGACCATAATTTTCAGTGGCAATGCTACTTGTCCTGGCGCCCTATGGGCTGGCTCTGCTGGTCATCGGACTACCACTTTTTATAGTCGCTCGATACTTCTACGACCCAAAAGGCCTGCGCCAATTCAACGGCCCTTCAATAGCCGGCTTCAGCTCATTCTGGCGGATATGGCACAACATCAATTGGCGCCATTACCTTGCGGTCGAGGAAGCACACCAACGCTTCGGATCCCATGTTCGCATCTCCCCAAACCACATATCGATCCTTGATCCTCAAGCAGCCGTCGAGATATACGGCCATGGCGCCAACATGCAAAAGGAGGGCTGGTATGATGCCGGCGCAGGTCCCCATCGCAACATATCTGACACGCGAGACAAGGCCCAACATCAGTCCAAGCGCAAGTTGTTTGCCCACGCTTTTGCTGCCAAGGCTGTTACTTCCCTGGAGCCTGAGCTTCAAAAGACCATCGCTTCTCTCAAGTCGCGACTCGATATGCATATTTCGACCTCCCCAGAGACCCCTCTTGATATGCGATACCTGATCAATCTCTTCACCATTGATCTCATTGCGTCGTTACTGTTCGGCCATGAGCTGGGTTGTCTTGATCGCGGTGATGACATACTCACGGCAGAAGCGCCTGGGAAACAGCTCTACAAATCAGATTTCATTGAGTCCTTACTTGATGCTACAGTCTTGAACACCGCGATTGGGATGAGTCCTCAGCTCCTGCCCATCACCCGTGCTATTTTCAAGCAACATCCGTACAAGAAGCGAGGTGCCGACTGGGGAGCCATCGTGTACCACAACGTCAAGTCCCGTCTGGATAAGGAAGATCCAAAGGATGACCTCTTCAGCAAGCTTTTGCGGGATAGTAAAGGTCAAGAGATTGGCATGTCTTTGGAAGAGCTTGTGTCCGAGTGTTCCCCAATGATGAATGCTGGTACCGAGACAACGACATCCGCCTTGGTCAGCACAATCTTCCTGCTCTACTCTAATCCTCGCGCTCTTGAAAAGCTGCGCGCTGAGCTTGATGAAGCATTTCCAGGAGACATATTGCCCATATACGATGCTGCGTCCAAACTCCCATATCTGCGCGCATGCATTGAAGAGTCATTCCGTTTGCGGCCGGCAAGCTCTATGGGACTGCCGAGAATCGTGCCTGATGGTGGTAGGGTCATCGCGGGTCGCTTCATCCAGGGAGGCGTCACGGTATCGGTCCCTACTTACTCGCTCCTTCGCGACAAGGAAGCTTTTGATCAACCAGAAGAGTACAACCCGGACCGCTGGATGACGACGGACGTGAAGAAGAAGGAGAGGATGAACAAAAGCCACTTGCCCTTTAGCATTGGGCCGCGCGCTTGTATTGGTCGTAACATCTCCTACTTCGAGCAAGTTGTGGTCATTGCTCATATCTTCAAGTTTTACGACGCCAAATGGACAAGTGAGACTTTCGATCTGGAAATCGAAGAGCGCTTCAACTCTACGCCGGGTCAGCTGCCGCTGGTACTGACGCACCGCCGCATAAATGCACCATAGATGTAGAAATGAGCCCACCTTACGATATACTCTCAAATCATGGCTTTGCAATCATGGTAGTCTGCGCACGGCTTCAGAAGGCCGTGCAACTGGAATGTTGATGCGGGGTGGTAGCCATGGGCGCCAGCCCCACCAGTAGGTAGTTAGCCGGTGCAGTTTGAGCTGGGGTGAGCTTCACAGCTTCCTCTTCTCACCACCCATTCGGTAGCTATCAACAGAGTTGATTTCCACCATCCATCAAATGTACCTATTGTAGAGAGTTAGGCTGGCAATCCATGTCTTCAACGACTCCTTTTTAGCACATACCCGACTTAACTACGAGTGGGGGATCTACTGCGCTGGGCTTTACAGTAGAATGCTTGGCATGAAGTAGTGGTTCGTAAGGGCTGTATCAAGAGCCCTGGGGCGTAGTAACTGGCACAATAGTGTCCGAAAAAAATGCACCATCCGACCGACATAGCCTAACCGACAGCACTAGTGATCGTGAGGATAATTTCGAGAATTAATGTTCTTTAGTGATTTGTGAAAGCATCTTCCGGATAAATACGTTATATAATTATAACAATATAATACGACACGAATACTCCCAATGCTTGGACTAAGAGGCTAAATCATGTCATAACATCCGCTTCATTGCTACATCTCATGTATAGAGCCGTGCCCTGATCGCTATGGTACAAAATTGCTCGGTGGTAGCTCGACAGGTGTATGCGCTGCGTTCAGCTCACTCGGACCCGAGTGATTAAGCCCCATAGGAAATGAGTATGTAAAGCAGGTTTCCCTCGCCATAATGACCTTCTTCCTTTCCTCACAACACACCAAATACATAGTGAATAGGTCGAAGTATCGAATGACTGCTTGGGAGCGTTGTTTCTCAGCTTCGTACGTCAATTCGGACAGGTCACTTGAGTCCATAGGTATAGTGACTTGCATTCAACTTACTCAATCTGTTAGGGTAGGATGGGACAGCAGAAGAAAACAATGACAAATAGGTTCATCCCGGCCGAGAGATTAGCTTACGTGGGAACGGGAAACAGAAGCCTTTCCCGTGTAATAGGGAGCTTTTCTTGTCTCACCCGACTCTCAATGTCCGCAATGGACAGAGCAGATAGCCGCACAATCGCAGTGATCGTCAACGAGTAGCGTACCCAATTTTCTTCATACTTTCGATTGAGGTTTCACATCTCGACAAACGGCTTGAGTCGCCCTCTGGATGAATTTCAAGTACGTCATTTCCATGTCATGTTCGTGAAACAATCTGCCCCATTGAATCGTGAGTACGGTTTGCTTAATTGTTTACCCATGGTACAAATTGGGGTAGCCATCCGGATCAACCCATCATTCAGTTTACAAATTTCAATTGCATCCCAAATCGAATCATTGATCATGCGTCTACTTCTAGGACCAGTCACTCTAAAATTTATGTCATAGATTTCACTCTGCTCTATTTCAGGACTCGCTAGCCATCTGAGGGCCGGGGAGGGAACCTTGGACGCTTACAAAGAGCGTCCTACAGCCGACCACGATGGATTGTATAAAGTTGCTGGCAAGGACAGATATGGCACTAAAGTTTACCATGGCCAAAACGAATACCATACTGTGCTTAACACCATCAGCCTGGAGATTCCTAGCTCCACTGCAGCACCTTCCGAATCAACGGTGGCGGACACGCTGATCAGCGTCGAGACGAGTGTCGGTATTGGTCCAGTTATATCGACAGTGCCATCTACACTATTGAACAGCACTAACACCACTGTCAGTAGCACATTCGACGCGCTTCCCTCGACTCCCAGGGATCTGTGTTCTGGACACGACCACATCATCGGAGATGTGCACTGTCTCGGCAACTTCTTGATTGGGTGCGGCACTATCTTCATTGCCGTCAACGTCGATTCTCTCGAGGGTAGCTTCATGCCCAACATCCCCGACAAGGAAGCTTGCCATCAGTCTTGTATCGATGATCCCTTATGCATGGGCTGGATATCTTTATATGAATCTGTTGCCGAGCTGTGGGAGTCCGGCATCATGATCAGTCAATATTGTCGGCATATCTTCAATACGGTCCAGTTAAACACCACAGAGCCATTTGGCTTTGGTGAAGCTTTCGGTCTCCGGGGCTTTTGCGATTTCCCGATCGCGGGTCCAGCCTCCACGTCTGACCACGGCGAAAGCACGGCCTCGGCTGTGGCGCCGCAGATAACCCCCCACCTCCGCGACTGACTTGTGCCCTGACATGGACGGTCAATGTCTGAATGGATTCAAAGTACGATGTGAACGGCTCATTTTCAATGACGTCACGCCGCTACTTGAGGGTAATTTGGTGGCCAATATCAGTGAGGAAGTGGTGTGCCATGAGACCTGCGTGGAGGACTTAGGGTGCACAGCATGGTGGGGTGAAAGGGATTCCTACTTCAAAACCTATACTTGCTACCATGGGACCATGTCGGTCAGTATCAAGCCGATGATTGCAGAGTCTCAAGGGGAGGAATTCATGTACAGCTCTTATGGTGTCAGAAAAACATGTCAATGATTATCATGGTAGCTCAAGATCATCATGAGAAGTGTGGTCCTAACACTTTACGAGCACTTTGACGATGTTGTGGGCGCAGTACAATTGCGCCCCACTACGATACTACACATCAAACACAGGAAGGTCGCGTAGATCAACAAGGACTTTACCCTGCGAGATGATTGGTCGTATCAGATAGTCGAGGCTATTTTCTCCCTCCAATCGATAAGGAAAGATCAATCCAAGACCTTGTCGTTGCATTTGGACGACCCCATCTAAATTTAGACGGCCCCCAATCCTACGATGCACAGTTGCACGAAACATAAGGCTGCGTCTCCAGGTAAGTAGAAAAGGGGCAACTCATTCCGCCACATCGCTCCAGTTCAATCATGAACTTGAATATCTCCTTGTGTGATATCCTTTTTTTTTTTTTAGACATGAGGCAATCAGCATCTTCTTATGCCCCAGTCAGGGGCGGAAGCCCCAAGACAAGGGAAAACATATTCCTAGGTTGGATCTGGGAACTTATGTCTATAATCGCTGGTTCAGGCTGTGTCGCAGCTGTGATAATCATTCTTGTCAAGATGCAAGACCGTCCACTATCCGACTGGACATTTTTTATCAGTCTAAACGCTACGGTGGCCTTGCTCATCACTGCGTCGAAAGCTGGAGCCATGTTCTCAATAGGATCCTGCTTTTCGCAATCGAAGTGGCTGCATTACCGAAAGTCGACCAGGAAACTGGAAGATTTGGACCTGTTTGAAGAAGCGAGTCGCGGTCCTCTTGGAGCGTTCATCATGCTGTTCACTTCCTGGATTTGGATCAAACCACTACTTCTCATCGGCTCTATTGCGACTGTGCTTGCACTCGGCGTAGACACTTTCGGCCAGCTGCTCGTCGATATCGACTCTTCTCGGGACATAGAAATTCAAGACGGTCGTGCCTCCTTTGGCTTCACCCATATCTACGACAGTGGCGTGGCGAGCCAATTTCCAGAGGTAGATGGGGTGGAAGGTGGTGGGCTCATGGCCAACAGTGCGTCTCAGCCAGCAATCCCAGTTCTTCTTTGCCAAAAAATGCTAAACAATGTCGTTTACATAGCCTCCACCTTGGACACGACTATGCAAGGCGCAATTTATAAGGCTCTATTTGATGTCAATGCCCAGTCAGTGTTCAACTGCACATCCAGATGTGTCTGGAAGGGGAGTTATGTTACCTTCGGCTTTGCGACAAATTGTACCGATGTCACAGCGGAGACACATGCAACGATTCGCATGGACAATAATACTGGGATGGGCCAGTGGTTCAACATGTCGACACCAGGAAATATCACACTAAGGGCAGGATACTCGCCGACTAGCTGGTTGATACTAGCCCAGGTAGCCGCTGTTGACTTGTTGGACAGATTCTCGATGGGAACACCGATAGAGGATTTACCCATCTCGTCTGAGTTTGCGCGGATCGCCGTTCTCACGGGGGCTGTAGACCAAGCTGGCGACACGGATACTGTATCAGAGATTTATCCCGAGGGCTGGAAGGTATCCGAGTGCACAGTAGGGCTAGCCGCGTACGAGTATTCCAACATTTCGGCATCGGGTAATCAATTTCGCATCGGAAATACCACAACCATTCCGTTGACGAGCGGGCAACTCAAATCAACCATGTTGACATTCTCACAGTCAAACATTCCCAATATGACAGTCCAGGGAATCGACCTCGCCGGACTGAATGCGTTTTTTACTTCGAGCCGTTTCAGCGGGTCCACATACTCGGGAGAGTCCCGACCGAGCGAGTTCACAGGAATGGGTGATGTGATGCGCAAAGGCGACGTGCCAACCCTTTTCAAGAACATGGCCGACAGTATGACGGCACAGCTGCGATCTGGCTACAATATCACGGCAGAGGGATTCACGGTCGAGTCCGAGGTGTTTGTGCAGGTGCGCTGGCAGTGGCTTTCGCTTCCCATTTTTGTACTGGTAGCGGCGGCCTGTCAACTGGGCTACACCATGGTGAGTTGCCAGATTGACCAAAGGCCGTTGTGGAAATCATCTGTCGTTGCGGTCCTGTTTCACGAGATTAGCGGCGGAGAACGACCGAAGCAAGTGGTGCGCGCAAATCTGCAAAGCAAAAAGCAGTTGAAAGCGCTGGCAAGAACGAGTTGGGTAACTGTGGAGACATAGCGGTCATGATGGATTGATTTCCTGAGCCACACATCGAGACATCCGTGGCTCTCAGTATCGTTATCAATGCTCTCTCGCGATATCAATTGGAGTCCGAAAGCAAGAGTGTCTGGCAACGGTCGCAATCAATTATCAATGTTGTCGATACTTCAGGCAGAATTTGAACACCTTTGTTCGTCATTATCCTATAGTGTGCTCCTTTCTCTCCATCTTCTTCACACGGACGCGTGCACCAAGCATCCCAGTCCCCGTGTGCTCTAAAAGAAGCCGGCGACTGCCCACTGTACGATCATCCTCAATTGATTAATTTATGTGTCCTCTTTTAGCCCCGCCTCTATGGCTGGCGTTCCCTGGTCAAACTCTCTTGCCTGCAAGCGAGGTGTTGCTAGCTTGCTACCGTCCAACATCGCATGATCTGATCTGAAGCTTGGGATACGGGGCATCTCCATATTGGAACGGTCTGAATACTTGATTTTACAAGCCAAGATATCAATGCTAGGCACTGCCGTATTAGTCAAGATTTCACCAACGGGTACTCCATAGGACCTACTAAAACATCACCGGGAACATGCACTCAAGTGTGTATATGAATCGATCGACTTGTCCAGCCGTCGTCAACGCCTGGGGTAAAGAGGGGCAGAAGACATAAGTGATCGCTCTGGATATACCCAGCAAAGCCAATGATGCGACTCTAGTCTCCGTTCCTCGCATGAGGTGTCGTAAAAGGTTGGTATTCAAGGACGTGTTAATTGAAGCCCGTCGCGCGGAAGCAAATTTGCGAAGCAAGAAGAATGAGCTGATGCATTCCAACACCGCTATGAGAACGAAATAGCCGACATGAAGATAATTGACAGACTTTTGAAACTCGGCATCCGCGTTTTGAATGATCTTGATACGGCCGGCCAGTATGACGAGCCGCACAGTGGCGATGGTCGCCACGATGGTCCAGAACAATGAACGAAAGACCAGCCGGCTCCGAGGGTTTAGTAAGTTGACTAGTATGGCGTAGCTGTAAAATGATACGCCAACTTCTTGTATCTTTGTCGTGTCAGTATTTCGCATCCACACAGAAGTCCACTCGCCCAGGAACATACTAGCCAGAAGATATCAGCAAACCCAGAGGCCACTAGAGTGTTCGTCAAAGGGTGGTCGGAATAGAAGGCATAGTAGCACAGTCCATTAGCTATTGCTCCGGCGCCGCTTACGACGATAGGGATCAGGACAACGGTTGATAGCTTCGTAATGCTAATGATGACAAGGCCGTAGAGAACGTTCACTAGGCCGATGGTACTAAGGATAGCCCAAGATTGCTCAAAGTAGAGCCCCATGGTGAGATCGACCGGAAACGCAGCCACGAAGCATCATCTCTAGGGTAGGACAAGTGGCGGAGATCCATCCGGGTGGATTCCAGTCCTATAAGTATGCGCCCCGACGGTTCCAACAACCACCGGCCCTTCCCCAGATTGGGGTTGAGGTCTGCAGGTTCCAGGGCCGCGGCACACCGGTAATAGTGTGGGCGGCCGTTGGGATGTCAACCCTAAGGCTTACTCGTGTGAAAGTTTAGCGAAGTCTGGGGTAATGAGCCTGGGGAAAGCATGGCGCCCAGCCCATTGGCGAGCGTGCGGCCAGTTGCCCCGGAGAAAGTCCCGGCTGGAACACGCTACTCCAGTATAACAAAAGATTTCTGGGCGCCACACCATTTTGCACTACCCTGCATCGCATACCCAACTGGTCGGATTCGAGAACGCCACAGCATGATTCAAGGGTTTCAAAAGCTGAATCAAGCCAACACGTCGCCGCTGTATGCGCGTACATCCTGTTTGACTTTGCCCATCATCCATGTTGTCGGAAATTATTGCTTTTCATGCAACATGGTGGAAAGCCATTCCGACTGGCCAGGAATTGTACATGTTGGTGAGCTACATAGGCTGGCCTTTTCCACCGGGATTTGAGTCGTAAAGCCAGTTCTCTCCTGACATATTTATTCAATGCTAGAAACTGCAATGCATTGTTTGAAATAGTATCATTAGTATGGAAAGCTAGCTCGCAGATCAGAGGCTCAATAGGGAGATTTGCACCGACCTGAACTTCATAGAACAAGTCTAGTGAATCTAGTCACACTCTAATTCTCGCAGGCCCGAGCGAGTCCAAAATACTCGCTACAATCCTTACGAGGAATTCCTTCCTGGGCCAGACCTTTTTACCTTGAGAGCTCAGGCCTATAATACGTACAATATGACAAAATAGGGATCCAGGAGTAACATGCGTTTGACGGTTCTTGCATACATTTTATTGTGCCCTGGACCCCACTTATACTCACCTTAGAGCGCTGTGATTGGTCAAAAGGCAGGACTCGCGAGTCTCCCTTGAGAGCACCGCGAACTGCCCGGCTTGACTTGATTCGACCGACTGAACGAGCCTGGGGATCGAACTTGACCTGGCTTCGCTTATTCCCAGAACTTGATCAGAAGGCCAGAGTGTGGATCTTTGCACCGATCCACGCGTGTAACGTTCATGTCTCTTGCGCAGGTGCACTTTGCGCCATTATTATGGAGTGCCGGCATGTTGGCTAACGGACGGTCGCGTGATGCTCTGGCCGCTGATTGGTGCGCGTCTGAACAATCCCGGCCATTCCCGCCGCCGTCTCCCTTTGCTCCATCCATCCCCGGACACGACCTCGTACGGTGGACCATCTAGTCGACATTACATAAGTGATCGAGTACGATCTATTCTAGCATAGCCATGCTTTTAGTAGGATCTACATCCCACCGGTTAAACTCTCCGAAACGCGGGCTTCCCCATACGAGCGCTTCTAACGATGTCATCACTGGCTCCACGCGCGAATAAAGGCAAGATACAGGTTGATCGTGCTAGTTCAAGAATAGACCAAAATGAAGTTCAAAAGTCATAAAAGAGGCAGCAGCACCGCCGAAAAACTCGGGCAAACATCTTGGTTGATAGTTCAGAAAGACATTAGCCTTTATTCCCATGCAAGTCAAGAAGGTCGATTAAGATGTATCGCATCTGGAACATATACGGTATGTATGCCAAAACTGTCTCCATATTTCTCTCAAGCTGACCTCTTATGTACAGTTTTGGCCGCTTTCGGCACCATCGGCGGCATGCTGTTTGGCTTCGACATCAGCTCTATGAGCGCCTGGATCGGATCCGAACAATACCTCGAGTACTTCAACCGGCCGGACTCTACACTACAAGGAGGCATCACTGCCTCCATGTCTGCCGGATCGCTGGTTGGAGCTCTGATTGCTGGCTTCCTGGCTGATAAGCTGGGGCGACGAGGCGCTCTGCAGGCCGCCTCGATCGTCTTCATCGTGGGCGCCGTACTGCAAGCATCGGCTCAAAATGTTGCTCACCTCATCGTTGGCCGCGTCATCAGTGGTCTGTCTATCGGTGTTACCAGCTCGCAAAGCTGTGTATACCTTGCCGAGCTGGCCCCGTCAAAGATCCGTGGCCGTATCGTCGGTATCCAGCAGTGGTCCATTGAATGGGGTTTGTAGCCATTACACCACTGTTCTTACTTGGGATAGTCTCTGACTAAGTTCACAGGCATTTTGATCATGTACCTGATCTCGTACGGTTGTGTCAACGCCATCCACTCGCCGAGCGCCTTCCGTATTTCTTGGGGAGTTCAGGGCATTCCAGCTATTGTGCTGTTTGTCGCACTGTTCTTCTTTCCCGAATCTCCTCGATGGCTCGGCCAAAAAGACCGCTGGGAGGAGTGCTGGGACGTGCTAGCGCACCTCCACGGCAATGGTGACCGAAACAGCCCGGCTGTCCTCACGGAGCTGGAAGAGGTCAAGGAAGCTGCCCGCATCGCAGCCGACTCTGCAAATATCAGCGTCTTGGGTCTCTTTGGTCCTGACATGTGGAGGCGCACCTTGGCTGGGTGCTCTGTTCAAGTCTGGCAACAGCTACTCGGCGGAAACGTCATGCTTTGTAAGGCCTGCCATCGCGGGACATGACTTTACGAGACTAACTCTACGACTAGACTACTTGGTCTACATTTTCAATATGGCAGGAATGGTATGTACTCCTTCAACGTCAACAAAGCAAGATATGCCAGCTTTTAGCACAACAAGTCCAACATTGTCCAAGTATACTAACCTTTGTGAAGAGTGGAAATGTAGCCTTGACCTCATCCATCATTCAATACGTTATCTTCCTCGTTACCACCGGTGGAATCCTTCCCATCGTCGACCGCATCGGCCGGAGGACTCTGTTAATTGGCGGTGCCATCGTCTGTTGCATCATTCACTTCGCCACTGGAGGTATCATGGCTGCGTACGGGCACCCAGTCGACAGCATCGATGGTGAGTATCACAAGCATGAGCTGAACTGTGAAGATGAAATCTGATATTTTCCAGGAAATGATATCCTTCGTTGGGAAATTAGTGGCGCACCAGCCAAAGGTGTTATTGCGCTTTGCTACATCTTTGTCGGAGTCTACGGATTAACATGGGCTCCCATTGGTTGGATCTACTGCTCCGAGGTGTTCCCTCTGAAGTATCGTGCAGTCGGCGTCGGCTTCTCTGCCGCTTCAAACTGGACGTAAGTGAATTATTTGATCAGAAACTTTTCTCATGTATACATACTTACTCCGTCGCGAACAGTTTCAATCTCGCTTTAGCATTCTTCGTCCCACCTGCCTTCACAAACATCCAATGGAAGACTTACATGATCTTCGGCACATTTTGTGCTGTGATGACTGCGCACATCTTCTTCACGTATCCCGAAACCTCGGGCAAGACGCTTGAGGAGGTGGATGAGCTTTTTGCATCAAAAGTCCCCGCTTGGCGCAGCAAAAATGCCATTACGAAATTCGAGGATCGCGTGGCTGCACTGGAGAAATCAGAAGGTGTCGTTCATCAGGAGCACAAAGAGACAGGCTCTAATTAAGCTGCTCGCCGTCTCTGAAGCTGAAAACGGGATCTTCGACAGTCCTATAGCCTCGCGACTGTCGGAGCACGACATGAATGCGTGCGCGTTCATCCCTTTGAGGGCAGAAAGTGTATCATTTTAGAGTTTGCATAAGTTCGCACAGATTTGCATAGTTTTAAACAATCAAAACACCGGATTTCATGCGAAGCCTTGCTGAGCCCTTCCTCCTTGTATGTTAATTGACTTAAAGAAGCGGGGTTATGCAAGTGTATGCGAACTCTAAAATGATACACTTTCCGTCCTCCAAGGGATACGTGGGGTCAATCATCACACCAATACAAACTTGATAAATTCTCTGATTAGCTAAATACGCATGCAAGGGTGCAATGCTTGAATTTCAGAAACTGCCAGCTCAGACACAGTGGTCTACTGCTGGCACGACAGAGCTTCGGCCTGATATGTGACATGGCGCGTTTCACAGGCCCCAGTTGGTTCTTCGAATCTATTGCAAAAGCAAACCGGTACTACTTTTTACCACTTACACCAACTACCCAAGTTGCCATTGAGAACCAGTGAGAATTAGACCGACACCCCCGAATAAGAGGCTTTTGGCTTTGGGTGGCGACTGCGGTTCGAGCATAAGCGAGGCACAGCCCCAAACCTGTATGCAGGTGCAAGACAATGTACGAGATCCGGAAGGCATTCAACATTCGTGTGTACCTGAGTGCGAAGATAGCACTGCTCGATACCAGATATATGCCAGCCAGCACAGTGGAGATGGATTTCCTTAGATCTGGGCTGTTTTAGCTGTTCAATGATCCTCGCAGGGAAGGCAGGCTTAGATTTTGCATCAAGTTAGCCATGAGGCTATCGGGTACATAGTACTGGTGGTTTGCGCCACGTCTGCTGCATGATGCATGCTGATTTCGAGCGCAACGAACACAGCCCCCTGATCAAACAAATCAGACCGGTTGAACACCCTTCCCAATCCTGCTAATTATCCTCCCCATCCATCCTATGTACACTTGTATGCAAAGAAAGAATATATAAAGGCCTTACACCGTGCCACGGACTCCCGTTGACACTTATTCCTTCCACGCCGAGCCGCCGACTAACTAACCCTAGACCCCTGATCATGATTTTGCATTTGATTTTTTTTTTTTTTAATTTTTTTTTTTTGATTTGGTAGAGATATCGCACATTTCTGATGCTTTAATGCAATGTATCTTTTTTTATGATTTCAACTAAAATTGATGTAAGTGCTGCTAGCGGTAGTGGGGTCTTGGTGGTGCACGGACACTTTTTGTATGGGAAAAGAGGTGCGTAGGATACCTAGATAGCAGGACTGGAAAGGGCGAACCGGGCTGCCCCAAAATCCCCTATTGTCAACCTTGTGACAACACCGAATGTACCGAGGCTGCGAATCTATTGTGGCTTATCGAAGCGTGTTTTCGCCTGCGTCTTCTTGTTACTTGAGGGGGCGCAGTATCCGTTCATGACTCAGTCATTCCTTACGCAATACAAAAGCACCTTATAATCAGGCCCAGTCCCTTTGCTTCGGTGGTATCTGATATGCTTGTGCTATTCGATCGCAGCATCAGAGCTTCTCGATTGTGTCACGATTGATATATCCACCCCCGCTTTCCGTTTTCGACACGATGGACGGCGCGGACAACCTTGACACTAGTGACATCAATCATTGGCAGTCGATTCTCACCCTTGTCGTGTTTGTCATTAACAGTACGTTTCGTGGTCCACTGAAATAATAGACCTAACCTCGCAAGATATGTTACTGAGACGATACAGATATCATAATCCTGTTCCCTTTACATATTCCCTTTTTCGTTTATCGCCCAATTTTCGAAGCTTTATATCGTATTTACGGAAGATTTGAGACCCCCGAAATATCCAGGAGTACCCATGACAGAAAGAGTAATGGGACCTTCGTAAGGATCGATATTCCCTTGGGTTTGACGACTGTGCCTCTAGTGTCAGTCTTGTTCCTCCTCGCTGTCGGGGCCATTGGTCGGCAAGACGTATACGCCGGCACAATTGGCATCAATACCCTTTCGCCTATTGATATCGTAGCCTACGCATTTACGCTTGGCTATATTACCAACGCCATTGACGCGGCGGGTCTGCTCCGATGGCTAGCTTTCATCATACTCACAAAATGGGCGAAAACAGGGCATCGACTATTCTTAATGGTTTATTTGGCGATTTTTTGCCTCGGTTGCTGCTTTGGAAACGATGCAGTCATTCAAATGGGCATGCAAGTCCTCATTTACATGATCTTGTCAGCAGCGAATTTTGTGCATCCTCGAGCATGGATACACACCCAATTCGCGCTAGCCAATATAGGATCTGCCATTTTCGTGTCGTCTAACACAACAAACGTCATCATCGCGCAAGCATTCAACGTGGGTTTCATCGAGTATACTGCGAATATTGTGATCCCGGTGTTGGTCACAGTACTACTCCTGTTTCCCTGTCTATTATATATTATCTTCAACGATGAAAGGTTCATCCCATCACAGATGTTCCCTCACGAATTACCAGAAGAGGTCAAAATTCGGAAGCCAGTCAATCCCCATCTTCCATTTGCTAGAGACAAGAGAATGGCCACAGAAGAATATGGTCATCTGTTCGCAGAGGAGAGGGAAAACGTATTGAATCCATACGTGGATCTTGGTAGCTCTACGGTTGCGGTTACGCTGATCTTCGTGTCCCTTGCCGTCTTGATTGGGCTTAGTGCAGCCAACAAGAATGACGTTCCAGTCTTTTGGGTGACTCTTCCGGCTTCATTCATTATGTTATGCTGGGATCTTCTTTTCGGATGGATACATCGACACGAAACACGACGAATATCATCAGAACGTCGCCAACGAATAGCTCAGGCCCGAGATGAGGCTCGAGAAATATTGGCGCAAACCAGTCTCACCTCCGCCGTGCCACGTTCCGGCATTGAGTGTGGTAGAGTTGTCCTCAGAGAGGACAACTCCAGTTCCTCGGTTGGTTTGGTCAATCAAGCATCGACTGACGTTCGAGATGAGCGACAGGACAGGCATGATGATATATTTGAAGAGGCTAAAACTTCGATGCAAGTCCCAGTCCCCACTATAGCTTCCGTCATTGCATCTCCTGAGCCCAGAAGGCTTGATGCGGACACGGACGTAATATCTGTCCAGCAACAAACTTCGCAACAAGACTGTCCCGGCGAAAACAGCAATATAGATAGACCGCAGGATACTCAAGAAAGAGAAAACCAGCAGAAAACTTTGCAACAAGACTGTCCCGCTGAAAACAACAATACAGATGATTCGCAGGATACTCAGGAAAGAGAGAAGCAGCAGCAGGACACCAAGGCCCGCTCCGACCACGCAACTGATCGAGCAATTGACCCTGAAAAGGGCCTTGTGGATGACAAAATCCCCCAAAGACTTCACATTGATGATTCATCGCCATTTGATTCTCCATCCTTTATCACATCCGCCAAAGTTTGGGCTCAAATGACTTGGCCGTCGGTGTCCCGTGTCGTGTCACGTTTACCGTTCTCAATACTGCCCTTCGCCTTTCCAATGTTCATCCTAGTTCAAGCCTTAGCTTCGACTGGTTGGATAACTATCTTTGCGAAAGGCTGGGATTCATGGGTAAACAAAACAGGGGCTGTTGGAGCTATAGGAGCCATGGGCTTCATTTCCGTTATTCTCTGTAATGTATAACAACCCCCTGGCATTTGTAGTGTCTGAAAGACTTACTCCGAGTGACCATGGATTATACTAACTGCATGTCAACTTTAGTTTGCAGGAACGAATATCGGAGCCACAGTATTGCTCAGTCGTGTATTGCAGCACTGGGAGGCGATACACTTGGCTAGTGGTGTCCCAATATCTGAGCGTGTATTCTGGGGATCTGTATACGCCCTAGCTATTGGCGTGAACTATGGACCATTCTCATTGACATTCAGCGCGTCATTGGGCGGTATCGGGTGGTGGGAAGACTTAGTAAGGATGAAGATACGTGTGAGACGGATTGACTTTGCCCGCGTCAATTTGCCGATAATAACTATCTCCATGGCTATTAGCTGTGCAGTACTAGTAGGGGAAGTGTACATAATGAGAGGCTTGTCAGCCCACGATATACAGTTATCGCAAAGATAGACCCGGAAGATTTGCGGTGGTTTCTTACGAAAATGGATTAATGAAGTGTAACAACTTGGCACCGACTGTCTCTATAGCGTTCTCGCGATCTTAAGATTTTGGCAAGTCTCGCCAATCAAAAGTTCTTCCAATTGAGTTAGGTAAGGATGAGGAATATCGACTAGCATCATGTTTTTGAAAAGCGACAAAGCATTGCGAAAAGTCATTTGAACATTCACAATGCGAGATCCAACATCCGTTTGCAAGTTGAATGTCTCAAAGCATTCATTTTCAACGGATGCCAGGTATTAAACATACGTTGCCTACTTTCTCGACAATGAATATTGCAATTCATCATTGTTGGACCTTAATATTCCCTTCAAGCTTGAATTATACAAGGTCAATATCTTGTTCTTCGATATTGAAATCTACCCAGTCTTCAACTTCACGTCCGAAGAGATCTGGGGTCATGCCTCCTGTTTCTCGTGCTGGTTTAAGCTTCCTGGCAGCAATCCACATATCTCCTCCTACGAGACGGAACCTGCGTCCTCTCCTTTCAACATCGTCAGGTCGCAGAATGAACGGTGTCTTAGCTCCAAAAACTATGGCGCAGATGTCGGTTTGTACTGTCTGCTTGGGCACTAGAGCGAAGTAGCCCCGCTCAGTGACCGCAAACTTGCGGCCAACACAGTGGTCTACAATGTGAGAATGTACCAACTCCTCCCATAGCGGATGTCGTTCTTGCCTTTGCGCCTGGGTCTCCCAGGGAACTTCTTCTTCTAGCCGGGCTCGGTACTCCAGCTCCCCCTCATTCCACTGGTCTGGCCTCCCTTTGAATCTGTTCATGCATAAAACTGCGATAAACACAGTGAGAGACTTTTCCTGCCCGTACACCGAGGTATAATTTGCTCCAGGCCTGGAAATTGTCTTGACGTCTTTCCAAAGCTGTGTCAGTATGTTTGGGTCAGCTTTATCAAGTTCTGGGGATATAATCCGAACCCTGTCAAAAAGAACGCCTCGTACAGAGAGAACTCGGTTATTCTTAGACACTGTCTTTGAGGGGAGCCTTTCCTCTTGTCGATGACCAAAGAGGGCAGGATGTTCTGGACGCGCCCATGAGAAGCGGACAACCGACACGTCCCACCGTGGAGCCCCTGAAGGAACGGTCCTGTTCGCGAGGCTGTCAGTGGTGTGTTCGATCTTGTGCAACATGTCAAGTGTGTCACTTTGGCGAATGTATTTTGCCGCGAATTCCCAATAAACCTCAGCAGCTGACTTGTTATAGTCGGGAGTCATGAATATCCTCAAGCCAGTAGAGACCCTGACCGGCACAAAAAGTTAGACATGTGTGTTCTGAGAATGACGAATACCCGCAAATGGACTTCATTGAGGAGTTATTAGCTTACCTTTGTCCTTCTGGTTGTTGGGCAGATATAGGTATATGTTGAACAAGCGGTGATAGAGCATATAGCCTGTCTCTGTCGTCTTTCAAGCTCAGGAGCCTAGCATCATCGAGGAGCTCTAGCGTTTCCAACTCGGACTGTAGACCAGAGCGGTAGAGTGTGCGAATCTCCGCGTTTCGTTTGGCACAGAAGACGGATTGGTGCAGCGGGGCTACGTCGATCAAGTTGTCTCGCGCGTGTAGTAATCGCGACATTACCCATGCCTGGCATCGCATAAACGCAACCCAGTCAATCTTGACTCCACCCCAACAGAGAACGCACTCTCGCGCTAGCCCAGCTTCCTGTACAACCCATGCACGCTGAAACCACGGTTGGCGGCAAAGCGCTTTGATGGAGAGCCACCGTTTGTCGGCTAGATAGCGCTCCTCATTCTCAGGGGACGGAAACGGGAATGAATCATCTGCTGCATTAGAACCAAGTTGTTCTACCGTATTGCATACAATGGAGTCGATCTCCTCAATCATTGCTTTGGCACTTGCGGGATGTTCGACGGCCAATGTCCATGCATCTTCTTGTTGAACGACAGTTGGTCCCAGATAAATCAGGACGGCTTGGGCTCCCATATATATGTCGCTCATGAAGCTGACCTGGTGCCCCTTTTCAACGTGATCTGACTGATTGATGCAAATAGCGTCCGCCCAAAGTGTACGGCTTCCCGAGGCGGGTCGGAAATGCATTAGAGCGGTGTAGAGGCTGCTGGTAATGCCGAGTTCATAACCATTACACAAAATCTGCTTGTCCTGGACATCACTGCCCCAGACATACGAGATAGCCTCGAAGTCTGCGTCTTTGAGTTCCCCAACGTGCATGGAACAGATGAGACGGTCATCACCTGTAGCTGGGGATTGGAGCACTAAATAGCGGAAAAATCTGCCTGGAGGCAGAGACTGATAGATGCCGCCGCTCGAACCATGTCTAGTCCCCTGAAGTACTAGGTCAGATGCGGCTTCACTTCTGGAAGCAGGGTCTCCACCACCATTGGTATCGCCCAAAGCTGTTTGATGCCCCGCTGGAAGGTCAGGCTGATCAGTTGGTAGAGAAGGAACGACAGATCCATTACAAGCGAGCTTGAGACACATCTTGTTTAGGCAACCGCAGATACACGTTGCCATTGTATGAACTTGGAAATTTAAGATAATGTTCGTGAAGTGGTGGGTGAAGACCTGTCCAGCGGTCGAATTGACAAAGCGAGGCAACGATATGCACAGTACCTCGAATCCAAGAAGACTGCGACTATTGGCTGACTGTAAGTAGTCAGCTCGAGAAACAAGTTACGCAAGGTATAATATGATATTCCTCGACGTGAAGTGGATGTCATAGTTCCTCAGTTCAAGAGATGGTGGCGTGAAAAGGACACAAGGCTGCGCAGAAGAGGGGAAGCTGTGCGCTGTTGCCTGTTCGCCTGATCCCTTTGTGCGGCCAATCACATGTGCTGCGAGAGTATCCTCGTTTGGAGCATACAACGTTACCGCAAAAATGAGCTCTTGTTCGTTAAGAAGAAGGAAAAAAATTCGTGATCCCTCGAGTCGCACTTAGTTCCAGCCTAAAAACACCGGAAAGTTAGATATATCTAAAGGTCTAAATATTGCGGGGTCTCAATATAGAAAACTATTTTCAGTTCCAGCGTGACCTTCGGCATAACATCATTATTCAGTTTTACCATCTTTGAGCATAGAGATAAGTGATTCTAAACCGTATGGAGCAGGGCACATGCAACGTACTGACTGTATGATATATATATAGATTGCTACAAAGCTCGGCAAATTGAGACGACACTCGATCAATGCACCGACAAACATACAAACACTACGAACGAGGCGTTTGATAGGGGCGTATTTCAGGAACCCTTGGACTGTTGGTGGGCTGGTCAGTCCAACGGTGCTAACATCGTGAAGAGAAAGACCCAAGACGCAATTTGTGCAACACTAAAGTCTCCCAATTCAAAAACTGTGCTGCTCTACAGTGAGGGACAGTCATGTCAAGTCTCAGTGTCGTGGACTCTGTTACCAGTCACATTGTCTTTGCTGCATATAATTACCTGCGAGACGGCGCCTTTTAAGGCTGTCCCACACGAAGCTGCGAAGATCCAGAGGCCAGCCTTTTCACACGTGACCCTCAGGAAAGTCTATTTCGCCCAATATGAATCTATGGGAGATTCTCCGGGCTGCATCAGCTGCTTCCATAAGCTGTGCCCCTATCAAGGTCGGTAAATGTGAGCTGCTGAATGATTACATTTGTATGTAGTCATATTGAGATCAGACTATTGTAAGTTGCATAAAAAGGCCCATCTTCGGCCTTGGTTTCAACTATATCCTAAATGAGAAAGCCTACTCTTCCATGGCCCTGTACGACTTTTCTGCACGTGCTTCATCTAGTACGATTTGCATTTTTAGACCGAACACCAATAATTCAAGAACTTTTGCAAATTCTAAAGCAACTAAGGAATGAGCCCCTGGTCGCTAAGCAGGTACCATAGGTGAACACTATATCACCTGTACACTTCTATAGCATACCACCGACGACAGATCAAATGACAACATAAACAGAGTGGCTCTGACTGGCAACCGGATGGATAAACCCCTAACCTAGTCCATCATGACGCTTCGGATGGTCTCGAAGCGGTCACTGAAGTTGGCCTCGACGGCCTGGCAGCCACCGTTACCCCCCAGGTTCATCGACAGGCCGCCGCAGCCAGCTTCGGCGTATGCTGTATGGAATGTCAGTACCTATTCAATTGTAAGAAATACCCATGGTGCTATGGTGTTAACTTACCCCAGGTCTGGGTCAGTGGTCCCAGACCAAAGTAGAAGGACATGGTAGTGCTATCGATGTTGTAGCACTTGCGCGCCGGCGGAGAAGCGTGGTAGCTGGGGTTGTTGCCGCCGTTGTTGTCCTTGCTACAATCGGATGTTCAGAAAAGGGAAACTTTGTTTTCGAGGAGTGAGGACTTGAGACTTACCAATCGGCGTTGGTGTACTGGTTCAGCTTGGAGTTGGCTCGGGCTTCGATCTCCGCGTTTTGAGAACGTGCCGTGGGAGAGGCGGTAGCGGCAACGGCCAAGAGGCTGACGATGGCGGCGAGAGAGCTGGAGAACTGCATAGTGGATTGCTGAGTTTTTTTTTTTGAGTGGAAAATTTTATGTGTTGATAGGGTTGAGATTGTAATGGCAATGTGAGAGCTAAGTGAAGTTGACAATGATAATGAACCAAACAAAACATTCAACAAGGCCGCATATCGCTTTATATATGCATGGCAGTCTGTCTGATTCTACGACTATCCTCAGGTAGACTTTCTTAATATGAGCAATTCTATATTTGGGAATGATGTTGCCTAGGTCAACACTCAACAGGATGCAAAGTAGGAATTGCAGAGACTTGCAACGAGAACTGAAGATCTGCAGTTGATCACTGAGAGGATCTGATTAGGTGGATTGAGGCTTTGGTAGGCTCGTGTCTGTAAGATGGCGCTTTACGTCACCGTACCATCGTTGCAAGTTGCCGAAATGCCGTTGTAAGGTAAAGAAATGATTGTAATATGGTGGGATTAGAATGCTTATGTGATCGATGGCACGCAACCTACTGGCACGTGGGCATTTCTCTCGTAAGCACCGCCTCCAGGGTAGTGCTTGCAAAACAGAAGCTTTCGTTACGTGCCTAATCGCCTTAAACTGGATGACATATACTTCATCTAGTAGGGGGTGCGGATTTATGGATTGAGGCATACCGAGTGACGAAGTAAATTTAGAATGAAACAATTCTTACATTTCCCGCGCAGGCTGCAGCACAGATCGGCCGGCTGTGGTCGTAAGCATGACAGATTGTGGGGGCTACCCTGGCTACCCCTGAGGATCGACATTGCTTGTGGGGTCCGCATACGGTGCATCTTACAGCCGCTGTAGCCCCGAATACTCGACCCGTTTTTGCCTTGGGCGGAGTTTGACATGTTTATAGGTACTTGCCCAAAGGCAACTAGCTATGCGGGGCCGTGAGATGTCACTCAGCCTCTATCAGCTTTTAATCGTATCTTACAGCGAGTGTTCAGCTGCCTAGAACCACGAAGTTATGATTAATCTAGTGGCGCTTGAATTGCAAGTACAGTTCCAAAGAGAGGCGTTTGTATCACCTCAAGCGGCTGCATTGTTTTTCTTGACGTTCGTCTTTAACTAGAATTCCTTGATTGCGAGGAAAATGAAATCGAATTCGATGGCATGGTCTAACAAAGAGACACAAACTAACAACACACTATCTTAAGAAATCCGTTGTCATGTCTACTATCTCGAGTACCTCAGTTTGCAACTGCCGTAACTTGCTTCATAGTCTGGGCTGCCTCCACTGCAAGCTGCCTCGTCTCACGATCAAGAGCGGTGACTTTGCTAATCCAATCAAACCGCTCTATCCAGTAGGCGAACCGGTCTTTGGACCAACCCTTTGGACCGTTCCAATTGGTAGAATTCCAATCATGCTCGTGCGCCATAGGGCCTTCCAATTCGTAAATACCCTTGGAGTTCAGCTTGAACCAGACCGCAGCCCCAGGTACCCAATAGTTCAGCGACCTGATATCTCGTTTCTCCAACTCGTAGTCGCGGAAAGCAGGGTACTCCTCTCCTCTGAATTCCTCCTCCTCCTCGATATCTGGGTGGTGATATACCTCCCACGGAGTCTTTTCGAGAGTGTGCCGAATGATCCAGTCGGCGTCCGACAGCATGTCCAGTCTGGGATCGCCGTATGCAGAGAGCTTGGCACAAAAGGCATTCATATTGATCCAGGACTGACATTTGGCCTTTCGATCGGGATCAGTTGACGACGGCTGCTGAACTATCGATTTTGATGAATTTTTAGCACAGCGATCCTCTTAAGTTATCTTTACAGTTTCTTTTGATAAGAAGCAGCGAAATCTTGCAACCTCATACTCGAGCCGAGGTCAAAGGACTGAGGAAGGACTCACAGTTCCACGCAAACTCCGACCACTCCAGATTGAAGTGTCGCAAGCTCACGTTGGCGCAGACTGGCTCATCAGACTGCAGCATTTCGTGGACAAGCTCAGCCAATCTGTCGTTGACGTCGGCCAGCTGTTTGACCGCATTGTTTATGCTCCGCCAAATACGAGAGCAGGTGGCCTCGGTAGGGTTCGTTCGGTCTTCCGGGTTGTCTCGAATTGCTTGGAAGTAGGGGCGATTGATCTTCGCGGCAATCTCAGAGACTGATGCATGCGGATCCATGAGAAGTTCCTCCAAAGCTGAGAGCTGTTCTGCAGCCGGAGGTCCCTTCATCTCTCGTTGTGTCATGATAAATTGTTGGTACATGCTGACTGTCATGATGGTCGTTGAGAAGAAAACTATAAATTTGTGATCCAGAATCTGTTCCGTGTGTGCAGTGCGGCGGGTTCGGTGCGAAATTTGACAGGTGCAATGTTTATGAACGAGGAGTGCGAGGCTAGGAAATCATTTCAGAGTGCCTAAAGTATGACGTCAGTGCCCAGTGTCCGTATACTCGACGGATAGAGTGACCCCAAAATAGCAAGGACATTTGGTAGCACAGGGTGGGTTCTTGCAAGGCTACAGCAAGAAACCTAGGAATATGTAAGGGGCATAATGTGGCTGAAGAGGGCTGCTTATTTTATAGTGGATCAGTGCAGATCGAAGGATGATATTATAGTTGATCAATGCAGATCGAAGGATGCTGCCGACGTGGCCCCCAATGCATCCACAGATACCCGTAGATTGTATTGGCACCCCCGTCGAGCGTTGCAGGCCATGAATAACATATGACGATTCAGAAAGAGTATTGACAATAGGCTTATACGAGTATGCCAACTGTACGTAAGCTTTCGAGAGTGTATCGTAGGCTTGTACATCCTGGGCGTCTTCGAGGAAGAATCCAGGAATAAAGGATGCAACCCACATATCATACCTGAATAATTTGTCCGAGGCTGTGGTCTTTTCTATACGAACAACTAAACGCAGTATGAGCTCTCATGGTTGAACATACACACACACACACACGCATATATATATGTGTATATATCTTTGATCTTACCTACATGTTGCTGTGTGCCTCTGTACTCTCATCAATACCACCATACATAGCTCCATCTCTCTGATCACCCCAAGATCAGCTTTCCAGCTTCCTTCCCAGTCAATTCGAGCCCTTTCGTACGCTAGAACCGTCAAGATGCACATGTTTCTTACCGGCCTCTTGCTAGTTGGTGCAAGCAGGACCAATCTCGCAAGCGCTTATCCCCATCAACCCGAGATGCATGTCGACCGTAACGAAACCCTGGCTGCCTTGGAAGCACGCGCAGGCCTCAAGCTCAAGGTCGGACGGGACCCAACGACAGGCGTCACTTGCCCCGAAACCAACAACGCCAACTTCCCGCACCAGGATGAACACGCGTACACCACGAACCAGATCAAGCAGGCCTTTCTGGAGGGGGCCAAACTTGCGGCTGCAGGCAAGTCACTTGGAGACAGTGAGTTCCCCTTTCTTCACACATACACAATCAGATCTGGAATTAACGTCATTGTGACATAGACGACTACCCTCACGATTTTGGCAACGCGGAGGACCTGCCTTTCCCGTGCGGCAAGAGCCAGATGGAGTTCATTATCATGCCAGACGGGCATGTATACGATGGCGAGGACGCCAGACAGATGCCGGACCGTGTAGTTTTTGAGTACAAGAAAACCAGCACGGAGATGCAGGTTTTGTACTGTGGCGTCATGCGACACGGCCCTGCCCGGCCTTTTCTTAACTGCCCTTGATCTATAGCGATTTTTCTTTAGGCTGTGCGTATTTCCAGAGTTATCTTGATAGTCATTTACTTCTCCATAGACTGTGGTATTCATTCATGCTACTGCATTTGTATTCAGTAGCCATTTAGTTCCTTCTATCAGTCTACAAGCAGTGAAATCTAGCTTCAGCATCTCCACTTCACTCGAGTTCTGGACCGAAAACAAGGAAACTAGAGTACTGATTGGCTTCTGACTTCCGCCAACAACACCGCAGCTCGCAGTCGACAAGTGACGGTCTACTGTCAATCCTATGGTACGGAACCATATTAATGGTATGGTTTCCCTCTGTGTCTTACGCTGTAGGAGCGGCAGGCTCGCCAAGGAGTGAGGGAAAGGCTTTTACAGATGCGGTTTGTGCCAAGGTGATGGTGCGATGTTCCTAGAAGAATGGGATTTCCGAGGTGACGGACCTATCGTGAACCTGCTCCATCTTGACACAATACCTGTTCAAGAGCTGTTGGTCACCACCACTCATACCGGCGATTGCTATCTGCCATCGCCCTAAAGTTTTAACACTTGTTCAAGGAGCATGCTGACCATCTTTTCCCCTGTCTCGGGAAGAAGTAGGTGTAAGAATGCTAAAATTGTGTAATCAACCTATGTATAAAGAATGGTTGGGATCAATGCCAACAGAAAATGCTACCGAAAAACGGTAACCTTTGGCCAGGTGGACATGTCCTGTAATCACTGAATTAGTGATTGGATTGGTGACGGCCAGCGAGTCCCCGGTGTTGTATGTTGTTTTGCTTTTGGTTCTGATAGCATTTTTTTCGATAGGCGGTGGATCGCAGGGATTATAGTGGATGGGACGAGAGGGTTTCGCCCAGCGGGGACCCTGCCCAGCAAAAGCTGAGTTTGGCGCAAAATTGAGGCGCCACTAGTGTCGCACCCTACAGGCCTCACTACGGGAAGCAACGTGAAGGGCAGTGGCCCGGGTGGTGCCACGCCTCAACTTAGTTTTTCAGCTGGCATCTGAAAATCATGCTGACTATAAGTTTCAGGGTTCAACGAATGCTATCATGGAGAAATGCAATTGATATGCATTGCCGTGAGTCGTCCCACTATCTGAGTTGACTTGTGACTTGAAGCTAAGTACGCGCCCGTCTGTATCGAAGGCAAATATGATGTCTTGCATCATGTTGATTCGTGCGCATTAATAGAAATATTTTTGTATCTCAACCCGCTTCTCCTTCTCATATCTGACTAATTCTAGGACCTATTAAAATGAATAAACACAGATGCTTCGCCTAGTGCAGCTATACATAGTACCTCGCCGAAGCCAATAAAGAGATGGAAGTGTGAAGGCGGGAGCTTGTGAAAGACCTCTGAGTTCAAACTACGGAGCTACCAGAAAGGGTTTCGCAGACCCACCTAACATACCTAGGTACTGGAGCAAGTGGTTCGTAGCGGAAACTTTTTCCTAGCGCGACACTAGAATGTCTTCCAATTGCTACCCATTGCCAATGCCGGCCAGCCATTGTATTATGATTTCGAGACCGTAAGCTTTTCCCACCGCTTACTGGAAAGTCAATGCCGTCGAGGCATATTGGAGCTCTGCTGTTGGTGGATGAATGTTTGTCAAACTCGTGCTTCGTTATATGGCAGTTATTCTTGGTGCTAGCACGGCAAATCGGCAATATCATTTCAGCTTTGCTATTCATTTTCAAATCTACAACATGTGATGAATAGAGAATAGGCTGCAACATGTGACAGACGTAAGGCATAACACGACTAGCAGCTGTACACATTTAATGGGGAGTGTCGTCTCTTACATTCAGGGATGTTCTCACTCATGATTTTTCGCTAGGTCACTTCCTCTCAAATATTCAATCGCAATCATGCCAGACTTTCAGCTGAGCGAGATCGAAATGCTGCCTGATCTGCCCAATGAGGGCTCGATCTCCGAGGGACAGTATGTAGTCAAAGCTACTGGCGACGAAACGGTATTGACATCCAAGGATGAGCAAACAGTCTCGCAGATTTGGTTTAAATCCCTGCCTCTACGATCTGACACAATACAACGCTTTAAGAGCATTCGACTCTTTGCTGAATCGCACGACCAGGGCTTCGCTGATGACCCAAACGCGGGGAATTGGACATGGTTTGAGCTTACCATTCTCGAGGACCCAAAATCCACGACTCCCCGTTCCAAAGATGGGTTGATCTTGTCTGGGAGAGTCACACAAATCGGTTCAACACCTCAGAGTACGAGTGGCAAGAAGGTCATCTGTTCGGGAAGTACGATGACATGATGCGGCTGATTGAACATGGAAACGTTCTGGCTGTCCGTCTCTGTGCACGCTATTCAGGTTGGCAGATCCATGCGAAACGGGGCTATCTGCGAATTGAGATAGGCGAAAAGCGTGTCGACCGCGAGCCATTAAACTATGGTGAAGCTATCTCGAATATCAAATGCATCAACGATGCTATCCTGGAGATCAATAAATCCAACAACGCAGCGTTCCTTCCACTACTCCCAGACACGGTTTTCCAAGCTGGTGTTCTCGGTGATGGTGGTCCCGTTCGTGTGCTTGCTCTCGGTAAGCCTATTTGCCTTCGTTATCGTAGTAGTTCAAGCAACTTACTAGATCACATAGACGGGGGAGGTGTTCGAGGTCTTGCGTCTCTGCACATGCTCAAAGCAGTGATGGAAAAGGCCGCTCCCAATAAAAAGCCATGTGAGGTATTTGACATGATTGGTGGCACCAGCACTGGCGGGTAGGCATTCTATGTGACTGTTTGAGAGCTACGCTGATCCAGCAGACAGATTGATTGCTATAATGCTTGGCCGTCTTGAGATGACAGTTGACCAGTGTATCGACAAGTATACAGATATCATGAAAGACGTCTTCAACAAGAGCGAGCATGAGAAAAACAGGGACTACGCTTGGGACGGCGAGTTTTATGATGCCAATAACCTGGCTGACAAGATCAAGGGTGTGATCAAGGAGACACTTGGGACTGATCATCCAGAGGAAGTGCTTATGTTCAATCCAGGCCAGTCCTGTAGAATGTGCGTGGAGTTCATCCCCTCCTAAGCCACACTGTCCTTTTTACTCACATTTCTCACCAAATAGTTTCTGCACGGCTGTACCGCGCGATAGGGCAAACAATCAACCGCCCATATTCTTGCGTTCTTATAAGAACCCGCAAAAAATGTCCGATTTGCCCAATATCAAGCTATGGGAAGCCGCGCGGGCTACTTCAGCTGCTCCGGCGTATTTCGCCCCTATCACCGTCGGTGGTATTGAACTGGTAGATGGTGGACTTCAAGCCAACAATCCACTGGGATGGTACGTGAAACTAAACGCACCTTCAATCTCTTTCCTTGATGGACTACTGATGTTTCCCGTGTTCTCAAGGTTGTGGGCTGAACTTGTCGGTGTCTTTGGACCCGCTCGCGTCACTGACTGCTTTCTAAGCATTGGCACAGGCATTGGAGAAAATGTGCCTATACCTAAACCCGGCATCCTAGGTAATCATAAGGTTGAAATCGCGCTCTCTGGAATTGCAACAAACACAGAGGCGACGCATATCCTCTTCAAAAGCTTCTTAGATTATATGGCGCCCAAGTCAGAGAGAAAGAAATACTGGCGACTGAACATTGGAACGGAAATCCCGGAGCACTTGATTACGAAGACCAGCTTTTTCCCCAGCTTTCTTTCTAGAATTTTTGGGAAACAGGAAATTGAGAAGGTTCCTGGAAACTTCGAGCCGGTCGGTGACCTAGGAGATATTGTTGCCGTCAAAGATCTTGTCGAAAAAGCAAAGGTGTAAGTTACATCAAGGATCAGAGCAGCATGATCGACGAGTGTGCACAAGCATTGAGCCGCAACTTACGCTGAAGCTGAGAGAACTGTTATATAGCGAGGTGGTTGAATACACGAGGGCACACTTCAGGCGATACCATGACAAAACACGGTCGAACTGTTTGAATCGCACACTCTTTAGCATGAATTAAGACAATTTATATCTTAAACCCGTGTAGTGCATACGATTTATATTAGCGATAGCATGAACTAAGCACCCGTACCAACACTTTAGCGATTAGTGGTTAGTTGCATGGGTGCCGTACGTAGCGTGGGGACGGCGGACGCCATAGTGCCAAGATCCCTGCTTACTTCTGGGTCTATACCCAGCAAGATCGCAACCGGTTGGTAGACTAGGGCCCTGCTTGCAGGCATGTTCAGCTGTAGGTGGACCAACACGTTCAGTGCATTTGACCGTGACAGGTGTTATCATGTTTCTCCTGCCCACTCGCCAGTTCCACTGTCATTCATGCTTTTTCAGCAATTTCACAATTTTAGAAGTAAGGGTCACTGTACGCCGCCGCCAGCGCTACCATCCAATACCCTTCGATCAGACATAGCGACCACTCTCTACAGCCACTAGCGAACTTGTAATCGACTGAGACGGCACTTAATCTACTAGGAAGGAGTACAACATGGGTCTCAGCTTCACTGTAGTCGTTGCTGCCATAGCGGCAACCTATGCCTTTCTTGTCGCCCTTCTTCGTCTCAGTCACAACGCCAAGGAGCCGCCTTCACTGAGCGATGCCATTCCCTTTGTTACTCCGATAGTCAATATGACATCCAAAGGAAGCAATTTTCACAGACTAATGAGGTTGACCTGAACTCATCTCCCCTGGCACGGCTTCAGACGAAACTAATGGCACTTTGATCATCAGAGACAAGTACAATGTACCGATGTACACGCTCCGGATGCCGGGCTCGCGGCTTTACGTCGTCAATTCCCCATCCCTTCTGGGGCCGATACAGAATCAAGTACGGAAATTATCATTCACCGCCCTTGAGGCGGCAATAGCAGCCAATATATTTGGCATCAACAAAGAGACCAATGCAATCATGGGTCGCGACTTGACGAACGAACATGGGTATTTGATGAACTTTCCCAAATATGTCCACTCGGCTCTGAGTGCTGGTGCTGGTCTAGATGCTATGAATCGGAGGGCGATCGAGGTTATTTCCCAATCTCTGGATTCATGGGCGGCCCGTGGATCGACAAACATCAAAATGTTTGCCTGGGTCAGACATGAACTGCTCTTGGCTTCAACGGATGCCGTGTATGGTCCCGGAAATCCGTTCCGTGATGCCGCCATGGAGAAGGCCTGGAAGTAAGTCTCCAACGAATCGGAAAACAAGCATAAATGATCGCTGACTCATTATGAAAAGCACATTCGAGCCGAAGATGATGATGTTTCTTCTCAAACTCTGGCCTCGATTCCTTGCCAGAAAGAGCTACAAGGCACGAGAATATATGGCACAAGTCTGGGAGCGCTATTTCGACGAGCGATCATACGAAAAGGGTTCTGAACTGATCAAGGCTCGTCTCAAGATCAACGAAGATTTCGGCATCTCTCTCAAGGAGACAGCAAGGATGGAAGTCGCCGGTAGCCAGGCTATTCTCTCAAATACGCTCCCGGCAACCTTTTGGGTTATATACCATGTGTTTTCGGACCCGGTGGTTCTTGGAGATATCAGAAATGAGTTGATGCAAGGTGTACGACAGGACAAAGATGGTGTCTGCATCATTGATCTCGCTCATGTCAAGTCATCTTGCCCCTTGATGCTATCTACACTCAAGGAGGTCATGCGTGTCCACTCCACCAGCACCGCCACTCGCATTGCGATGGAAGACCACCAGCTCAACGACGACATATTTATCAAGAAAGGAGGCACGATAATGATGCCATCAAAAGTACAGCACACGAACCGTGATGTTTGGGGTGCCACGGTAGACGAGTTCAATCACAGGCGCTTCATGCGGGAGTCCGGCGTCAAGCGCGTGAACCCCGTAGCCTTCCGCGCCTTTGGCGGGGGATCGACACTGTGTCCCGGCCGGCACTTTGCGTCTACGGAAATGCTGATGTTTGCGGCTCTTCTTGTTCTCCGCTTCGACATCCATCCTGTGGAAGGTAAATGGGCACAACCCTCTACGGCGAAGTCACCAATGATTCATGCCATGCCGGTTCCGGACTGGGATATCGATGTTGAGCTACGACCTAGGGGTACGAGGGACTGGAAGGTCACTTTTTCTGGCTCCGACAAGGCCATGGAAATATCAGCGGAAGACATCGAAGGGGTTGACCACGGTCCAGCACATTGAAATAAACGGTGGTCGACACTAGAGTGTTCGTAGTGCTTGATACCGTTCTTAGCGTTCGACATACCTGAGTATCATAGGCCCCCCCGTGTTGGAACGGAGGGCAGCTGTCAGAATTACAGCTGCAGTATTGCAGAAATCAAAATGCACAAATCGAAATGGAGTGACCAAGTGAGAAAGTCATCAGATGGCAAGCACGTCAGGTCCCTGCATCCAGGCTTAAAAACGTCAGGTTTGGACACCAAGACACTATTGACAGGACCAACCATGGTTCGGCCCTTGTATGTCATGCATTAAGCGTATGTACCTTGCATGCACGCCGTAACTCGTATGCAGAGATGCGTATAAATTACCTAGGAGGACAGAAACGATCCATCTGCTGACGTCTGACTTTCTTTCTCAAAGCCCGACAGTCCAGACATACTTTTTCAGTTGTCATTGGCATTAGAAGAACCGCGAATCTAATAGTCGCGTCAAAGTTGGTCTAGTTGCATTTTGCGCCAAGCGTTAGCTTAGCACAATGGCAAGTCTTTCATCCATTGGACCGTGGTCATTCAACCCAATTGTGACTTCCTTTCCTCCAACTTTGCTCCCAAACATTGCGTATTGGAATGTCACCAACGGCACCTATACGTACCAGGTGCAATTGTCCTGGCCATTGAATTGGACGTCGACCGAGGCCGACAGCACCGTGGACACCCTGTAAGTCGCCTGTCCTTTGGTGGGTCAAACCCGGGCCTTACTGAACTGCCCCGCAGCTTTGTTCTAGACGGCAATGCGCTGGCCCAGACAGCGACAGAGGCGTTTCGCAAGCGCCGACCCGTCGAGTTTGCACAACCCGACACAATCGTCGTGAGCATCGGGTATCCTGATTTGATCCCGGATTCACCCTACTCGAACGGGCGCTACTACGACTATCAAATGCCCGTGTGTGCGACATGCCAACCGACAATTGAGCCAGTTGGGGTACCCTCCGGCGCCGACGCATTTATTACCTTCTTGGACACTGTCCTGCGCCCTTGGGTGCGAAGCTACTTTCCCAATGCAACCTTCAATCGGGATGGTCTTTACGGTCACTCTTTCGGTGGTCTTTTCGCCATTTATGCCCTCATGGTGCGGCCTGACCTATTCGATGTTTTCCTAAGCGCGTCGCCCTACCTGATCTGGAACAATGAATACATATTTGATCACCTCGGGCCCCTCACTAACGGATCGCTGCCTGCCAATGCCACCAAACCAGCACTCCAACTTGCCTACGGAAGTCTGGAGGAATATCCTCGGAGAAGACGGACCGAGACGGACGAGGCATGGGAGGAGAGAAAGGCACTGCTCAGTTCATTGAAGACAAATGAGCTTGTGGAGCGGTTCTACAGCGAAATCAAGAACAGCTCAGTACTCAGGGATGTGGACTTGCTTTTGTACCCGAATAGCTACCATGCGGCTGTAGGATCTGCAGCATTGTGCGATGGGATCGACTACTTTCTTGACTGGTAATGAATTGAGATAGATGTTCTTTGCAAGGGAAAGACAATGTTGTGACGAACGCTGTCTTGAGTACTGCGGCTTATACTCTGTAGTGCACGCAGCGCCAACTTTCAGGGGTTCAATGCGCTAGATGCTATCGATCTAGCGTGCTACCCCGCCGACAGGCCAATTGACATTCTGTCTGACCAGGGCTTTGTACGCGGCAAACTTTTGATCCGTCGGCATAGAGATCATCACGAAGAGAGAATTGTGTAGATCAATTCAGACTACTCACTGAAAAGATACATTTGCAGTGTGAATGATGATTTTACTGGTTCCATGCGATGAGGCACAGCGAGACCTTGTCAAAACACAAATGCCAGACCCGATCGGTCCAAATGCGAAAACGATACAGTCGGTCATGTACCATTGATACAAGTGTTTTGACGTGATCCGGAGTGAAGGCATTCCAATCCTCGTTCCAGAAGGCTTGTTTCCTTAAATATTAATGCTACCATAATCTGAACTTATATTCCTATCTCGGCGTAATTGGGGGTTTTTGAGACTACACTGTAATGCAGTACCCATGTCGTCTTATTGAACTCATGACCTATACAATATTCCTTCGGTTTGCCCCGTAGCTTCTTATTGGAGCGCTATCACACTGCATTGGGCCCTCAGAGCGGTCCTGAGACACAACCAGGGCTGCAGCTGCTTACGTGCATATACCACCAGGAGGACTAAAAACTGCGCGTCACGCGGACAAACGTGCATAGGCACATTTTATAACTGTCTCCGCAGTCAGGGACTGGACTTATGAACTTCAGAAATCCGCTTTCTCTTTGAAAAGAATTGTCTCCACAGAGTTGTTTGAACAGATCGAACTCTCAGCAGGCCTACAGCGGTTGCCCAAAATGTCGATCCCTCAGCCTCTGCCACTCATGCCTAGGGCTGATGAGATAGTGCCAGCCATCAAACGTATTCTCACCCAGATCAAGGCGGTTCAAGACCATATTGTTGACACCATCTCACCTGCGACCGCGACATTTGATACCGTCGTGCGGCCCCTGGCGGAGGTGGAAAATGCCACATGCGGAGAGATGGGGGTCATCTGGATGCTCCAGTATGGAGCCACAGAAGTAGCTACCCAAGATGAGGTCCTCAAGGCTCGTAAGCTCTATACGGAGGCCGAAAGCAGATGGACGGCGCGCGACGACCTGTATCAACTCCTTCGCGCAGTACAAGAAAAGAACGAGGACATTGATGATGAGTCAAGACTGTTCCTAAGCGAAACGCTTGTCAACTTTGAACGAAGTGGTCGTGGACGACTTGACGAGGCCGGAATCGTTGAAGTCTCGCAATTGGCTCAGGAAATTGATGACCTGTCAAGTACATTTCAGAGAAATTGCGCCCAGGAGAACGGCGGTGTGTGGTTCAGCCTCAAGGAGCTCGACGGTGTGCCAAAGGACGATATTTCCAAGTGGACAAATGCTGAGCTATCTGCATCATCAACACCACCTGTGAGCTTAGATAAAAACATTTTCGTGCCATTTGCAGATGGTGGCACCAGGGCCGTCTTGACATATGCTCATGACGCCGAGACACGCAACATCATGTTTCTTGAGGACAATAAGAAGTTGCCAGAAAATCTGCCAATCCTCGACAAAATTGTCAAAAAACGCCACTCCCGCGCCAATCTTCTTGGCTATGAGAGCCACTCGGCCTTCAAGGCCGAGAGACAATTGGCCAAGACACCAGAATGGATAGAGAACTTCCTAACGACTGTTAAAAGCGGTCTTGTGCCTCTGGGCAAGAAAGAGGTAGAAGAATTGCAGCAGCGACAGCTGATGGACAAGTGCGAAAGAAAAGGAGGCTCGGCCAATTCCGGCCCCGCGGGGGAATCGGCAGAGCCAAAATCGGACCTGTTACCTCCATGGGACCTGTTATACTACCAGAATATCGTCGACCGAGATTCCGATGTCGATCACGTCGCAATTGCAGAGTATTACCCAGCGGAGTCCACGGCCGAAGCAATGCTTGCACTGTTCGCATCATTATTGGGGATTCGATTTGATCCCATCCATCATGTCGACGCGTCCCATACCTGGCACGACAGTGTCCGGGTATTCTCAGTGTGGGATGAGAAAGGCGCAAACTTGGATTTCATGGGATACTTGTACTTTGACCTTCTCTGGAGGGAAAACAAGTTCAGAGGTAACCACAATGTCACCATGGAACAGGGATACCGGAGGACGGATGGAAGCAGGGCATACCCTTCAACCATCCTGATGTGCGGATTTACGACATCTTCGCCAGATATGCCTGCCTTGTTGACGCATTTCCAGGTGACGGTCTTATTCCACGGTAGCTGACCCCCTTGAAAATCTTTCACGTGTCTGACTGACGTAAAACCTACAGAACTGGGCCATGCAATTCACAACCTCGTTTCCAAAACCCAGTACTCCCGGTTCCACGGGGTCAGCGGGCTCTACTATGACTTTGTCGAAATGCCGAGCATGATGCTTGAGAATTGGTGCTGGATCCCCGATGTGTTGCAAGACCTCAGCTGTCACTATTCGACATTGACCTCTGACTACATACAAAAGTGGCGTCGAGATCATCCAGGACAAATTGTGGATCCTCCCAAACAGATCCCGGCACATTTAGTCAATAACATCGTGAAGCGGCGATACGCTCAGAAGGGAATGTACTATCTTCGCATGCTGTAGGTATTCTCATGCTTCGGCTTCCTTTCATGTGTCATCTCTCTCCCAGTCCGTGACCTCTCAGGCAACTGCATCGCATGTAACGTCGGAGCTTGCTACTGTAGTCGCTAACAAATGGCCATATATTTACAGGTACATATCGATATTTGACTTCAGAGTCCACAACCCAAGTGGCGATCAGGCAAGCGCAGGTCTTGACATACAAAAAGTCTGGTACGATACCCAAGAAGAGTTGGAAAGCATAGACATTTCACTATGCAGACATGATGGTACCGATATGGTATCCTTCAATCACCTCACCGCAGGCATGGACTCGGGGTACTACGCTTACTTGTGGTGAGTATCAGCCTAATGGTCTGTGATTTCATGACCGACATCGTATGATATGTGCATGCTTATTCAAATTCTACTACCAGCTGTTCTGCCTTTGCACAGGATGTCTTCCAGACTGCATTCGCCAAGAACCCTCGAGATCGAGATACCTGGAACAGATACCGTCATGTTGTGTTGGAGCGCAGTGGCTGTAACCCAGATGTCCTTGGCACGTTGGAAAGGTTTCTAGGACATCGTCCAAATGCAGAGGCCTTGATTGAGGCTCTCAAGCGGGCAAACAACGCGTTGACAATTTAGCTCTATCACAGATTTTTGATCTACAACTACGATGAATTCTTTGCATCCACAACACTTGAAGACAATCGCGGTAGCTGATTAGCCCATCCATACCGCAGCAGGCCTGCATTTGCTCTTTTTGTCGTTAAAAAGAAACTAATTCACTTGAAACCTTAGTTAACGCCAGTTCCCAAAGATGCCTAACAATTGTTTTTTCTTGTAGAAACCATTTCAGTTTAACCAAAATCTGTCCCTTGATGTTTGTTGTTACAGATTTATCTACGGCGTAGAATGTGTGCGGCGCCAAGCAATTCATTAGTGTCGAGTATTTCCAGAATACCTGTTGTTTCATGCATCGCGCCAAAGTCACTCGGCCCCACCAGTTCTTTAATGAAGGTCTTTGTGATTAAAGCAACACGGGGAAGAACCACGCGCGGGTGCCCCAAATACACTGGAAGTACAAATTGATCAGTAGCGAAAAAGGTTCAATGGCGTAAGCGAACATTGGGAGACCACTAGAACCAACATCATCAACGCAGAGTCTTGGTATCAGGGATCTCAAGTGCACAACGGTTACTTTGCATACACATGTGCCCACTTGCCCCTCCAACGGCAACCGTGCATAGAGGGAGAAGAAAGAGCAAAGCACTGCATGTCCATGGTGGTTAATTTCTTAAGAGCCATCAATTTAGGAAATTCGCTCAATGTCGCGGGCACTTTGATCACTCAATTACCTTCACTCCTTTTTCTTTTCAATCCATCAGGTGTGTGCTGTAGCAATTCCAACAATGGGAATCTACACGCAGCTGCCGAAAGACCTGGAGGAGGTGGATGTGATTGTCGCAGGTGGTGAGTACAGACTGTCTCGGAGCAACATAGTGCAACACTCTGAAGACAGTGAGCTGATGGTATACAGGCGGCACTGCCGGATGTATCGTGGCCGCAAGGCTCGCCGAAGCAGACCCCAGTCTTTCTGTCTTGGTGGTCGAGGCTGGCGACAATAATGAGAATGTCGCATCCATCATTCACCCAGTCCTGTTTCTGGGGGCTCTGATGCCCACCAGTACTGTCACTTCGTTCTACAGTGGAACTCAAGAGCCGCAGCTTGGCAATCGCCAGCTTACTGTCCCCGTCGGCAGTGTTCTGGGCGGGGGGTCCTCAATCAACCTCATGATGTACAGTCGTGCCCAGCGACATGATTGGGACTCTTGGAATACTGCGGGATGGTCTGCCAATGAAATTATTCCTTACTTGAAGAAGGTAGGCTTGTTGTCCATGCTGCGTATGTAAACAATCAAACCATAGTCGCTGATTTTATTCTTAGCTCGAACATTACCACGGGGCAGATCCGAAAGGTGTACACGGCGATAGTGGACCGATTGCAGTCTCTGGGGGGACCTACCGCGCTGATAGATCCCTAGATGACTTTATCGCTGCCGCAGCTCAAGTCGGGTATCCTGAGGTCGAGGATCTTCAGGACTTGGACAGTAACAATGGCGTTCAGAGAGCCCAGCGTTTTGTCGGCCCAGATGGGCGACGTTCAGATACAGCGCATGCGTATCTTCATCCGAAGCTCAAGGCCAATGATGTATATCCCAACCTCCACCTCCTCCTGCAGAATCAAGTTGTACGCGTGTTGTTTGATGGTACGACTGCTACAGGCATTGAGTTCAGAAGCAATCCCAAGTTCCAGAAGGACACTTCCATCCACCGTGTCAAGGCTGCACGAATGGTCGTTCTCTCTGCTGGAGCATTGAGCACACCATCAGTACTTGAGAGATCAGGAGTGGGCAGTCAATCCATTCTGGATGCTGCCAATGTTCCAATTGTTGCTCGTGTACCTGGTGTGGGAGCCAACTATCAAGACCATCATTTGCTGACATACGCATACAAATCCAGTCTATTGCCGACTGAAACCATCGATGCGATTGTTCAAGGACGCGTTGATGTCGGTGAGCTTTTACAGACCAATGCCCCCATTCTGGGATGGAATGCGCAGGACGTAACCTGCAAATTGCGCCCCAGTGAGTCAGAGGTGGCCGCACTTGGCCCAGAGTTTCAAGAGGCCTACGACCGGGACTTCAAGAACAATCCCAGCAAACCAATGACGCTCATGGCCTCGTTAAGTGGGTATGTATTGACTTCTTTAAAATATTTCTAGTAATCGTGTTCTCTAATGATTCATAGATTTCCCGGCGACCCAACAGGTCTCGAGCCGACCCAGTATCTCGCCATCTCCACATTCACGGTCTACCCGTACTCCCGTGGTCATATTCACATCAAGAGTTCCGACCCTGATGAAGCACCCGAATTCGCGACCGGCTTTTTCAAAGACCCCATTGATGTGAAGAAGCACATCTGGTCGTACAAGAAGCAACGCGAGATCATCCGACGGATGCAGAATTATCGGGGTGAAATTGCCGCCACGCACCCGCCGTTCCCTGAAAGCTCGCCTGCCGCAATCATTGAGATCAATGAGCCCCTCACTAATGTCACCGACATCAAATACACAGCAGAGGATGATAAAATCATTGAGAAGTGGGTTCGCGAGAACGTCGGAACCACTTGGCATTCCCTCGGTACTTGCAGCATGGCACCGCTCGAAGCCGAAGGTGTCGTTGATGCGAATCTCAGCGTCCATGGTGTCCAGCGACTGAAAATTGCTGACTTGAGCATTGCACCCCAGAACGTGGCGGCTAATACTGCCAATACTGCTATGGTGATCGGTGAGAAGGCAGCTGATATCTTCATTAAGGAGTTGGGTCTTTGATTTGACACTGTGATGGAAAGCCAGAGCTGGCCTGGGCTGTTGTGCGGTGGCGCCTAGACGCACTATAGGTCTGACAATTCTCCGCTCGTTAATATGACGGTACTTGACATGTATGATCTCTAGGCCCGGGATTCGTACCACACCTTTACTTCTAGACCAGTGCACTTTACAGTTACTTTGATGATAAATCCTACTCGCACACAAAACATACGTATTGGACCTCAAAATGGTACGAGTGATGCTGTTGATTGGGTCGTTTACAACTACCATCGTGATTGCTGAATGCGTCGCGCAGGTCGATGATTCTAGCGCTCAAATGGGACTGCAAACCCCGCAACATCCCCCGGGAGGCACTGAGCAGGGGTACGTTATTAGCACACATAACCGCTGGTAGACGGCAACGCAGCTTCGTCTAGCGCTGTAGCAGAGGAAATAGCGACTCAGTTTCTTATCCCCGCCTCATACCCTCGGTTGGATGCACATACAACCAACATGTCCTTCCAACAGCAATCGCGCATGTGCCGACTGATGCGAAGTAAGTGACAATGCCACCAACAGACCTTGTAGCCGGTGCCTTTCTACCCGAAGGAGCATGTTCGAAGTTCGCATTCTTTGTTGCGTCGCAGACAATCACTGCTGACCACTCCTGCTGACACAACTGGTGGAGGCTGATCTTGGAGTCTATGAATTCCTGTGACACTGCAGGGAAGAACAACATGGACCGCTGGCTAGGCTCGCTTAGCGCCCTATTTCTCCTTTTTGCAGCTCTCGTCATTCAGCGAAAACGCCGACGTACCTCAGCGATATACCAAAATGGATGTCAACCACCAGTGCACCACCGCCCATGGGACCCATTTCTTGGCATCGACCTGACCATCGCCACGCACAATGACTTGCCCTCTCTGCGCCGGCTTCACCAAAAGTATGGCCACACCTTCGCGACGGAGACCCTGGTCAATGACACGACCATTTTTACGGTTGCTCCAGAAAACATCAAGACTGTGAACATGCGCCATGATCACTGGGGCATAGAGCCTCAAAGACTGCCCGGTATGGAGTTCTTCTGCGGCCGTGGGTTCTTGACAATGGACGGACAAGTATGGAAGGAGGCTCGGTCGCTATTGAAGCCCAGTTTTGCAAAGGGTAATATCTCCGATTTGACCGTTTTGTCGCGAGAAACGGACAAGCTCCTCGAGCAATTGCCCACAGATGGCCAAACAGTGGACTTACAGCCACTTCTGTACATCATAGTACGTCCTCCCCATATGTTGCACTGTTTCAGACTTCTTGTTTGCCGAACCACAGTCGCATGAGACTAACACTATGAAATATCAGTTTTTAAACACGTCGTTGCACTTTTTGCTCGGAATTTCGTCGGATCAAGCAGAAAATGCTGCACCTTGCACCTCGACAGAGTTTGTAGATAATTTCCATGCAGCCCTCTTTCTCACAATGATTCGCATGATACTTGGGCGTCTGTGGAAACTCGTCCCCAAGGATAAGTATCTGAGGGTCTGCAGAACTGCCCATTCGTACCTCGACTACTATGTTCATCTCGCACTAGACAGCGACCAGGCCCCAAAGGATCACGCCCAATCGGCCAAACAGAGGAGCTTGATGCAAGGGCTCTCCACGCAAACGGATGATGTGGGTTTCATCCGCAGTCAATTGCTGCAAGGCATGATGGCATCTCAGGAGACGACATCTGCACTGCTGGGAAATGTAGTTTTCCTGCTTGCGCGCCATCCCGCAATCTGGAAGCAAGTGCGCGACGATGTGTTGGCTCGAGGTGATGCTTTTTCTGATTTTGACGCTCTTCTGGAGCCTGGCGTATTACAGAATGTTCTACTCGAGGGTCAGTATAGTCGCCAAATACTTCAAAGCGACCTTATGCACATATAGCTAACGATCTTTAGCGCTTCGTCTATACCCGATCTTTCCGCTCATGGGCCGAGTAGCACTTTGCGACACCATACTACCGGTCGGTGGCGGGCCGCAGCAGGACGCGCCCATCTTTGCGCCAAGGAGTACCAAAGTCGAAGTCGGCAATCATGCCTTGCACCGCGACCCCGAAGTCTTTGGTGCTGATTTCGAAGCCTTTCGGCCTGATCGTTGGAACACAATCAGCCCTGCGCAATTTGAGTTCATGGGGTTCGGAGGAGGGAACAGGGCTTGTCTCGGCCGCCAGAAAAGCCTTGCCGAGGCTGCTTATGTACTGGCCAGAATGGCAAGACAGTTTGAGAGGATTGAGAGTCGAGATGATCAGGATTGGAAGGCCAATATGAAGTTGACTTGTAAGAATGCGAATGGGTGCAAGATTGCCGTGTACATGTCTGGCTCCAGTTAATGGGCCATGTCAATTGATAGGCCACTTATTAAATTAAATGGTAAATGGCTTCGAATAAACCTGAGGAGTTGCGACGGAGGCGTGATAAAAAGCAACTAGATATACGAAATGCAGTATACCTCTTTCTTCTGCTACTTAGACATCCGCCAGCACTCCAAACTGTTCATCCACCGGAAGCGCTAATGGGGCGCATTGGCGAGCATTTCGCTGCGCACAGCGGTGCGTTCCACCTTTCTAGAGCTTCGCTCGCGCTGAGGTTCTGTAGGACAGAAGTAGAGTCAGTCATCCGGCCTTGCCATGGAACAGCCCAATTTGACTTACTTTACGAGACCAACACATTTGATCTCCACATCGGTATTACCTGGGAGGGTTTTCACTGCTACGCAGCTGTTACAGTGTCAGCGTGCACCCCCACATAATTCAGCGCGGGTCAACCTACGTTCGAGCAGGCTTCAATTGTCCCCAGTACTGCTCATAGACCTTATTTACTGCCCCGTAATTGGACATGTCGGTGATGAAGATATTGACTTCAATGACATCCTCAACGCTAGAACCGCCAGCCTCTAGAACGGCAGCGAGGTTCTGAATGCAGCGGTGCTACAGAATCGGGATCATTTAGCACGCGGGAAACATTGGGAAAGGTGAGTGTAAAAAGCACTTACTGTCCGGGCCTCGATGGGTCCTTTCACAATGTCGCCAGTCACGGGATCCTTGCCGACCGCGCCAGAGGTGAAGACGAAGCCATTGGCGATGATGCCCTGGCTCATGAGGTTCGCCGGAACGGCAGGCGCCTTGGACGATGTTACTGCGACGCGCATTTTGGGCTGTGAGCGACAAGGAAGAAGTATAATATGCAAAAATCGCTTCAAGCAGAGATGACGCGGAATTCAACACCAACGATTGAGGGGAAGCAACAAGTGTCAAGTCAATTTGATCTCTCGTGGTGGACGTTGTCAATATGCGCGTGCGCTTCCGCGTTATCGGCCAGTGTGTCTCTGGATTTACTAAGTGCCCGGGCGCGGATCGGACAGGGAGTCGGGCTGTCCGACAGGGAGATAAGCGTCTCCGAACTTCGGCGAGGTGGAGAACCGGCGCGCCGGCGGACATGCACTGAACAGCATCTCCACGCTATAGTCCCCAGCGAATCTTGAAGCTCTGTTCCGCAACTAGCCGTGTACTCTTGCCATACACGTCATGACCGACGTATTCTCAACCTCCTGTGAACGGCGTGCCGAATACAGTTGATCTCCCCGAACAAATGATCCCACTGCCTCCGTACAAAATTACCAAAATCGGCCGTGACGAATCCTGCTTAATGTGATTCTTCACTTGAATCTTCAATGATTGGATCGTCCATGTTAGTGGCTTGTTGATTATTCTCGTCCTTTCTGTCGCGCACAGATGCATGTGTGGGACCTGTAAGTGATGCCTGCCCTCGAGGAGAAGGTTCGATTAAGGAGGAGGCGATGTCGTCAATGGATTCATGCCAAGATATCGCCCCCCGTTTTGCTGTGATGCACTTGTCAGGAGTACATGCTTACAAGACATCTAACCTTGATGTGGCTTCCAAAAAGAGCCCAAGAAACGGCATGCGCCTGGGCCGAGCCTTGCAATAACCCCAAGTCCAGGTCGTCCCGTTGATCCCGTTCCAATAACCCTTGTTGTGACCTCACCCCTGAAAGGATGCAGCCGGCTTGGTGATGCTGAGGAATACTTGTAACAGCCTGGACAGGTAGTCAATCGCATGAAGATCGCCCATACAAATAAGCGTGAATAGTCGTTTGCCTGATGTCATTTAATAATCCCTGACATGGTCGAAATCAGACGTTCAGGGCTATTGTAACCATTCAACTGTGTCTTCAAAGAGAAGCCCGGAGCCAGGAACCACGGCGACTCGTGCATTGATCTTATTCCTGCTCAACGCAAAAATCAGCGTCGCCAGACGGCATGGAGGCCACGATCATCACAATACTCAGGGATATCATGTCATTGCCCCAGTCCAAGGCGCGACGGTATTTCCGACAGCCTCGATAAGAGGTACGACCAACATAACGAGCTCGGTCACTCTGACGAAAACGATCAGTGTAGAAATGTTGACAAGCACCGGACCCTTAACGATTTCCACGTTTGCCATTCGTGATGCAACATAGGAACGAGAACTCATTGTCGGCTACAGGAAATCGACTAATGTGGTTGGCGGTCTAGAGGGTATCGCAAGCTTTGGTAATTTCCCAGACGTAAATGAAGAGCACCGTTTTACCTTGAACGAGGAAGGGCGTTTTGTTCATGTTAATACTGGGTGGCTGGCACACGGCGACAATTCGGTCGGCTACCGATTCGAGAATCCCGCAATTGCCGAGGACCTTCTGCCTTATCCGACTTGTGTATGTGCTCTTAACCCGAGTACATCGCAATTGAGTTGTGCTTGTGGCGCTCAGACAAAGAACTGCTTGAGCGCAGACCAGGTCATGTTGATGCGATTCCGTGTACCGACCAAGATAATCGCGTTAGGTTTGACAGAGATATCATGGTATGCATTCACGGACGCGCCTAGCGCCACCAGCAGCACCAGCCCGACAGCGGTTCCGTCACCGACACCGAGTCCACAATTTGTCTTGAAGAGCGCCGACTCTGATCATGCATTGGTCATACTTGATCACCGACCATACTACGTCCCCAGCAACAGCACGGCTGGATTGGACCACATTTTTGCCGTCGACGACAGGGGCGTCTGGACCAATGTCGAGACGGGTTACATTGCAGCTGCGGACCGCGACATCGAGACCGACTATATCCAGTTCTGGAGTCGGGAGGACCTTGTGCGGCTCAGCCTATCCCCTAGTACGTGTAGCGTGCAGCAGGACGAGGATGGACGAGTTGGCTTCCACTGCAACAACCTCGGCTTCTGCTCGACAAACTACGGCCTCAGATACTGTGATGGTTTTCCAGACAATCCGAATCCAGATGCAGTGCAGCTTTTCTCGGGACTCGAGAGATAGCGGCAGAGGAGCCGATGGTGCATTGTAGAATGGCTGAAATGCAAACAGCGAGAACGGGCTTCCAAAGTTCGTTTTCCGTAACAAAAAACAAAAAAGGAACATGAAACAAAAGGGGAGTGCTTTCTGGCTTGGAACAGCCGGGCGACAAGGAATTTGGAAATACGCTGAAATGTACTTTTGTCAATCAGAATCTCATTGGGACCTTTAATTATATGCACAGAACGATCCTCGCCATCATTGACTTTGTAAAAATGTCTCCGTGTATGCTGTCGAGTCATTGAACGCGCTCGTCGTGACTGCGTGTAAACAGAGACAGGTTTGTGTCCGCGAAGGCCTTAAGAATCATGGGCAGGTCATCTGCCTTGGGGGGTTCCGTGATAGAGTCGACTCAATTTGTAGGTACGCTATGCTTATTGCGCTGCATCCACTGCGCTACACCTACTACGCTGCACCCACCACCAACCGGAGAAACACCATCCTCGTACGCGGGTCTCCAACAATATAGAATTCAAAAAAAAAAAAAAAAAAAAAAGAATTCATATATGCAGCTTGGATTAAAAGTGATCAAAGATCACAACTTCTCTAGATCAATGCCGATCGTCACAGGAAAACCTCATTGGGCCGAGATAGCATTTTGCTTAGCGCTGAGACGTTCATAGCCGGGCGCTCAGCCTAGAAGTGTCCACCCACATCGCGCTAAGACCGTCCAAAATTGTATTTCACCTGTTCGACAAACTCCTTGCCTTGAAAATTGCTGGTTTGGACACAGAACTTATATGAGTGAAGACATACGTCTGCACGTAAGATTGTATGGCTAGAAGACAACTGTTATGTTCACAATGCACCGGAAATAATGAGAAGATCAGTGGAAAACAAATGAATAAATGTACACGAGCCCAAGGCGCAGCTAGATGATGATAAGTATCCACAGCGTGATCTCTCGATCTAACTGGCGAAACTAGGTACGTAAAGTGGGTTGCAGAAGTAAAACGCGGAGAAGTCGTGGCGGCCCTAGGGGCTTCGTCCTGGTACTTAGTGCAGTGCATAGCACGTGACAGAGATATGCTTCTCAAAGTATAACGTACGTGATGTGACTCAAACGTAGATAGAGTTGAAACAAACAGTGTTAAACGAGAATGTCTTCAAGCCACGCGGCCGCCTTGGTATCCCAAGTTTGAGCATATGCCAAATGGGCCGTCAAATTGGTTCCAGCTGCATCACAGACACCATCCAGATCGTCACAATAATCATGAAGGCGGTCGGAGTACTTGGCAATCGCAGCGATTTGGTCGGCAGTTCTGGGATATTTCTGTTATAACATTAGCAAAATGACCGTTTCGTCGAATAGCAAACGAATACGTACGCCAGTGGCAGCAACGTCTCCAACATTGTATGTTTGGTTGGCTGTGTGACGGGGGTCACCATAAAGCACGATAGCAGCAACTAGAGCAAGTAAGCATCCATTGTTTCACACAAAATTTGCCTGTGAAAATCTTACTATGAGAGCCAATAGTGTCAGGATCAATTGTTGGTAATGTGTAGTTTCCCAGAGTGTTCCCAGCCCCGTCACCTCCGCCCGCAAGCATATCACCCACGACCATAGCGCCCTGTATCTCTGTTCAGTCCAGTCTCCCAATCTGACACTGAAGTCTCGGGATCTTACCTGAGAGTATCCAAGCAGCACAAGCTTAGAATCAGGGCAGGCTGTAGCATAAGCTTGCACCTGCGCAGTACCATTGGCAATACCTTCTTGATAGCTTGGAGTAGAGCCTTCCTGAGTCGCGGGGTAAAGGATATTCTCATAGGTACTCCCGTTGATGGATCCCGTAACCAAGGTCGCCAATGACCCAAGGGTACCGGGGTAGCCCTCCGTGGTTCCGCGGGCGAGGAACAGGTGCACGTCTGCACACGCCGCCCGTGCGGTGTTGGCAGAATGGGCCAGTGCCGGAAGTACGGCTATGCCAGCTGCGAGGTATCGAGAAGCCATGGCGTCTAGACTATAATGTTGTCTTAGGATGTGAACAAAGTTCCGCCTTGTATTACTTCAATTACTGCGTGGAAGTTGACATTATAAATATCACTATCCGGACAAGGTATAGTCCGTATGTATGGATCAGAAGCTCATTGCTCGACATTGTCGTTTAGGTGAGTACCTTTCGTCCAGCGAAAAAGGGAATTACGCCCGGAGCAGGTCCATGCAGACTTGGCAAAAAAAAAAAGCAAAACAAAAAATAAATTGGGGACCGCTAAATTATAGTGGTAGTTTCATGTCGATAACGACCGTTAGTTGACTAGCTACGAGCCGAGAAGTGTAAACTCCGAGCGCAAATGACGTCATTGTCGCGAGATACTAGAGAAGTGTCTCCCAAAGCTAACAAAGGCTATAGAATTATCGGCGGCTGCCCGGAGTTTACTACGTCCAGTCCGATCGCTTTCGCCAGGGCCACGTAATCTTGTCGGTGGTAATCTCAATGGAATGGACCCTTACCGTTGCATTATTCTCGGAAGCATGCATTCAAGATGGCCCGCCTGCCGCATACGGTGTATCAAAGAGTCCTTCCGAGACCCGAGATCTAGATTGCCGATTGGAAAAACCGATCAAGAATGTCGTCTGTGAGTGCCGTCAATACTACTACCGAGGCCCGAAATGGGGTCTACTTTGCCTGAACCAAGACCATGTTAATGGATTGGCGAAAAAGCCATTAGCGATGCAATTGACTCGGACAAGATCGCGCTATGTGGCATCGCTGAAATCAAACTCAGCACTTGTGCAAACATCCTTGCCTGAGACGTACGGACCAAGCATTGGTTGAATTAAGATGACTTGCTGTGCATGGTGATATTCGTGGCTCTCGATATAGACCATGTATTGATCCTACAGTCTATTTCTTCACACATATTCTGTGACCACTATCGAGCATTATAGTTACTGACAAGCTGAGATTCCATTTTCCACGGTGCCTCTTTCACAAACACTAACAACTGATGGCCAGAATACTGCAAACGTTAGTATCCGTGCTCATGCTTGATAAGATCGGCTGCACGCTCGGCGAAGGCATAAACCGTTGCCTGCAGGTTGGCTGTGCTGATGATCGGTATCGCGCTGGAATCCACAACGCGTAGGCCGTGTATTCCGTGCACTTTGAGGGAAGAATCCAGTACACCGCCCATTTCCTGGGGCAGCATAGCGCAGGTCCCGCAGACGTGCCACATGGAAATCACATTGGCCCGAAGGTAGGCCTTGGCGGATTCGACATCCTCTAGACGAGATGCTGGATCGCGGTGCTTCAATGGTTGTCTCAACAGATTGCTGAAGGGTTTAGTCGCGGCAATAGTCTCGATGTAGCGCAGATGATGAGCCATGACTTCAAGGTCTATCGGGTTCGAGAGATATTTCGGATCTAGGATAGGTGCTTTGCCAATATCCGAAGGTTGAATGTGAACACTGCCGCGAGAAAGCGCTTGCGAAAGCATGAGACCAATTGATATATACTTTCCCGGCACTGGCGCCGGTGCATTGTGTTGGACTAGAATGGACAGATATGCTGCGGAAGGTGTGTCGGAATCCAATAGACCCTGCTGCGCGATCTCGTAGTATGTATGAGCTCGAGCCTGACTCGGGAGGTTCCCCGTTGGAGGTCTGTTCTGGTCAAGTGTTTCCTGCACCGACTGTCTGGCCTCTTCCCCAGAAAGAGGAAGATAGGCGTAGGTGTAGACGCCAACTGACGTCAGCAAGCCCGTCTGATCGGTAGCATACTGTTGCATTGCTGGGCCGATTGCCTCTGGTTCCTGCCTCACCAGAGCGTCCATGGTATCAACCTCATCAACTGCTTCAAAACCAATGCTGCAGAGAGGATGGTCTTGAAGATTCTCACCAACCGCCGGCAAGTCTTTGACTACAGGTATTCCATGGTCTTGAAGAAGTGACCTGTCACCAATGCCCGACAACTCCAGTAGCTTGGGGGACTGTAGAGCGACAGCAGCTAGAATAACTTCTGCTGTGCAAAGTACTTCGTGGGTGCCACCATTATGATTGTAGCGTACCCCTATGGCCTTCGGAGTGGGACTAGACTCATCGAACAGAATTTTCTCGACAACAGCTCCGGTGATAACGTGCAGATTGTCACGATCTTTGGAGTGATTGTAGTAGGTTGAAGCAGCAAAACTTCTCTCTCTTGTGTCTGGATCGATACTTGACAGACAAGTGAATGGTCCATTTGTGATTCCCGAGAAGGGGTCAGATTCTGAAACATGACCAAGAGCTTTGAAGCTTTCGGCCCATGCCTTTCGGACTGGGTGAGAAGTGTTGCCTGAAAAGGATGGTCGTACAGGGCCACGGGCAGTATTATTGTTGGAAACCCAATCTGCGACGCCTAGATCCTCTGCACAATCGATTGATGGAGAAGTGTAGCACTTGGAAAGATATGGCTGCATGGTGTCCCAGTTCCAGCCATCATTCCCTAGTGAGCCCCACGCGTCGATGAGACCTTTCGTAGGGGGCACGAAAACATGAGCGTTGATGGCACTTGAGCCGCCCAGGGTCTTTCCTGAGAAAGACTGATGCATCTTCCATCGAGGGCGTCTTTGACGGTGGTTAACTTTGGAACTTTCCTGCTGAGAGGGTAGTCAAACTTGTGCCTCTGATTGGAAATCCCAATCGAGTTCTGAGCCGAGAAGCACAGGATAGAAGCCGGGAGTCTTGACCCATGGGTCATTAACATGATCGTCTCCCGCCTCCAGGATTATCACGTTCTTAGACGATTCCTCCGAGAGACGACTAGCCACTACGAGACCAGCGGTGCCTCCGCCGACAACAATAAAGTCGTATATAGTTCGGGACATCTTGCTTGACCCTTAAAGTATGGGAAACAATTTCTGATCACAGTCCGGAATTTTTTCCATAAGAAATAAAAGAGATGTTACATCGGAATACCTGATGTGAGCTTCAAATATGTGCAATGGCAGAATAAGGAAGTTATCCATGTGAGATGATCACTCATATCCCACTCTTATCGGCCTCGGCATGGCTTTATAACAATTGGCGTGCATCACTTGCTGCATTCGCATTGGATGGAAGTGTGATTACGGAACCTCAATGCAGTGACGACGAAGAAAAGGTGGAAATCTACCGCAACGAAGCAATCACGTTGGTTGGGAAGACCAACAGGCCGACCCTGCACATACGCCATGCATTATCCTTAGGTATGCACGAGGGCCCCACCGCCAAGACACCAACAAGTGGAGAGCTTCACTCTTCGAGGCGAACCAACAAGCAAATGCAATGCGCACCTTTGTAATAGGCAGCCCACCTTGAACATACCGTTTTCGCTGCGCAACTTGCCAAGATTCGTTGAATGTAAAGCTCGGCTCGCGCATGCCGGGATTATATACTCCAAAAGGTGATTGGAAGCAATTGCCAAAGACACCAGTTAACATGCGGCTAAATGTAGCGTGAGACCTGATGATCGCAAAGTTTATTTTCATCGTTCATCAGCCGCACGTACCCAGCCGCACTATAATTCCGTGTAGCCAGGCCTACTATGTAGGATACAGGTCTGGAGATAATCCATGGATGGGGCTATGAGAAATTGTCCTCCATGTCACAGTAATCTTGGAATTAGGCCGTTCATAATCCCTGCCCCAGGTTTGGGGGCCGCCGGAAACCCCACCCTCAGAGGCCAGATCCGTAGCATATTACCAAGGTATCTCTATCACCGCTTGCATGCTGTGTTACCATTATCATGGGCTTCGAATGTGTACCGGCTTGGCAGTTCTTCCGTTCCGCACACAAGAATGGAAACGCAGCAACTGTCCGCTTTGCCCAATTCGCAACTGGAAATGGACCCGCTCCCTATTTCCAAGTTGGCCGATTGCTCCCATGGATTGTACGACTCATCCTTGCAACTATGCATTTGCTGAATGTGAACACGTATCAGCTTGAAGGATTCTTCGGATCCGTGCGACCGTCGTACGCTATCTTGTCGCACACGTGGGGTGAAGATGAGACCTCATACCAAGATCTTCAGGCCGGCCGCAAAAGAGGACCAGGCTGGACGAAAATCGAGGCATGTTGTCGTCAGGCTGTGAAGGACAGCTACGATTATGTCTGGAAAGACACTTGCTGCATCGACAAATCGAGCAGCGCAGAGTTGTCTGAGGCGATCAACTCCATGTATCAATGGTACAGGGATTCCGAGATCTGCTATGTTCACATGTCAGACGTGCCATCAGATGAAAGCCATTCCGAAAAAGATTCCGTCTTTTGCAAGAGTCGCTGGTTTTCAAGAGGTTGGACGCTCCAAGAGTTTCTGGCTCCGGATTGCGTTCAATTTTTCGACCAGTCCTGGAATGCATGCTTCGATCATGTCCTCATGAGATTCGGCGGCGACGACAGAACTGCGTCATTGGTTCGTTTGCTTTCCGAAATCACTGGCATCTCACCTAGAATCGTGAGAATGGGCCAGTTCGAGTCAGTGAGCATAGCTCAACGACTTTCTTGGGCATCGAATCGGACGACAACGAGGGTAGAAGACATGGCCTATAGTCTTCTAGGTATACTCGGTATCAACATGCCACTGATTTACAGAGAAGGGAAAGCAGCATTTCAGCGACTTCAGGAAGAGGCCTTGAAAACTAAGATGGACCAGAGTTATTTGTGCTGGGGACTTGACATGTCCTGTGAACATATTCCAGGTGGAGACTCGCATCTGGCAACATCGCCCGCATTTTTCCGAAATTGCCAAGAGCTACATATGTCCGACAGACGGAGGAGGTATAGCTTCATGGGCGAGATGATGCTCCAGTCTGTTATGAATCAGGGCCTGCAGATCGAAGTCCCGGTGATCAATATTGACAAGGCTCGCGGCACGATATTACTGCTACTTCCATATGGTCCCGGAGTCGGCGACATTTGTACTGCCGTTCCATTACTACGGACTTGGGGGGATTCATACTTCCGAAGGCTCGATGGTAGCGTTCCTTTTGCTGTCCCTTTGGAATTATTCGAAAAGGCACAAAAGAGGAAAATATGCATTCTCAATCGCGAATACAAAAACTTCAGCATTGAGCCCAAGGGCATCCGACCAAAGCTATCTTGGCGCCCCTCTACTAGAACAAAGTGCGATATCCTGGTCCACTTCGAAAAGCTCTTGGATGCTCGCTATCGGATGACTGGATACTATACGTCTCAGGATACCTCGGCAAGTCGAGACGTGTCCTCTATCTACTTTCCTCCGGGAGTTGATTGGTTCTTCCTGGAATTCACAAGTGGCTCATCGAGGGTTGGGGTGTCATTCCGTGGAAAAACGTTACGATCGCGAACTCGATTCAAGACGCGGATTTTTCGGATCTATCGTGGGCCAACGCTGGCCGTAGCCCTCTCTGTCCAGAGACTGCATGGTAATCGTTGGAGCAGGAAGGAATGGTTCGACAAGGAGACTGAGCTCGAAGATTCACGTTGCAAGTCTACATGCACGGATGTTGGCCATTTACATTTCTCATACGAAATCGAATACACGTCGCCATTCTCGACGAAGATCAAGCTGAATGAGATTCGTCATGATATAACACCATAATAAGGATCAGAGGGAGAACGACGGGAGATATTCAATTGTAAATAATTCATATTAAGAGAAATAAAGACATAGTAATGATGAACAGCAACAAATTTCCAGATGTTGTTACATTTTCAGATTCAGACTCTATATGGAAGGATCGCATGCGTATGCGTCAAGGGATTCCTCGCTGCAACTATAGCCCGGCCAAGGACTATCCCATTTAACCTCAGCAGTATCGTAATTATGCCACTCGGGTACGCCTTGCCACCTGAATAGATCCTCCATAGCAGAGGCAACATGTACAAGCTTGGCTTCACCCCACTGGCGACCCCAGAGGCAGAGGCCGAATGGCACTGAGTATCCCGTCTGACCAACCGGAAGAGCGGCGATAGGGTACCCGGCGTACGACGGGATGGAAGCACAGGCTTGACTTCCAGTACCGGTGTCATCATTGGGAATGAGCAGAGCGTCGAGCTCAACCATGGTGCCATTGTCAGTGGTGTAGGCGTGGCCGCCATCAATGGCCGTCTGCGCAGTATGCCGTCCCCAGCCAAAGTTTGCCCAAAAAGCGTCGCCTTGCGTCCCGTTGGTGGCGATCGCGAGATCGTAAAAGTCCTGGCCAGTCTCGGTATTATACCACCACATGCTGTTGCCAAGTGCGCCGGTCGTGTCATTGTGGGCGTCGTTCCAGGCGGCCATTTCCGTCAGTGTGCTCATCCCGTGGCGTTCATCGTCGGCTGGAAAGGTCCAGTTTCTCAGCCACTCGGCGTATGCAACGTCGAGAAGCACTTCGTAGACGGTCAATTGCTGGCGACTGTCGGGAGTGCTTGATGGTTGCCCAAAGCCGTATGGATTGGCAATCTCCTGAATGCCAGGAATATACTAGATATGGTTAGTGGTAATGCTATATTGTTATAGGACCGGCTCAATCACGCACGCTGATGTTGTAAAGCTCGGCGCCAGCGGCCTTGAGCTGGTCGAGAAGTGCTTCATACTTGACACGCTGATCAGGTGCATTGACCGCCTACCGCGGAATGTTAATGACATTTCAAGACCGCTTTGGAGCGATTTGACTTACCGGATTGGTCGACCAATAGGGATTCCAGGGCAGGCCCAGCTTCATACCGCGCAGGCTGTCCTTCTGGGTCAGATGCGCCGCATAGCCTTCTTCTGGAAGATGACCCAAAGCGTTCCAAGTCAAGTTGTCATGACGGTCGGCACCAGCCATGATGTCCAACAGGTAGGCGACATCCTTCATGGACCGCGCCATGGGACCCGGCGTATCATGGTAAAAGCTTCCGGGCACGATGCCGTGTCGCGATAGTAGACCCGGAGTCGACTTGACGGTGTACAAGCCGAGATGTGACGATGGGTGAACCAGAGAACCGTGAGTCTCGCTACCAAACGCAACCGCTGCTTGGTTGCTGGCTACTGCCACGGCAGAGCCACCACTGCTGCCACTAGTTCCCTGGGTCAGGTTGTATGGATTCCTGATTTGACCCGCTCTGGTCGAATAGCCGTCTGAGAAGTTGGTAAGCGCCCGGTGATCAGCGGCTTCTGACAGTGAAGCATGGCCGAGCAAAACACCACCAGCAGCCCGGATCTTGGCGACAACGGTGGCCTCTTCGGAGTATCTACCGCCCAGTAAAACGAGGCCTCCCTCGGATGTATTATGCTTGTCATCCGTGTAGTAGTTATCTTTGACCACGAATGGGATGCCATGCACAGGTCCGCGAGGTCCTGAAGCAGATCGTTCATCGTCGAGAGTCGCAGCAATTGACAGCGCATCCGGATTGGTCTCACTGATCGAGTGGAGATATCTATGCAAGGTCAGTAAATCATCAAGAAAATACGCGTGGTAATTTGTCTCATTGTCAGTTGAGCATACTTATTGGTCTGCTCTATGCGGGCTAGATAACACTCGACAAGTTGTTGACTTGTAAGTCTGCCATGGCTCATGTAGACCTGCAGCTCATCGATTGTCGCATCCTCAATAGAGACACCGTTACACAGAGCCATCGGAAACGGCGTGGCACTGCTGTTCCGGCCGCCATCTTGGTACTGACTATTGGCACACTCGCTCCGGCGATGTAAGCGATTGCCAGACGCCGAACTACAAAGGCTGGCAACAATGGCCGCAACACTGTGGATGGATGCGCTTCTCATTGTGCATATGGTGTTGGCCCTAGTTTACTGACTGCCCCGGATCGCATCTAGGTGCGTGGGGTTTTGCCACGCGACATTTCATATGTCTGTATTTATATGCCTCGGAGAAGCCTGTCTTCCTTTCATGTCGGCCGAGTTCATCGTCAGTGATGCTTATGTTCCCAATAGCGTGCGGTTTTTGTCGCCATCATCCGATGCCTTCCACGGAAATAAACCTTGGCGTTTGTTCCGGCTTGTAGTTGCACACTCATTAGACCCGGATATGATGACCTTATCGTCGCGGAGCAACCCGATCTCCATACTTGTATCAATAACATTTCCTTCTAAGCAAGGTTGACCCTGCCTCGACAAGCTATGGCTACCGACCAACGGGAATGATCTAAGCTTACTCCCGACTAGTGCTATGGGGCATCTCAGGAGCACGACCTTGCATCTGGAAGATAACACTCACTGTATTGGCATTCTTCAGATCGTTCGCTCGACAGAGACGTTGACAAACATTTCATTTCCAGTCGGGAATTCATTCATTCTGGAGGCTGGCATTTGAATTGAAGAACGATCTCTGTCCCAATCACCAGACCGATTGTCTCGCACTAAATTCCGCTCAGGATATCTGCTCAGCAACGCCTTCATCGTATGTCAAACATCTCGAGCTTAATGCCGCCATCTTTCAGGAGCTGCAAGGGCTCACCATCCGACAACCCATTGACATAACATGACCCCACCAACACAAAATCCCCACTGACCCTGCGCAGCAGACAGGGTATTGTAAAACCTTCTAGAAGGCATACAATGTCACCCTCACAAATAGCCGGTGGTGCCAGTCCAACACGCCCGCTACTGGTGATGAACAGTGGCCAGCCAATCCACTTGAATAATAAACGCGTCATTTCATTAAACGCGCCTACTGAGTCTTCGTACTCTGATTCACTGAGCGCACTGCTCAATGTCGATATATCGGGCGCGCCAGGTCCCACAAACGCGTCGTCGAGAGCCGTTCTCGCCTCTTCCAGGCTTGCATATCCCAAAGACTGGTATTTCATCTGTGCGGTCTCATCATCGTCGGGTTCTCCAGTGAGGAGAATTATTCTAAATGCATGAGCTGCTGTGCATTGAAGCGACGTCGAAATGTGTAATGGATGACCATGGGTATCTCGGCCCTTGTTTAGCGCGCGCAGCAGAGATTCCAGCGGGTAAGTGCCATTTCTAGCGTGCTTCGCGTCCCACGTTTTGAGAAATTCCAAACATGTCCACCAAAACTTCTTCATGAGATCGTCGAATGGATCGGGCTGCGGATCTCCAACATATCGGATCACATTTGTGCATCGGTCCAGTTCCACGCCAGCAAACCGTATTCTCTGCGCGTCCAGGATCATTGGACCCTCGGGGTGCATCTCGTCCAGCCAAGCTTGCGCGAATGAGTTTGGTGGCAAAATGGCATAGTTCATATCGTCCTTCAACGTGTGGTACTTCGGCACCCAAGACGGAAAGACAGAATTGCTCCTGTCCTCACGAATGAGTCCCGCCGTGCAGAAAAAGTTCTTGTACTTCTTGTGGCGCAATGCAGCAGCCACGAGATCCCTGTATACTTCGACAGGCTGCTTGGTGTAGTCTGGAACAATGTCTGTCTCCATGACGCCAGCAAGCCCAAAGACGGCATCTCGAGGATCCGTAGCGCGACACACTGCGCTGATGTGTGCGACCAGGCGGTAGTCATGTTCTCCCGCCGCCTTCTTCAACAATGGAATGAGGTTGATGAACAGAAGCGATAGCTCGCTGTCGTGGATGACCCAGTCCCATACGCGCTGGTCAAAGAAGGTCGGCTTGAGCGGCTTCTGCTCCAAGAACCGCTCGGCGAACAGGTTGAAATCGCACAGCTGTTTGAACGTCATGGTCTCTTTGCCGCAATGGATTATGATGCAGTCTGGTGTGTGCGCCAGTGCGACTTCTTGTACAATCCATATACGCGTCCAATAGACATGACTACTGAGTATGTCTATGGCGTTCCAGGCTTTGTTTCTCGCGAATCTCTTGGTGTTCTGCTCGTAAAACTCGGAGTTCTGCCCCATAAAGTCGAGATCGGATTCAGCGAAAGCAACCTTCGACTCCGGATAAGTGCCCAGCTCCTTTTCAGTCATGGTGACATGGCCAGCGCACGCCTTGATGAGACTAAAAGCTACTTCTGTAGACTCGTCAGACGGCCCAAGCCATGAAATGACACGGTCCGCTCGGGAGTAAATGGACCCCATGAGGGTGACTTGCTGTGCCCTCTCGGCCAAGTCTTGCTGGTTGATGCAGACTGCGTCCGCCCACAAGAATGCAGGCGCATCATCTTTCCCGGCGTACGAGTGCCTGAATTGCCTCAGCGCCGATGCCAAGCTCTTGGTTGCTTGGAATGGCTGCCCATTGACCAGGATTTCTTCAGTGTCTGTCGGGTCGCCCCATACATATGACAAGGCTGCATATCGTGGAGGAGAGTCTTGCAGTTGGGCAATGGTGATTTCGCAGGCGACGTTGGCTTCAGGTCCTGCAGACGGCACGACGCTAAGCAGCCGGATCTCTGCCCGAACGGGATTGAGACTGGTGTACATCAGGGCGTCTAGCGTCGATACGCATGAAAGACAGCGACAAAAGCTGGAGAATTGAAGAGAGGACTACTAATGGATCTAGAGATTGGTTAGAGGAGCAAGACCGCAAAAGATGGATGGCGTAGCACGTGGAAGGAGGGAGCGTGATGTCCTGGTGATGCAAATGAGGATGCGCTGAAGTTTGGCCGTGTTGTTTAGCGTGGGAGTGGACAGGGTTCACGATCCTTCAAACCTCAGGGCAGAAGTCCAGGAAAATTGGGCGGATGTGAGGCAAGAATCCCCGCGCTGGTATGGTCAAAAATGAGAAATCAGGGACAAAAGCTTGTCCAGACTCAGAAAAGCGCCATGTCTTAATCACACACTGGATCTGGAAACGTTGGTAGAATACTAATTTCATTCTATTGAGTTCGAATTGACTACCAAAGAGCTAGCTGGCAAACCCAATGCAATGCGCCATATCAACTTTAGAACAACATAGGCTAATTAATCCTCTAAGCTTTCTTGGCAAAAGTCGTCTTCAATGCAGAGATGGAGGGAGTGAAGAAATACTCGCCACCACGAGAAATAACCCAGTCGGCAGTCAGGGTAAGTGGTTTGGTCAAGTCAGTTTTGAAAGCACCCTCCATTGTCCTTGGGGTGCCTTCTGGAGCCACACCGATCAAGGGATCGAAACCAGGTGTAGTATTGGTTCTTGGTGGAAAGGTAGGGCTGTTTGCCCAGCCTAATGACTGCTGTTAGAGACAGGCACTTAGTGCGCAGGTGCAATCATAGAAAACTTACTGTGCTGAATGAACTGGAAACCGTTCGTAAGATTACTTTGGTAGCAAGCGAACAAGAGACCTCTCTCGAGCTTGTCATCATCTGAACTCTTCTTGTTGACCTTCTCCTGGTGCGTGACCTCGGGTCCGAATGTGATGCCGCGACGGATGATACGGCGGATCTCGGTACCGTTGGAGAACTTTCCGTTGGCATCCGTGCCATCAAGGTCACCACGAGGGTTAGTCTTGCGGATATGTGCTGCATAAGGGCAAAGCTCTTGGCTCTTGATATCAAAGCGGAAGTCCTGGTTCTTGCCGGGGGCAGCCAGCGCAGGGTCATCCTTGAGGGGAGCCAGCTGGATGGGTGCACCGCTCTTCCAGCGACCGACGAGACGCGCACCAAGAAGGTCCTTCACTTCCTTCTTGGGCACATCGAAACCCAAGTCCATAGTGTTGGCGGTCTGCTCCAAGAAGGCATCAAACTCGGGTACCAGCTGCTTGAGGTAGCGGAAGGCCAAGAAGCTGCCATCGATGGCCCATGACGGACGCGGAACGAGGGTGGGGTTGGGGTTCACCGGGTCACCTGGGTTGACCTTGCCAAAGTCACCGTCTCGGCCGAGGAGAATGATGCCTTGCCTCACGGGCGGGTCGACGGGTCCGTCCATATCTGGGGCCGAAACGCCTTGGACCGACGGCTGAGAGAGACCATCGTTGAAGCCGAAGCTGTTGTTTTTGTGTCAACTATCATTCTCGCATATCAATTCTGGGACGCTTGACCTACTGTTCGTGTCCCTTTTCAGCACCAGGTCTCAGCTTTCCGTCAAGTTCTTTGACGACTTCGATACTGGCGTCCTTTTGGCCGCAGTGGAAGATGTGCTTGACTTTATCCCAACCACGGTTGAGCACGTGTTGGTGGCTAGCAGCTACGAGTATGACACCATCAATTTCGTTCTTGAATGCCGGATCCCAAGTCTCAGTCTTGTCACCAAGAAATTCAGCATCCTTCTGTTGGCCCAGCTTGAATGCGTCATCCTTGATGTCATCGTTGATTCCGAGCTATTGAATTCGAAGGTTAGTGGCGGAGGCACGAATCAAGAGCAATGAATACACCGCAAGCACTCACTTTGGTCAGACCGAATTGGGAGAATGCAATGTTGACGGCACTGTTCTCAATCAAGCCAATCTGGTGGCCAGTTGGGGCGATCTTTCTCTTGGCATCCACGATCTCTTCACGAAAGCTTCTGGCACCCTGTGCTGATGTGATCAGGGGAAGGAGGTGTGTTAGTTGGTCCTGAAACGCGGCAACCTGATCCTTCTTGATGGTGAAGAAGAAGAACGTCTGCACCTTCTTGGCAATACCCTCACTTGATTTCCATGAGTATAGGTTTCTAAGTGCACAAACTGGAAATGATCTTACAGGATATCTCCCTGGATGTTGTTGAGGTCCAGAGGTGGGAGAGCCCCATTGTTTTGCAACGGAATCTGAGCGTCACCCATGATTGTATTTTTGAATATGGTAATAAGTTTCTCCTGTGTATTGGTAATAATGATTGAACCAATGGAGTCAAGTTTGTCCAGTCTTTCCTCCCCCATATTTATACATGACTGTTGCTCACAAAGTCCTACGTAGCCACCTAGGCAACTACCATTCCACATTGTTTGCTTCCAACTTGGCGTCAGTACAGCCTCAGCTCGCATTGCCTACTCGGAGCTGCGCCATAGCTGCAAAGATGGACATAAGATTCGGTGAGTCAGCCTAACGGCAGGGCCCAGCCGCAGCCTTGGCGTGGTAAGCTTACAACGCCAGCCAGCATAAGATTGGTCGCGCTGCCCGGGTTAACTAAGGATCGCCAATCAGATGCACATTGGCGTCAGCCTCTTCGCTATCGTTGGAAATGCGTCGATTCTCATTGGTTCGCGTCCGCCAACCTCGTAAAGGACTGTGACATATGTGTTTGCTTTCAAATTATAGCCTATTTTGTGCCACAGTGAAGGATTATTTGGGGTCAGATTCGCATGGCGAATCACGGGTTCGATGGCACCCGTGATTTAAATGCTGTGCAAAGCTTCAACAAAACACGCCGCTCAAAGTTTCATATCAAGCTATCTTACATGTTCGATGGATCGATTAGGACACTCCGCTAAATAAGGTTGAGACCGATGCAAGTGCCGGGTAGTGGCGCCTCGCTTTCTGTCAATTAGAGTTGAGGCGAGACTACCAGCTGCGTCTAAAAATATATCTTGATCCATAAGGCTGAGCACCTTTGCTGGTGCAACGGCAAATCAGGGGTCAAATATACCATGTCCATCAATCGACCGGTCGACTGTCGGTGTGAGAAACCGTTCCGAGCATCCAAAGGACATGTTGCACAGGATCCATTCGTACTGGCTGCAGGGTGAGGCCTCTAACATTCAGGGGCATTCTCGTGCTTATGTCACTTCTCAGCCTGGCGGTGGCGTAAGGGTCTATTGAGTGACGTAACTCGTCACATGTCGCTTACGCTTCGTCTAGCGAATGGCTCATCGAGAACGTGATTTTATGCTGCTGACTGCAGAATAAGGGAACACCAAAGGCGTGATCAGCAGTCAGGGTGCAAGCGACTCAGATCAAGGTGCTGACAGGCAACCGGCACGGAGAGATTTGCATTCTGATCCGACGCAAATAAAGTCGTCAAACACGCTTTGTTCATCGTCAAGGTCGGCATGAAGACTCTTCAGAATCTCAGATAGGAAATCATTAAATGAGGAAAAAATAACGGAAAATGTCAGATCCACGGTCTACATGATAGGCCATCCTATAATTCCAGAGTCGCACGTGACTCCTCAAGAAGACTCCAACTGAATCTGTGTCACGACAGCTGCAGAGTCATCCGACTTTTTCGAATTCAAGGCAACAATTTGCCGACTATTCTGATGTTCCTAAAATCGTATGCATCACCATGCATTGATGAACTTTGGCCGATGGAAAATGATTCATGGCGAATGTCAGCTACAATACAGAAACTTGAAAATCAAGGTATCAGCTCTCGTTGTCGTTGGTTTTGTATGTTCAAAAACAAGCATGCATTCAATATGTGAAGTAAGATTTTCAAAGCCCCTCAACGCCAACAAAACTCCTCGCAATCTGGAATCAAACCAGGTCATTATGACAGCGCACATCGGTAACATCGTCTGAGGCTCTACCATATACCATTATTGTTCTGACGTTGAGTTCATTTAAGAGTGCATTAGTCTCTCAAGTACTGCACGTTCCAAATGTAGACTCCGTATCACAATAGGTAGAACAGAAATCCGTGGTGGAACCACTAATATGGTGAATTCGTGTCAGCCGGTCATTTCTTTGCAACTTCGACAACAAGGAGAAGATTTCTTGTGCTTACCAGTATCCATAGATGCTACAACAATCGCCAAATTCCGACCCGATACACGTATATCCATTATCTCCGCCGCAGCTACCGTCGCCGGAGACCTTGGTGCCCGTGTCGCAGGTTCCAAAGGCACTATCGCAGTATGTCGAGCAGTAACTGGTCGTAGAACCGCTGGATGACGAGTTAGCTTTCTTTTCAATTTTGGAATAAACTGCTGAAATGGGTTCAATTAGGTGGTAAAAACTGGTGTATGACTTACCAGTATCCATAGGTGCTGCAGCAATCGCCATATTCGGAACCAAGACAGGTGTATCCGGTGGTGCCTCCGCAAGAGCCATCGGGGGAGACGGTGCTGCCAGTCGGCGTTGCCTCCGCGCTGCTGGTCAAGGTAACCTCGCCACTGGTTGTAGTAGTTGCGTCACCGTCGGTCGTGGTCGCGTTGCCAGTATCAGTGCCGTTGAGCGTGATTGTCAAAGTCAGAGTCGAGGTATATACCACGGTCGTGTTATCCCACGTCTCTGGTGTGTACGGCGTGTAGCTGACGGTCGGAGTGGCCTGGGTGGTTGTTGGCTTGGTAATGGTTATCAGGGAGATGGTCCTCTTGATGATCTTGGTGACCTCTACAACACTTGGACTTGGCTCCACAATGGTTGTCGTTGTCATCCTCCGTGTCGGCAGGTCTGTCGTGAACTCTGAAGCTGGACTAGGCCACTGCATTGGTGTGTAGGAAGGATAACGTCCCTCGTCAAGGGGATCCCTTTTGTCGACGGGGCTGCGCGAATTCAGCACAGACAGATCCCTCCGACCTAGGTTCTTGTCGCCCTCGAGCTCTGGCTTGTTTCCATAACCTTGATCTTCACATGAGAGCTTCGGCCCGCCCGCAGATGCAATGGCACGTTCGACGCAGCCAGCTTTTAAAGTGCCGGGCAGGTAGTAGTAGACGTAAGCATAGCTATCATCGTCTGCATCATGCCAGTCCCAGTCTGATACTCCGCCGCAGCCATTCTCTTGCTTCTTGAGTTCGGCACCCTCGTCTTCATCAGCCCAACCACCACGGATGTTGTAAAGCAAGACACCGAGATAGAAGCCTTCCCCCCAGTATGCGCAATCGGCCTGGGGCGTGTGAGTGACCACTTGGGTGGTGGTGGTTGTTGATGCCTGCTTTGTGGATGTTGTTGATGTTGCCTCTGCCGAGTTATCCCAGTCTTCATAGTCGCTCTCAATTGCTGCATAGATGTTGGCATCGTTGTAAGCGCTGTCGTCCCAGTAATCATAGGTACCAGTAGCGTCAGCAGTGGGCAGGGCAGACTCGCTGCTGGTTATGGTTGTGGTCACCGTGACTCCGGTAATGTCGCAGTCAATCATCGTGTCGCAATGGGTGCGGGTAGTAGTCGACCAGCTGGTCGTTGGCGACGTGTGGACAGCCGAGCTGCTGACAATGGCGGTGCAGTCTAGTGCTGTGGTGAATGTGGTGCAGTCTTTGGCCGTAGGCATACGGCCTAGGGGACACTTTTGCAAATTGCAAGGCGTATTACATGATGTGCCTCCATCGGGGCATGGCGCCAATGTCGGGCACCCAACCAGACACTTTGGCTTGTTGAGGGTAATCGACGGGGTTGGAATGGTCACTGGTGGCTTGACGGTGAGAGTGACATGGTTGTGACACCAGATTTGGGTGCATTGAGTCTCAGAATTGCAATTGGATCCCTCACAGTCTCCAGAAGAGCAGCTCTTGAAAAGCGTCGAGACGCAACCTCCGCCCTTGTTGCAGTTGGGTCCGGAGCAGCCACCGCCGCGGCCACAGTTCGCGCCCGAACAGCCTCCTCCCTCGACACAAGAGTCACCAGAGCAACCTCCGCCCTCGGTACACGAGTCGCCTTGGCATTCACCGCCACGTACGCAGTTAGGACCTGTGCAGCTTCCACCCTTTGTACAACTGGGACCTATGCAGTCTCCGCCGCGGGTGCATCCGTCGCCCGTACAGTCTGTTCCAACCGTACAGCCGGCCCCGGAGCAGTCAGTAACTCCAGGAACCGGTGTCTCGATGGGGTCATCTTCATTCTCGGGGATCACGGTAGGGGCGACGATCTTGGGAGTGACTCGGCTTGGGAGGCTGTAGCTGACCGTCGGGTTCCAGTACATGACGACAAAGCCACCACCATCTGTCGAGGAACTAGTCGAGGTTGAAAGCCCGACAAGATGCGTTGTTGAAGCGGATGCTGCCGAAGTGATTGTCCAACCGGCAGGCACAGGGACTGTGAATGGGGCCGGGTTCACGCTTGGCACAGGCTTGTAAGTGAGCACAGTTCCACTAGACGTGTCCGACTCGGCAATAGTAAAAGGCTGGAAGCTGAGCTCGGATATCGAAAAGACGGTTGAGATAAAGGTCGAGCTGAGTGACTGGCCGGACTGAAGTGTCAAGGTGGTATAAGCCGTGAGAGTGACAACTTCTGGGAGGGGCGAAGCCTGAATGAGATTGGTCGCACTGACGGGCGCCTCGACCCCGGGATTAACCCAGTCCCAGATGAGTTGGTCGAAGACATTAACCACGGAAGACTCGTTATAGTCTCCAGTCGGACCGAGAGTATCGGCAGAGTTGAACTCTTGCAAGTCAACTGCCCAGTCAATAGTGCCTCCAAAGTTGAGCCCTTTCCACTTTTCTCGGCGCGCTTCCTTGGTATCGTCAGACATGTAGGCGACCCACTGCAGATCGTTGTAGACCAAGTAGTCAGAATTGGTCTCATCATCGTGCCAAGTGTTGGCATTCGAGTTCTTTGCGATGATCTCATTGATCTCTGCGTTGGATATGTAGCCGCCAGTATTGGTGCATCGACCTGGCGTGGCATCAGATGTCGTACCAGAGCCGGTATATGTGCATTCAGGTCCTGTGCAACCCGCAGTGGCCATGTTGAAAGACCGACCATAACTCGATTCTCCAACCATGATCTTGGTGGATGGAACGCCAGCCTTGGTCACCATGGCCAAAGCGAGGTCTACCTCGGTTTGATTGACGTGACTACGCAAACAGTTGCCGGCCTTGCAACCGGACTGAGCCCAATCATTGTCATAGTCCCACTGACCATGAAGGTCATAGGCCATGTACACAATGTAGTCGAGATACTGGTGCATATCACCAATAGGAAAGCTCTTGAGGTACCAGTAGGATGCAGGGGCAGCAATCGAGATGGAGTACTTGTCCGGCAGCGCTGATCGCAAGGCCTTGAGAGTAGCAAGATAATTGGGCCCATCAGACTCGAGTCCTGGTGGGATGCCTGGGATGTCGGGAGCTCCCGGGTACTCCCAATCAAAGTCAATGCCATCGATACCTGTGCTCTCAGCAAACTGCACGATATTTGCGACGAATTGAGCACGATTTTCGTCCGACATTCCCTTGCGAATGATATCGTATGTGGCAACCTCTGTGGAGAAGCCCCAACCTCCAAATGAAACAACCTTTTTGGTGTTTTTCAGTGACATGAAGTCATCCCACTGGTTATAAGAGTCATTGACCATGATGGACAGGTCGGCGTTGACCGTTCCAAAGGCCCAGTGCATATGGGTGTAGCTATCCGTGTTAGACCTGCCCGCTCTCATGTGCAGACAGCCACGATCCCAGTTGAAGGCCTCGTAGTATCCGACGCGCAAGAACTCTGAAGGGCCGGACTCATTATTGACAATATCGGTGCCGCAGTTCGAGATGCACCCATTGGTGCCGGGTGGTGAGGTACCTGGGTTTCCGGAAGGGCCCAAAGCCTCGGTACAAAAGTCCTTGTCGATACCACACTGACCCCATATATTGCAGCAAGCATTGAGAGGACATGGGTTCAATTCAGCGAGGTCAGCAGCGTTTTGTACTGTTCCATCAAAAGTCGCGCCTGGCACCTGAGGACCGCACAATGCGTTCTCGAGCGGTGATGGGGCCGGAGGATAACCATCACTAAGACACATATTCAATCCGACCACCAGACCGCCATCGCAGCCGGTCCATCCCCTACATCATCGAATGAGTAAGCAATGCTCGGAGAGCTAAGATGGTGTTGACGTACCAAGTGGTGCCATTGTTGAAACCGTCAATCTCGTCATTCGTCAGACTGTAGACAAGGCCAAGATCATAACATGTGTCCTTGTCCTTGATGGTATATGTGTAACAAGTGCCATTGTCGGACTTGTGGGGCTGAAGGTCTCCCTCTGTGCAACAGACCTTTTGACCGGGCCTGAGAGTCGAGCAAAGGTTGTCCTTGTTGTATTTGGTCAGCTCATCACTGGTGATACCACATCTCTCCACCAGCGCTCCGCACGAATCGTCTTGTATGACAGTCTCTGTTTTACAGTAGTCTGCGCGACGTGCCAGAGTGTGGACATCTGAGTGGCTCAGACCAGGATCGTTTGCTACTGCTGGCGTGATCAAGATGAGCCATGTCAATAGCCCAGCCGAAGCTGTCACTGACCAGCGAGGCCACGCCATGGAACTGAATGAGTAAAAGAGTGGACTTATGGCAGATGGAAAAGCAATCTCTGCCTTCGCAGAATCGATCACGATGGTACCACGAGAGACTTGAGTTGAATTTACACTTCGCTGACGAGACCAAGACTTTATGGACGCCATTCTTTGCAATGAGTTCTTGTTATAGTCGATCGGCGGATCACTCCGACAGAGAAGTGGGTCCATGTTCATACCCTTACGGTCTGGCATGGTCTGGAGTTCTGACGTTAATGTCCGTTTAGACTTTCAGACGTGATAGCACGAGGAGTAGTATCTCCCTCGAGTCATCTGACTGTCTGGGTACGGACTCGATGTAGCAATATCCCATCCTGCAAACAAGTGGAGCTCATGTAGACGGCCGATGCAGCAAACCTAGCAGGTTGAAAGGGTCCCTGTTGGCGGTAGTCAATTGTAAGCGACAAAAATTATAACGTATTGATTCAGAGGTCTAGATGTCACCACGAATATCATGGGGCATACTTTGATGATTAAGTTTCCATTATGCTCAGGGTTATTCCACTTTTGGCCACGGCCGCTTCCTGCTTGGCATTGCTTAGTACAACGCTCGCTACATAGTGCAACGCACTATTGATAGATTATGCAGGGACCGTATATCCGTATGTACCTTGCCCACGACACCGGCACTAACCCAGAAACCTGGGAAAATCTCTGCGACCCGGAGAATTTTGCGCAATGCTGTGCCTAGGTGCTGCCAAATGCAGATTGCTAGAATGGTACGACGAAATTGGCAAGCCTCAATTATGCAAGGTACACCAATGCAATTTTAAGCAAAGATAGGCTTGTGCCTGACAGTATTCATTATTGCCAAGTCTTTATTCAATGAGATTATACCAAGCGTCTCTCTGGACATAAGAGAGATCATGAACTCATGTTTGTGGATCAGAAGTCAACTGTAGCTAACAAAATGCCATAGCTCATCAAAGTCCATCTGTGGTCTCGGTGTCTTGATTTTAACCTATTATGCATCATGTTGGCATACTTTAGCGTTGGTTCTTTCGCTTCCGATATAGCACGTGCAGCACAGACATCACATGGAAAGACTTCGGCTGAACGTATAAGTCAACATGGGTTAAGCTTAAATGGCACCCCAAAGATATTTTGGGTAAAGGACCATGCATAGAGTTATCTATGTAAGTCGAACGATGTATTTGCAATTTACCCATCGTCCTTTGATCCCATGTGGAGAATATTGCTCATTGCAGGTGCTTGGTATAGACCCGGAATCCTTCTCGCCAAGGACCGAGGCTAACACCGAGCCTAAGTGGTCGAATCCAGGGACCCCAGGACTATTCTTCAGGGTCTTGTGGCCACGCGACTCAGTGTAATTGAGTGCAAATGCTTTTTTCAAAGAATTGCGAACAAATAGTTGAATCACTCGACTCCTCCCTTTCAGTTGTTCCACATAAGCTGTCAGCAAATAGCTTCGGAGCCACACCGATAACCGAGACCTGCGTCCGTTCAATGTGACCTTGTTGTTAGTGAAAACATCATGCAGGCGGATGACGAAGCCTGTTTCTACACAAAATCGACCCACGTCGTTGACTGAGCTGAAAGAATCCAACAATGGTACATATACAATCTCCGTGCTACAGGGACATTTCGAGGAATAGTATGTGGTCATACCCTGGTCTCGCCATGCGAACCATGCATTGCGCTACTCGGCCTATCATATGCACCTGTGAGTGGGCCTCTAGCGTTTTATCTAATGGTGAGTGCATATGATTGATATAATCTTAGATCATCATTAAGAATCTCGCTAGAAGACATAGCAAGTGTTGACAGGGATGCAATGCAGTGCTTGTGCACAGTAGTGCCACCAACGGTTTCCGACGTGCGCTCAGCATCCTTCCCTTAGCCTTCTTAATACTTACACCGTCCCGAAAATGCTCACGATGCAACTTTCTCGAGGTCTTTGTTAGTCACAGCATATTCAAAGCTCCTCGGAGCACACTAGATCTCAGCATGGCCAACTTACGTTTGATGATTCGTTTGATTCTCCTGTTTGCTGCATCTGCCACCTGCCTTCCTGCATTACCCTTTTCTCTCGAAAACGGTGTATCTCACAATGTTACGTCTCTCGACTCTCTTCATAAAAGGGAACTCATCAATGAATGCACAGGCGCCTTCTCCGACCTACTTAGTCAGAGCATCAATGATGCGAACACAATTGTGAGTAAGGCCATCTAGAACATCATGTCGTTAAAGCTGATAATTTCGACAGTTGAAGAACATGGTCAAGAACTTGGACCTGGCCATTGCTTTATACAAAGATGACGGCTCTGGTGAGCTCAAGGACGATAAGAACCACAAGAGCAAGCAAAAGTTTGATGAGAGGAACGCTTTTGTTTCGTACAACATGATTGTGTCCAAGTCTTATTACGGAGCCGGCGATCCGAGAAACCAGGCAGGCTTGGAGCGGCTAAAGGGAACAAGGGGTATGTTCAGTCAATCATATACTCACGAGAAATCTTGCTAATGGTTCTTGTCCCATTAATCAAGCTATCGCCAGTACCATTCAGACTCAGTACCAGAAATACGTTGATGGAGTCGCGGTGTACTGGACCAAGGGCGGATTCCCTTACTTGAGGATGTGGTGTAGCGATGAGGATATCTACTCAGAAACAAGTCTCACAGGAAAGACGTACACCGAGGGTATGTGCGAGTCAGGCGTCTCATACGGAAGCGCGTTTGCTAATATTTGGTTTTTAGACACCGGAAATCCTAACCGTAAGCTCATTGCCAATCATTCCTTCTCGGAGTAGCCCGGGCTTGACAGGCTAACAAACGCTCCAATGACGCAGCTGTGGTGGTGAATGGCGTCAGTAGATGGTACGTCTCTCAGAAAAAAGGTACAGAGCCTATTGGAGAGCTCAATACTCGTTATGCCTGGATCCAGAGGACGGCAGTGTGTGACAACGGGGGCGGTGAGACCACGAGGTTCGGTGGCATCCCTGTGGAATCCGGCATCAAGGCCTACGTGTACCCTGCCTTATTTGGCCTCATCGAAGAGACCATGGTGTTCTGTGGAGCACACCAAGGTGCTTGGATTGCGACTGAAGCAGAGTGCACCGCGAGTAATCTACACTATCGCAAGCTTCACGTTGAGATTGGCTCTGAGCCCAGCGATGAACAAGTTGCATTGGCCAAGACGCTCCTGGCTGCTGGACTTACACTCCGATGGCTTGGTGCCTTCGCAGTACAGACTGTTCTCCACGAGTCCTCGCATGCAATCGCATTCGTCGGCGAAGGAAATGCACTAGGTAACGTTTCTCTTTCTTGCCCCAGTGCGACTTGGAGGGTCTCTTCATGTCTTTGAATCTCTTTGGAAGAGGCTGAAACAATGTGTGATGACGAGGCTTTTGAGGAGAATGTAGCTGACATTTTGAAATACAGTCGATAACAAATGCACCTCCAACGGACGCCCTGATGGCACATTGATCAACAATCATTTGAACCCCGGATGCCTGTTCGCCATTGCCAAGGGAACGCAGGGCATGGACGCTAACGGCAACCCGCAAGGCCATAAAGATGCAGAAGCGTTCGCCATGTACGCCATGGGTAAGTGCCTCGATCTCCAAAAACAGCTTATGCCATCCCTTGTAAAGTGAGTTATTTGCGAAGTTGGGCTGATCATATTCATATTAGCGATGTACGTCAATACTGTTACATGGAAGGTTGCTAAGCCCCAGGAGAGGGACTCGCTGTTCAACTAGATAGGTACAGAGTATGTATGCCACAGTCGAGTTCTTTCACGTCTACCACTGCGCTAGCAGACCAAAAGTGAAGTTCCACAATAGCTGCTAGGCTATTATGGTAGATATACGTGAATCCTGTCACAAGTTCTGAGTGCGCCCATTGCCTATTGCTGGATCAAAACCACAATGCATCTATTCTACACTGCAGAGAACTATCAAAATAGTGCATGCGGCCTAAATTAGACAAAGAGTATTCTCAATAAAATGTTGTCAGTAGGTACATACATGACACAATTGCAATAGCGGCGATGAACGCTATAAAACGTGGTAAGCCCACTGAAACAATGCTCCATAGGCCTCAAGCCTTAGAACCCGTAGTCTCAACTAATCGAAGTGGTACGACAACGTCCAATAAAATCACCCAATAGTGCAATTGCCGCACTTCGACTGCCTGCTGTATGCATGGGTACCTCAGACACGACATACAGTAATCTCTCAATGCAGTCCTGAGAGACGATTCTCAACTTGCTTTTGGTGCGTGGGACCAATGAGTGTGAGCCGTTGTACAGAGTCTGGCTTTGTCTGGTGAGGTGCTCCAACCACGCCCGCTCCAACGTCACAGCGGAACTACAAAAGAAACGTGTTGCAGCATCGGACGAGGACTGCGGCAGAGCGGAAAATACCACGGCTGCATTTGAAATCTGGCCATTCTAGTCATTATGCATGCTTGTCATTTCTAGCGACTGAACTTCCCCTTTTACTAGATGGAATTTTGAAGATGCGCAAACGGACAACATACAAAGGATACAGCTTCGCACACATATAACAAGGTGACATTTCGTAAACGCCCAAAGGCAACAACACACTCGGACAGAGCGGAAGTGGTTCTGAGGATTTTCTTGCCGTTTTCTATCAAGAAAGCGTATTAATCATCCCTGTCATCCACCACGAAAGATGGCCAAGTACACCTATCAGCCATTGCCGCCTGGCTTGATCCGTCTTGCACGAATCCTACCAAGCCAGGTTGAGGAAGCGTCGATACAATGTGAGATTACTCCATATGTGCTCACAGACTCGAGGAGAGGGCACCACCTCTATGAGGCCTTGTCGTACCACTGGGGATCCTGGGAGAAGCCCTGTGAGGTGCTCGTCGGCTCCGAATCCTTGCCCATCACCAGGAACCTCCACGCGGCACTTGCAAGTCCTCGAGATGAAAGCCTTGAGCGAGTCATGTGGATCGATGTTATCTGTATCAATCAGGAGGATTACGGCGAAAAGGCCAGCCAGGTGGAACACATGGGATACATCTACGCTAGAGCAAGTCGTGTGCTCGTTTGGCTCAATGAGGTGACCGATGATCTTGATGCTGACGTTATGGCGCGTGATACAAATACAAGAGCCCTCAAATCGATTCGATCAGCTATCTTTGACATGTTTTTCTACATCGGGATCACTACAGTAGCGGGACATTGTGTGGGGCAAGAAGCGTTCTCATGCTTCCTAAAGCACCTAAAGCCTTCTGTAAAAAGATTGCTTCTCAAATGAGAATGCTTCTTATGTGAGAATGCTTCTTGGCCTACCTTAAGCAACCCACTGCAAGACCACCACAAGACCACTGGAGGATATCAACAAAAATAACCAGCTTCTCCTCCGTGTTCTTGTAAATCTGTAAATCCGTAAATCCGTCGTGACTTGGTTGTAAACCCGTGACCTTATGCTATCCAAGTCGTGTGTTCAATCCTTGTTGTTGTCAAAAAAGAAAAAAAATCAAGTGTTTTTTTTGTCGTTTTGCCATTTTTGGTGGTTGGCGTTAGTGGACGCTATAGTGGACGTTATAGCGGTCTTACAGGGGGTAAAAGATTGCTTCTCAAATGAGAATGCTTCTTAAATAAGAATGCTTCTGCTCTTAGGAAGCCAAAATAAACGCAAGAAGGCTTCTGACCCCCCTGAAAGCCCCGCAGCTGTACTCTTGACGCGACGTTAAACCTCGTATGGTTATACACACTCCGTGACGCAGAGGGCGATGAACGTCGAGCAGAGCGTTACAAAGAAAGATCCAAAGGCATTATGTCGACGTTCAAAACATTTCAATCTGGCCGAAAGGTTACTTCAGTCAAGCCGCATTTATGCTTACAAAGCCTTGGCTTTATTCATGCTTGTGCCGCCAGTCGAGCCGATGATGGCCGATGAAGGGCCTTCTCATAGCGGCTGCTGACAACGAAAAATGGGCCAGAGATATGGTGCAATTATTGCTCAGCCGTGGGAAGACTCGACTGCTTATCACTGAAGATGTCCTCGAGGCAGCAGCAAAGAAGGCGGATGTTGGTTCAGATGTCGTGAAACTCTTTTCCGGCTTCTTTGTAAACTCATTGGAAATCACTAATGACGTCCTTCGCGTCGCGAGCAGAGACGTCAAGCAGCTTCTCCTCAGCTGGAAAGATCCCCCCTTCACAATCGCACACGATCTTGTGACTGTCATCGTCAGTTTTTACGAGATCAGCTCTCCTAACAACAAATTCAACGCGAGAAAGGGTACATCTCACTTTATCAGAGGACACAATGAGCCAATCATCATCGATGCACATATCATCCACATTATTGCCGATCTAGCCTCTCAATGCCTTGAGGAGCCCAGTGATGATCAAAAGCCATGCATATGCTACGTTATTCTCAGAACGCTTCTGGCATGTAAACAAGACAAGATCGCCTTGACCGAGGATGCTTCGAGGGCGATTGCGGAATGCTTTCCGGACAAGGATATTGACTTTTAGATAGTTTCTAAGTATGACGAGCGCGGTTCCATATCAATTGGTCGTCTAGTATGTCTCTGTCTTATTGCATTTCTTCATATCATTAATGTACAAATCTAAGGAATGTTCTTATTGAATCGTAGCGCCGTCCAGTTGTCACACCAAGCCCTTTTACTTCCCGAAGCGATGATCCAAGTCTGCGACCGCCTTTAACATGGATTCATGCCAGTCGTACGTTTGTATGATGCTCATGCGGTTCCGCGTGTGCGCCTGAAGCTTTTCAAAGTCTCGGCCAATGTCCGGATTACGAAACTTGACAATCTGACCCTGAAGTCGACTGCTGCCGACAAGCCACTGGCCGCGCTCCCGGCGGGCCAAGTCATAGATCTTCAATGCTTCGGTGACACATCCGAATGCTGGAGCGTTGCTGCTCTCTGACTGGATCAGACCGTTTGCACGTTCAACGAGAGCGACTAGGATGGCCGCGTCCTCGATGCCCATCGCTGCTCCGGCTCCGTGGTGAGGAGTCGAGCCATGCGCAGCATCACCCGCGACGACAACTCGACCTTTGGTGAAAGAAGCCAGCGGATGATCGAGAGTGTCAAACATGGCCCACCGGTTGACTGGATCGGGCAAGAGCTGAATCAGCGCTTGGACAGCAGGTCCAAAGGCCGAATAAGCTTCGACGACTTCCTCCTTGTTGGCGGACTTTGCATGTTTGTGCCCCTTGGGCCAATCGTGATCGTCATGGACAAAGGCCGCGACATTGAGAAACTGCCTGTTGGACACCGGGTAGGCGATGATGTTGGCACCCTCGCCAACGTACATGACTTCCTCCTCGGCCAGCTGTCCTAAGGCTTCGTGGGCACTCTTCCAGTCGACGAGACAACGGAAGGCACTCTCGTGAGCATAATTAGAATATGCGGAAGGACTCTCGGGTCCAGCGACAAATTGGCGGACGCGTGAATTGATGCCATCGCATCCAATGACTATGGCGAAAGGTCAGGTTAGTAGCTGGTGACCATTCCGGATCAATGTCTCTTACCAATATCGGCCTCTGCCGTCGTTCTATCGACAAATTTCAGAACAGTTTTACCCTCGCCATCGAGACCCTCTATTGTCTCCAGTCGCTTGCCAAGATGAATCTGATCTCGCGGAAACATCTTGACCATTTCACTGAGCAACTCCCCGCGATGACAGTAATGCAAGTCAACTTCGCCGACCATCTTGATACCAGGAACATCTTCATAGCGCATGGTCCGAATGTCATCCTTGGTCATGCCGTCGACCCAGCGCTGGCTGCCCTCTACCGGGGGCCCAATCAGATGCACGGCGTCGGCGAGCCGCGGCTCCAGGAACTTCATGCAGCCCACGACACTGTCCGTGAAGCCAAAGCCGGCGCTGATCTCCTTGAGCTCCGAGGCCTGGTCGTACAGATTGACGTGTATGTTTCGTCGAGCCAGTCCCAGGGCCACCTGGATGCCAATGACGCCGGCGCCAATGACAGCGACTTGCAGAGGCTGTTGTCGAGTTGTAGGACCGTTCAACGAGGGCATGATTGATGGGTATGTGAATTTCGTATGGATTTCAAAGTGGATATACTTTTTGGTAGGTATTGTTCTGATCTGGATAAGAAATTCCAACACCACATCATCGCGAAACGTCTATTTCTTTATACTAAATGCTTTTCCTGCCTTCTTTTGCCCATCTCGTCGGGCGGACATTCGACCTTCCGTCTTGATGGACATAAAAGGGAACCGGCGTAGATGCAGCCGGCCAGCGAGTATCACAATCTCCGTGATGCCAAATTCATCTATTGGACGACACATGAGCGCAGCCTGCCACTTGCTATGTGATATGTCGATTGGTCCCACTTGACAACGGTCCGTGGTTAGTAGCGAGACCTGACCCCTCGCGTCTATCGGCCTTTACAAAGCAGGTGACGTTTTTCGTAGCATGGGCTAGGGGCTAATTTGACCCTACCTCCAACTATATTCGTTTTCATTTGGTGTAAAAGCAACTCCATCGGCCCATCGTCACCAATAATCAAGTTTGCACATATTTTGATCTTGACACCCGCGATGAACAAGTGCCGAACCATTGATATTATCATCAACAATGTCCATGTGGAATTAAGAATATTCTCCTTGAATAGCAGAGCCGCCATGACGACCAAACGGAGAAAATGGAGATAGCGACGCAGATGAGCGTTTTGCTTATTGTGATCCGGATCACCCTACTTGGAAAACTCAGGAACTGACATCATTGCTTTTCTAACGACACGACGCGACTTATCCTGTGGTTTCGCAGTGATAAGTTCCCCGCAGGAAGCATTCATCCTTGAGTGTGCCCGAAAGATGCGAGCCTATTGTGAAATGTATAAGTTTGTGTAACGTGAGAGGTTACGTCAATGGGCGCTCAGGTCTTCGTCGATACGCTAAGCGAAACGGCTTAGTACTGGGACGTGCAGTAAAACCGTGTCGCAGAACCCAAACAACTAGAGTTCAAGATCCCCTTCGATCTTGGTTCTATCTTCTTCATACAGGATAACATGATAGACAATACGATAGATAACATAATCTCAGAACAAGATCTACAACATCATCCCAGAGAGAAGAGGCAGGAATGAATGTGCACAACAAAGAGGCATGCATACGATATTGTGATGTTGTCGCATTCGCATCATGGGACGGCCAAATCGGATGGCCGATTAATAATGTTGACCGGACGCGGATTCGGCCACGGAGTCGGCCACTGAAGAAATGCAGGCAGCTGGCAGCTTTCACCTTGGAGTTGGTGCTTTTCTTTGCGCTCGTCTCTGATGCAGCTCACCCCTCAGTGGCCAGTGCCCGCGAAGGTAAGGGCCAAAGTCCTTCAATGTCAGCGAAACCTGCAGATCATTGTGCAGTCGTCGTATAACATTTTCCTAAGCCTCGTTTTTTCCTGGGATACCAACAGAAATAAACCCGTAATCAGATCCATCATGCGAATGCGACTAGAAAGATCTGATAAGCAACGAATGCTGACATATCCAGTCAGCAGCTTTTTCTCACATTGAGCCGCGTTAGGCTCCCACTTACAAGCCTAGTTACCCAATTAGCGCACTGCATAGGGTCAAATGCGCTGTAATGACACGACCACGCCGCCTAGCTTCGCGTCCGCCGGCCCCGTCCCACGGGGATCCAATGTCCGACTCGTTTGGAAATCCGAACTTAGCGTCTTATTATGTAGGAACAGGCTTGAAGCTATTCATATTCCCGAATGGATGACAAACTATCCAGGTCGACGACGACGACACAACCACAATGGCTGAGGTTGTAGTGAGAAATACAACAAGGCAGAAGCGTATAGATATATAATGAGGAAACTTCTGCGCATTCATGATGCTGTTTATTCTCATCATACTCAGCAGTACTCAGCAGTTCCACGACATACTCAATTAGATAATACACAATAACCACCCAAGTCTTTCCAAAAACCTAATACTTCAAACATGTCGCACGTCTTGATTCTAGGTGGTGCCGGCTACGTCGGTCTAGCTCTAGGCCAAGCCCTCGTCCGCAGCGGCAACTACATTGTCTTTGCCACCACGCGCGACGCATCCAAAAGCAAGACCCTCCTCTCCAACGAGATCACCCCCTTGGTCGGCAACCTGAGCGACGCCGACTTTATCAAGACGGCCATTTCCAAGCACCGCATCGACGTAGTCGTCGACCTGTCCCAGGCGTACGCCGACGCGACCACCATCCTCCAGAGCGTCGTCGCGGCCGCCGAGGAGCGGGCCTCTGCCCTCGCGGCCACCACCAGCGGCGGCGGCGCCGTGGGGCCCAAGCTGGGCTTTGTCTACACCTCGGGCACCTGGGTCAACGGCTCGACCCGGGACCACCAGGTCACCGACACCACCGTCCCGGGCACCTCCCTGGCCGTCGATAAGCCCGCCACCGCCGTCGCCTGGCGGCCCGCGCACGAGCAGGCCGTCCTGAAGGCCCGCCACGCCCTCGACGTCGCCGTGCTGCGCCCCGGTGCCGTCTATGGACGGGGCTCCTGGGTCTGGGGCCTCTACTGGGGCAAGGTCCTGGCCGCCGCCGCCGCCAGCGAAGAGACGATTGTCATTCCCGCAGACGCCGACACGCGCACCGGCGTCGTCCACGTCGATGACATTGCCGACGCCTTTGTCAGGACCATTGGCAACATCCACAATCTCGGCTCATGGCCCGTGTACGACGTGGTCGGCGAGACCGTGTCGCTGACGGACGTCCTGGAAAAGGTCAAGCGCGTCTTGGGCGCCACGGGCAAGCTGTCCTATGTTGGCACCCACGGCGATGCTTTCCTCGAGGCGATTGCGCTGGTGACAAACGGTACGTCTGCCCGCGCACGCATTGAGCTGGGGTGGGCCGCCAAGCGGAGAGAATTTGTGCGCGATCTGCCGCAGTTAGTGGCTGCCTGGCAAGCTTCGCAACCTGCTAGTCAGTAATTCGATAGTCATGGTTGAGAGGTTGTGTACATGTGTATCTAGAGCTAGGTGACTACAATTCATATAATAGACAGTAGATCTTACAAGTTGCTGTCTACTAGAAACTCCAAGACGATGCAGCATGTTGTATGTGCGCCTTGAGATCAAGGACTCGTGAGAATATTCATCTTGCTTGATCGTTTTAGTGGCCGAAGTGACTCTGCTATGAACAGCCTCATCAGCTTTCGTTCCAGGAACGGGACCCCAAATTATAGCCGGAAACTGCTAGAGATGATTGTATCTGTGTATGATCACTGTCAGCGAATTGACGAGAAGCTGCAATGCACGACGGTCTGTAATGTGTGCTGGCTTATTCCGTGTTCATGTCGAATTGCTGTTCCGTCCCCGCAAAGTTTGGAAGTATGTAACCTTAGCCATCTCGAGCGTAGGGCTTAGGCTTCATCCAAGTGGGAACCTTTTGTTTAGCGCTCGGGATTAGGTCTCGCTTTTCGCTCCTCCATCTCCGACAATCCACCAGCGCTTTGAATGCTATGGCACGCTTAATAAAGCTTGATTATGCTACGAGTCTGAATCGAGTCTACACAGCAATTGCAAGGCAGCCAAATGACCAGTGGACATGGATATTCTTTCAGATATAACTCCTTCTTCCCTGCGTGTTTTGTGCTTGGGTAGAGCTGCATTCTGCTAGCGAGTGCGGATTTCTAGTACCAAGCAGTGCGGTCCCCCAAGCAGACTCACGAACGTAGAGCTGCTTCAATCGCACCTAGCGCAGCAAAGAGCTCGTTATCGTGATGTTTCCTTGCAACAATCTGAACATTGACAGGCGCCCCTTCAAAATCACCTTCCTCCCAGAGTTCTCTCACATGGGTACAGTCCTGGCTTAGCGGTGTTTGGCTGGCGTAGCTCTCAGACCCCTTTGGTCCTGCTTTGATCGGGGTCGGTATGACAACGCCGGGAGCGTCGACATAGTTCCAGAATCCCGTATAGTTCCAGTAAAAAGCCGTTTCATGCGAGCAGGCTGTTCCGACAAAGACTGGGCAAATGATAATGTCCACATCCTGCGCATTCCAATGTTCGGCAAAGTCGCAGCGGAAATCGTCGCGCAGCAGTCGGTATTTGAGAACGCCCGAGCTTCCAACATCGGGACCCTCTGCGTCTCGCACGATCCATTCTGTCAGTGGAAGTGTCGGTTCACCCGACGCTCTGAAATGATCGCGCAATGTTTTTCCGCCATCTGGATAGTATGCAAGGCGCAGATTCTTGATGGCTTCAGCCGTCTTGAAAGGCTCAAAGTCTTTCACTTCAAAGTCGGGATGCGATTCCAGCCGCTCTCTCACCCATTGCAGGCCCTTTGCGACAGGAGGCTGCGGTTCAATTACACCGTCGTTCATCATGAATCCAATCTTCAGAGGAGCCCTCTTCTTCTCAGTAGACAGGCCAGTCCAAGGAATTGGGACAATCCTTGGGTCTTTGAGGTAAGGCTTGGTGCTTGTAATGACTGACATGAAGAGGTCCATGTCGCGAGCCGAGGTGCACATTGGTCCGACGGAGCACAAGACATTGAGCTCGGCCGAAAAGCCTCCTTCCATAAAGTCCTTCATTGGCAGCGTGTATGAGGTGGGTTTGAACCCATATATGCCACAAAAACCCGAAGGACCACGAACGCTGCCACCAATGTCCGTCCCAATGCCAAGGACAGAGCCGCGCATCGCTACCAAGGCACCTTCGCCACCCGTCGATCCGCCCGCGCTCAATAGAATGTTGTGAGGGTTGAGCGTACGACCAGCCATGGAGACAGTCTCCAGATGCATTAGCGCCTGGGGTTGGAGGGTCTTGCAGTAAAAGACTGCACCGGCTTCGCGAAGGATGGATATCACTATGGCCATATCAGCCCCGTTCTATACTTCATCATCGGTTTCTTGGCAGACTCACTATGGCAGTCTTCCTTTGCGATTCTCCTGGTATCCCAGGACGCACCGAGTACAGAGTGTCCTTTAACGGGAATGTGCTCCTTTACGCTGATAGGCACACCATGCAGCGGCCCAACAACTTGCCCCGTTGCTACAAGATGGTCGTCCAACTCCTTGGCTCTGTCCACTGCCTCGGTCATGAACCATTCGGCCAGGCAACATGTCAATTGGTGCGCAATGATTGCGCGCTTCGCAAAGGCCGTCACCACGGCCACTGATGTGAGTTTCTTGGCTGCGATGGCCTCTGCGAGACCCCATGCATCGTATTTCTCCGTAATATCAAGTTCTTCTGGCGTCAAGAGCCCACACGACGCCGGAATGCCGGTCACATCCTTTGGGGGGTTCTCAATCACCTCTCGGGGAAGAACTAGCTCTTTTGGCACCTTGGCCGCGAATTCACTGAGATAGCGTCGCTTCAGTGACTCAAACTGTGGCGTGCCAGTGGGCATCGGCCCTGGTTGCACAATGGGGAGAGTCGACGACAACATGGTGTTGTCTGTGGTCAGCCAAAAGCGCGGGGATGCTTTACAACCGAGATTCTTTGCTTAAAATGAAATGAAATGAAATGTGGCAGCCGTGTTTTCTATTTCCAGCGGCTGTCAAGCTGGTTCAAATGCGTTGGTGCGCTATAAGCTGTTGGAATGAAGGATGCTTGTTGGATGAGCGTGGTGCAGTCGAGACAATCGGAAGGAAGCCGAAAGGCGCGACCATAGGCTGGTTCCGATGGTGGAATGCGAGTGTCACGGAGGCTGCTCCCTTGCCTCAGCAGGACCGATGCATACTGGAAGTGACGCCATAGGAGCTCCCCTCGCGTCGGTTACACCCAAGTCTGTCCAAATCTACCAAGATAAATGTTTGCTTGACCAGACGAATCATGTTCGCACGTTCCGATATCACGAAGAGCATACTTCCCACCCCACCAAGAACCGCCAAGCCCACCATGTTCTATAAGCAGTGCCCAGCACCTTACAATCCTTGACTAGCACAAACACGATCTGTACTTATCCAAGTATTTTGCATGAGAAAAGGTTGCTAACGGCTCGTATATACCTTTCAATCACGGGCGCTTTTATACTTGAATGCCACGAATTATCATAAGACAGTGCTCAGTGATTCTGTGCTTGAGCCCCAGTACCAATATAGGACTGGGGAGGAGTACAAACGCGGGGTCTGTCCCTTGGCGAGGGGATCATCCAAGGGTCCTCTTATCTAATCGTGATTCGCGAATACAGGGGTGCGACTTTAGACGAAGTGCTGCTCATGGTTGCCCCCGGCTCCGCTCCGTGGAGTAAGATAAGCCCATGAACGCATCGGCCATGCACAACATTTCCGACTTCCGGTCTTGCGATCATGAGCAGCTATACTACCATGTTGGCGCGCAGTGTCGATTCTGGGACCGCGACATGTGCAGTCAAGGGCCTAGACCTGATGCTCTATGCAGTTACCTATCCTCGACGATGCAAGGGCTGTCGATTGCTGCTCATCAACGAGCACCTGCATACCATAGTATCACAGAAGAGAAAAAAACGGGTCGGTCAGATCCCAGTCGCGATCTTATCGAACGCATGAGATCGGCATGAATAGCATTTTCCAAGAGCTTAACCGGCAGATAATGTCAGTATGGGCATGATCAGCAATTGCCCTTGCCAGTGAGACCGAAGCCGAGGAGACTCCCACCGGCAGTTCCGATGATAATGATACCCAACTACACATTCATGCTGGCAGTCTTTATAGTTCTTTATAGTTGACGTTTGCCCGCAGGTCGCCCTGTACATTCCATAAAAGTCTGAGCTGACCATCCTAACCCTCATTGGCAGACTGTTCAGACCTGAACTAGATCATACCTTGAATCACTGACTTCTTGTATCATCTTTTCCTTGAATCACGACAGCGCGGTAGTGTGGCTACGTCAGATATGGCATCGCACATTGAGCCCCCGGATGTGACACCCGGGACTGTTCACCTCATCAACGTCCCCGAGCTGTCCTCGTCGGCTGGCGGTGCCGTGGAGCTCGTACCGCGACCGAGCGATGATCCCGAGGATCCGCTAAACTGGAGTCCGCAGCGGAAGCGGACGCTGGCCGGCATGGTCCTCTGCTACACCTTGGGCATCGGATTTCCCTTGACACTTCAGTACTCTGTCCTTTCCGATATCACCGCAGACACTGGCATCACGACAGCTGCGCTGGTCCAAGGAACGGGCTTGATGTTCCTCTTCCTCGGATGGGGATGTCTTTTCTGGCAACCCATTGCCCTGGCCTACGGGAGGCGGGGTGTGTACTTGATCTCGGCACTGGCGACGGTTCCACTCATGGTCTGGACGGCATACACTCGCAGCGAGGGGGAGTGGTATGCACATCGCATCATCATTGGTTTCTTCGGGGCATGCATTGAGTCACTGCCCGAAGTCAGCATTCCAGACGTCTTCTTTGCTCACGACCGCGGAACCTGGATGTCCTTGTATGTGTTTACGTTGTTCGGCTCCAACTTTCTCGCGCCGCTATGCGCAGGCTGGTTCGCCGAGGCCTTTGGATGGCGGTGGACGATGCACTTTGGCGCCATCATGGCCGCTGTAACCTTTCTCATTCTCTTCTTCTTCTTGGAGGAGACCATGTATTTCCGTACTACTTTGGAAGGCCTCGAGGAGGTGCAAGATGAAACTCCTCCTACTGCAGAGAAGTCTGGCAAATGGGCCAAAACAGGAGATTCGACACCAACAGAAACTACCTCCAGCCCACAGAACGGAGTATCTGGTATGAAGCGAGGTAGTCTGATCAACCTCAAACCATTCAGACTTGTAGAAGGACGCCCGTCGGTTGGTTCCATGTTCAAATCGATGCTGCTACCACTGGCAATCATTGCGCATTTCCCTAATGTCCTCTGGGCTGGCTTCATATATGGCATCAACCTCTCCTGGTACAACGTGCTGAACGGTACAATCAGTCCAGTTCTGAGTGCAGAGCCGTACGGTTGGTCGACCGGTGCTGTGGGTTCCATGTACGTGGGTCCCATCATCGGCGCGGCCGTGGCTTGTGTCTGGTCTGGAGTCGTGGCCGATCGCTTCGCCATATACTTAGCCAAGAAAAACAAGGGCGTGCGCGAGCCCGAGCACCGCCTGTGGCCGCTGGCCATGTCTTCGGTTCTGTCTTGCATTGGCTTGATCATCTGGGGCGTGGGTGCCTACTATGACATCCACTGGGTCGGCCTGGCCTTTGGGCTGGGTATTCTGACGTTTGCGTGTGTGACCGGCGGCTCCATTGCGCTGTCGTACAATGTGGACTGCTTCAAGGACATTAGCGGGCACTCGACCACCTCTGTCATAGTCATACGCAATACCATGGGGTTTGCGATCTCGTATGGAATCACACCGTGGTACACAAATATGGGAATGCGTAATTGTTTCATCATGGCAGGATTTCTGTCGCTGGCGTGCACTGGCACGTTCCTAGTCATGATTTGGAAAGGAAAATCGCTGCGACGAAGATCGGCCAAGCAGTATTGGGAATATGTTGGCAGAGTTCGTGCTCTTCTCTAAGTGCGGAAGTTGTGCGGGAAGGGAAACAACTAGTATTACATATGAGTTAGCTAACAGCTCAAACTTTTGTAGTCAATGAAATCGCTCATGTCCGAGCTTATTATGCCATCTTCAGACATTTGACTCGAGACTATGCAAACGGCATTCGTAAACTTAATGCGCAATATTGTCTGCTAAGGACACGGACTAGGCAAGGTGAACACATGCAGCTCCCCAAAGCTGGGTGGAAAGTCCAGACCTTGACGGATTCTGCGCCGTTACTGTCCAAGTACCGGATTATTATGTTGATCAGTATAGATGTGATCACAAGGAACTCATGAGTGAGCACACCATGATTGCGACGTCATGCATAAACATGGAAGTCTGTGAGAAACGGACAAAAGCGATCTGAGCTCAAGTCATGTGTTGAAGAAAAGCACCGCCCCGGCCGCCGACGCTTTGGCTAGCGATTACTAAACAGACATTTTACACCAATTATTCCATAACTAAAAATTTCCATTTATGAGCATTCGTAGTGTCCTCCTGTACGTCTCATTGATCTAAGACACCCGAATCTCGGGTGCCGCATCGGATGTCTCAGTTCCCTCCCAAACGCTCATGTAAAGGGCTGCAGTAAGACGTTTCTCACCAAGCAAGAATGAACGGTATATATTAGTTCATCGTTGGACTCTTGGCACGGACTCTTGACTCGCTATATATTCACGTTGAACAAATATTATGCAAATAAAATGTTTGCCGAGATGCGTTGATTCAATAAGTGAAATTAGAAAACCGGACTTACCATCACGGTGTCCAGACCGGCACTTCACATGCCCCATAACGCTCTTGCGTGTACAGCATGACTTGACTATCGAAACTTCTTTCAGACTACACTTATATTCTTAACAATCTAATTATTTGCAGTGCGAAGAATAGCATTCAGGACACTCAAGAACACACTATGGGATCGGCGAGGTGCTTCAGACCACATATATCTGGCTATCTGACGTCACATCGGCGACCTTGAGTTCTTGGCATCGAACTCGGAAAGTTCCATATACACGAAGTCGAGACATAAAACATGAGCAGTAGCCGGACACCCCGTTGCGGCGATGCGGAAACCATGCGCAGCGCAATGCATACTAAAGACCAGGCTATCAGCCCAGTTGTCTCACCCTCATACAAAAGCTATTCAGGTACCATCTGCTTGGGTCGACGGTTACAAGCCACATTACTTCATGTCTCACAAATAGGGTGCTTGGGTCTAGAACGATGCAAGTCCGTTAGGCTAAACCAAAGGCTATGGTTCGATTCCCCTGACTAGAAGGACACTAGAAGCAATCGTCGTCAATAAGGAATTACCGACTATGTGGTTCTGCTAACAAGACCTTGATGGCTGTATGCGATTCTTGAGATGCGGCGTGCAGTGCGGTTGTGTGAGATGTCCGTGATGATGTTCAAGACGGCATCACCGTGCTGTGTATCAATCGTTCATAGGAAAATCCGATATATAAGGAGGTTCAATAACTCCGTAATTCAACAATCATTCATCATAATCACACAATCATTCAGTCCTTCACTCAAAAGACACTTCCTCATTCTCTTGGAAAGATCTATAATCTCATTCACCAATCATCTGACACACCATCTATTCATTCATTCTTACTCACCGTCATCTTTCACTCACTCCTGCCTATACCTTTCATTTACTCACTTCAGTATCTTTATCTCCAAGTTTTTTAACATGGGTCTCTCACTTTGCATCGTGGCTCTTTTGAGCCTCGCATCCAACATTAGCCCTGTCCAGGCAGCCTTCAAATACTCGGACGTCAAACATGTTCTTTCTTTCGGCGACTCCTACAGTTTTGTACAAGGCACATACGGTCAGACAAACAAGACATTCATTGGCTCTTATGTCAAATACGCCTACACGGCTTCACAACTACTGAACAACCAGATTGTTCAAAACTTTACCGGAACAGCCGAGGGTGGTGCAAACTGGCTGGAGCGCTTGACTGGGTGTGCCGTACAAAACGGCAGCTACTCGCCATCAAACTGCTCCATTGCTCTCTGGAACTTTGCATACTCTGGAGCCTCGGTTGGTGAGCAGTGGCTGCCCAAGCACACTATTTACACGATTCCGCTAGTCAACCAGACATCGCGGTACCTGACCTACGGCGACCCGGTTCTGCGATCCAAGAATAAGATCAACAAGAGCACAGCACTCGTAACCATTTGGATTGGTGTCAACGACATCTTTGACTCGGCCACCTACAAGCCATCCAACATTTCCAACGATGCCTTCTGGGCCAGCGAGATTGATGGCGTCTTCCAGCAGAGCGTCCAGCCCCTCTACAACAGCGGATACAAGAACTTTCTGTTCCTCAACCTGCCCCCTCTGGACCGCACCCCCGGAAACCAGCGCGCAGCCACCCCTTACCCGTCCAAGGCCCAGGTCAACTCGTGGGGCACCCTGCTGGCCAACCGCACCAGCGCGTTCCAGGCCCAGTACTCCGACTCCAAGGCCATGTTGTACGACGCCAACACGTTCCTCAACGGCGTCCTCGACAACCCCAGCAAGTACGGCATCACCCGGACCGGCTCCTACTGCCCGGGCTGGAACCAGCTCGACGTCCTGACCAACCCCGCCTCCTACGGCTGCTCCAGCATGGACAAATACTTTTGGTACAATGCCGTGCACATGTCGGTGCAGACGCACAAGGTCATGGCGGCTGACCTCAAGGCTTTTCTCATCTCCCAATCATCCTCTTGATTGCCCCCACTGGCTGGGCATCACACATTCTTTTGGAATACACACGCTGGAGCGGTCGTCACCGAGATAGATCTTTCATTTGTCATTGTTTGCATTTACGGAGCCTGGAAAAAGAGAAATGTTATGTACGGACTGCATTTTAGAAGGAATAGCGCCTAGATGTAAAAGACTCACATGTCAAAATTATACCTCATAAAACACCACCATGATGGTCATTTTGAATTAATCAATGCTTTCGTTGACTTGAACTTTGATAGCTTGCTGGACTTGATCGTTTCATACAGCTTCAACCAAGCACCACGATCGAGGCTGTCTTGGACTGTATGTGCCAAAGTCTTTTGTCTATTAGAATCATTCCTGCTCACAAAGTTTATTTCTCGCAAATCGATCGCAATTCCCGTCGAATACAGCATTTTTTTTCATGTTTTCACCAGGAGTACTCAAAGACCATTTTGCGACATGCATAAATCGATATCGCGTGTATTAATTCTCCTTCAAAATGTTGGTGCGCACGGTAGAATGGAGGCGTCGCCGGTCCGACCATCCTCAGCTTCCGAGACATGGCCCCGACACGCGGTCCTAGCGGCCGAGCCTTTCTTTCCTGGCAAGTTCAAATCATTGATAATTTTATCCACGAGTCAGTAACGGCGAACGACACATTCCCAAGACACGTCACCTCTGTGCTGTCGGCTTGTTTGGATAATTACTATCTTGGAGGCCTCGTCGGCGACTAAAGACTCTGCAAGCTAGGTGCGCGCTCAAGTCCCGCACAACCGCAAGTCGCCCACTACTGCCCGATGATCACTGAGATAGATGCCATCGTCAAACACGTTTGGCAGAACCGCATATCCGAGCGGGGACCACGGACTAGAACACGAATCCGTAGAATCCGTATGAGGGCCGAACCAGACGTAGTCTATCCTGCCCCTCTCCTTTTGCCAGTCCTCTGGCTTGAATCCCGTGAAAGTCGCATCCTCGCCATACCGCTCTGGAGCCGGGATCTCCTCGTGCAAGTCGCGCAACCAGCCGTCGTCCCTCAACGACAGATAGGCCTCTTGGTCGGGAAACGAGTTGAAGTCCCCAGTCAAGAACACGCCCAGAGGATTGCCGTGAGACCACTCTCCGTGCACTCTGCGCAGCGTGCTCAGGATGATCTTGACACTCTCGAACCGGCTCTCGGAACTCTCGTTATCCAGGTGCGTATTGGCGGCAATGTGCCGCCTCTTGGTCTGCTTGTGCTCAAACACACCCACGGTAAGGATCCGGATGCTCCCGGCGCCCCAACCCTTGCTCGGCCGGTCGGGCGTGGGGCTGAGCCAAATGTTCTCATTGTGCAGCAAGTCATACGTCTGCACGGGATAGATGATGGGGCTGTATTCCCCCTTTGTGGCCCCGTCGTCGCGGCCGACGCCCACGTGTGCCCAGAGGGGCCCGTCTGCGGGCGTATCTCCCCGCTGGCCGTCGGGAACTCTGTTCAGTGCCGCGAGGATGTCCACTAACTGATTGTGGAGAACCTCTTGGAGGCCTATAAACGCCGAGCTGTAGGCGTGCGGCTGGCCTGGTGACGACACGAGGGCCTGTGGTGGTGGTGTTTCTAGCAATCGGACCTCGTGCAGAAGCTGATTGGTGAGTACGGGCTCGCGCTCCGGCCAGAGCCTTTCATTTGGAAAGGGTGAGGACGTTGCATAGCGGATATTGAACGAGATGACGCGAAGCTGTATTGGAGCTCCAGTGTCACCAGCAGCGCCTTGTTTGGTAAAGAATGTTACCATGGTTTTTTATTTGCGACCTGGGGTGATAGTGACACAATTTTAGATTCAAGAGGTAATCATACAATCCCACTTGACGGCAATATTCACAGCGCAAAGTAATGTAGAAATGAACGTGCAACGTGGATTCTGAGGGTAACGAGCCACTGTACCCCGCACATGTTACAGGCGGTCCGATCCGGACAACCAATCAAATGAACGCCAAACGGTTGATTCCAGGGAGAAGTATAATCTGCACGGATATTTTCGAATGGACTGGTGACATTTACGAAAAAATAAATTGTCCGGCAGTATACCACCGTTTTGTCGATAGCATCGACGCCGGTGCCGCGTCTCCGGACGTAACGCTTGGAACCACCGAATAGATAACGGGTTGATAAGCCGGTGATCAGCAGTGGAATGATAAAACATCACCAAAAACTCCACGTCCCCGCATCTTACCTACATTCGCCTACTCTCAATTCCTTCTCACGGTCATTAAGCACTGTAGAATTCGAGCCGGGGAGTTTCCTTGAATGTGCATTCAACCATGGACGACGTACAAAGTATAGCGCTATCCAAAGAGGAGTTGGAACAGGGGCGCTACGGGACGGAGACTTTGGCAAAGGTCTTGGGCGCTATGCACCAAGATGGACTCGTGGTCTTGAAGGATGTCATACCGGTCGAAATCATCGATAAACTCAATGCAAAGATGTGCGAGGATGCTGAGAAGAGAATCGCAGATCCCAGCCAAGGTTACAACCATGGCATCAAATGTGAGTTGCACTTGAGCACCATCAATACCGCCGACTCGAGTGAAAAGACACTAATGAAACGTTGCAGCCAATATTCTACAACGACCACCAATCTGCGATGCGCAATATCTGAACAAGGAAATATATTTCAACTCCTTCTTGTTACAGGTTGCCAATGCGTGAGTCAATCTCTGGAGATCAGTCCTTGATTCATCCATCTCACAAGTCTATAGTTACCTTGGAAACAAGCCCATTTGGAACTGGTTGACATCCAATGTGGCACTGGCAAACACGGGCGGAATCCGCCAGCCCGTACACAAGGACAGCCGCTACGCGCACCCCTTGTTCCCGTACTTTTTCATCGCCAACGTCCCGCTGTGCGACTTTACCATTGAGAACGGCGCGACCGAGTTCTGGCTCGGGTCGCACGCCCACACCACGGCGGCCGACCAGGTCATGCCGGCGACGCCCGAGGACATCAAGCCTTACCCGGGCGGCAGTATGGAGGACCCGCTGCCGGCCGTTTCGGAAGATGCCAGGTCGCGCCGTATGCAGTCTCGTCCGCCCATCCAGCCGCTCTGCCGCAAGGGCGACATCATGATTCGGGACCTGCGGACGTGGCACGCCGGCATGCCGAACTCGAGCGCGGAGCATCGGGTCATGTTGGGACTGGGATACCAGGTAAGTGCAATTGTTCACGGTCGCGCTATAAATGTAGAATAACATGGCTGATTGATGTCCTCAGAGTCCTGCTCACGGAAATGAGACGATGCATGTGCACCTTCCAAAATCGCAAGAGCAATTCTTCAAGAGTCACAACACGGACATGGTGGAAGTGCGAGCAAAGTGGTATGAGGATGATGAGCTGGCAAACACGCAGGCTGACACTGTCTTTGACACTCGTCCATCCTACATTGAATGAGCACGTTTTTGAGACTTTTTGATATGATGTTGATTATCGATTGCTGAAATGTGTCGTTCATATCCCTTGCAAGAACGACCTGATACGCACTGTCCCGCATTGGCCCCACCTACTTCGGTTCACGATGAAATGTACGCCTAAAGAAGGTGTTCGCTCCTGTTTCTCTGTATCTCTTTCTGCATTATTCGTCAATGACCTCCGATGGCACGTCGGCGCGTACCGATGACCGCGGTGAAAAGCAGCACCTGAGCGCCGGCTTGCTCCACAGCTGGGTAAGCCGACAGGAACTAGGCCAATCCCCCGGGTCGGGCGCAAACTCCCAGTCGCAGGCATAGGCAATCTTGGCCAGCGCGACCCTCATCTCGAGCCAGGCCAGGTTGACCCCGATGCACATTCGCGGCCCAATGCTAAACGGCGCCGTGTAGGGCTTGTCGTCGCCATCGCCATCGCCGCTCTTGTTACTGCCGAGCCAGCGGTCCGGGTCAAAGGTGTGCGGCGAGGGGGCGTTGAGGGGATGGCGGTGCAGGCTCATGATGTCGGTGGATACGTAGATGCCTTGGGGAACGTAGATGCCGTCGACGAAGTCTCCTGGTGAGACGCGCGGTGGGCCTGGTGGAACTGGAGGGAATACGCGCATCCTACATGGTTGTCACACGATTCAGTTGCTTGTAATACCAAATTGAAAGATACTAAACTCACGTTTCTTCTAGAACTGCATTCAGATAGGGCAATTTGGCAACTGCATCACCAGTGATGCTGCTGTACGAATTAAAGGTTTCGTATAGCTCATCATGGAGCTTCTTGATAACATTCGGGTGCCTAGCGAGGAAATAGAAGACGGTGGTGATCGTCGTTGCAGTCGTCTCAGCCCCAGCAATCAGGAACACGGTGGCCTCTTGCACCATTTGCTCCTCGGTCTGGAGCTTGTTGCGAATGACGTGGGCAAAGAAATCTTCGCGGTGGTTGGAATCACCAATGTCCATACGTCGCCTCACTTTCTCGAATGTGAGTTGTTGGTGTCTGGCCAAGGTCTCCAGTGCGCCCTTGGGAATGAGCCACGGTAATACGTATTGAAGGATGGGTGCTCGCTTTGTCATTGCCATTACCGTGGAGCCGTATAGCGCATTGAGAAGCATGCTAACCCACTCATGCGATTGTGCTTTTGTGATGGCACCAAAAGGCTCTCCAAACGTCAAATCGCCTTCAGGGGCAGATTAGTCAACTCATCTAGTCAAGCACAAACACGGAACGGCGTACCAATAATATCGAATGTAAGCCATTCCGCAGCCCGTGCCATGTCAACGCTACCAACTTCGCGGCTTAGGCGCAGGAGCTGTTCGACAAACGTATCGGTGTGCTGGTGGATGAGATGCTCCTGGTCGCGCAAGGCTTGTGTCCTGAAGGCTGACTGATATAGCTTTGCTTGACTTGCATGTCTATCTGGGTCTCGCTCATATGCCAAACTAGGACTATTGTCATAAAACCTTTCAGACTTTACAAACAGCTTTTTCTGCTTTGAGGGTGGTCCGTATATATCTTTGACGGATTGGAGCGTGGAGAATGATAAATCGTTTGGTGCAACTCGTACAACATCGCCTGGGTAAACCCAAAGGATAGTCAGTGTAGCGTCGATCCATTATAATTTTGTGGCTACGTACCATATTTTCGATGCGTCTCCTCCATTATGAACGGGTAACGGCCACCAGTCCATGCTCTGATGAACCATATCTACAGTGGTGAGAAGTGGAACGACGGTGCAACGGAAAGGTAGACTGACTTCTGATATCTTTGCCAGCAATGGCCCAGGATACTTTGACAATGGATGGAAATATAGCGAGTAGATGCACCAACCCACTGAGTAAGACAACAGCTTACAACGGTCAGCCCGAAATATACTTCCCAGGACAATGCAACTTGACTCACCAAAAGCAACCCAACGGCCAAAGTATGAATGATTGGCACCATTATGATAGCTGTATCATGCGATTCACAACTGTTGTACTGAGGGAGGATTGAGGAAGAAGGCAAAAGTCCTCCCACACCAGGTCGTGGATGCTGGATATACTAAGTCCAAATATTGATCATGGGCGGCTCCAGTTATTCACGACAACCATGGTCCTCTCCACCGGCCACAGGGATCTACGCTCGGCACTGCAACCTTTATCCCGATCCCCATTGTTCACGGGTAATTTGCCCGAGAAAAGCAAGCATTAGCAATGTGCGATACATGCAACTATGCGGCGCGTCAGACCAATGTCGTTTATGATGGGTCTCTACTGTAACATGATGTAAAGAAGACGGTACATTGAAACACTGGGAACCGCCTGATAATCTCATTGGACAGCCGTTAGATGTACGTGATCTCTAGAGACAGGAAATGGTTCAAGCCTGGCTGCTCATAAAAACAAGCGCGTGCGTAAGCCTCCAGATCCGGGAGTATTGTACGGTGTCTCTACTTACTGGTCAACGAAATTTTCTCGTTGCCTAGATCATCACTGTTTCCCCCAGGTATTACAGTTTGCCATAGAGGGCAATCGAATGCAGATATCACATCGAAGTGACGCCCTATAATTAGACAATTCTTCAAACAGCTATCCTGCCCCCCTGACGTATGTCATGATATACTGTCAATCATTTTCCCCAACCAGGTAAAGGCGCACGAATCACACAGCTTCAGATGACAAACCGTCTATGCCGAGGTAGCACTTATGTGTAGAGTCCCACAAATGCTGCATTGACCCGTCTTCTATACGGTCATATTTTGCGAACCTGTCGGCAGCTCTCCCGAACACGCATATTGGGTGCGAGAAAGCGAGCCGATGCGTGAAAGATCGGCTTGCAGATGCGACAGTATACACATTCCGATCATTTACACTGAACAAGGATACAACAAAATCGGCCGCAACGCCAAAATGCATTATTCAAAACTCGATGCATAAGTATTGTGGCTTATGCACAGGCGGGCTGCTCCACAAGTACCCGGCGGCTCATAGACTAGCCACATCTAAACCTTTTCCAGCCAAGTCGACAAGAAATACTTTTTTGGTATATGAATCGCCAAAGCATGCTCGATACATGTCTCGGGCTTGCCATGGAAGTCCAGCCCCGACATGAATGAATTACAGTGTCTGTGGGAGGTCAAGGAGTCAGCAAATGACCATGGCCTATTCGCCGCAGCCGACATCAAGGCAGGACGCCTGATTGTCCAAGAAGCGCCACTACTCACGGTCACGAACCAGGAAGCTCAGTCCGGGTCGGAGCATGTTGGGCTTCCCGCCAAGACGGGCCTCTTGTCGGCAGAGGACCAGCAGCGGCTGATGGACCTGTACCACAACCCGTCCAAGCTGCGCGAGTTTGCAGAGTACCAGGGCCAGCCGTGTCCCGGGGCTCCCCACATTGACGCGGCCGTCGCCCTGGCAAAGTTCTACACCAACGCCGCGACCATCACCACCGGCGACCTGGACGCCGGCCTCTTCACCATCTTCTGCCGCATGAACCACTCGTGCGCCCCCAACACGAGCTGGGGGTACGACGAGGTGTCGGGCACGATGCAAGTCTACGCCTCCCGCGACATCCGGCAGGGCGAGGAGCTGACCGACGCCTACACGGAGCTCGCGCGGCCCCGCGCGCGCCGGGCCAAGGAGCTGGCCAACTGGGGCTTCCAGTGCGCGTGCCTGGTGTGCGAGGGGCCCGACGCCGAGGAGCACGACGCCCGGCGGCGGCAGGTGTGGCGCATCGGCGAGATCCTCAAACTCTACGATGCGCATAAAAAAGGCGCCGGCAAGGAGAGGCCCGTCTTTGCCGAGATGCCCAAGACGGACGCCGAGGCCCTGGGGCTGGCCGAGGAGACCGCGGCGCTGCTCAAGACGGAGGGCCTGGTGGAGGAGTTGGGCGCCGCCTATGGACGGTGTGCCAAGTTTGCGCGCGGGGCCGGGCTTTTACAGCTCGCTGATGACTATGACGAGAAGGAGTTTGAGATTCTCGTATTGACGACTGGTGAATGCTCGCCCTGAGCCAAAAGAAGATATCCGCGCTGTTGTTTCATTCGTCACTGAATCACAGCTTTGCATAACCGCGTTACGCAATGCGCAAGGTCCTTGTTATTATCCGCTACCTCCAGCTGGTACAATATAGGCCATTTACATGCACATCCTGGGTCTTGGGTTTCGGGTAGGTCACGGGTCATCTCCTGCTCTGCCTGGTATTCCGTTCCATGGCATGATTCAAAAAGTACTAATAAATTGACTGAAGCAACTGACAGAGAATGTAGACGTGGTCTTTGACGACAAATGTGTTCCTCGGCAATCGCAACAACTCTCTGGGAAAGACCTCCCATCGATCATGCCAGTGCGTAGGCGCTCTTGATCAAATCCGCAACCTGTGTTCGCTCGTTAGTACCAAGAACTTTGCACAAGACGAGAGCGCCGTAAAATACGTACCTTCTCTCCTTGGCCATAAACAGTAGCTGTAGGAGCAGCCGAGATGATCATGGGCCACGCACTGATATCAATCACACGAAGCCTCTGCACACCATACACCCTCGACTCATCGTCGACGACTCCGCCCAGATCCCGAGGCAGCATGGCAGCGGTGCAGCACTGGTGCGCGTTGCTGGGGTTGATCTGCTGCCGCAGCACCGCCTTGATATCGTCATCGGTCTGACTGGCCTCACCAAACGGCGAAAGCTCGGTTGGGCCCAGCTCTCTCATGGTCGGCTGGTCGAAAATTTCTCGGTGTTTGCGAAATAGCGCCAGGGTCAGGTCTAGGTCGGCGGGATTGGTCATGGATCGCCAGTCAATGACGGGATTGGCCAAGGGATCAGTACTATTGACGTTGATGGTACCGCGGCTCAGCGGTTTGACAAAATACAAAGTCGCCGTTGTGGTTGTGCTCCAATGAATCTGTCCGATGGGCGATGATGAGGCATTCAATTGACCTAGAGTAATTTCAAACTGTCTCTGGTAGCCTTCAAGTACGGTCGGATCAACATCGGAGGGCAGGTAGAGGGCCGGACTTTGGCCAGCAATTGTGTCGATGATCCTTTGGCAGTCACTCGCGGCATTGCAGAGGGCGACTGAGGCAATGTTTGTGCTTAAAGGGTGAACAATGGTAAAGGCGCCAAGGCGCTGTTGCTCATACAATTCAAGCTGCTCAGCGCGATACGTCGCATTTGTATCCAAAGATCCTTGATTGGGAGTCACATTGTTTGTGACTATGCTGTTAGCACACAATCCGTGATCTGGCGGCGCTTTCCTTACAGTTGTATGATGTTGTTAGAGTTGCGTGATCTTGCAAGTTCTGCCCTACGCCAGGAAGTTCAGACACCGTCTCAATGCCGAGCATCTCGAGGAGGGCACGAGGTCCAATTCCTGAGAGCTGTAAGACTTGTGGTGTGTGAACACCTCCAGCTGCGAGAAGCACCTCTTTGCTTGCAGTGACCTGTGAAACGTTGCCGCCGGCACTTGGCAGATAGTCGACTCCGACGGCTTCGGTGCCATTGAATAGAACCCTGGCGACAGTTGTGTCGGCAAGAATATGGTAGTTGGAACGCGCTTCCTTGACTCTGTCATAGTGATTGATGCGCGCATAGCTTCTGGTGCCGTTGGCCGCGTCAAGGAAGGAAGACATGTAGAATACTCCTCTGTTGTCGCCGGCGTTGGGGTCTGGTGCCTGACTGATGCCTGCATCCAGCGCAGCTTGCCACCAGTTTTCTGGACAGTCAGCACATGCGTGATGGAGTGATCTTGCTTCGGGCACCACCTAATCATGTCAACATACCGCTACCTGGAAAGTGATACGAAGGGTATGAACCCTGCACCGGACCGGAATGGCCATGAACATCGTCGGCGTACGAAATGTTTGCCTTGGCGGCATAACCTGGGTCTGGGGTAGTGAAGTTTTCGCTCTTTCAGCTGTCCGTCAGTTTACGTCACGGAGGAATCATCAACATGAGCCGCACCTTTTTGAAATAGGGCAGCAATCGATCCCAATCCCAACCCTCATTCCCCAGAGATCCCCAGGCAGCGTAGTCCTCTTTACTCCCACGAGTATACACCATTGCATTGACAGCAGATCCGCCTCCCACCACGCGACCACAGATTGAGGAGAACGAGATGTTGTCTAATCCAGACTGTGGCTCACTTTCCAATCCAGGCCAAAAATACTGAAAAGGCGGGTAGTCTCCTGGGATCAATACATTGTCTTCATACTGGTCAAAAGGCCCGGCTTCAATGACCAAGACAGTGACTGGCAATGGACATTAGCAATTGATGGAGACGAAATATGTCCCAGAGAGTCACAGAGCTCACCGGAAGGATCTTCTGTCAGTCTGTCGGCCACTGTCAGACCTGCAGGACCTGCACCTGCTATGACAAAGTCATACTCCACATTCAAATCGCGTTGTTCAATTGCAGTGGCATGGCGGGGTATGGTGACCGCCTGACAGGGTTGCAGGCATACCGTAATCCACGAAAGTGTAAACAGCAAGTCCAAGTCAAGCATAATGATCGACTACTGGCAAGACTTGTGAAGATGAGATTTAAGACGAATAAGTGTCGTGTGGAACAGAGATTCGTTCGCCCAGAGACTTGGAGCTGGCAGATGTAATCGTTGGCTGCAAGGGCCGTATGTCAACCAATCTGCATCGCAGGGTAGCATCAGGAGTCAGACGCGGGTCCCTTGTCGGCGAATTTGGCAGAAGGCATCCGGCGCATTACCTATTCGGCGTCTCGCCAACCTCTTTCTTTTAGGATTACGTCTGCATCAGATCATCTTTTCAATAGTCTGCAGATGGAACATCCGTGTTGATTAGCGATACCACTATTTCGTGCATTCTTTTGCGGACATCGTTTCCCAGACCGATAGAAAAGCGCCGTCTCTCGCATCACCGCGAGTAAAGTACTAATAACTAATAAGCCCCATCTCGTGTGCCTTTATTTGCAACGCCAGGCACTGCGAGAAATACCTGCAGAGGGGCAAGTTGCCACCCATGTACCAGAATCCCGGGTGGCCGCTCGGCCGCCACATGGCCCGGAACTCGCCCTCCTCGTCAAAGCCCCAGACGTCCTTGAGCCTGTCGGCGACCTGGTCGCCGAACATGGCCCGGGCCTGCGTCCGCATGTTCTGGTAGCCTGTCGCAAAGATGATCTCGTCGGCGGGCAGGACGGACCCGTCGGCAAACTTGACGCCGTCCTTGAGGATCTCCGCGACCTCCTGGCCGTGCTTGATGGCGATCTTGCCGTCAATGATGAGCTGGCTGGCGCCCACGTCAATGTAGTAGCCGCCGCCGCGCTGGTAGTACTTGTAGATGAGCCCCGCGCGGCTGGGCCCCGAGTCGACGGCGAACCCGGCCCTCTGCAGGCCGAGCAGCGTCTCCCTGTCCCGCTCGTTCTGGACCACGGCGAGCTCCTGAGACTGCGCCTTGTGGTACGCCGTCGGCTGCCCCCACATGATGATGTCGGCGTCGTCGACGGGGGGACCCTCCTCGGAGAAGAGCGGGTGCAGCGCCGTCTGGACTATAGTCTCGGACGAGACGACGCAGGTGGACGAGCGCTGCACCATGGTCACGTCGTAGCCGGCCTTGAAAAAGTCCTCGGCAATGTCGTGGCCCGAGTTGCACGACCCGATCACCACGGCGCGCTTGCCCTGGGAGTTGGGGACGGCGCCGTCGAACTGCGAGCTGTGGCACAGGCGGCCCTGGAACTGCTCCATGCCCTTGATAGTGGGGAAGTTGATCATGCCTGAGTGGCCCGTTGCTTGGACAATGTGGCGCGGATGAAATGTGCGGGTTTCCTTCTTGTCGCCTAGCTTCCGCTCGACTGTGACAGTCCAACGCTTGGCACTGTCGTCCCATGACGACGATGTCATTTCTGTGCTTGTCCAGACATTCAACTCAAGCAGGGTGACATACGCCTCAAAGAAGTCGGCGAGCTTGTCCTTGGGTGTGAAGATGGGCCAAGTGTCGGGAAAGTTGATGTACGGGAGATGATCGAACCAGACGGGGTCGTGAAGTACTAGACTTTGGTATCGCTTCCGCCAGTTATCGCCGACTCTCTCGTTGCGGTCAATCATGAGAGACTTGATGCCAACCATTTTCAGACGAGCCGCTGCTGTAAGGCCACCCTGGCCCGAGCCTGTCCAAATCGTCAGTTTTGATCATCATTCAGTCGGCTGTCGAATGACTTACCAATGATTAGCACAGTCGGCTCATCCTCTTCAAAGTTCCTTTCCGTGTCTCGCTTTTCGAACCAGTTCTTGGACCCTGCGGCCCGATCACCTCGCTCCTTGCCATAAGGTCGGTGTCGCCCTCGGGGCTCGTTGACTCCCGACAATGATTTCAAGCTTGTGTAAATGGTCAGGACCTTCCAGTCTCCATTAGACTGTGTCAACCTGACCAGTCCTCTGCCTTCTCCGACAGTAGTCGATACGGAAATGAAGAACATGATTGTGTTGACTTTGCCGGCACCGTCGAGCGGGGCGAATTGAGGTGCCCGGTGCGGCGCCGCCGTGTCCAGCGACAATTTGGTCACGCGACATTCCTTTTGGAGAACGTTGAGAATCTTGTCGGGTCCGTGTAGCGTTCTAAAGTCCCAGGTCAGGCAGAGATGATCGCGCCAGTATGAAGCATCAGTGAAGAAATTGGCCAAAGAGGCATAGTCTTTTCGCTCGAGGACTGCATTAATCTTGTCAAGAGTGTCTTTCGCAACGTCCTCCGGTGAGATGCCATCGCTATTGATCGTGGCAGGGTATTTTGCAGCAATCACGTTGAATGACCCAGACTCCAGACGCTCGTCGGTCAGCGTCTTTAACGTGCCTGGAGCTGCACCGTCACTCAAGTTTTCGCCCATGATTAAGTTGAGAAGTTGGTGAGCCAATACAGTGCTAGATGGTACGGTGCGGCAAAATGATGTTGAGTATAGTCTGAAAGGTCGAACTTAGTGTAAGGGCAGGCGATTGTTTTTAAAGCATTAGACTATGTTGTCTCCAGCTGAATGATGCGGGCGTTACTCGGACACTTCTCAACCGACATGACTTCGCCGAGCATGACCTTGATTGTGTTCCGCATCCCTTCAAAAAGGTCCACCTTGGTCATTGCTTTCTCACCTGAAAACTTACAGCACATCCATCTGCCCTATGAGCATTCGCTTCTCTCTCCGCAAACCGGCTGATCAAAGTATGAATTTGGAGTAGATCTGGAGGGGGCGACGGTACCCGCGTAGGCCTATTCCCTTCCCCGCCCCTCCCCACACGCCCAAGTGGCGTATTGCGGGATGGCCCTGATCCTCAGGGTATTTGGCCGACCGGGTTCATCAGGATATAAAGAAAGATTATAGTGCAGCGTTGTGCTTCCGCATGTGTGCCAGCTTGGAAGCGGGGTTCATGTCGAGACGTGTGCGTGCACCTCGATGTCGGCGTTTCTTCCGACTATAGGCCCGGTCTTGTGCTTAGATTGTGAGGTCCAGTCTTTGCACTTCACGAGCACTCTAAGCAGTATATAGAAAAGTGATCGTTCATCGGCAACTTCAAATCGATCATGGTAAAAACCAGAACTCATTGTTCTCAATCCATCTGCACGGACTCGTATGTCTCTTGATTTTCGTAGCTTTTGACTATTGAGCTAGAGATCAACATGGATACATATTATTTATTTGCTAATGGACCTTAGGTGACGTGTTGTGCAGTTCCCCATTAGACCCAATAATATTTGTCTGAGTACGATGCCTTTGATCGCCTAGATAGCTCAACCCCACCTCAAGGCAGACAATGTGAATGCGATTCCTGTCACAGCTGGATAGAAGCAGCTCACCTAGACTTGTACGGCTTGCCGAGAATGGAAACCCGCCGCGTTGAAATGATCGCTCCCTCAAGGCACAGCGGAATTACTGGGCTTGGTAGCATCAGCCATCAGGTACGCAGCGTCCAGCTTTTGTTGCTTCCCCGCAAACTGCTAGCTTGGGGTGCTATATCGCGAGAGCCGCTGACGCTAAGGGCGAGCCGGTGGTTCTCGCAGCAGTCAGATCTTTCAGGAAAACTCGTGTGATTCCAGTGCATTATATATATGAGTTGCCTTTAGAGCGTATATTAATTCATGACTGACGAGAGTGCGTTGACGCTATACAAGCGGAGCGCATGTGTACGAATAGGTAACAGAGAAAAACATGGTTGCTCGAGCTGATTGAGTAGTATGTTCTGCCGTCGCCAAAATTGCCCTTCTTAGAACTTTTGCCCGAAAACTTACCTAGCTAGGTAACGTATAGAAGGGCCATACAAATGAAAAGAAGTGGTCTCGTCTCATAGTGACCCCCATCGAAGCACCCGTTCGCCACGAGCACTATTGTGTGACAGCACATTGGTTTCCAATCTAGAGCACCGCCAGAATCTAACCCAAAAGTGGCACACGAGCAGGAATAGAGGACGGTCATTTGTCAACAATATTTGCATATATATCCGAATCACGTTAGCCTTATCCCCGCCCCAGAGAGGAGAGTGGCCATATGGGGAAACCAAGACGATCAGAAAAGCTCTCAGGTCACAGTGTTTCGGTTTATCAACTGTCCGAGTCTTGTGTGGCCTGGACTCTTCCTGATAGATGTGGATGGGGCTAGAAAAGATATATCTTGTTCTAAATTCCCCATGTGCACGAAGTAAAGCTGCCCTGGTATCATTTGCAAGTCCCAGCTCTATCTTCTAGTGTCATTGTCAAGACCTTCTCTCAATTCCAACCAAGGCCTTTAATACACTGAGAAGATGGCTACACAGGACAACTCCAGCCCTCAACCATTCTCGGTGGATGGCAAAACAGCTATAGTCACTGGAGCTGGATCAGGTATGAATTTCTAACCTGTCATTCAGGAGGAGCAAGATAGCTGACTTTGTGTCACATTTAGGAATTAATCTGGAATTTGCAAAGCTTCTTGTTTCCCTCAACTGTAATGTCGTGCTAGCCGATCTGGCGCTTCGTCCTGAGGCGGCCGAATTCGTGTCGCAGCACGAGGGAAACGCAGGAGGCCCCCGGGCCGTTTTCATTGAGACTAATGTCACGAAGTGGGCGGACATTACACGCATGTTTGAGTTTACGTTGGCCCAATTTGGCGACTTTGACATTCTGTGTCCCGGCGCCGGCGTCTATGAACCTCATTGGTCGTCGTTCTGGCATCCTCCCGGGTCATCAGAAAGCAGGGACAGTCCCGACGGCGACCGGTACGCCCTGCTGGATATCAATCTGACGCATCCGATCCGGGCTACACAGCTCGCCATGTCGCATTGGCTGCATCCCCGGCCACCGACCGACTCCAAGTTCCCCACTCCAAAGCCGGTATCGCTGCAGAACCCGAAGCGTGTCGTTCACATCTCGTCAGTCGCAGGTCAGCTGCCAGTGTTTCGGGCGCCCATCTACGGCGCCACCAAGCATGCCATCTCGGGCTTTGTGAGGTGTCTGGCACCAGTCCAAAGTGTAGGGATTTCCGTCACCGCCGTCGCACCGGGTGTGGTAAAGACGCCTTTGTGGATGGAGCACCCAGAAAAGCTCGTCAATGTCAACGAAGGGGCAGACGCCTGGGTAACGCCACAAGAGGTGGCCGAAGCAATGCTGCGGTGTGTGCAACAAGAACCAGGAGGCACCATTTTGGAGGTGGGAAGTAAGTTCGTCAGACCAGTCAAGGCTGTGAATGACCCAGGGCCGGATCTGGATCCCAAAAAGGGGTTGGCCACAAGTAATGCAGAGAAGGGAAATGACATGGTGTGGGAATGGCTTCAAGATCCTAAGTTTTGGGGCTAGGCTGTGCTAGATAGTTCTTGCCAGTGGTTCAACAATACATTGTTAGCTTCCTAGCAGAAGAATGTGCAAGCACACTGATGTTGGCAAGCAGAAAACAGGAAGACAAGATGGCGGTCACTGATGATCGACCTGCATCAGCTCTCGGCCATGGGCGCATCGTCATTGGATTGCGATGTCTTCGCCTGATGGTTAGCCATGAGAGCCGTGCGACTCTTGTGCTTCAATCCGCGACGATGACGTTGACCGTTGACATGTTTGTTCCATTGGTCTTCTGTCTGAAGTGTCATGTTGCAAACCTCACAATGTCTTGCTTGGACCTTTGGCTTGTCTTCTGCATCTTGGGCCGCATATGCGGATAGAACTTCTTTGGCGGTTTCAGAGATGGATGTAGGCTCAGGAAGAGCGTGCCCGTTCAGATATGCTTCCATAATATTCGCGGCTGGCGACAAGACGTTGTCGGCAAAATTTGATGCGACTGAGCTGTCCAGAAGATAGAGGTAGTCGAGCGCATTGTGTTGTTTGAGCTCGGGAATGGTTTTTAGCCGAAGCCATCTCAGTTGATACCTTGCATACTGGTGGTTTGCAATCTGAGTCAACTCAATGCCTTCAGCTTTCAGTTTACCCAATATATTTGCATCATCACCATTGTCTTCGGCCAAAACAAATGGCTCAAACTGCTTGAACCCAATGGATTGCCAGATGCCACGAGTGCGATCAACCTCCACTCCAGCAGCAGATTGCGAACGAATATGTTCATGGAGAGTTCTCACTTCCCCAATCAAGCCATTCTGTTCCATCTTCTCTACTCGCTTGTCCAGGCGTTCCTTGAGAGTATCGCGATTTGTGTAAACCCAGAACATGAGGGCTTCCCACGGTGAATTCTCAGAAGTTGCTGCTTCTTTCGCTTTCTGTTGTTCTTCGTATATGTCTGAGGCTCTTTTCCCAGTGGTCAGATAAATCTCCAGTGACCGCTTGATTTTGCGCCTGTCCTCGGGGTGCCACCGAGCGCCCATGACTGGATCGACTTCTTTTAACTTCTCGAGCATATCCTCCGTTGGGCCAGCTAGAATCGGGTGGAGTTTCTCAATCTCAACTTGAGCTGTAAATGACGATGCATCGTCGTCCTCGGGTGAGTCTACCAGGGAATTGCCGAAAAGAAGAGAGCTGACGTAGTAGTGTGTTCCGCCAACCACGATGGGCAACTTGCCCCTACTGCGAATTTCCCTGATGAGCTTGCTGGCTTCCCTGACAAAGACGCCGACTGTCCATGTCGGCTCGTCAACATCTACCATGGCCAGTAAGTGGTGTGGAATGCAGCGTTGTTCCTCATCAGTAATCTGGTTGGTGATGATTGGTAGACCCCTGTACATTTGCATGGCATCTGCATTGATAATCTCTCCATTGAATCTGACAGCCAAGTCTACCGCGAGCTAAGCATTGGAATTAGACATGGCAAGTTTGGAAAAATACAATATTAAAAAGGACAAGTAATGCATGAACAATGGACAAGTATACGAATGTAGACTCACATCTGACTTGCCCGTGCCAGTGGTGCCCATGATCGCCACAAGGGGCTCCTTTGGACTTTGGCGTTTTGACATGCTGGCGACATGACGGACCCTGGACAATCTCCAACCCAAAATCGGTTGCTTCTTTGCAAAATGACCAAGTACACCACAGCGTCTAAACATCAATCACGCCACGGTAGCCGGTTGAGAAAGAGTCACAAAATAGCAGAAAGAGTCTTGCCGATTCTGTGGTCTTCTCTGTCCACGTCTCGGCTATTGAAATACTCCTACGCCTAATTGGCGCCTGATAATTGGCATAACAAAAAGGCAGAAAGGACCCTGAAACAAAAGCAGCCAATCAGAATTTAGTGTTAGAATGCTTTTTGAGGACACAGTGCACCGACGGTTTGAGGCTCAAAATCCAGAAGCCAGTAGGTATGGGGGCAAGCACGGGACGGAATAACCTTCCTGCAAGGAATCAGCCAGGGTGCCAAATAGTGATGGGTGACCAGGTGAGCTTCCTTCAGCTTGGGTGTTGAGCTTAAATCGCAAGCATCCGATGGGTCTCCGCAAAAAAATGTCTCAAGGATTGGATGAATCCCATGGAAGCCAGAAGCTTGCCGAAGCTCAGAGCTCGGATCCCATGGACGTTTCCAAGGGTCTGACCGTGCTGGGCTGGCTGGCTGCTGGCTGTTGACCCAGTGTCCTTTTTAGCTGGTGGGAGTCGAGCTGGAGGCTGACTTGCGAGTCACGTGCATCTCCACTATTTGGAGCACTAGAAAGGGGACACATCGTCAATTTGGGGGGAAGGGTGCGCTTGGGGAGCCGCCAAAACTGCCTGTGGCTTTCGCTTTAGGCATGGTCCATTGGCGACCGGGGACTGGAAACTGGGGCTCACTATTTTTTAATTGAAGCCAGATCTGTTCCAATTGATGGCCTCCAAGCCCAGCCAGCAGCCAGCCAGCACCAGCCGAGCCCATCCCATACTAAACCTCGTGCTGCTAGTCGCGACGTAGCCTTTCTACTTCTCTCCTTTCCACCTCCTCACTCTTTAAAGGCACATCGGCATCTCGCGACTCTCCCTGCTTCTTTTCAATTGGGAAACGCAAACAGGTGTCGCTGTGAGCGGGTTTCTTCTTCTCTTCTTCCTTCTTCACTTTTACTCTATAGTATTTCCCACAGACGCATCGCCATCATGTCGAGCTGTAAGTCCCGAATCCCTTGCCCCAATGTGGCTGCATCACCACCAGAACTCAAAAGCAATCTTGCCACTCTGTGCATCGCATCCGGTTCAGCAGCAACTTCTGAAGCTTTGGAACCTTGCGAGCACCTCTGCGACGCGCTTTCTCCTGGTTTTGGTAGCCATTGAGATGTTGGAAACCACAATGCTAACTCGTTTCCCTTGCTTGCAGTACGATTTCTCGACCTCGTCAAGCCATTCGTGGCCTTTCTGCCAGAGGTGCAGCAGCCCGAGACCAAGATCCCCTTCAACCAAAAGTTGATGTGGACTGGTCTTACCCTGCTCATCTTCTTGGTCATGAGCCAGATGCCCCTCTACGGTATCGTCTCGTCCGACACCTCGGATCCTCTCTACTGGCTGCGCATGATGATGGCGAGTAACCGTGGTACGCTCATGGAGCTTGGTATTACGCCCATCATCACCTCCGGTATGGTCTTCCAGCTCCTCGCTGGAACCCACATGATCGATGTCAACCTCGACCTCAAGTCCGACCGTGAGCTCTACCAGACTGCCCAGAAGCTGTTTGCCTTCATCCTCTCCGCCGGTACCGCCACTGTCTACGTCTTCAGCGGTCTTTACGGCCCTCCCAGCGACCTTGGTGCTGGTATCGTCTTCCTCCTCGTCCTGCAGCTGGTTGTTGCTGGTATGATTGTCATCCTCCTCGATGAGCTTCTCCAGAAGGGCTACGGCTTGGGCAGCGGTATTTCCCTGTTCATTGCCACCAACATCTGCGAGTCCATCATGTGGAAGGCTTTCTCTCCCACTTCCATCAACACTGGCCGTGGTCCCGAGTTTGAGGGTGCTGTTATTGCCCTCTTCCACCTTCTCATGACCTGGCCCAACAAGCAGCGTGCTCTCCAGGAGGCTTTCTACCGCCAGAACCTCCCCAACATCATGAACCTGCTCGCTACTCTGGCTGTCTTCGCTGCCGTCATCTACCTGCAGGGCTTCCGTGTCGAAATCCCCGTCAAGTCAAACCGCCAGCGTGGTGCTCGTGGCTCCTACCCTGTCCGCCTGTTCTACACCTCCAACATGCCCATCATGTTGCAGTCGGCACTGTCCTCCAACATTTTCCTGATCAGCCAGATGCTCTACTCTCGCTTCTCTGAGAACCTTCTCGTCCAGCTCTTCGGTGTCTGGGAGGCCAAGGAGGGATCCGCTCAGCTTTCTGCTGTTTCTGGTCTCGTCTATTACATGTCTCCTCCCTTGAACTTCAAGGATGCTTTGCTCGACCCCATCCACACCGCTGTCTACATTGCCTACATGCTCACTGCCTGCGCCATCTTCTCCAAGACTTGGATTGAGGTGTCTGGCTCTAGCCCTCGCGATGTTGCCAAGCAGCTCAAGGACCAGGGTCTTGTCATGGCTGGTCACCGCGACCAGAGCATGTACCGCGAGCTTAAGCGCATCATTCCCACTGCCGCCGCCTTTGGTGGTGCCTGCATTGGTGCGCTCTCGGTCGCTAGCGACCTGATGGGAGCTCTCGGCTCCGGTACCGGTACCCTTCTCGCTGTCACGTAAGTAATCTGTAAAATGAACTTCCTCTGAAAATTTTGAGCTAACTTTTCTCCCACAGCATCATCTATGGCTACTTCGAGATCGCAGCCAAGGAGGGTGACCTTGCTGGCATGAAGGGCATGATCATGGGCTAGTTTCCCTGTTGATCTACCCCGGTCCGATACCAACCACTACATATTCTCGACCAGTAAACGCGTCACGAAAATCCGATGGTGGGCCATCGAGTGTACAATGTAAAGGGAAAAACATAAAAGTGCATTTACGTAACAGGAAGGCAAGCGTGCATATAGGTGGCTTCTGTCTGGTCTTGTCTCGCCGTGGCCCATAATTGGTGACGAGTGCTACTGCGCACGGGAGACATAGTGTACACATTCACAGTGTCTCCAGTTAGGAATCAAAACCTTTGTATAATTACAAACCCACTGGACTATTGTGACATGCGATGCTGTGATATATGACTGTGACTGTAGCATGACCTGAAGAATTTGGTCATGATGCGAATTCGGATCTGCGCGGCTTAATATCCTCGACTAATCTACCCTTGGCCTTGTTGTATAGTCTCAGTCTAGTCTGCAAGTCTTCCTCGGCACTTTCCAGCATGGCCTCGTACGCGCACAGTCTCTGGCGCACCTCGCGGGCTTCCTTGGCATACTTGTGGCGGTCCAGACGGGCGGCCAGGATCCGGCCCGTGCTGACAATGTCGTTCCACCGGTCGACCTGCCGCTGCCGGGCGTGTAGCATCTTGAGCAGGCGCTCGTGCCGCGCCTGGTCGTCGGAGGAGATGGAATGCGGCGACATGAGAGGGGATGGACAGAACGACCCTGGTGACGGGGGAGGCATCAAGGTGAGTTTGGCACTCTGCTGCTTGATGACTTCCTCGGTCAAGGTGTCGCGCGGCAGCGTCTCGTCTATCAGGGCGTTGAAGTGTAGGATATGGTCTTTTAGGGGTAATGTTGACATTTTCGTTTAATAGTCGGCAGGGTTAACTTGTGGTATTTTTACGGTGACAGTATCTTGGCAGTAATGGATGAGCACTATTGTATTTATCCTATTTCTAACCAGCGCATCGTCAGGATGTGGAGTGAACGAAGTGCATCAGAGATAGATTTCGGGCCGTACCGGCACTTTGCGAGGTTATGCTCTGTTCCAAGACGTGAATCACTTCTGATCCCGGATCCCGACACCTATCAGTACTAATTCCAACACGGACTTACTTGTCGTCAGCGATAGAGCTATGGCGGTGGCTGCAGGAGATTCGGGGGATATTCCGTCCACTTTAACTGGGCCAACCTGGAAACTGCCCGTGAGCTGGTGGCGGTCGATACTGCGCTGAATAATTCGGAGCGTGTTGAGCTTTCTCCAGCGCTGGTGTGATACCATGGCTACGAAGAGAGACGACTCCGGCACCGACCAGCGAAGCAGAGACTGTCACTGCTGTCACCGGAATCGCAATGGCCCAGAACAGCCACTGGCTTTGCTGCATGTCTCTCACGTCCGATGTGTTCATGCCCAGGACGCTTGACACAGTCGAAATGGGCAGGAAGATGATTGTGACGATGGTGAAGACATAAATGGCTGCCTCTTGACGGTCCTTGTTACTTGCTATTTGTTCTTTGCTCTGCATGAATTGGCCTCAGTATCTCCAAGAGTCCATGTCGAACGTAAAATTCATGACAATATTGTACTTACCTTGCGCAGGAGCTCATTTGCACTGTTTCTCAACTGTTGCAAAGAATCGACCTTGCCACGCACTGAATCCTTGAGCGAGCCAACAGTTTGAACGTGGAAGTGATCGTGAAATCTTCCCTTGGGCTTAAACGCCGCTGTGTTTGACAGCTTCTCAAGAATTTCTAGCTGCTTGCTCAAGTGGTGTTCGAGAACGACGATTTCTTCAAGGAGAAACGAGATCTTTGAATGGTGCGATCTGTCAAGGGGCTTGTCGCTGACTTGTACCTCCTGTTGTATATCAGCTCGATGAGACCTATTATAGGGGCTTGGTGAACTCACGATTTGTCGGAAATACGACCAGGCGGTTTTTTCCGCCGGTTCATACTCATTTGGTCCATCCTCAATGACTCGACGCGACAGAAAGATTATCATCTCTACAGGCAGTGCTACACGGAGTTCCCGCAATCTTGCACCACTATTTTCTCCAAGAAGCGCTTCGTAGCCCTTGTTCATGGACGCCTGAAATTTTATCGCATACTTATCTGCCCGCATCATCGCATCTTGTGTCCATGTCATGTTCAGCAGAGATGAGAGCAGGTAATACCAGGCTTTGGTAAAATCAGAAGGGAACACATTTTGGACTGGATCTGGTCCTCTGCTACCTGAGAGTTGATATTGAATTCTTGTTGCCTGTTTTGCAATATCTTTCAATACAGCGAGAGTACGTTTAGCCACCTTGAGTTTGATTTCAAACGAACCCTGATCCACGTCTTAGCGTCAAATTTGAACTACAATCACCGCATCAAAGAGGGACATGATACATACGGTTATACTGCGATGCAGGCTTCCCCAAAACTTCAAGCATATTTTCTCCTGTTGGTCACAGGGAATAAATACTCGAAAGAGCGATTCACAAGCAGTGAAGAGCTCTTTCTTTATTCTGGTGACTCGAGGTTTGTCCAGGTTCGCTAGAATCATTCCAGCAAGAGCCTTTTCGGCTTCTGTGTACAGTTTCGGAGGACACTTTTGATAAAGCACTCGCTTTTCGCGATCAGGCTGATGATTCAAAGCGTCGTCCAAGTCAGTCAAGAATGAAACGACTTGGCCATCAAAGAAACTCCGAGGTTGGGTGACCGGGACTGCGGCACTGGGACTGTCCTTTACTTGTTCACCAACTCCACTATTATCTTGTGTTGCGCCACTTTGAATAGCGAGCCATTGGATGATGTGAAAATCCTCGAGATAGGCCTGCACGAGTATATGCGCGGACGTAGACACGCGTCTGGGAATTTCATCTACACTGTACTTGGAGCTAGTGGAGGCTTGTGGCTGGAGAAGATCACGAATCTTGGGTTCTGGCTTCGCGTCAAGCGTCGTTGTCGATGGTTCTGGCTGTGACATGGAATCGTCATTCAAGGAGGCCCCATCAAGATTCGTGTGAGCGGAACTGCTCGGTACGGCATGGACGATACACTGTTCCCTGGGCCTTGTCAGTATCAGTGATGTGATTTCACCTCTGTATATCATTACCTCGACTTGACGATTACGTGTTGTACCTTCCCACGGGCTTGTTTCATGACCAGACCCCATTGCGTCGAATCAATCTCGCGGCCTTTCCAGAAAACCTGGAATTCGTCATCAAAACGATACGTGAAGACAAAGAACATTGCGGTCAATTTCTAAAAACTTGTCAGCAGTTTACGTATTTGTGTAATAGACAAAGCTTGCAAGGAAGAGATCAACATACAAACCACGAGTCACATTGTTCGAGGGGAATTGAGTACTTTGCACCCTTGAATTCCAGCAGTATGATCCCTGCTGTAAAGCTAGAGGGATTATTTGGTATCTCGGTTCGAATTTTTATCGAATCCCCACAGAGATCTTTGGTAGTAAGCTGCATTGAGTAGGTGACTATGTATTCTACGAGGATGGTTATTTCTGTTGTTTGCTCGGTGGAATTGTGGAGCAGACTTACTATCGCGGACTGCAAAATACCACAAGTGTGACACATGAAAACACACTTCCGGTGCATTTCCCTGAAGCTGGCATACTGCTTGCTGCATTTCTCTGTGTTTGGGTATAGACGGACTTCGGGACTGCATGAGGGGCAGCGTATGAATGAAATGACCTCGATTGCCGATCTGTGAGTCCGTGTATCGCGAAAGAATAAAGAACGGGATAGTGAAGAACATATAGTCGTGCTCGTCGCCCGAAGGTTTCGAGACCGATTTGGCGATCATGACAGGTTCCAGACAAGAGGTTTTCCTTCCAGTCTGATCTACCGTCGTCTTCATACCCTCCTTCGTTGCTCGTCCTGCGATCCATTGAATTTCTTGTACATCTTCTTTTGTGAGGCCAGGGAGGCTCGCCACATAGCCCTGTAACATGTTCAGCTCCACTCATATCAACAAAGTTTGATATGGCGATATGATTAAGGACAGAGACAGAAAGAGAAAAGATTCTCACAGTGAACTCATCAAACGCCATGGAATTCTTGTAAAGGTGTCTTTGAATCGATTAGCTTTGAATCACTATATTCTGAGATGAGGCTCTGTACATCCACCTGAAAAATGGCTCCGACTTCGGTTCCTTGCTCGTGTTTGTTGGGATATGGGCAAGTTCAATTCCTAATAAGTTTCTAGCGTTGGACCATATGCTGTCGGTTGCGGACAGGTGATCGTCCCGATATCTCGAAGAGATCACATTCAAGACTTCTTTCCCAAGCGCCGGCCGAAGGGACTCTAGAGATTGTTGAATTACATCTCCAATGGTAGCATCTTCGACCGACTCTTCCTTGCCCAAAGTAGCGCGTGTACGAAAATGTTCAAGTACATCATAGTCGCTGTCTTCGTCCAGCACATCTGATGAGACAGAGGAATCAGAGTCAGAAGATGAAGACGATTCGCTGTCCGATTTGTTTTTTGTTGATCCCGCGCGCGACCCTTTCGTGGTTAGAAGTCCTGAATTAAAACTGACTGTTCCCCTCCTTGCCGCGTTTGAACGAGCTGAAGGGAAAAGTCCTGAATTGAAACTGACTGATGCCTTCCTTGCCGGGTTTGGCAGGACCCTATCTTTGCCACCGGAAGAATAGCTGTGCGAAGCCATGAGAACAGCGCATTGCGGGAGGATGAGAGGGGGGGGGGGGGGGGGGGGGGCTTCGGTTAAATAAACACAACCAAAAAAAAAGCCCAAGCCCCCGCCCACCCCACGGCCCCCCCCCCCCCCCCCGCCCCCCCCCCCCGCCCCCCCCGCCCCCCCCCCCCCCCCCCCCCCCCCCCCCCCCCCCCGCTTATAGAAACACCACGAAAACGAAAGGCCAAGCGAGCGAGCACAGCACGTAGATTATCGAGATGGGTCTTTGTATCTTCTAGTGTCCCTGAACTTCAGCGATCCATATATGTTTCCAACAGTTGATTGTAATGGTAGTCGATGGTCTAGAAGAGTCGAGGGGCTGAGCAGCATTTGGCAGTGTCCAAAAGCCTCCTGCGAGCTCGGTACCAATCATGTACTGCCACATCGATCGATGTGCAGGGTGCCAGGCCCACGAAACCCTTGTTTGATGCATGTCATCTGTACGAGGCTGATTTCTTTTTGACTTGACTTGAAAAGATACTTGGACTTTCCCTATGCCTAACGTATAGGTCTTTGGTCAGTCGAAAAGGCTGATGTTTCGCAGTCAGGTCCTTTGTAAGAGCTGAAACTTAGCGTTCAGGCTGTTCCGACTACCGTGGGCGGCTTGCACTGTGGTGGCCGCCCGTCGCAATTACTTACCTAGGTTAGGTACCTATGTGGGTACCTACATACTCCGTACGTACATACCTACATAAGGTACCTAGGTACATCACTCCCATGCACTGCCCTGTCACGTAAACATCATCGATACCTACCTGACCTTAGGTAGGTAGGCTAGCAGTCGCCCACCGCATACATACCTACCTATGCAGTGACAATTGTCATTCATGTCTCTCATTTTGGCTCTATGGAGACGATGACCAACGAGAAAGAGCATTAGTTACAAACCTAGCGGCGTATACCACTTATGAATGATCAATACCTGCACGAAAGCATGTTCCCACAACTCCGTAGTGATAGAGTTTTGGCATTGTAGGTGTAAGAACTTTTTTTCTTCATACTGTGTGAACGACAAGTGCACCCACTATGTGCAAAGTAGGCTCTGGGAGATGCTCATTCACCCTTTCCAGTGCATGCCCAATACGCGTTCTGACTTGGGCGGGATATGCAACATGAATAGCAGGCAACTGCATCGAGATTCATTAACACTTCCCGACAGTAATAGAAATGCATTCAGCGATTGTATTAAATCAGCTAAGCACCCTACGATTTATTGCTTCGTCCACTTTGTAGCGCCTATGCGGTGCCTGGCACTCACGCACCGCCTATATTCTCCATCGTCCAGTCCCAGAGCCTGGCCGCCAGCGCATCGTCGCGCGTAAGCTCGCCTTCATGACCAGGTATCCCTATTGGCTGATAGTATCGGCCGCTCTCGACGTCTTGACTAAAGCTGCACCACAGCTGCGTCTTGGCGCCCTCCTCGCTCGAGACGCCCGTCAGCCAGACGACGGGCCGGACCACAAAGTACCACGGAAGCCAGTGCACCACCTTTTCCCCGGCCCAGATGTTAGTCCGGACGCCGCCGGGCTGCAGCGAGACGGACTTGATCTGCGGGTACCGCTTGGCCAGCTCGTGGGCAAGGAGTGTCTTGGCGAGGGCCGCCTGCGCATATAGTTCCCAACCGCTGTGATCCGCCATTGGCGTCTGGAGTTCGCCAAACAGGATACCTCCCGGCGGCGCGCGCTCGTGCAGGGCCGAGGACAGAGCCACGATCCGGACGTCGGCGCCGGGAAGCGCCGCCGTCTGCAAAAGCTTGGGGAGAAGCAGCTGCGTCAGCAGGGCGTGGCCCAGGTAGTTTGTCGCAAACTGTATCTCATAGCCGTCCGCCGACGTGTCGTAGGGCACGAGGCCGATCCCCGCATTCAGCTGGAGGAGATCCAGACGCTCGGCCTCGCGGTTGATCTTTGCCGCGGCAGCCTTGATGGATGCGAAGCTCGACACGTCAATGTCGAGAACCTCTATGTTGGCGTTCTCGGCAGCCTTGGACGTTGCTCTGATGCGAGCGACCGCGGCCTCTGCCCTGGTTCGTGAGCGTGCCCCGAGATAGAGCTTTTGTGGGTTATGTTGGGCCAGTGCGGCAAGGGTGGCCTCTCCGAGACCAGAGCTGCCACCCGTCACGAGACATATGCGTTGGCTCAAGTCTGGTATGTCGGTCAATGGGTTGAAGTTTGGTCTGTTGCCGAAGGGCAAATAGTAAGCCAAGGACCGCATCTTTCTCAAAGGTACCAGGTACTCCGCAACTCAGTGGAATTGAGATGTTGCGACACGAAAGGTAACTGGATCCGGGGAGGCGGGTCGTTTCCGCCCTAGGCACTCTCTTTATATCACTGTTTCGCCAAGAAGAGGGATGTGCGACGGAGATAGAGCGTTGTGTAAGCCTGGCAAATCCGACAGCCCCAAGCATGCGGTGGGACATGGGTGAACATAACGCGAACCAACATTTAGTGGACCCCTCGACTTGTTTCCGAAGACACGAATGCACAAATTCAATTGGCACAAAGGTCCGTGATCGCTTCTTCTCCAAAGGCTCCGGCAGCGAGAATCACCTCTATCGGGACTCTGGCGAAACTCGACCTCGCGTATCGAATTGCGTCTTCGTGTAGGATCAGTCTTGGCGCAAGTCGAATGAGCTCCTACCTATGCGGAATGTCCAAAACGCATTGTGCTAGACGATTCTTCAAGCTGAGGGTATGCGAAAGCAAGACAGTGGTTGGCAAATAGTGTCTAGGCCGCCAGGAGGAGACGATCCAGACCTGTCGATGATAAAGAATACATTATGTTACATGGGAATCTTCTGTATACCTATATGCATCCATGGCGCTATTGAGCCACGGCTAAGAGCCACCTCATTGTGGTCCCCTAGCCTGGAGTCGTGAATCAGTTATGCCTCGTGGCTAGTGAGAGCAGTGTTCTGTTTTCAGAAACGAGATTTCACTCTGTTCACGATCCTGCAAACAAATACGTTTCTGCCTGTCAGATGATATCTGGAACGTCTGCGAGTGATGATTCGTCTCTGATACTCGCCGCATCCGAGCCCAGCGCCACCCACAATAGTTCTCCTTGATCGCTGTATGCGAATATGTTTATGTCTCCAGAACCATCCGTCATTGCCTTGGGAGGACCTGCAAGCCCACCCTCCTTGAGGATATCAAAACCGTCTTCAGGGGACCATTTCTGTGTGACGCTGTCATATCGTTTGTGCAGCATGGCACCATCCGCGCCCCAAGCGAATAAATCAATGGTTGTGTCGGAAATGCTGATGGCGTGTGATTGCCCTTGTACCTTTACAGTCCCGCTCACGCGTTGCCAGGCTGACCATCCACCGTCACTTGAGTACGCGAGATGCCACAGGCCTCCATCGCCGCCGCTAACAAAAACATCCATTGTCCCAGGAGTCCTCGAGATCGCGGTCGGTGGTGTGGTAACGAACCCTCCCAAGTCTTCGTATTCGGACCATTTATCCGTTTTAGACTCTTTGAGGCTGTGCAACAGGTGATTGTTTGCCCTTGAGACCACAAAAACGTCGAGGCGCGAATCATCTCCGGCCCAGGCAAGCGCCGCGGGAGTGGCCCACGGATGCAAGTCGCTCCCTTCGACTTGTATTGGCTCCGACCATGAATCAGCTGGGTGCCACTGATAATAGTAGAGTGAAAGACCACTGTCGCCCTGAGATAGAAAGAAAGTCGTGACGGTTTCCCAGTCCGGGTTATAAACAACGGCTGCGGGCGAACTAAGAAATGATTGTTCTTGGAAAACATCCCAGTGATCTGGATCCCCTGACCAAACGTCGACACTATCGTGATATCTTCGGTAGCCAGCCTTGTTAAATACTCCACTGATATGTAGTTCAGTCCTGTTTGTAGGTATGCCATCAGTAGTAGTAGTATAATTCCGACGGGTGACAGCAACTGACGGCGTCGAGGTGAAGTCGACGCCTCCACCGATCAATTGCATATCTCGGCCTGCCGGGAGGAAGTCGGCGGATGTGGTTGCATTGGATTCGCGATACTTGCGGTATACTGAGTCCGTCTTGTTTTTCGTGAGTGCAAAGACCTCGAGATGCGGATATCCGTGAGAGATGGCTGTAGGTGCAAGCCCCGGAGCCATGCTCGTGACACTGCCAGTCATTTCTGCTCCAGACTGTCCTATTGTGTCATTGCTGGGACTAATGATATTTAATTTCGATCCTCTAGCATGCTTATCCGGGCAGAAGGCCTACCTTGTTACCGCTGCATCACTGGTTCCCCTGTTCGAACGAGAACCAACGACGCCACCAACGACCGCCCCAATTATTACCAGGAGAAAAATGGGAGCTACTATCCAGAGCAGTTTTCTCCGTCTTATACTTCTGTCTTTTGCTACTTGATGATTGCTCAGGGGCTGTTGATTCGGTTCGTACACACTGCTGCTGAAAGCAGACTTGGTGTCCACGTCAGTCGGCAGCGGCACGAGTCCGTCTGACGGAGTCGATACCTGTGGAAGTGGAAAACGGCTCGCTTGGTTCTCGATTTGAACAGCTTCGATTCCATCAGTCTGCACGACCTCGAGACCAGGCTGCTGGTCTCGATAGTCTGCAGCGTGCATGGCCGTGGTGATGTGATAGATTTATCGTCGGCTTTCGAGGCCTGACATTTGACAGTCAGATCAGTGTAATGGATCAATAATCTATTATATGACTGATTTGCACCTGGTCCATTAAAAAAGTGAGAGTGAAGAAGGAAGGAGTGACGAGAAGAGGAAAGAAAGAAAGAAAGAAAGTGTGCGGTGGCAGTTTGGCAATGGACACGTCGAATATGACTGCATTTAGGATCACTTGCCGCAGCTAATTGTATCAAATCATGTAGCACAGCCTGCCGTCAGCTCCCTTGGCGCCAAAAATAAAGATTGAAAGTCCAGCCCAGCATCGATGCCCTGCCAAGACCGCATCTCACGTCATTACAGTATTACTTGCCAATTTCCCTTTAAGGCTCACCGTGATGTGGAACCTGACCCACGTGGGAGCCGGGGTATTGATCAATCATTTAGCCGATGAACATAACTCTATTCTCCGGCGGACTTGATTGTGGATGTCGAGGTGAGAATAATAGCCAGGATAACAGAGTCCCATTTTAGGCATTGCAGCTTACTTCTTTTGCGCGATCGAAAGCACGCAGATACGAAGCTCACCCTGCTTATCGATTCCTTACGTTCGGCTCAGATGAGAACGCATGGCCATGACATGATGCAGAACAAGGAAGAATCATGTTCTCCATACAACAAATCATTTCTGTCTTCGACCCAAACCCGCTTGGACACGCTTCACTCGTCGAATGCTTGCTGACGTGCCTGCAATGCTTGCACAGTGGCATCCCGACCTCTGTTTGAAAGCACTGCGCGACACTCTTCGCTTCTAAAATGGTTCGTGCCCCAACCGTGCTGCCTATATAAATGCCGAATTTGCTGGACAACGCATCAGTCAAAAACTGTAAAACGAGGAGCAACTGTGAATTGCTTACTTGTTGTTCCGGGTCTTCGAGGGTGACAGGGAGCCGAATTGTGCCACCATTCCCGTCGATTCTGGGGACAGGCACCCACTCCAGAGACCGAAGCTTGGCAGACCAGTCTGCAAGTAGCAAGGTCAGCGGCTGTGATGGAAACTCTGTCCACGCCAGCCCGGCCTCCTTCTGCTCTTCTGAAACAATAGGATCAGGCTCTCCAAGAACGCTGTAGTCGGTGACGTTACCCGTGACGGCGTCAAGCAGCAGCCAGCGACCGTAATAAGATGCCTTGGTCAGGCAAACGACGTGGTCTGGCAACGTCTGTAATATGGGCTCCAGTGATGCTTGCTGCAGGCTCATGCCGTGATCCAGGGCCGCGCCGACGTACCAGCTGCGCCAGTCAATGGCCGAGGTGTCGTACTGGATCTCGAAATCCTTGTCCGTGATGTAGGGCAGTCGGGCAAGGAGTCTCACCACGTCAGCCGATTTCCCTAGACGTTGGAACAAGGCCTGCTGATTTGGCTCATTCCAACCGTTTGCTGGTGGAAATTCCACAACATCTAGTTGGAGATGACCCATCTCTATCAGGAGGCGATAGTAGGAGCCAAGAGCCTCCACAATAGCCGAACCTTGCGGTGAGAGCGTTGACACTGGCTGGGTCATATTGCTTGGGATGGGTTGACTAATCTGGGGTCAGGAGGCGATTCCGTGTTTGCGGAAGACTGTCAGGGAAATCGGTCAGGAATGCGTGCCTCTGGTGAGATTGTGGAGAGAGGGAGAGGAGTGTCATTATATCTCTTCCCCACTTTTCGGTCTTTTGTACCACGGCGGTAAATTTTCGTCACTGAGACCTCTCAGCTACTTTGATTTATGTGCGGAAAGTAATACTCTTAACTCGCCAGCCTGGGTTTGAAGCATCATGTTATCGTTATCGTGGATCTATGGGAGATTGCAATTCTGGATGATTTGGGTCACTAAAAGAGCAAGCATATTCTGATAATTGTCGCTGGGCTTGTCTCTCATTGTGCAAAGAGCGTCGAGAATGGCGGATTAGTGTTAGATTTGCTGCGAAGCATACATCAAGAAGGTTCAAATCGATTCCATGTCTTCCATTCTCCTTTTGATATCAGAACCCTTCATGCCCCATAGCTCCCTGGCTGATCGAAATTCAACTCTTTTGAAACGAAGCCTCCTTTAGCTCTATTACTAGTCTAGAATTTTGTATCATATATTTTGTGAGGACACTAAACTTTGCACCGAACATCCTACTGCCGTTACCGGAAATCTCCTACCCCTATTTTCCGGTTTCGAACTATTGCTGTGATGCAGTGATCATTGCGTACTACAAAAGTCTTTTTGAGGTGCGTGATACAGTTGGCGGGGGTTTACCAGAATATTGGTTCATCCAATGAATTTTGCAGCTGCATTTAGGTTGCATGTACTGTATATGCCAAGATCCAATCATCTTTTAGGAGTCTTACCCTCAATATGGAAAACATGTAAACCTCCCTGGTGTCATACCAACACAAAATGACCTCATCCGCATGCATCAGCAATTTCGACGATGTAACTCCATCCAATAGCAGATAAACATGAAAGAACACCAACTATCATTTTCAGATGGCTTGAGCCTCCGCTTGCGTTAAAGGCTTGTCGTCTAGGCCGAATTCTGATTCGAAAACGAGGTTTCGAACCCTACGAGAGGAGAAAACCGATCCAACATCGTCCGGATGCATCGCTTTCAGCGACGGAATAGGCAATATGCACTTTTTCTGTTCCGGGATTCAGAATTCTGTGACTCACGATACACTCTGAGGATCGATAGATGCGTCTTTATGGTGCTTGGAGTTCATGGAGGCCATGGGACGATGTTCTCGAGATCCAAGTATAAATACATGTCTCGAGGACAGCCAAACCTCCATCCATTCAGCATTTCAAACAACAGTGAAGACACATCATTAAGAAAATCGAATCACTCCACACAGAATATCAGCTATTCAGTTCACAGTAATCAGATCCAACATCATGGCTCCAAGCGCAACAGAGGCCTTCAGCGGCAAGACCGAGAGCGAGGTCGTTTCGCTGCTCAACGAAATGGCAGGCAAGATTGCCAGCGCTCTCAAGGCCATCGTCGGCGACAAGGATGAGAGACTTGCTAAAATCAGCGATGACGTTCCGGATATCCAGGAATATACGGATCTCGTCGAGGCGTACAATGGCAGTGGAGACAATAAGCTCTTTGATGATTTGGACGAGGACACCAAGGCGAAGTGGGTCAGTCAGTATGATCAAGCGGTGCAGCATGCAGGAACGCTTAACATTAGTCTCGACTAAATGTTCGTATGCTGTGTGAATGGGACACTGCTGAGACAAGCCAAGTCGAAGAAAGGGAATTGCAAACAGGCAAAATGATTCAAAGGCGGAAGAGATTCATGGTCGTGGAGTAACAGGAGGAGACTATGAATCGATGATTTTATTGCGAGAAGAGATTTCTGGGAGAATTCTATAAACCTGCAGCTATTTTGACTTTGAGGCTGCTATAGATCAATGACAATCAAGTTCCCAAGCAATTCCATCAAGAAAAACAACAGAGGCGAGAACAGTTACCGTGATGAGTGACTTGAATATTTACGACCACCGTGCCCTCGTCGATAGCCTGGTGCAGCAAGCTCAGGAGGATGACCCGATCGTGGAGAGTCTCATTGCAGACGATCAATCATCGCTCATGGTTCCGACCGACGCACCAAAGAGGCTCAAGAAACAGGAGCAGATGATCAAGATGAGGACAAAGCAAGTCGAACGATGGCGGAACATAGTATATCAGATCAAATTGCTCTCGGCCCGGCTGGAATGTGTGGGAGATCACCGACAGGCTCGGGAGGTTCGATGGATACGCGACAAGTATGTGGCAAAGTTGGAATCTGGAGAAGAGGAGTTGCAAACACGACAAGCGACTTTTGGGGCGTAGAGTTGACCATGCTAAAAGTAATGGATAAGAGAAATTGAGCCGAGATTGAGATCTCATACCCTACGTGGGCTGCATATCGGTACTCATCCGGGAACCACAAATTCTCCGGAGCTGAGGCGCCCTGTTTTGCTGCTTCCGTCTCTATAATAGGATTCTATGGGAATGCGCATGGAAACACATCCAATAGCACTTGTTTTTAGAGAATGACGATGCCTCAAAGCGGGCACTTTTAGTGACATATGCACTTACAGTTCCATTACTCATACTGGTGGGCGATGATCTTTACTAGACGGAGCATTCGGTATTATTCGTGTATCTGTGCTTTGGCCTCTTGTAGAATGAGCAGCCGCGTCAGCTTGGCGTACACGTAGTTTGTGCATATTGAGGATTCCCCTCAACGTTTTTATCATGAGGTGCCAGCCGAATATCGGCTCTTGCACGGTTGACCGGAAATCCAATCTGGCTTTGCCTTTTTAATGTTCCATTCCACGCTGTATCCTTCCTTCTCGAAACACGAGAGACGAGTTCGAAGTGGCGCTTGTACTACTACAGCATGTGATGCGCGACTCTGGCTACGGCCGCATACGACCCAACAGTATTGAGCTGACGCAGCTCAGCACCCACACCCCACTTTATCTCGACGTTTCACAGCTATCTGCCACTTACATTCCTACATAGGCCACCTACCTTCCTATGTAGGCATGTAGGCAATGAGAGAACGCCATCACCCAACATATATGAGCCCGGAGGTCGGATATACATGATGAAAATAAAGTAATCAATAACGGCAGTGGCCGTCAAAAAGGGCGGATGAGCACCGCGCAAAGAAGGGAAAACGAAAAGAAGCTGTGTGTTGTTGTTGGGACGCGCATCACCCGTCCACAAACCCCCCGTGATGGCGCAAATCTTTCACGAGTTCAATCACCTGCCGGCCGAGATTCGCGCCAGCATCTGGGAGTTTGCCGTCGACACGCAGCAGCGGATCATCACGACGTCGGATGGCATCAAGATCCTAAAGGCGCCGACGCCGCCCTTGTTCCTCGTGAGCCACGAGGCCAAGGAGTGCGCGATGCGGCAGTACTGCCGCCATCCCAACGAGTACCGGCAGTACCATCCCGACGGCGCCGGATGCATCCAACAGACGGGCGGAGGTGGTCACGGTCGTGATGCGGGAGGAGATGGCGACAACATCAAGGCCGTCGCTGCCGACGAGTCCCGGGCCGCCAAGACTCCCTACTTTGCCCCCAAGTACGACATCCTGCTACTACTCCCGGGCATGCCCGACGGATTCGGGGACGCCATCTGGAGGCGGCTCCTGGGCATGCCGCGCGTGGCGTTCCGGTCGCTGCAGCACGCCCACATGATCTTTGGGCAAATTTCCCCGTCCAACGCGAGCGAGACCTCGGCGGTGCGCGCTATTTGTGCCAGCAACATAACGGAGCTATGGATCCTCAACGATGGCAATGATGGCAGGGACGGCAGTGCTGGCAACGACGGCAACAGTGCTGTCAAGAGCACGGGAAGCGCGGTGCGCTGGTCCCGAAAGCTGCCCAAGTATTGGCTGCACCCGCACTGCGAAGTTGAGGGCGGCAGCAGCAGCGACGACGGCTCGGATGCCGATTCGGCGTTTAGACATCTCTTGCGCATGAATGGGTTCGTGCGCGACGAGCAGTGTCACGGGCCGCCCATTTTGTGAACGCTCATTGCAGGCTCGACAGCATCAACAATGCCTGGATAGATATGAGCATGGGGGGGATTTTCTTCCATGCTATCCGATAAATTGGGCAGAAGACGGGGTATTTCTTTGATTTGATTTTCGATTTCCTTTTTGTTGTCATTTATATGATATATCCACCACGGTGACCACTTGACAACTGGCACCAATGGGCACTATTTTGCTTTTTACACACTGGGTTTTTTGACGCTTAGCATTTTGGGGGGGGGGATTGCACTCCAAAGGGCGTGCGATTGCGTCATTTGCACAAGATCAATAATATACAGCATGCATTTGAGAACAGTATAGAAGTTCTCCTGACAGACTTTTTTTTTTTTTTTACAACATTCCTCAATGATTCATATTTTGCATCACAAATTCTGTTGCAATTCTTCATCTTTTTCGTGATCGCCAAAGGGACGTTGAATATAATGACCCACGAAACTAGAGGAGCGCCGTCCCAGCTGCCCGAGGGCCCATTCACGGGGGGCTGCGGGTGCCGCGCCGTGCGCTACACGCTCTCCCAGCGCCCCATTTACATCCACGCGTGCCACTGCCGGTACTGCCAGCGGGAGACGGGCACCGCGTTCGCGCTCAACGCCATGTACGAGAGCGACCTCGTGCGCTACCCGGCCCGGAAGGATTCGCAGCAGCAGCAGCAACAGCCGGAGCTCGTGCAGATACCCACCGAGTCCGGAACGCCGCAAACTGTGGCCCGGTGTCCCGTGTGCCGCGTCGCCGTGTGGAGCCATTACGGCGGGCAGGACCGCCTCAAGATGGTCAGGGTCGGGACGCTGGATCAGCCGGATGCGTGGGGGTTTGCGCCCGATATGCATATCTTCACCAGTACCAAGCAGCCGTGGGTGGTGCTCAGTGACGATGTGCCCCAGATGACGGAGTATTACGATCGCAAGGACTACTGGCCACAAGAGAAGTTGGATCGGTATGCAAAGGCACTGGCATGATGAGCTTCGGAGATACTCGAAGATTAAGGAAGCTTTGGAGAATGTCAGGCTCAGGCATTGAATTGACTGCTAGCTTCATCGGTAATTTCATTCTTCAACACTCCAGCTCTGCATAAGTGCACGTGAGAGTCGATGCACACTTGACAGCTGATGACGATATACACACATTGATTTTAGGTTTTATATATACAAGAAATGGAATTGCAATGCAATGCAATGCTGTTTCACCACTTAGGACATGGAAGGAATGTCAATCTCGGCAATAGTCCAGACCTTGCCGCCATCGCTGCTGGTAAGACCAGAGTAGGTGGCGCCCTGGCTGGTGGCGATAGTGTCGCCAAAGCTGGAGTCGGCCTCGTAGAGGGTGATGACGGTGTTCTTGTAGGTCTGGGCAGCGACCGTGCCGGTGCAGCCACCATCGCACTCGGTACCAGTACCGTATCCAGTCTGTCGGTGAGATTAAAGTCAGTACAAGGTTTTCGCACAACAGAGGGTATCGTATGTGACGGGAAGTCTTGGGTGAGTTCTTACCATGTAAGGGCCGCTGTCGTACGAGAAGGTGCTGAGCTGGGTACCGGTGGCGACATCGGTGGCAGTCTGGAGCCAGGTGGTACCGTCGCTCTGGAGCTCGTAGACAATCTCGACGCTCATGTCGCCGGAGACGGCAGCCGAGTCGCCGTCGAGCTGGCCGAAGGATCCGAAGAGGGAGCAGCGGATGCACCACTCGCCGGTGGAGGCGCCGCACCAGCTGTTGTCGGGCCACGACTCGAGCGTGGTCTGCACTAGGTCGCCGGTGCCGTTGGACATACCGGGCCAAAGGAAGAGCTCGCCGGTCTGGGACGAGGGGGCCTCGCCGGGGGTGATGGTGGTCACGGCCTTGGTGATGCGCGACTTGGTGGGGCCCAAGGAGACGGCGCCGCCCCAGCTGTCCTCGCGGCGGCCGAGGGTCTTGGTGGGCAGCACGGCGGGCGCGGAGCGGAAGAGGTTGAGACCCATGGCCGCAGAGGGCAGCAGGGCAATGGCAGCGGCACCCTTCATTTTGACTTTTCCTATGAAGCGGGATAAATATGGAATGGGAAGGACGAAAAGAACGTTGATCAAGGACCGGCCTTCGAGTTTGTTGAAAAGGTAGTATATACAGATTGATCCTTGAGTTATATGATGACTGGCAGAAAAGGGCCTTGAAAGAACGAGGCTCCTTTGCCAAGTTATATAGAATGCCGCCGCATCGACGTCAAGCAGAGCCTCAGTGGGTACCCATTTTGTCTCTCACCGGAATTGCCATAGTGGTCATCGCAAGAAGTTGACTAAGGGAGCCATGGTCCCCCCTTTCCATATCCGGCCATCATGTCATGTTCGTGTCCGCGAATAGAGTGCTACGACCCCGGATCGCGGGTCTTGGTCAGAGTGAGCTCCGGGGCCAGAAGTGTGCTGGAAACATTGGATTTGGAGCGCGTCGTCTGATGACTCGGCAGTCTCCTGCCGTCGCCTACTATAATCGAGACGGAGGGATCACCCCGAGGACCTGGTGCATCCCGGTACTCGGGGGTCCCCCCTGGTCGTGATGGTGAAACTCGGCTGGGTTGTTGGACTCTAGTGGGTGTTTGGTGGATCGAGCCCAATCTGCCGGGCATTCGCCGGGCACCAGCACGCGGAGTCTGGGCATGTTTATTGCCACCACTCGGCCAGCCGCCAGACGATACGAGACAGTACAGGTCATGTTAATGAGATTAGCGCATTTGGGTATGGTCCCCGCCAAATAATTGAACAATTTATTGTTCTGAACATGTTCGAAAAGGGACTCAAAGAAGGTTTTACGAAGAGGTTCTAGTCCGAAGCCTAAATCACCACCAGCTACCCCAGTTCTCCCCTGGCCCATCTCCAATTTCCAGGTCGAACAAGACTAGGTAACCAGGGTCAACCAACGGAGTCTATAAACACCACCAACGGCTGAGCCGCGGCGGTTGAATCTTTTACGTACGGGCCAATGCTAATGCTATTTCTGCCCTTCAATGTCGCACCAGAGAGCCAAAGCCTCCAGCGCTAGAACATTTTCTAGTATCTACGGTCGCATTGCACTGGAACCCCATCCAGGATTGTGCCAAATTGAATGGTATTGTACGAAAGGGGCAATCACTTGAACTCGAGGCCGCGTCACATCTTTTCTTTTCGTAACGTCATAACGTCTGCAGGGCGCACTCGCAAGTTTACTTGTACGCATTGGAAACAAAAGAAAAAAATGTAATTGGAGAAAAAAAACAAATGCTATGCTGCCTGCCTACCAACCAACTGTCCCAACGGACGACAGCATCCTTCCAAGTTGTGTAAACAAGGTTAGTCTTTCCTTCGGTGCATCTTCCGGGCCTCAGTCTTGAATTTTATGTACAATACCAACATTCGGTCAAACCCGTATTCCTTCTCATCACCATCACCACCTTCTGCTTCTTCCTCTTCATCTCCACGAAGCGCTCACGCTCGCCGTGGTAGAGCAAGAGGTCGGCACCGTGTAGGAGCGGTTGGGGTCGCTCTCCCAGGTGACGGCCCCGGAGGAGCTGACCTTGACGAACTTGTACTCAAAGGCGGTGCCGGCGGGCAGCGACAGCGTGTAGGTCCACAGGGGGTTGGCGGCCGTGTAGGATGCGGCCGACATGGCGGGCGCACTGGCGACGGCCCAGCTGCCCAGCTGCGAGATGGAGCCCACGAGCTTGATGGTGTCGCCGTAGGCCGTGGTCACGGACTCGGAGAAGCTCACGGCCACGCTGGCGACGCTGCTGGCGCAGGCCGTCGAGGTGGAAGAAGTGGCGGTGGTGGTGGTGGTCGTCTTGGTCGACAGGGTCGTGGACGTTGCCGTCGAAGTCGATGACGAGCTTGATCCGCCGCCGCCGCCGCTGCCGCTAATGGCAATGTCGGCGCAGGAGATGTAAATCTGGCCTGTCTGGAACGAGTTCCACTTGAACTGCAGTAGAGTGTGTGCCGAGCTGTAGTCAGGGATCTTGATCTTCTTGGTCACGGTGTAGCCGCCAGCAATGGTGGTGGCGCAGGAGCCGAGGGCCGCGTTGTCAACACCTTCGCACCCGCGGCGGCTGTCGGCGTTGAAGGCGTTGCAGGTGAACCAGTCGTTGCGGTAGCACGCCTGGTCCGAGGTACAGTCCGGGTTGTAGCCGCACGTCTGCCCGGACACGTCGGTGCACTCGAGCAGGCCGGCGTCGAAGCAGTCCTGCGCCGCTTGCTTCTCGGCGTCGGTTGGCGTGTAGCCCGCCGTCAGGAACTTGTCGACAATGTCCTGGTCCTGGCAGATGCGATAGCTGAACATGCCGCCGTGGTCGCCATTGGCATCCACGCACCACTGCACGTCGACGACCTGTCCCGGCGTGTAGGTGGCCACGGTGGACTGGCCCCAAGAGGCGCCCGGGGTGTTATAGTCGACGCTGACACGGGCATTGTAGCCGCACACGCCGCTGCGGCCGACTGGCGCTACGTCAAGGTCGGGCCACGAAGCGACCGGCTCCAAAATCGTGCATTCTGGGCAAGTATCGGTACCAGCCTATATTATGCGAAGTCAGAACTAGGCAGTGATCATCATACTTGTATAACCGAACGACGTACCTCGAATCCAAGACGGGTTCTGCTGGATGGAATAGTCAGGTACCCGTGGCCAGCAACCGAAGAGGCAAAGATCAACGAGGAGAGGATAGACGAAACCATCGTTCTGGATTGACTCGGGCCGAGTGGAAGATGTATATTGATTGCAGAGCTGGTGATGTGCTTATCCCGGTGACATTTGTTGAACAGGAAGGTGCGCGTCTACTTATACTCTCAACGACTTGATTCGTTCTACTGCAGACGACGACGATTTGGGACATAGGAGGCGACATCGTGTGCCAAGCGGTAAGCCACAGTCCAGTACTGAAATGACAGCGGACACTCTTGCCCAACATGATGTCCAGGTGCATAGCTAGACCTGGAGACCTATCGATTCTACTCCACTTCCCACTATGATCAACGAATCCCGGGGCGGCGGAGTTGTGTTGCACAAGATATCCCACGTGCCATGCTTCCTCGAACGGGGTACATAGGGTTGCGTTGTCAAAAGGCCCGAATCCAGGGGCGGAAAGTGTCATGTATCTGAACTATTTTCAGAGGACTACAGAATATGGACTGATGAAGAAAGCAGGATGGCGGACTTGCTGCTACTTTTTTCCATGGGCGCCGCCGCTCCCTTCAGCGTCTTGCAGCGGAAAGTATCAGTAGTGGCGGACGAGAAGGCCGAATGAAGGCCGACCAAAGTGAAATAGACCCCGGCTTGTCTGAGCAGAGATTGGCCGATGGACACTTCTGGGATGTAATATTTTTTTCTCCACGTGAGTAGGAGAAAGGCCGAGATGTCCACGGCGGCCTTCCGAGAACCTGGGAAGTTTGGGTGCGACTACATATTCACAGTTGCAAATGCCAGAGGTTTTGTCAGCTCGCTTGCTTCCGAACCACGTGCTATTGAAAGTCGGGAGACCTATAACTTGGAACAAACTCCGCCATTGCATTTGACGATGGGTATGAAGAAGCGGGATACCAGGGCAGAGTCGTGTAGAGGGTCCAGCAAAAATAAGCATAGTCTCGGTGGTTCTATCGGCCCAATGCGGAGGGACGAACCGAGCCCCACGAGAAAAACAAAAAAGAAAGAGAGATGCAAGAAATGCCGTCAATGAGCAGCTGCCATACCCCAGGTTTGTGGGGAAACCTCGTCTCCTAGCGGCCGGGCCTATACTATATCGTGTCCGCTATAATACCCCAAGTCGCCGCATACGGCCGTCTGGGGTCGCAGCCAGCCGCTGACCAGGCGCCTTGGCAACGAACACATGCCGGATCTGAACAAGCTTCATGAGCTTAGTTTGGCTTGGGAGGAGTTGGGTTTTCTGTGCACTGGTGTGCGTGGTCTCCTGCGCTGATTCTTGCTGGCGGTTCCGAGAAGCACTGCAAGACTTTCCGCATGCACATGCAAGGACCGATCTCAGCCTATTTGTGACTGCTGTCCATCTACTGCAGTGGCCCAGCATGTGCTCAACTCGGCTGTCACTACTTATGCGTGCGCGGAATAATTGAATTGGATGATTTGTGCGCTTAACAACCTGATTCATTTCTTCGCAGCTCCCCTAAAGTATCCGCATCATAGTCACAGCACGAACATTCGATCATAGCACCATGCGGTTGATACAATCGTCCTGTACAATCTTGTAGTTACAGGATGAATATAGGTAAAGAGCCAAATAATAGATGACGTGCACCAAGCAAGGTACGGCCACCTGCGCCATATGCGCCGAGCCATGGTCCTTGCCATGCGATGCGCATCTGCTGAAGTAAGGATATCGATATTGTCTCTTGCCCCGAACAAATTCAGTTGAGGCTCTTTAATCCTGCACAAAGATTTTCCAGCTCATCACCACAATCGTCTCGAATCTCTGACCGACATGGGCCGTCGAATACGGGAGAGCGGCAGCGTCCCATTCAAGCCACACCCATCGTTGAAACAGGCCGACACGGTATGAATGTACCTAATCCTTCCATTTTCGATCCGGAAAAAGTGACTATCCGGCACGGGCTTCTCACCCGCGGAGCGATCGAGGCCCGGGAACCCCAGAAACATGTCCACGGTGCCCATCTCCTCGTCGACCACGTAGCGGCGGTTCGTGACCCGGACGGTCAAGGGCAGGCCCAGGCTGCACGTCTGGGCGCCGGTGCGGTTCGTGTCCGTGTACAGCCCCCCCTCGAGCCGCGCGCACGACGCCGCCCAAGGCACCGTCACGTTGGCGCTGGCGAAGCGGTCAAAGTAGGCGTCGCCCGCGGCCTGGATGACGGCGCGGCGGTCGCGGCGGTCCGCGGGGATCGGGTCCCAGCGCTCCTGCGCGTTCCAGTGCAGGTAGCCCGTCGCGTTGAAGAGCCAATCGCCCGCGTCGGTTACAATGGATTCGATGAGGGTTATCTTGTTGTCGCCGCCCGCAAAGACCATGCGCGTGCCGATCACGTAGGGGTGCTTTGGGTCCGTGACGATGAGCTCGGTAAAGGTGGCGCACTGGGTCGTGTCGTGGGTGCTTCGGTTGAAATCAACCTTGAGCGCCTGCGTTAGGATGCCCGTGTTGATGTCTACTGGCATGTCATTCTCCGTGTAGTTGACTTTACTCGACAGTGCTGAGATGCCAACGTGACCCGAAGTCTGAGACGCCAGGTATTGGGCAGTTGCGTTTTGAAGTAGATCTCTCGAGCATGCTGCCGCGGCCGTAGCAGTGAACGACAGGACAGTATAAACAATATTGATATGCATCGTGTACGAACTTGGAAGCCGGTGAAAGACTGTTGTCCTCAGTGCACAACGAGCCATTATGGGGCGGCTGCATCCTTCTAATACCTTGTTGCACGATGGACTAGCAAAGCAGTGATACTACCGAGGAGTGAAGTGCCGAAGCTAAATCGGCGTATGGTATCATCACAATATAGGCGTGATGCAAGTTTGATTGATTCAAGTGCCATCACTGCCAGATATTCATTCCTCTCACCAGTTGTCAAAGGTGGTATCGGCTTAAAGCTTGTACAGACTGTGATTGCCTAGCCTAAAATCGCGCCAAGGATGAATTTCTCATTTGATGTCTGCTCAGTATGACACATTAGCCGGCGTCTTTATCAAAGGTAGAATCGTCGGGCTGCGATAGGTTTCGCGATACTATGTTGCGTTTGATCGAATGCTTTAAGTTCCTAATCAAGCGCCAAGCTCCCAAAATGACAAGATGGGCATTGCTGTGGAGTGCGCTTTCTTGCAAGTTGCCCCGGCAAAAAGAAATCGAAGTCATAGCCTGCTCAGCATACATTTGGGTGAGTTGGCCCCGAACGAGTGTACAGACCGGCACGGCGTTTCTGTATGATCGCTGCCGGTAGCCCCTCTCATAATGTCCCAATTCTCCGAGGGAAGTTGACTTTGACCAAGATCGCTATACATGGTCAGTATTGATTAAGCGAACTGAGGTCAGATAGTCTTGGGTGGTAGTTGTCAGCGTTCGCACCAATGCTGCACCCATACCCCATGCTTAAGCTTACTCATGACCTTGCGGACTTTTAGTATGAACCGTGTTGCAGCTCGCTACTTGAGTATAAGCGCGAAGCCACAGTTGGTTATGGTTCGGGCCGAACATTCGCACCATCTCGGGGGCGAATGAACATTGATTCGCTTCAGTCGCTGTTTGTGAGCAGCGAGTGAATACCATCACATTGCCAAACAAAGCTCTGAAGCCTGTCATCGACCATGTCCTGAACATCAATCGTCATAACTGTGAGTAAGCAAATGCATGTTTTCAACATGCAGCATTGTATTGCGTGTCCGGTCCTGGGGAGTATAATAGCCCGAATGGCGGAATCTTTTGGCTCAAAAATGAGTATATAAAGAGGCATGCCATGGCAGTCCAAGCAAATCACTCCAATCCATCCAGCACGGTAGAAAACGAATCCAAATCATCATGAACAGACTATCTGAAGACCCAAACTTCCACTACGAGGCCCTGCGCTCGTTGGGCATCGCCCGCTACGGCGGCAGCGACGTGGCCGAGCAGCTCGCCATCCTGCCAAGGATCAAGCCCGGCGACATCGAGGGCTGGTACGACGAGTGGTCAGCCCTGGCGCGGCGCGTGCTCTCCGCGGCTGACGAGGAGGATGGCAGCCACGAGGACAAGATCCCCATGTCCCCCGCCAGCCTCCGCGACATGTACTTTCGGGCCAGCCACTACTTTTTCGTCGCCGACTTCTTCCTCCACGGGAACCCGGCCGATCCCCGGCTCCGGCAGTCGTTTGACCTCTGGCGCAAGTACTTTGACCAGGCCAACGAGCTCCTGCCCCTTCCCGGGCGACACGCGCTGGTCAAGACGGACAGCGGGTTCAGCGTCCCCATCATCATCTACCAGGCTCCTCCAACTGCTACTCCTGCCGGATCAGAAGGAGGTCCCCGTCCGACGCTGCTCGTCGGGGGCGGCTTTGACAGCAACTACGAAGAGACGTACCACGCCTTTGCCGTGCCGGCACTCGAGCGCGGCTACAATGTGATTCTGTACGAGGGGCCCGGCCAGCCTACGTTGTTGCACACGCAACAAGTCGGCTTCATCGCCGAGTGGGAAAAGGTCGTGAGCCCCATTCTCGACTATATCAAAGAGCAGCAGAACCAGTCGCAGCTGTCGTTCATCGATTTCAAAAAGATCGGTCTCATCGGCTGGAGTCTGGGCGGCTACCTCTCGGCGCGCGCCGCGGCCCACGAGCCCCGCCTGGCCGCCGTCATGTGCATCGACGGCGTCTGGAGCTTCCAGGACTGCATCGGCCAGGCGTTCCCCAAAGCCCTGGCGGCGTACCGGCGCGGGGACCGCGCGGCCTGCGACGCCGCCTTTGACGAGGGCTATACCCGCAGCACGAACCAGCGCTGGTTCCACGACCACGCCAAGTTCTCGTTTCAGCGGCAGTCGGGCTTTGATATTCTGCAGATCACGGAGAAAATGACTCTGGACGGCGGCGTTGCGGAGATGATCAAGATGCCTGCCTTTATTGCCGAAGCTCAGGATGACATCTTCTTTCAGGGACAGCCGGAACGTGTTGCAAAGACTATTGGCACGAATGCCACGTGGATGATATTTGGAGACAAGCATGCTGCCTCTGCACATTGCCACAGTGGTGCTTCCAGTTATTCGAGCCAGAAGATCATGGATTGGTTCGGTCATGTCACTCGTTAATCGCAATTTACTACTAACTTGTCTGTCATTCGATCGTACAGTCGATGTGCCGTATTGCGGCTCATATGAATACTTATGTAACAGTGTTAACTGAGGCGTCGCTTACACATTGCAAAGGTGGTATCATTGAAAGGAACGTAGCTACCAACTCAAACTCTATGAGAGAGCAGAAAGGCTATTCTATCACAGAACATCACGGGGGTTGAAAGGAATGAACTCCGTCTCTCATCTCATCACGCGAAATAATCTTGTACAAAACGCCTCTTTCGCATCCACATTTATATATTTCATTTTCAAGGTCCCAAGTATTGAACGCCAAAAGTTGTCTCCTGAAGTGATCTCGTCTTATTGTTCTTTAAGGGTATCGGGAGTATGAGCGCATAGGTTTGATACTACAGGTTCCTAGTATTGTAGCATCTAGTCTTCACGATGGGCTCTTCCATTTAATTCTCAGATGGCTTATCGTTGGCCAAACCCTCCTCAACGTAAGCAGGGGGTGCATCAACGTCGTCCTCCTGGTTAGACATCAAGCCAGCCTTTTCGTCCTCGACAGCAGCTTCCTTTCGGGCAGCCTTGTGAGTCGAGTGACCGCGGCGATGGTGGTGACGGCGGGCACCACCACGGCGGAAGAGAGCACGCCAGAGCCAGACAATGGCGGTTCCGACCATCATGCCAATAATGCTGGCGGTAATTCCTGCCGCAATACCAACAGCGACGGGCAGAATAATGTGCGAAGCAATGTTGCGGAGCAGATGGCTGAAACGGTGACGGTGTTGCTGGCCGTGGGGTCCGTGTCCGTGACCGTGAGGGTGTCCGTGGTGGCCTTCCAGCTGTCCGGCAGCATGAGCAGGTCGGCGTCCACCGCCACAGTGAGGACGGAAGCGGCCCATGGACGACGAAAGCATAGCTCTCCACTTGCAAAGCATGGTGGTGCATTCCTCCTGCTTGTCCATGGGCGTCTTGGGGAGAGACTCGGACTCGGTGGTGTGAATGCTTCCAATCATGAGTCCGCCCTCGGGAGTCTTGATGACCTGAATATCGACGGTAGGTACTCCATCAACAAAGACGTTGCCAACTTCAATGATCTGCAACTCGATCTGGACGAGCTCCAGGTCATCCTCGACGCTCTGTGCGACGGGAGCGGTGCTCATGGCGTAGCCAAGAGGCTGAATGACGGGCATGTGTTGCTTTCGGTGGCCGGGCAACTTGTGCTTGCCCTCGTGCTTAGTCTCAACCGAATCAGGGACCACTTGTGCGCCCAAAGTATCAGCTAGCCTCATTCCACGGGGGTAGAGCTCGAAGTCGTTGAGCATCAGGCGGTCGTGATCGGCGGCATGGTCGATGCTGAAAGACAGCTCCAGATGGCTCGGGATGTCGGTCTTGACCTTGGGGGGCTTGCGGTGGTCACCCTTGTGGTGACCGACTGGTACAGGACATCCTGGGCATGATAGCTCGAGTTTCTGTGCCTCTGCGGTCTCCGGAACTGCAATTTTGAAGTCCGTCTCAGAGGGCACAGGAAGAGTTGTGACATGATCGTTATCGGAGATATCGGTTACGGGTAGCAGAAAGGCACTGGTCGTGGAGACGGCCAGGCCGGCGGCTGTAATCAGCGATGTCAACTGCATCGTGGATGCGCCTCGTAAAGTAAGTGGCAAAACTGCTGTATCCCAGTGTTTCGCAGGTTGGTTGTATACAAGTAAAGGAAAGGAGAAAAGGAAAGACGGTACGCGGTATCGGTAGTGGTTAGATTGTTTGATCAGGTGGAAAAAGGAGAAAAAGGATGGGAAAATTGAAAGAAGAAGATGGAAGATTGAATGTGATGGGATGAAGATGATTGAATGAATGGAAGGTCCGGGAAGGAGTCGACTGACGACTGACTGAATGATAGCCCCAAAGAGCCCCCAGAGAGCCCCCAGTGTTGGAGGTGAGTGTGACAGACAGACAAAGGGACCCGCCTCCCGTCTAAGCCCGCCTTGCCCGCCCGTCCCGATTAGGCCAATGTCTGTTTGTCTGAGGTTTGAGGTCACTCCCAAACCTCCTGGGCGTCGTCTCAGTGGTCGTCTCACTCTTCCAGTCCCACAATCCCACCCTTGTCCCGCTGTAGAGGAGCCACCAAGGCCACCTTAGTGCCCAGAAGACCGGGTGATCTGCCAGACAGCAGCAGGTGCTCCATTGAATCAACCCACGACAGTCTTCCAGCTTGCCATTTCCTGCCAAGATAACGACAAGCCGACCGTACCGAGCATGATACACTACAGAAATGGAGGACCCTGAGACTGCGACATCACCATGTGCCTGATTAGACTCCCATTAAGTCTTTGGACATTAGCAACGTCCAGGCATACGAGCTACAGTCTTCAAAGCTGGCGCCTGCGACAAATGAACTGCTGGCTGGCACTCGTGCGAGTTCGTGCATTCAGAATACCATAGGGAGGCGAAAAAAGTGGTCGGTCCCCTCCATAAAGTGACGTATGCTTCCAGGCCGCGCACACCTGGAGCGAGTTTGGCTGGGTACCTTCTCTTTGCTGGGCAAACGGCTAACCGGGTACAGTAAAACATGTGGGGTCAGGCAACAGAACTGCTCGTTTTGGTCTTGGCATGGGATTGCGATCAGCCCTCCATTGCGAATCTTCTTCAGTGGTTCAGCGCCCATCAAACAAATCGCCAACCAACAAGATTGCTTCCTTCTCGGTCTCCGAATGCTGACCTCCGCCAAATCCGGACATGACCCATCCACATCCATCCTGTTACCTCTAACATTATCTAGGTTAGAACGGTTTTTCAACTCATTGGTGGACCAGTTCTTTAAATTAATGTCTTGGAACGCGTATGCAAGTCATATAGTTCTATATTTGCAGACTTTTGTTTCGCTTTCGCTTTTCTAGGGTGGGAAGGCAGCAGGCAGCTGGCAGGTCAGCTGCACATTGCCTTGTTTAGGTTTTCGGTCGAGCGTTCAACTGACAGTTCGTCGTTGGAGCCTCCAGGCACGACTAAAGTGTATCGTCCATCACTCCAATAGCCCAGAGGCCCTGGACGAAAATTCCACCTCCTTCTCAAGCTCCTTTGCTTCTTCTGTATAACCGTGATCCACATAGTATTTCTGGAAGTGCCCAATCGCAGCGGTAACCCTCTTACTTTCCCAGCCTTTTTCCTGCACGAGAGCATTGATATACTCCCTCGCAGCGCGTTCCACCTCGTCCTTGGTGCCCTTCTTTTCTTTGCAGCGAAAGCGCATGTGGTAGCTATCCCACAGGTCTATTGATTTCATGTGCTCGCTCCGAGGGTGAGTTGTAAGCCATTCTAGCACCTCATCGTTGAGCTTTTCAGCCTCCTCAATCTTGTCGACGCGCCAGTACGTGAAACACAGCGCCAGTCTTGCAGACTGTGCTTCCGCCGTGAGCCCTGCTGCGTCGAGCCGCTCAATCTGGTCAATCTGTCTACCCTGAATGATGCCCTCGCCCACCATGTTATAACCTCTCTCTGTGCTCAGAAAGTCGAGCGTATCGTAAATGTTCTCGTAAAGCAGCATGACTCCAGGGTTGGACGGCCCGAGCTGATTCTCGAGCGTTCCAACATACATTTCTAGTATCTGGAGAGCATGGCGCCTTAGCTGCACAGTACCGGCGTCCCGGAGCTTGGTGAGAAGGATTCGCAGTGGATGCCGCGCCGGCAGTTTAACGGCTGCCATCTCGGCTGCAAAGGACAGGAACTTCCCACCGATGCGATGGTCGAGCTGCAGAGCTACCAGGTATGCGCCTTGGATCAATGCCGGGTCCGGGTTCTCCAACAATGCGGCAAACTGATCGAAACCCTCATTCAACGTCTTGAAAGCTTGCTTGAATTTGCTCAGGTCCAGAAACTGTGAGGCTATCAGTGTCCGTCCCCACCAGTGGTTGCTCTCTGGGTTGCCAATGGTTTTCCCATCCGTCCAGTGCCCCATTTCCAAGAGGCCATGGCCAAACTGCCTCGAAAGTACAATCACTTCCTCGGGCAGTTGAAAGTCGTCTGGGGTACTCAAGCGTTTTGTAAACGATGCAGGTGGGTGCAGTCGCAACCTCGCACCCCCGACCCTCACATGTCGTCTTGCCGGGCGAACAATACTCAATTCTGTGATGTTCGAATTGATCTCTTCTGTAGCAGCATCGGACACAGTGTTTGCGCCTGACGGGAAAGCCTCGGACACAACCATTTGCTCCTCATAAGAACTCGACGTGGATGATGCGCCTGCTGCTGCTTTCCTCTTGTTATACTTGCGTAGGCCCCATTTCAGAATCCTTTGCTTATACATTTTTGCGCTAAGCAGTCGATCAATTAACCTCCATTTAGTAATCTTTCCGCATTCGACATATACAGCCAGTCATTCTGGGAAACAAGAACTCACGTTGCATGAAAGTCATGCTTGTCTTCCATAATCTTCATGACTTCTCTCAGTACTTTTCCCTCCTCCATGTACAATCTCGTGATCGTGGGTCGCCATTTGTCAAAGTCGCCCTCCGTGGCCCAGCGGCTCCTTTGCCCGCTACCCATGACGATGGATGCACTAGGTTGAGCTCATTGATTGGTCGCTTTCGTTAGCCGTAGCTAGTATACTCAAGCACTAAGCTAAAGTGCTAGAATGAATGTCAGATCGCTGGTAGTAGACAAGACCCTGCTTTTTCTGCAAATGATTACAAGCAATTGCTGAGAAACTGGACTAAAACGGCTCTGGCGCTGACGGGTTTCCCTCTTGTCTGTTTCGTGCGGGGGAGCCAGAAGCGGTGGAGCCTGCGCGTAGGACTTTATACCACGCAAAGTCGCACGACACTGGATTGAATTTGGGGGGTTCCCGGGTGTCGCTCTTCTGCTCTGGCTTGGTAGGAACTCGGCACTTGCGACAATACTACGGTGGTAGGCGCCCTAGAACGGTGCCCCCGAAAGCATGATCGGGAAACATCACGAGAGAGAGCGGTTGCAATGCGAGATGGGGCAAATGTCGCCTCTTTCTATGCCAAAGTTGAACAATTACAATCACGTGGTACCAAGGGATGCCGACACCCACTTTCATAATCTATTCCGTTGATCAAGTCCAGGTTGAGAAGAGATATATTTGGATATGTGCATTGCGAACCAGACGAGATGATTCGTGAGAGTTGCAGCCAAGCTGACCGGGGAGCCATGCCGCGGCCGGGCCAACCGGTAAAAAAAGACGAGGCCCAGCGAACCCACTGTCCAGTATCTTTCCTACTGTTGGAAGCCCCTGCAGCGGGTTTGGGCCGGTTAGCTTGCACTGTAGGGCAAAGCTCAGTGGTGCACATGCAGGATGGGTAGTATTTATAGACCCCACACCAAGCAGGTAACAACGTGCCAAAACGCGTGCTTTGTTGGTGCGATGTGACGCTGTGTTCAAAAAGTCAAAAAGTTCGCCCTGTCGCTACGAAGGCGTTATCAGCAGCAGGGTCGTGGCGTGGAATTGTGCAGGCACGTTGCCTTTCAGCTGCTCCTCCTCTCAATCCATTGGCGCCGGATGGGACAAAAGGCAGATGATCATGTAACGGCATTGAAAAGAGGTGTGTACGCTGTGGTCAAAAGGCACATCTGATTAATACCCACGCCGAGCATCATGCACCATTTGAGCAGAAGATTGTGAATGTTTCCTGAAGGCTGAGCCTTCCAACGTCGTACTCTACAGCTTGAATTCGTCTAGATGATCGAGCAACCACTACCAAAAACACAACAGACATTTTCTCAATCCCGAAGCTCCCATTTGATCTCGGCAGTCAGCGGCGGCCGTGAGAACAAGGACGTATAGTCCGTCGGCGGCACCGTCGCCCTTCCATCCACGGTGCCAAGCCTCAACCGCCGCAACATCGTCAGGACAATGGTGACGAGGTTGACATAGGCAAACTTCTCCCCGATGCACCGGTGGCGGCCCGCCCCAAACGGCAGGTACGGGCTCCGGGTGCCCTTGTAGGTGGCGCCGTAGCCATAGTCCACCATGTCCTCCTCCTCCGCCTCGCCCGCGGCAGCGTCCCACCGGTGCGGGTCCCACACGTCGGCGCGCGGGAAATACGACTGGCTGAGGTGCGTCATGATGGGCGACGCCACCAGGACCTTGTCCGGGGTGACGACATAGTCTGTGCCGGGCACGGCAATGGGGTTCATGACCTTGCGCATGATGGAGTGGATGGACGAGTGCACCCGCAGCGTCTCCTTGACCACGTTGTTGAGGAGGGGAAGCTTGTCGAGGTCAGCGTACCGGAGCGCGCCGGATGATGATGACGTGTCGCCGAGCTGTTGTAGTTGTTCCTGGTATACCTCCTCGAGAATGTCCGGGTGCGCCGCGAGGCGGAGCATGATCCATGCGCTGGCCGAGGAAGACGAGTGTTGACCGCCCATGAGCATGGTGATCATCATGTCGACTACCTCTTGATCAGGGACGGCAACACCATTCTTGTAAACGCAGCCCATCAGATGAGAGATCATGTCGTGCTCGGTCAATTCTAGTCCGGCGGCCTGCGTCCGGCGCCGACCGTTGATGATGTCCATGTACACGCCACACATCTTTTCGCGAGCCGTGTCGCGTCGCCGGTTGTGAGGCAGGGGCGCCCAGGGGACGAGGAAGTTGATCGGCTTGAACCCGTTGTCGAGGTCGTGGTAGTACTCGGCGAACTCGGCGGAGAGCTTGTTTCGAACTTCGGCCCCCTGGAGGGCGCGGCTGGCCGTGAAGAGGGTGATCTCTGACATTGCCGCTGACACGTTGAATCGGCCTGACGTCCCCTTGAAGTTCGACTTGAGGTATGCCAGGACCTCGTTTTCGATCAAAGGTACATACGACTCCAAGGCGGCTTGTGTCAACCCAAATTTGACAAATTTCTTTTGCTCCATTAATTTCGAGTTTGGGCAGTCGTATATGATGTCTTTTCCGAACACGGGTGTGGTGAGTGGCGAGTAGATTTCCTCGGCATTCACGTCTTGCAGCTTGCCGTTGAGAATGAGTTCGTTGCCATCAGTACCGAGACAGACTGTCATCTGTCTCCCGAACAAGACAAAGGTGAAGACGTCTCCATGTTTCTGACGACACTCTTCATAGAACCGGACCGGGTCTGTACCGTAGGAAATTGCATTTCCAATAAACGGGAAGAAGTGGAAGACCAAAGGGGGTTCTGATTTCGATCGAGGAATTTGTTGCCAAAGTGCATTGGCAGCGACTGTAAAAACGAGGATGCCGATGGAATATCCGATGAACTGGGAGAACGGGCTCGGAGTGTTTGAATCCATCATTTCAAAGTGATAGCGAGAAATGTGAGTAAAGCTTGACAAATTGGACGAGAACACTCTTCACGTAGGGAAGGCCCTTATGTTATGTACCTCCAGCAAAAAAAAAAAAAACCACATGTAGACCAATTGGCATGATCTGCTTTTGATCCGACGCCAAGACAATCCTTCGGACCAAGTCCATGGAATCGAAATTGCACATTGAATCTCTATGATTGATTCAGCGTGTCTGTGGAGCATATCGGGCTTCCAATCACCTGCAATTGGGAACCTAGGTAGACAGAACATACGACAATTTCTATGGCAGTATAGGCCCAGGAGAAGTGGGGTCAATCGTATTCGTATTCTTGTTGCACCATTCAGCAAGCGGACGCTATCTTGGCATAGCCTGGCCGCCAAATAATATGCATAGGCGGTGCTCATGGATTCTTATTCTCATCTTTCCCTACTGCTTTATTAAAGAATATACCGATTTTCTCGAAGGAACATTACCGTTCTTCTCAGCATATTTCATTTGTACAATCGTCTGATATGAATCTTGTCCATACTTGACTAGAGGCATGCTCGCGATCTGATCAATGATGTTGTTATTAAATGCAATGCATTACACTATATCCACGTACTCCAGGCTACACCGATGGGCTGAATATTGATCCTTGCACGATGACGGACCGGAGGGTCACGTCTTGACCGGAGGGTCATTTGACTAGCCGGAGGATCGCTTACACTGCCAGAGGCCTTCCGTTCTGGCTTGCTGGATGATCACGTTCCCGTCCTTTCTTCTTCACAGTTCCCAGAAACTATCTGACGACTCCAGGATTCCATTTTCTCGTCTATTTGCATTCCTCAGACCAGTACATCTTAAAACAGCTATATGATCGAAAGTCAACTGCCTAATGTCTGTCCTTCGACACGTATTCAGCTTTGATGGCTTTCTCAGATACTGGAAGTTGATCCAGCCTTCATCGTATTCACCTCTGCGCGATACAGCAGCTCGCCGTTGTGGTCGAGTCGATATGTCCACATGCTATCATCTCGAGTCCAAGACACAATACGCAACTCAAATACCCTGTTGATCTTGCCTCGTACCAATGTGGATCTATTGAGCTTCCGTCCAGTACTTGCTACTTGGCCTAGGGCCAAGCCCAGACTTTGTGTAGATCATGTCCAAGGCCCGAGCCTGAGAGATGCTGTCCTCATGGTCAATGAACTTGCCAGAACCTTTCACACCATGGATTCTGTTGACAAACTCCTCTAGCATGTATCGATACGTCGACCAATATGGATCGCTGTTCAGGTTTCTGCCCATCTCCTTAAAGGTGTAAGCCTTTTTGAACTGCTTTCGCGTGTACTTCTTCACCACAGAAGAGCCCCGCGTGACCTCGAACACATCGGTCACGTCGATGCGATGATAGTTGTTGGAGAACATGAAGTTGTAGAATATGACTGTTCGCGTCCTGGTCACCTGAGTGCCTTCCTGCTTCGCATCTTCCTCCCTAGGGGCGGGTACGGGCTTATGCTTCACGGTGATGTTTGCGAAACCAATCTCCGTCACAGGCGACCGCAGCGAGCCGTGAATCTTGCCGACGCCGCCGTTGGGAAATTTGAGAGTGGCATCAAACGAATGATCGCACTTTTCGCGAGGGGCTGCCATGGGCACCAAGTCGGCCTCAATGCATTCGGTGGGGTCTGCGCCGAACGCCTCACGGAGGGCGGATACCGGGTATGTTCCCAAATCTAGGAGTGCACCACCGCCAATGCTGTAGTCGTAGCGAATATTATCGTCGGGCGCGACAAACTTTGGGATTGGAGCAACCACCGAGACCTCTGAAATATTGGGCTGATCCAGTGTTGATAGGAACAAGTGGAATGCCGCCGTGAAACGAGCGTGGAATGCCTCCATTAGTACGGGCGGATTGGCGGACTGAGAAAGCAGAGGATGGCGAAATAGGGTCTCGGCCTCCTGGACATTGCTGGTGGACGGCTTTTCGAGCAAGACATGTTTGCCCTTTGCGAGCGCTTTCACGGTCCACTCGAAATGAAGGCCACAAGGCAGTGGGTTATAAATGACATCAATCTCTGGATCGTTGATGAGGTCTGCTCAAGTTATCAGCGCGCGCTCATATGTGTCTCAGGTGGTGGGGTTGACGTCACGTACCATCGTAGCTATCCTTTACCACTGGAATACCGTGCTTCTTGGCAAATGCAGCCGCTCGTGTCTTGTCGCGTGCAGCAACAGCGTAAATGATGACACCAGGATGACTTGTCGCTGGCCAAATGAGAGCCATTGGCCTGTGTTTCCATAAGCCCTTCATGCATTTCGTGCAGGTTCAGCTACCGTTCAGCTGCAGCAGACTTACGCGATATTGGCAGCGCCCAGTATTCCGAACTTCAGCGCATTCTGCTCTTTAGGGTGTGCGGGCGGATTGAACATGGTCCAATTGCGGTGCACACCACTCAGAAAAGCCGATACAGTAGATGCCATGTTGATAATGGGACTTCTTTCTCGGAAATCACGTCCTTTGTCGTCAATTGTGGTATCTGGGCGAGGAAGTGTCCTGAAAGAAACAGGAGCAGACTGTAGCTACAAAGCTAGCGGCCATATATAAGTGCCTGGGCAGCTTACCCACTGCCAACCCCCGGCGAACAAGACCAACATAGCACCCGCAGCCCCGGCCCCGACGGGGTCAACATCTTTCCGAGTAACCTAGAAATAATCAGCTATAAAATGATCCTCCCGACAAGGTTGACGTTTTGATACACTGTCGCACGGGTCTCTAATGTAAGCAATGGGCATATGTCGAAACTACGGATGTGAAGGTATCAGAGACTGCAAGCATTGTACAGTATTGCGTACGAAGGCATAAAGCATGGATGAGGCCCGCAAATGTATCTGCGAAACGTGTTCCGCATGCTGGCACGTCCACTTATCATTGCATATGCTTAGATTATTAATATCGCACGCCGTCAAGGTGTTACCATGGCTGCCATCAATGACAAGAAGACGGATCTCCTCGTCCACCCTGAAAAGTGCTCTAGCTCGCGCGTAAGCCGGCCGCCTCGGTTAGCTGCATCACGCCTGTTGGTTGCACGCTGCAGTGATCATTGTTACCTAGCTACAGGACCCGGATTGCCCTTGTAGGGATCCACAGGGCTGAAGAAGGGGAGCTTGCATGCTAAAGCGATTACAGGCCATGGAAATTGCAAGGTACAGATGGCAGACTCATTGACGGAAACCGGCCGAGCGCCCTCATGTCATCGATGTCAAACCTTGGAGAGCTGTACAGATGATAGGGTAAATGCTGTTCCTGCGCTTTGAGCCTTCTTGCTGACAACCCATTTATAACGGTGAGCATCAATTGCTAAGCACGAGGACAGTCATAGAGTTATCGTCATGGTCAAAGAGAGCAGCCAGAAGCTTAAGCGGTACATGCAATGTGTGCGGTAAGAAACCGACGCCCTGCGACTAGACACCGACGCCCTGTAGACGGCGCCTATAAGGTCGTGCTAAGCTAGAGGTTCCAGCAGTCTACGGGAGCAAAATCCCCCGCACCAAATAAGCATTCACACTTGCATAATCCGGTAGACCAGTAAAGTAAAGGTTGGAGCCAGCTCTATCTCAGCAGCGCTGATTTTGCTTAGTGATTAGGAAAGTCATGGTAGTTTTGACGTCGTAGTGTTCCAAATTGTTAAGTCGAGTATATAAATTCGCGCGGGAGCCGTCTAGAAAAAGAAAACACTACCAGAACAGGCATGTTCCCTCGAAGCCATCATTATTTCTTTTGAGAAAAACACCAATCACCATGTCTATTCGTCGCACTACAATCCAAACAATGCCATTACCGCAGGTCCCTGGCTGGGAAGCGCGTGTTATGCTTCTCGAGCTTCCCCCGAGCTTTGTTGTGCCGGCTCATACCCATCCAGTGTCCGGTGTCGTCTATGTACTGCAGGGAACAGTGCTTACGCAATTCGAAGACCAGGAGGCGGAAAAGTACTGCACTGGGCAAAGCTTCATTGAAAATGGGGAGATGCTTCACGCAAGGGTAGAGAATGAGAGCAAGACTGAAGATCTGAAACTTCTTGTATCATATGTAATCAAGGCTGGAGAGACATACACTGTAATGAAGGAATGAAGTAGGCGAAACATTGTCTGCTTCGACAAGTAATGAATATTTGCAGCTGGTTCAATTCAAATTCTATTTGCAATGAATGAACCAAAAATGTGAAGAAGATACAGCACCGGTGTTCCCTTTGGTATTTCTGTCGTTGACGCCCGATTGATGTTTGCTGCTTTTACCCCGGCGCTGAAGTGCCGGTATTATATGTCGGGTACCTGCATCATGGGAGTCCCTTTGACTGCGTGGCCTAATATGTTTGGTGCATACGTGAGTGAGGCTTACTTTGCCGCCCCCAGGCGGAAAGAATGGTCGGAGGCCGCAGCGTGTTTGGGCTCTGCGCCACCTTCCAGTTTACCCCCAGATGAATATCCCTGCTTTGGACTCAATAGAGATCTCTAAAAGCTGAGCCAGCCCTTCTGGACTTGCTCAAAACTTATTCTCATCTTCAAAATTTTGAGTCAACACTTGTCACTGCCGTCATCGCCGCCAACCGGTCAGGTTCACAAGCCATGCGGCTTTTGAATAGTAAAACGTTGGCAGTACATGAATTCCACGGCGACGATCAATGCCCTCCCTACGTCATCTTATCTCACACCTGGGGTTCACCACAGCAAGAATGCACGCTCCAGAGCATGGAAGAACCAGTGAGCCCAGACGTGATGGCCCGAGATGGTTATCAGAAAATCAAGCGATGTTGTGCACAGGCCGTTGAGGATGGCTTTGAATGGGCCTGGGTAGACACGTACGTATTCTCTCAATTCTTTTAGACCCCTCTACCCACAACGAGCGGGTAAATTGTCGAACGCCAAAAAGGACTCGAACGCTAAGGGGTAGAGTAGTTGCTGTATCGACAAGACGAGCACAGCTGAGCTCTCTGAGGCGATCAACTCCATGTTTCGTTGGTACAAAAAAGCTGAAATATGCTATGCGTACATCTCAGATGCTGCCACGATAGATGATTTCGATAAGAGCCGATGGTTCACGCGGGGCTGGACCTTGCAAGAACTAGTTGCACCACCCATGATGAGATTTTACTCTTCATCTTGGTGTGAGTTGGGAACCAAATCAGAGCTCAAAGACGTGCTTTCGAGGATTACCGGCATTGACACCGAGGTTTTGGAGACCGGCCGGCTCGGTGAGGTGACACTGGCGAGAAAGATGGTACGTGTTCTGAGGCGACTGATCTCCGGTAGATCCTCACTTCTCCTTTAAATCCAAACGTGTCTGGTAAATGAAAAGCGCTGACTGTTTCACATTAGTCTTGGGCTGCAAATCGGCAGACGACTCGAGCAGAAGACCTGGCTTACTGTCTGCTTGGGATTTTTGACGTGACAATGCCTCTTCTGTATGGCGAAGGTCGCAAGTCATTCATACGTCTTCAGGAAGAAATCATGAAGTCTGGATACGATTTTACACTATTTGCATGGAGCAGGGGGCCGATATGCGACTCGCTTCTTCAATCCAATGCTGTTCAAACACCAGCACACCCATCCGATTGCCAATTCTCTGGTCTTCTAGCAAGCAGCCCATCCTTGTTTATCAATTCTACGGAAGTTGTCCCTCTGGAAGAAGACTTTGAGAATCTAGAAGAAAACATTGTGGCAGCAGGTGGCGTGATTGTTCGTCTTCCAACATTTACGAGAAATAACAAGAAGTTTGCCGCTTTGCCGTGTCTCTATCAAGGCACATATATCTGTTTTAAGCTTCATTATTGGCATGAAAGATATGTCGCTCGCGAAGCGAGCTTGTTCACGATAGAGCCAAACGATCTATACACGGAGCAAGGAGAACTCAGGCTCCAAAAGCTGTTTTTAAAAGCACCAACAGCCGGCCCCCTTCGAGCACCCGTTCCCTCTCCTATCATTACAAATTCGGTCACCGTGAAAATCACAGCCAAAAATGTTCGGATAATGGATTTTCAAAATTCATCTACTACCAGCTTCAATCGCGCGTTGGACTGCTGGGAGCTACCAAATCAGGCAGGGCTTCATCTCGCGTGCATAGTTCGGCCGCAGCCACCAAGATTACTTCTGCGCTGGGACACTGCTCTACTTGTTGGCGGCGACGGGTCCTCAGAGGACGGTATATGGATTGCTGCTGTGCCGATCCTATCAGACAAAGGAACCGAAAGGTCATTCTACCAAGTACTGTCAGTCACGCCAGAACTAATCAGATGTTGCACGACTATGGACCGGTTGCAGGCTGAACTGGCTTCCGGAACCAATTCGTCAGTATTTGCCAAGCCGGGCCAGAACCTCGTGACGTTCATCGCCGCTGTCGAAATTGTAGCAAGGCAATTAGACAAGGGGTACCGAGAAAAATTCCGAGAAAACATGGTTTTCAAAGCAAGGCTTGGGGATCAATATCGCAGCGCTGCCAGAAGAGTGATTACACTTAGAGTTGAGGATATGAACGAACGATAAAGTCGATGTAATTTTGGATACATGTTTGATCAGTAGGATTGATCTCAACAAATTCATCACAGAAATTTGAAAATCTCCATAAACATGCAAACGTATCTGGATACACCGGCTTGACCGATTATTAGATCTAATAGGTCACTAGATGCGACTGATGGCTGCCAACCACGTTGCTCGGGAAACCAGGCAATGGCAAATACTCACAGACAAACCTTCACTTTCTTTGTAGAAAGAGCGCACCCTTATAGCTCCAGGTCTGCGAATGAGGTTCCAACGTGTGTTCTCTCCTAGATATTATCGCAGTCACATCCAGCTTAAATAGAAACGACCAGGGTGCACGATTTGTCATGCAGTGGCCCGACTTCCTAGCCAAGATCATATATATGCACAATAAAACTCAATTACATCGGTATGCATTGATCAGTCCAAAGTCTTGCCGTGGCACCCAAGGTGAGCAATCAATGTACCTACTCAGTGCTTGGCATGTGATACACAATTCATGAAGCCCGAGGTGGGTTATACAAGGAGCAGCGCAGAGCAAGCTTGCCGGTAAAGAGACCAAATTTCTTTTTATTTTTTTATTCTTATTATACTAACACAATCTGCTGTACTCCCTGGTGACCATTCATCGTTATAAGCCTGTTACCTATTAGATATTTCCATATCTTCAATAAGCCCTGTGCGTAGCAACATCCAACTTGTCAATAGTCTTCGCCGCGGCTGATGACTTCTTTCACAGTAGGTCGGAGTAGGATTGTCTAATGTTCTTGTGAATATTAAACTTCCCAAGTGTATGGGATATGGTCACTTACATGTTCAAATTGGGCAGAGTATGACCCTTTCTTTTCTACCACCGGAGGGTAGTCTTCCACGATGCCTGACTTGACAAGGTTATTCAGCTACCGCTATGTTAGCTAACGTAGACATAGGTCACTCAATTTGACATAGAGACCATACACCGAGAAGATATTTGTCTTGTCCAATTCTGTCCAAATAGCGTCGGCAGAAGGGAATTGTGCCAAAATTCTTCTTGATCACGCTCAACAGCGATTTGGCGGAAGACAGGCGTAGATCTGCACTTGGTGGATCACTGCGTAGGGCGTAATGAGAGACCTCGCCCTGATCGACACATCGGCCATGACCGGTGCTGCCAAAGGTCTCAATGGCGAAAACATCGCCCTCTTCCATCTTGGTCATATCCTGCGTTTTCATGAGGGGAACGCTCTTCGTGCCATGAATACTATACGGCAAAATATCATGGCCGCAAAGATCACGGATCGGTTTGATCGGATACACAACTCCGTCGATCTCACACTCGTAGCTTTCCATAACCTCTTGTATATGTCCACCTAGTTCGCCCAGACGAACATCAATGCCCGCCTCACGGACACCAGTGTTTGTAGCGTCTTTGACAGCGGCGAGGAGGTTATCGTAGACGGGCTCAAATGCCATTGTGAACGCACTGTCAACGATACGACCGGAGATGTGGACGCCAATATCGACCTTCAACACGTCATTCTGTTGAAGCACGCGCTTGCAGCCTGCGTTTGGGCTGTAATGAGCCACGATATCATTAATATTCAAGCCGGTCGGGAAACCCATCCCGGCAATCAGGGAGTCTCCTTCGGTCAAGCCATCATGGCCGAGGAGGCGACGCGTAGCATCCTCAATGCCATTAGCAATCTCAGTCAGGGTCTGGCCTGGCTTGATGCTCTTTTGTGCCCACTGGCGGACCTGACGATGTGTCTCAGCCGCCTGGCGGTAATCAGAGAGGAAGTCGCTGTTCAGATTATCCAGATGTCGCTTCTCTTCATCGGTAGTGCGATAATTGTTTTCATTGCGATATTCTACCTCTTCGCCCTTGGGATAACTGTCATTTGGAAACAGTTGGGATATCAGAACAGATGGCGGGTCAGTCTGGACAGTAGTAGTCTTTTTCTTATTCTTCGGCTTTCTCTTTCTGGGCTTTTTCTTCTTCTTCGCAGATTGTTCGCTGCCATCAGCGGCAGCAACATCATTTGCAAGATTGTGTTCATCAGGATCGTCATCCGAATCATCACCAGACTGTGATTCAGCGTGACCTCTCGCGCCTTCTTTCGCACCGCCAGTATCCCCGCTCTTGTCGGTCTTGGCGACTGCACATTGATTCGATTAGCAAAATGATTTCCTCATTAGCACGCGGCCAAGAAATAGCCAATATACCGTTGAGCGCCTCGTGTCCATCGTCGGGAGTTTTGGCCGCCATTTCAAGTTTGAGTGGCAGGGGACCAGGAAGAAGTTGTGGTTAGCATTTACCTGCTGGGTCGCCGCCTATACAATATTACACAGATTAGAAGACTTTGTCACATCCCCACCATTACAGTACGGCCCGGACTGGTGATCACCCGTGCGCCAGTGGGTGCGGGGCTCCCTGCTTCGTGCCGAGTTCTGCAGGCGTTACCAACCAACAAATATGACTATTATTAGCTCTTGTTGGCAAGCTTCTGTGGTACGATTAGCTCCCGTTGCCCCAACTTCCCCGCAGGTACCGACTGACTAGGACCCCGCTTGCCTTATGGTTGGCAAACTTTCAGCAGGTACTTGTGATCGCGATACTGAACCTGTGACCGACCAACTCCTCCAGCCAAGTCCTGTCGTTATTAGTGAACGTTGGCGGATGCGAACGCGAAAATCTGAGGTTAACGCCAACATTCCAAATTGGTTTGGGGGCTCAGAGACTGTCAAAGCCGTTGGTAGATTCAATTGTGCAACCCCTGCCTGGAGATAAGTGGTCGGCGGCTAGGTCCAACTGAAATAAGTAGAATTCCGTGCAGCGGGGTCAATCAAGCTTACTTTCCAAGTTCACCACTACTACTATAGTACAACAATATTTTGTTCTGCCCTTGGATCGACCAAGTACCCTATCTTTTGCAATGGCCAATCCTGAGGCAGACGAGCCGTCCAAACGAAAGTGTTTAGGGGCAGACTGTGAAGAGGATGCGGGAGATCTACAATGCCCGACCTGTCTGAAGCAGGGAATCAAAGACAGCTATTTCTGCTCGCAAGATTGCTTCAAAAGAAATTGGGTTCGCTCTCTTGGTCACACACTGCAACGAAATCTGGCTAATGGAAGGCCTTTCACAGAACACACACAAAGTATTGCACCAAACGGCGCAGAACAAATCACAGAATGGTATTCTCTGCAAACCACAGCTCAACACTTCCACTGACCGCCCTCCAGCTGCCGGACTCTATAATCCGTTCCCAACATACATCTTCCACAACTTCCAAGGCGCCGTTCGCCCGGTCTATCCGCTCTCCCCGATGCGAACCGTACCTAAGTCGATAAAGCATCCTGATTGGGCCCATACTGGCGAACCCGTTGGCGAACGACGCTTGAGTAGAACGAAGATACAGATTTTAGACGCCAAGGCTCAAGAGGCAATGCGGAAAGTTTGCAAACTAGCTCGAGAGGTACTTGACATCACTGCTGCAGAGCTTAAACCGGGTATCACTACAGACTACCTTGACCAAGTCTGCCACGAGGCTTGTGTCGAGCGGAAAGTAAGAATCAAATATTTTCAAGATGAAACATATAGAACGATATTCTCAGACTCTGACTTCGACAGTCCTATCCTTCTCCTTTGAACTACAACAAGTTTCCCAAGTCACTCTGCACTTCTGTGAACGAAGTCATTTGTCACGGAATACCCGACCAACGGATCCTCTTGGATGGTGACATCATCAATCTCGACATCTCAATATATCATGAAGGGTACCACGCCGATCTCAACGAAACGTACTATGTAGGCGATCGGGCCAAGGCGGACCCGGATTCAGTCAGGGTGATCGAGACGACACGCGAATGCTTAGGTAAGTTGACGGTTCCGAACTCGATACTCTGGAACAATCCTAAGCAACGAACATCAATAGAGAAAGCAATTGATATCGTGAAACCTGGCACGCCAATAAGAGATTTTGGTCGTGTTATCGAAGAACACGCAAAGTCGAGGGGCTGTAGCATCGTCGCCACGTGGGGAGGCCACGGTATCAATACCGAGTTCCATCCCCCGCCTTGGATACCTCATTATGCCAAGAATAAGGCTGTGGGCGTATGCAAACCTGGGATGACTTTCACAATCGAGCCTATACTTGCATTGGGAAAGCCCAAGGAGGTATATTGGCCGGACAACTGGACCAATGTCACTAGTGACGGGAAGCGAAGTGCTCAATTTGGTATGTACAAAAAGCTTCGGGTGTCATGATATTATAAAGACTTACATGGCTTTAGAGGACACATTACTTGTCACAGAAACAGGTGTCGAAGTCTTGACTGCCAGAAAGGCAGACTCTCCAGGAGGCCCCATACCGATGCCAACAACATCGAACGAGACAGCAGAAGTTTAGAAGCGTCCATAACATCCATAGTCCGGCCGGTCAGTACTACCATGAGCGACTACAAACGTATATCTAGGAGATCGAAATATGATGGCGTTGACTTTAGTTGGGTAGTTACAATACGGCGATATGTGAGTTCACGAGGGCTTTTAGATGAATAAATGACCAGCTCTACGCATGAGGCGTAGCATGCTTTTTGTAGCCTTCTCCAAACATATTCTGAATCAAGTGCTCTTGAGCGTCGCTTTAGACTACATTTTCTTTGTCTTCTCTCAAATGGGGACAGACCCGCCAGTAGCGGGAGAAATACTTTGCAGTCCCACACAACACCTTAACATGGAAGCAAGGTAATGGCGCCCACCACCCGTAGCGGGCTGTTTAATCGCAGTAGATATACGTGTATTTGCTCTGTGGGAAGTGAATTCATCTCTGAGCAGACCACGTAACGTAGGTTGAATCTTGCCCAATGATGCGGGACTGTCAGCGAGGCTTCGGGCTCATTTCTGGTAGATGTAGATGTAACGATCATCATTGCATGCTCTTCAGAACCAACGTGCCCGCACTTATATCAAAAGCTCATTGCTCCGAAGACAGTCGATTTTCATTCGGAAGATAAACCTAATCTAGGTAGGAAACAGCCCTTGGAGCCTCTCCTGCACGGTATCACAGGCAATCCTGTGAATGCGCTCCGTGGCATGCCAATATCCAACTTCATGGTGGCAGAGCGAAAGGCATGGATGCGCAATCTTCAAATAAACTACGAGAAGAACTTTACGTATGATTGTATCTTTGAATAGTTTGGAATGTCCTAGTCGAATGTTGTTCAGTATCATTCACTGAATACCGACGGATGGCGAAACATGCAGTTATACCTCAATCGGGATTGTTCATCTAACCGACAGCTGACGTAAGACGTATACTCCGAGTTCCGATCGGCATACTATGTGGCCAGCATTTTATTCGTTATGCCGATAGATACACTTTTGGAGTTGAACCACCAAGTGTTCGCTTAAAGCAATTGAAGACCAATTGAGTTTTCTCAAGCGCATTTATCTCAATCGCAAAACTAAAACCCCCAAAATGACTACACGCACTGGTGGCGACAAGAAGGATTCGCTCCAATCTGATGATTGGGAAGTTGTCCAGTTACCATCGATGTGCGACAGTACCGCGTCGCAAACAAACAATAAATCAATCGGCGCCGTCAAAGAGGAAACACGGAAATACACCATAATCACTACGAGTCTCCTCATTCCCGGCGCAGGACATCCTATCCCGAATGCAGCACTCGTCATCGAAGACAAGTTGATAGCCTGGGTCGGTCGATCATCTGAGCTTCCCAAAAAGTTCAGCGAGGCTTCGCATCGCTCCGTATCAGTGCCGTATCTCATGCCTGGGCTCTGGGACAGTCACGTTCATTTCGCAGCGATACCTGAGGACGCCAATAGTAATGCCGCCATGCTAACAACACACCCAGCCGAGCAAGGCGCGCGACTGGCCAAGGGATGCTGGCAGTGGCTGCAGTGGGGGTATACCTCGGTGCGCGACATGGGCGGGTTCGGATGCGAGGTTGCGCGCGCCGTCGAGGACGGAAGTATTGTCGGGCCCAACATTTACAGCTCCGGTGCTGGACTGACCCAGGTCGGCGGGCACGGCGACTACCACGACTTACCGGCAGGCATGATCATGAAAAACATGAGCGTGGCGGGAATTCTGCCAGGCCACTACGGCACCGAGTGCTTTATTGTAGCGGATGGCGTAGAAGAATGCCGACGGGCAGTACGCCTGAACATCCGCCGTGGTGCGCGATGCATCAAAATCATAGCGTCCGGCGGAGTCGGGTCGCTCAACGACGATGTGTCCTGCGCTCAGTACAGCCAAGAAGAATTGAGGTGCATCGTCGAGGAGGCATCCCGTCAGAACATTGCCGTTGGAGCACATGCACATGCGAAAGCTGGCGTATTGGCAGCTGTCAATGCCGGAGTGACCACTATTGAGCACGGAAGCTTTGCTGATCGAGAGACTTTGAGAGTGATCAAGAACAAGGGAGTTGTTTTTATTGCCACAAGAACGATTACCGAGTTACTTATGTCCACGGGGGGCGAAGGACTTCCCCAACAGATCTGGGAAAAGATCAACTTGGTGGCAGATGCGAACAAAGCCAGCTATGCTATGGCTGTCAAAATGGGTCTCAAGATTGCTCTAGGTACAGATCGAACTCCAGGTTTCTGTTCTTCGAAAGAGCTCGAGTATGCTGTTGAGGCCGGAATGAGTAATCTTGAGGCTATTGAGGCTGCCACGGCCAACGGACCACTAACTATTGGATTGAAAGCTCCAAAATCGGGTCAGTTGAAAGCGGGCTTTGATGCCGACATAATCGGACTGCAGGAGAATCCAGTCGACGACGTCAAGATCCTACAGAACATTGACAATATCAAGTGGGTCTGGAAAGCGGGCTTCGCCTTCAAAGGACCGGGAATTGGGCCGTGGGGAAAAGAATTCTGATAATGAGAATGAGAATGGCACAGCGTATCCATAGGAATACATCAACAACGGAGAACATGCAGTGTAAAGCGCATGTTTGCTTATTATTGCTGGGTGCTATTTGTGACTTTTACGATATGTTTTGATATGCCCTAGTCATGTTTCATGTTCGATGTAGAGAATGCCATCGGAGATCGCTTTTGACTCAACTGTAAAATGTTAAACACCTTAGTACGCTGGACGCCATCAAATCTGGTGAGAGCCATCATCATCTCTAGCTGGGAGGTATTTTACGAAGCTCTCACGGTCGCAATGCCGGCTCAGAATGTTATGGAGGACACAGAGGCGCCGAAAGTGTTACTCGGGGTCCGGACGCTGTACGGTCCAAATGAGACATCAAGGTATGGGCGCTAACGCCGGAGCCAACATCATCCGTTTGGTACTACGAATACGCCGTAACGTATCGGTACACAATGCCGTGGTTCAGACTTGGCGCCGAGAAATGCGGCAGTCTTGGAATCCGCTCAGCCACCCAGCTCATTCTTCGCTATTACGATGATCAAAGCCAAGCGTAACAAGCGTCTTGTCACTCGGCGACGATCGGAGCAATCGGCCTTGGCGGCCACTTAGGGGCAATTCGGAATTTGATGCGACCGCAAACAATATTCCCGACAATCGACGTGCTTGTGGTCTTTGAAAGCGGCACAAGCCAGAAAACGCAGTTTTCTATCGGTAGACATAGATCTGGCGTTGATCGAGTTAAAGCATTCTCTGCGCAAGGCAAATAGCCTCCACAGACTTCACATCAGTCACCCCATTGATGCCAGCTGTCGTAACGCACATACCAAAGGAAAAGTGATCGCAGAATGCTACACCATGGCAGGTCGTCGGTTATATCCAAGTCTGCAAGGGATTGGACTTTGTGGCTTGCTTCAGTGTTGGCGGCGGCTGTGGTGATCAACATTGCCGCCAGCTCATATATGACACAGGGAACGCTACCGTCTGTTGCAAAATCTCGAACGATGCTGACTGTCCAACAGAGGTCAAGGCACAGATCTTTGGCATCAGCAGGACTGACCGAGATCACAGCGGATTCTACTCTTGTCCATCTACATGGCTTGTCGCGACGGGACCAGTGTGCCTCACCGGGAACAGAAGAAACGGTTTCCGATCTTCCTTTGCGTATAGGAGCGGTTGCTATCATCCTCGTCGTGTCTTTTGGGGCCTGCGTGTTCCCTATACTTGCTGCACGATTTTCTAAACTGGAGGTGCCGGCTGGCTTTTTCTTCGCCGTGCGGCATTTTGGTACCGGTGTTCTCTTAGCAACAGCTTTTGTACACCTATTGCCGACAGCGTTTACACTGCTCGGCGATCCGTGTCTGCCGGCGTTCTGGAATGAAGATTATCCCGCAGTCCCTGGGGCTATCGCCCTCATGGGCATATTCATCGTCACGTCGGTGGAGATGCTCTTGCATCCCGCTCACAAACTCTCAGGAGCGGCGGCGGCGCCCACGGAGCCCGGAAGTTTGCAAGCAAGATCGACGCTCAGGAGTCGTTCGGTCAGCATGAACCAGTCTTTGTCGCAGATCGCGCGCGGTCAACCCCAGTCGGAAGAATTAGACGCTCCGAACCAAGGGGCCGAGGTCTTGATGATGCAGCCACTAAGTCACGACAAGCTTGACCCAGAGCAGCAGCTCAAGAAGGAAACATTACATGTACTTCTTCTTGAAATGGGCATCTTGTTCCACAGTGTCTTTATTGGGATGGCGCTTAGTGTGTCATTTGACGCAAAGGAGTTTGTCATACTCTTGGTAGCAATAGTGTTTCATCGTAGGTCGCCAACATGTCTTCGTTACTGAAATCACAGCTAATGGAATTCAATTTACAGAGACTTTCGAAGGCCTTGCTCTAGGGGCCCGGATATCTGTAATCGATTGGCGAGAGAGAAAGCTACAGCCTTTTCTCATGGCTGCAGCTTATGGTTGCACGTTAGTCAACACTGCCCTGCTACGTCACGAGGAATGCTAACATGTGTCCAAGGACGCCTCTTGGCCAGGTTATCGGGCTGGCAGCGCGTTCTGCGTACCACCCTGATTCTCAAGTTGGTCTGATCCTGGTTGGAGTCATGAATGCTTTGTCCGCGGGACTTCTTGTTTTTGCTTCTCTCGTAGAGCTCTTGTCCGAAGACTTTTTGACGGATGAAAGCTGGAGAGTTTTAAGAGGGAAGCTTAGGGTGTCTGCTTGCCTCCTCGTCCTCGCAGGGGCATTTGGCATGAGCCTGGTCGGCGCGTGGGCTTGATCAAGGAATAATACACGGTGGGTGCATCGTTTTGTGTATATTCAAGTGTGCATATTAGTTGTAGCTAATTGATTAAACGGGTTGAGCACCCCCGACTTTCGCTATCAATTGCCGGGTGAATATGTCGTGCTTCCTTGACCTCCTTAAATAATACAGCGAGACGACTAACTACATCGCTCCGCAGCTACTTCTCAAAGGTGCTATCTATATGTATATGGGGCTTGAGTTGAGCAACTCCTGTGCTATAATTATCCAGAAAGGTGTCAACGGTCTCAATATCCAGCCCATTCACAACCTGAAAGGTCGTTGGCTTCAACGTGCCATCCTCGATCATCTCCGGAAGCACGTTCCAAAACTGCTTAGTGATTTCCGGATACTTGGCTGTGTGGCATAACACTGCATTCCGAACGTAGCCAGCAGTCTTTGGACCGACCCGAGCTTCATCAACGCCACCCTTGTGGACCAGAGCCACGAGGGTTCCCTTTTTGTGATTAGACAGCGCCCTAGCGCCCAATGTCTGTCCGTCTGAGCCACGTCCAACGCAGTCAATGGCCAGCACCAGATCATCTCCAACGATTTCTCTGACCTGTTTCTCGATCTCGGCTTCGTCCAGAGCCCGATCAATGACGGTTGTGGCCCCGAGATCCTTGAGTTGAGATTTCCTTGCTTTTGATGCTACCACGATGATATTTCCAAATCTCGCCAGACGAGCTAGCTGAATACCAAATTGACCGGTGGCGGAGCCTCCACCAATGATGAGAATCGAGTCCTTGCTGTAGTCACAATCCTGTCGTCGAGGGCCGAAAGGACTGTGCAAGTTGAGCCCAGTCTCGTGGAACAGCGCAAAGACCATGGTCATGGCATTCAGCGGGAAAGTCGCGGCCTGATCTGCGCTGATACCCTTGGGAAGCGGTGCCGACTGCCAAGCAGGCACGACACAGTACTCCTGCGTGCCGGTGCCGTCGGCAGACATTGGATTGCCAAACGCAAAGACGCGATCGCCGACCTTGTACCGGGTGACGTTGCGACCAAGAGCGGCGACCTCTCCGACGATATCCACTCCAATGGGCGACGGCAAGTTCTCCTTGATAAAGGTTCCGAATCTTTTGCCTGAAGCATCGTGAGGATTTACTAGCAATAGTCAATGCACTGCTGATGGCCAAAGGTAGTCATCACAAATACATACATCCAACGATGGACACTTTTAATAGAATCTCGTCATCTTTAGGGGTCGGAGTCGGCCGCTCAAACCAAGCAGGAGGCTGCTCCAAAGTGTGAATGGCGAGGGCTTTGTGGGTAGACATGATATTATTGGTCTCATACCCTGGCGTTGAGTGCGTGTCGGGGTGGTGATGGGCACTGGATTGTGGGACTAAATGTGATTAAGCGAATATAGCGGTCTTAATTCTCTTCTGTTTCTCTTTCTTGTCTTTGCGGTATCGCCATCAAATATACCTTGAAGATATTGTGTCGTCCATCACACTTCATTAGAAATCCTTTTCATACATTATCAATCACGGGAGATGGTGCTTAACTCCGAAAGCTGTGCGCTTGGTCTGTTTGAAAGCCCAGGACCATCGTTCGAACAGCGCATTCTTCTTCAGTAGTTAACAGTAGTTAACCGCTATACATGGCTCGTGATACGTAGTATGCTGACATTTTAATTCGTGGCCTAGGGGATAAGCGCTGTCGATTTGTCAGTGTGATTGATTTATGCTTGTTGCGACAGAGGTGGACCCCCACAGCTCGGCATTATAGTTGGAAGTCCAATTTTTGATTTGTGAACAAGCTAATTTTCAACCTGATTTGTGAACAAATCTCACTCCTATTTGTCTTTTGGGCCGACGTGCATGTTTTTAGCATTGCGCTCTGAGATGCAACTGGACATAATACCAAATGACCAAACGCGCAGGACCGTTCCAGATTACAAATCCAGGAATTGCCTACATAAATTATACCTGACATATCCTGCGCAAATTAGCAGGAGAGAGAGACAAAAATGCGCCGCAAATCCAATGGCAAGGGACTAGATACTCTTTGTCATCAGATTTATGAAAGCACGCAAAAAGATAAAAAAGAGGTTTTGAGAAGTTTCACTGTCAGATTTGAACGCACGACTTTGACATTTGAAGAGATGTTTAAGTTTGATTTTCAGCCACTCAACCACTTGACCGAGTTTCGAATGCCCGAATGCCAAAGGATGTCGTTTGTTTAAAAATATATGGTTTTCTTTGTTCAGGCTGCAGTCTCGCATGGCTGGGTAACGGGCAGGGTGCTGCCGGTTGCCACTGCAGTGCGTGTGCTATAGCAGCAGAAATGATGCACTCAGCCACTATCAGAGCTCCGCAGCTGCAACTTCTGAAGCAATCGAATCGGCATTGGTATTGCATTTCAATGTTCGAATAAGCTTTTTTCTATTTATCATGCAACTTAAAGTATGTGTGATGATGCAGATTTTGACTGTTACAATACAACTTCATTCCAATTGGCGTCAGAAATTGTTGCCCAAGGCTTTGAGACACTTTACTTAGTGGCCAACGTGGGAATCATTGTTGAGCCCATGTAGTATTCAATGAATTCAGATAAGTGCAGACCCATTCCTGACTATCATGGAACGAAGGAAGTAAAGACCGTAGATCCAGTGCCTGGCCTGGCCTCGAAATCCACAAAGAGTACACCCCACCATGAAGATCCCATCTCCGCCGATTTAGCACCGAGGATGGAAGCTTATGAAGGAAAAGGCAGCATGCGATAGCATGTTCCATTCTCTCCTTCTGCACCAATATTTAGCAGTCCTTGTCGTATTGAGCCCAGTTGGCGTACGTTCCCTTGGGCACATCCTTTGTGACCTTATCATAGAGGTAACAAGTGTTTGGGCTGCTGTTGGGCGTGGCACCGTTGTTGGCACTGTAGGAAAGGCATTTCGCGTCGGCCTGGCAGAGCTTCTTGCAGTCTTCCATTTTGACGCCAGCCTTGACTGAATACCAGTTCTGTCCCCACATGGGCACGTTGCACTGTTTGGTGCTGGTCGGTGGTGGTTTGACGTTGTTGTTTGCTGCCGCGAGGTCGGCTTGGCACTGTGTCAGCTGCATCTTCAGAGCAGCCTCTCGTTCCTCGCAGGTGTCTGCAAAGGGGTCGTCTGGGTCTGGCTCGGCAAAGGGATCTTCAGGCTCTGGCTCTGGGACTCTGACCATGTAGTACGATCCTTGACTCCTGCCTTCTTTGCCGTTCTCGTCGCCGACGATGCAAATCTTCTTGCCGGGATGGTAGGTGCAGACGGAGCGAACGGCGTCTCGACACATGGCGGCGCACTCCTCGGGAGATTGGATGTTCTGATAATTGGTTCCGAGTCTATAGGTTCCACATTTATACTCAACGGTGTAGCCGGGGCTAACATTGACTCGTTTGCCTTCGACACAGGCTTCCTGGGCATTGGTAACACCCAGGATGGCAATATAGATGTACGCAGCTGATAGCTTCATGATGTGATATTAAGAGGACTGATACTTATATATGTAAGTGAGAGATAAGAGTACATGTGATCAGGTTTGGTGAGGTTTGATCATCCAGTAGCAGTCATGGGGGAACATCAAGGAAATTTATAGCATTTTGTTCCGAAAATCCTTGCATTTACCAGATAAATGCTACAGGAGGTTATGTGGTCTATTCTACGCGTGCGATGTTGAGTACGCGGATCAGTCTCTCCGAATCTCTGTGACAACTAGATTAACATAACTCTGAAATGCAATTCTCCGACCAGAAAGTGCTACCACGCCTCGCAGAAACTTTAGAACGAGATAAACCTTGCTGGGTTTAGTTCTCTCAAGACTGGTAAACGAAGCCCGATTGTAAAGACTAGGGTTACTGACATTCCACCCAAGTAAGAATTTCCTGACAATAACCACCAATGCAAGCCTGGCACATGCAAAGAGGTGGCTATTCGCATAGTCATCTTAGGAGAAGGGAAACATCTAGTATGCAAGCTTTACAACATGATGTACCTCGACTACATTCATTTGACTTCAACCTTAATGGCACGGTGCGCGAGTATGCAGCTACGGCTCTATCCGCGCCGTGCTTCCGCCTGGCACGTGTTAGATGGCGTTCTGGGCTTGTGAAAGTAAAATTGCAACTGTCAAACTCTATTGCTAGCGAAGCGACCGGAAGAGGATCCGGAGCAAATGAGGTCAAGGCGTTTCCAGCAGAACTTTGTTTTAGACCCTTCCTGGTTATTTTCTGCATCCGGCTTGTCAACCGAAACCACCACTATAACAATGAACCAATCTAGGTCCATGATTCTATCCCGGCATTAATTCAAGTAGTCCTCATGTTGCGTGAGTAAAGGTACAAAGATTAACAAGTAGCCCTCCCTGGATGGTTCACGGAGCAAATAGAACGAAGCTTTCATCATTATCTGCCAATAGTGACCGACTTGCACTACTACGATAGCTGATGAAGGTTCCTGCAGTGGTATTAACCGTGGTAGGAACTATGGAACTTCCCGAAACCCGCAGCCATATGAGTCTTGCGGATATAAAACAATTTTGTCTACTTCTATCCGGACCAACAACTCTCAAGCCGATTGGATTAGCCTATAGATGTGAACAAAACAAGAAAAGTCCGGTCATTGACCAGAGTTCAAAGATCCTACAAGGATGATCTGCATACAGCGTACGCATTGAATCTTGGAAATTCTGAGAAAAAGTTCAAAACAGTTTATATGCAACGAGAATGTAGACTAAACAACTACAATTTGGTTTCACCGACCAGTCCCCACAAGAATAGCTAACTAATATTTTCGATGCGAAAGTTGGCTGGTATTAAGAGGAAATGTAGTGAATAGGGATGATGTGCCACTTGTGGCTGGTGTACTGTGGCATCCTTCGGGTGACACACCGAGAGTTTAATCAAGCCTGTTTGTTCACACATTATTTTCCTGGAAGTTGACGATCTTTAGTCCTACTCTTCCCCCCCC